>OY728156.1:1462776633-1463976633 GCA_963277665.1 Viscum album | reverse complement strand
CTGTTCCATGGAAACTCAGGGAGAAACTTAAACTACCCATACATATGGGTTTAAAACAAAGGAAACCTACTATAGTTTTATTTCTATGTCTCTCACATTTAATCACATTTAAAATTTTAATCATTTAAAAGTATTAAAACAAAATAAAATGTACCCATTTAAAAAAACCAAGTCACTTTATTTAGTTAGAAACACAAATAAAAGACAAAAAAATTTATAAAACAATGTTTGCTTAACCATTTAATATTTACCATCATCGTGATGTAAATTAGGAAATTTATCATGTTAATTATTTTTTTGTTATAAAAGATAAGGCGACTTGCAAGGGCCCCACTGATCCACCGAGGTATCTCAAGAATAGAATCCTACAATACTTTATCAATTTTAAAAGTTTCAAAACACCTACAATGGTTTACAAGTTAACCAATTCATTTGAAATAAAAAAATTAACATCCCTTAAATTTAAAACCATTTCAATATATAACATTATCATTTATATAACGTCCAGTGAGATTAGTGGGAATCTACCCATCCATAAAGCATCCAAACACCTTACAGGTGAAATTTGGATCCCATTTAATAGTAACAAATCCATTTATCCTATGAATTAAATTAGATAAAAACCAAACAAGCATGTCATCAAAAGCATCAATCACAGAACAGACATGTTGTAGGAAAAAATAGCATGGAATATTAACACCTAAATAGGTTATATGAACATGATTGCAAATAAACCCAACAATATAGAATTGACTTCCATGTACTAAATCATATCACCGTGAAACCTATGAATTCATCTATATGGCATGTCATATGTATAAAATATGTATCCCTAAGTTCTTATTATAATGAATGTAATGCTTCAACTTTGCCTTAATAATACAAGGGTTAAACACCATAAACTGTATAAATCTATAAAAAGTAAAAATTACACTAATAAATTGAGGTGAAATCATATCAAATGTAATATCAAATAGCATGAACAGAAATCCCAACCCTATTTACTTTGTTATTTCCGGATACATGGTGTGATCAGTCCTAGGAACGACTACTGGACAAGCACCGAAACATTCCTAATATCCTATCAACCTGCCCAAAATAGTAAAACAAAAGAAAAATAACCTATGATGCCACTTTATAATTCCAATTCCAACTTAAAATTAAAATAGGTAGTTTGACTAATGGGTCACATGGCCTCAAGCATGCCTCCATGTTTGGAAAAAAATATCGAAATGTGATAAGGGTGTAAATGTAGTTTAGTGGGGAGACTACACCATTTTAATCAAAGTTGTGAAGAAGTATAAAAACTAATAACTCATAAACAGTTGCAGAAGTAGTAGTAAATTAATTATTAATAGAATGGGAATAAATAATATAATTAAATAAAAGATCTAAATGGACATCACTAATTAAATATATTTATTCATGTAATTTGAGGTGTTATAACAACGTACAAGAAGTTAAAATAAAAATTGCAATACAATGTAATAAAAAAAGAACTTCCTAATGACTAGTTCCATGAGAAACTAGAGAATTAGCTTGATCTTATAATCCTAAATTCCATGTGCAAGAAGATATTCAGAATACAAGAAAAGAATCCAAGTCCTGCAAGCATGGAGGACTTCTCGGGTACCCTAGTACAATAGCGGCTCGAGTAGGGTGTGAGACATAAATCTCAATAGGCCAGCACCATGAGTGTCTATCCCAATCTAGAAAATGTTGTATAAATTTAAGACATTTAACATATATAATAAAGGTATAGTGATTAAAATTAAATAATATAATCTTGATCTATGTTCCTAAATGGATACCCATCCAAAACCACCTTCTTCAGCCTAAGACATATGTTTGAAAGGTATAATTGTTTAAGGAAGAATATATATACATAAAAGGGAAATAGTAACATTGAAAACCAAGTAAGTAAAACCCCAAAGCATGTTCCATGTATTGGGTTCTAAATATCATGTCTTCACATAAGTGTACTAGTAAACAAATGCAAAAATCTCCAGTGAAAGCACAAAACATAATAATAATCATGGATGAATCTCATATGATTCAATTGTCAAACAGAAAAATAAATACAAACCATTTATCAAAACCATGAGTGGAGCCTCGTGTATATCCAAGTAGATTAATAAAAAATCCCAAGTATCTCATTGGGAACACCCAATATAATTCAACACCACTGATCCCATCCAAGGTGACCCTTGCGGCATCCCCAATATCATTATTTGGCATTGTAAACACTGAGTTCATCTCAGGTATCTAACATAGGGGGAAATTATCACCCAAGGCATAGTGTAGACATATTTCCAATGGTTCTATCCATTCGTTCTCCACTAGGGATCCAATATCCCTTATAAGTATAAGAAACCTCTTGAAAATCCCCTGCTTGGAAAGCCAAATCATTTCCCCCATCGCATCGGGTCGTAACCCATCAGGCACGGTCAGCCCATCCATGATTTCAAAATAAGGAACTCATGTTTTATATGAGAATGTATCAAGAGATCCATGTAGACAAGTAAATAAAAAGTAAACACATATAACATAAGGAAAATCATTTAAAATTAAAATCATTTTAAATAACCAACACATGCTATAAGATATCAAGATAATTCAAAAATGCTATTACATAATGGCACACATAGTATGACCTAGAAATAATCCTTGAAAAGGTTAAATATAATGTAATTAGAAATAATCTACTAAATAGAGCATATAATTAATGAAATATAACCATAAACACATGGAATAATCATGAATCTTTTCCATATTCCATCATTGACATCTCAAAATTTACACAATCACATTTTACCAAGATTAAAATTTATATATAATCACATACCATCAATGAAATTTATGCAATTCAAGCTATTAAGTATAATAATTCAAATATAAGATAAGAGTCATGTACCTCAATCCCACCAACTACAGAATATAGCCAAAGATAATAGGCACTAAGAAGAAGAATAAGAAAAGGGGAATGACCTTACAATCCCTTGGGTCATTTCATTTAAAACCATTTGATTAATTTTCATGAGGATGTTATTATCTAGATTAATATACCCAATAAAAATAATTTACCACAACTAATTCATTCACATACCATAAACATGGTCAATTCATTTGAAAGACTTAACGGGGTCAAATGTAAAGTACCTTGGTAATAAGACGTACACCTAATCAGCATTTTCATTTAAACAAAATGTGCATGACAATTAAATTTACCATATTCAAAAGGGGAAAAGGTTAACCTTACAGAGAACAAGAAAAAACATTAGGAATTTGGAAAAATCAGACCAAAACTGAGCATGATTTAAATAATTATCAAAACTTTTTAGTTTGAAGATAGTGCACCTCCGATGGAGGGGTTTTATTACAAAAAACATGACATTTCCATTAAAATAAATCATTTATAATATTTAAATTTTCATTAAATTTATCAAAGGAATCCTTTAATTGAAAAACCATACTACATTAATTAAAATCTATGAATGGTGTGATAAGTAGTTAATTATTGCATTCCTAAAATTAAAGGGCATAGAAAGGGATCCGACTTCAAGAGATGATGACCAAGTCAAACACTTTGGTTATTGACATTTTTATCAGCAGCTTCTCTCTTTTGATTCCTCCTTCCTCCTATAATATTCACCGTCACAAATACATAAGGACACATAGCACCTATGTATGTATTTTTATGGCCATAAACACATACAAGGAGATCATTATTCATAGCTTATATGTGTATACCCATATCCACTCACACACATAGTCATTTTTCATATATATATATATATATATATAAGCACACCATGAACCATATATATAATCGTGCTTCCATTGTTATATATATATATAATCCTACCTATACATATGTGTGAGTCTTCTTTGACTCTCCTCAAACCCACCTTTAGGACAAGAAACTCACTAAAAAAATTACAAGGGACCCTAATCAACCAAAGGACCCAAAATAAACTAGGTGACACCAAAAAAGAATATAAAACACTTAAATAAAGTGGTAATGGAAACAACATCGATCGGAAGCACCTATCCTTCTACACTAAACTCTGGAACCCACCAGATGGGGTCCCAAGAGATGAACTTATTGCCCTATTAAATGAAGAAACACCAAGACCTGGATTACCCCTTTTCCAAGAGTTAGGTAGAACCTCACAAGGTAATATGGAGTGAAAAACTCTAATAAAAAAAGGTCGAAGGGAGCATAGAGTCTTACCACATGACATAAAATGATAAACCAGATAAAATACTGTTAAATCATCACAGAAGGAGGGGGTTTGGTTAGAGGGTGTTCACGTGTGCAGAGGGCTACAGGTGGTCGTGCCATGTCACTTGTAAGGGCGAACAGTGAAGTGGGGAGACCAACTTTTTTTTAAATATAAAAATATAATAAAACTAATAGTAATATTGTTATTATTAATCCCAATAATAATAATAATAATAATATAGTTATTATTAAAACATTACTATATCTTTATTTTCCATTTTACACAGTTAATTTATATTGATTTTAATTATAATTAATTTAATTTCTTAAACTAGCACATCACATAAAGGTGTTCCAACTCTTGGAATTGCATTCGGAATTTTTGATTTAGAACTGACCCATCTAGTCAATAAAAAATTTATATTTCTTTATTTCATCACAATGTTTAGAAACAAAGATTGTTAAAATTTCTCTCTAAATAATGATTTTGAAAATTCAACATTTTTTATTTTTAAAAATTGAACATTTCAAAAGTGGAATTTTATTTTTATTTACATTAAAATGTTAAGAAAATTATTCAAAATACATTTTATCTTTTTTCAATTTTCATCTTTAACACAAAAATATTTATCTATTATAGAGTTACATTTTTTTAATTCCCTACTAAATTACCATCTGAGATATTCTTTTTTGAATTATTTAATTTTTGGTATCAACTAATATAGCTGTTATATAATATTATGAAATATGATTTGAAAATTTTATAAAACACATTTTAATTTCTTTGGGTTCTTTATAATAAGATGACTAATTAATTTAATATGGTACAAATTTGTATGGGTAATAATTATATTTTGGTTGGGGTCCTATATCATAGTTTAAAACATTACATTATTTTTTATATCTTATTATCTCAAAAAGGGTATATAGATTGTTTTCCCAAACCCAAGAGTGTCCACGGGTAGTCAGGATAATCCTAAGATGGTACACTAGTTAATTTCAAAAGAACAAGAGTGTCCAAAGGTTGTTATCCCATCCCAAGAGGGTACATAGGTTTTTATCCCACCCCCAATCCTAATAGGGTACATGCCACAATCCAACCTCGAGATTCATGAAAATAATGAACTCACCCCAAGGGTATCTGTAATACCTTGGCAGCATTCCTCAAACAACATTGAATATTACCCACTGATAAAAATTATTACATTAATGATTATCCCCACTAGATAAAAACATTTCTTTCAGTTTTTTTCTCACTTTCACACATCCTAATAAATTTCCCAAAAGGCCACCCAACCTGAAATTACTCTAGTCCAATCACAGTTAACTACGGAATTCTAATCACATGGGATTTTAAAAAAAAAATTCTCCATGTTGACATGGGAAGAAAATTTTAGTCTTTTAATTCTCTTGTGTCTAATTTTGTAACACTCTATACTCTTTAAAGAAAAATTCCCTCATTATAAACCATTAAAATCCAAACTATGTAGTTCCACTGCACTTCTTTCTAGATATTAGGTCTGATACCATTCTTTATGACTTGACATCCCAAATTTTTAACATGTTCAAATGACCCCATGGGTTTCCTATAGTACCTTCATTACCGTCCCATAACCCCACAAAATACTACCAATCAATTCCATATATCATAATAATGATTTTCTCTACATATTGACACATTTTATTTTAGTGTTCTTTCCCCTCCACTAACACACACCCTATAAAAAATCCTAGAAGGTAATCCATCCTAAAGATACTTTAATACTAGCACACTTAATAGTGGAATTAGAATTTTTGAGGATCCCAAAAAATAAAGGTTCATCGTGTTGACATTGGTATTACAAATGTTTCTGTTAAGTCTCACTTTTCAAGGGGATTTATAGTACATAATTTTTTATTCAAAACTAAATTGTGTCTATGGACTCTTAGACCAATCCCAAGACTTTACAATAATGGTTATCCCAATACTACAACGTGATGGTAATTGGTTTGAAATTACTTATACACTATTTTATTGTTTTATATTCTTTCCCTTATGATGAATTTCTATACAATATTCTTTTCTAATAATACTGTGGATTTTATGTATAGTCTCGTGTTTCTATACACTTATATCATTTTTTATGTTTGATAATATTGTGAGTATAATTAATTGTATGATTCCTTATGGATAAATATTATTGTTCCAGTTGCTTTTTAATAATATATTTCTCTCATGACCAAGTTTTCACATATTCTTATGATCTTACCCTTTATGAATGTTGATAAATTTTGCATTTCTGATCATTTGACCTCACGGATTTTATATGTTTCCAATTTTCACAATAATTAGGTGTGTATAACCTATTTTAATTATATAAGGGATTATAGTGTGAAACAATTGTGGAGAATGTTCAAAATTATATAAAAATAAATAGAATGTGCCTTTGATTATAGAAGACACTAAAGTTTCACTTCTTCATACTCATTAATAATTTTTTAGACGTAATTTTTAACATATATAAATTATTCAAAAAAAGATATATTTATATTGGTTTATATAAAATATAGTGTTTAAATAATGTTTTTTATCACTAGATCTATAAATGTATGTCTAGGGAACTTTAGATGGCATCAAATGTGGTTTAGTAATTATTTAGGATTAATTTAGTTTATTTTTACGACCATGTTGAGATAATTTTAGTGAAAACGCTTATTATGAGTCTAGGTACATGATAACATCATAAATTCATAGTAAATTAGATATTATAAATTTTCATTGAAATAAAATTGCAATATAGATACTTCTATGTTGATGGAGTTATGGAATATATACACCTGATGGGGGTAACCCTAGAGAAGGCTAGTTTAATATCAAATTAATCTATATTCAGTCTATAGTGAGTGGGTATATGACTACATACATTTCTAGTCACTCCTATGGGACATGTATTTTTTAATTCACATTATCCTTACAAAACATTTTTAAGGATTTATTTACCAAATTCTTTGGGGTATTACGTTATGAATTATAAGAGAACTCAGCTTAAGGATACCATGGTTTAACTAATAGTTAATCTATTTAAACTAAAATAACTATAGGATAAAATAAGGGTTTTATAATGTAAGACATATTTAGGTTAAAATTTCCTATGGTTATTTTCAATAATTCCCTTATAATGGTATTATTTATCACTAATTTTGACTCTTTTTGTTTTAGAAATACTTGTTGTTAGGACAAACCATATTAATAATGAACATAATAGATAATTCTATAATTTTCCTAATAAATTGTCTAATAATATTGAAGTTGGAATTAAAAATATTTTGGTTATGTACACCCAACTATATTGTTTTTCTATTTAGAAAATGATTCTTTACAAACATTTGAAAAATCTAAAAAATATAAGGATAGAATATCATAGAAGATCAGGTGATAATAATGATTGTAAAGGAAAAAAGGTTCAACATTATATATATTAAAAACATAGTAAGAAACATCCATGGTAATGTCTCAAAGTAATAAGAAAGTGTTTCATATGTAGAATGATTGTCCATCAAGATCATCAATATCAAGATACAATGAAAAGGAAAATCAATGATGTGGTGGAATATAACATCCAATGGCTCAAGTTTGAGGACTTCTATAATTATGAAAATTGATTCCCTAATCCAAGGGAGAGAAAGATATTAAACCTAACTAGCCTCTTAATCCAAGAGAAAAGGGGAAATCCTATGTAATAACCACTATTGAATTTGACACTGATAATTAGGTGGTGTAATTTGTACATATCTTGTACCCCATATTTCTAAATGCCTAAATAAAATCTATTATATGCACTCTAATATATCTTGTAAGTTATATTATAGTTTCCAATTACCCCATAATAACCCAAATTTTTTACTAAAATTGGGAAATAACAATTCATATTTTATACTAACCTATGAAAATAAAATTATTACAATGAAATATCGATGAAAATTAAATCTTCTATGGGATTTATGATACCTAATGAGAAGGGATTTTTTCTCAAATGATTAGAGAAAAACAAAAAATGACAATTGAGATACTCTGAGGGAAAAATATATGTTTTGAAAAGTTATATCATGGTTTATTTCTATATTTTATATATACATATCCATGTTTTATAGTGAAAATTAAAATTTTTAGGATGATATTAATTTAAGGGGGGATAATGTAACACCCTGATATTTTGGAATCTATTTTTTGATAGATTTCATTACATGAAACATAGAACTAAAAGAGAACTTGACATATCTGATGAATATTAGTAAGAATATGATATGAATAATAAAACCTATAGTAAATAAAATTCTATTACTCAACTAAATTTTCTTATATTTAAATGATAAATAATTAATATGATTTAATATTAAAAAGGATTCTTCTTTCTCAAAAAACTATTTTCTAAGTGTTATATATTTTATCCTAATAAAACAAATTGACAAATTTTAAAATATTATTACATATGAACTTATATATTAAAGTGTTTTAGATCATAAATTAATATTAAATAATATTAAAAAAAATTCAAAATTTTATTTCAATAAAAACCAGTTAATATTTATATTTTTTGAATTCATTTAAATAATAAATTTATCAAATTTTGGATTTTAATTTTATAGAATTAAATTATTTTTTTAAATTTTTCATGTCATAAATATAATTGGATGAATTTTTAACATTTTTATGCGAAGGATTAATTTATAGTGAATAGTGGGAAATAGTGATTTTTTAAATACTTTCAATTTTATAAAATTTTCATAGTATCAGATTGATTTAAAAGTTTATGAAAAAAATATATTAAAAAATACCTTTTTATAAATTTATAAAAATTAGTATGAAACTTTTTATAAATAAACCCCATGATTAATCATTTTTTGAAACTAATGTAATATTTTAAACTCATAAAAATTATTTTGGATTTCTTTCTTTTAAATAAGTGTCAAAATAGAGGAATTCAGTATCGGATTATTTTTAAAGCCATATAAATCTTATTTCGTTAATAATAGATAAATTAATTTCAATTCAAAAATAATTAATTAGTTTTTCATAAACATAATTTTTTCTTTAAAAATACACCTTTTCTAAAAACGTTTTTATATGTGTTGCATGTACTATTGTAAAAATTAATTTTTCTTAAACATAGAAATTCGGTTTAAAAAAATTTGTATTTCATGTTTATAATCATTATTTACAAATTATATGATAATTCCCATCTTATTTTTATGAATTAAATTTAAAAAACAAAGGTGATAACTAATTACTATGGTGAAAACCAAAATTGGAAAAAGTGAAGAGTCTAAGAGTAATCATTTCATAAAATATGTGTGAAAATGAATGGTTGACAAAATTTTAATATTACCTCATTATCTACTCCATTATTTTTCATTTTATCCCTACATTCAATTTGAAACCTGTTCACCCATTATATTAAAAAGATATAATTTAAAAAATGTTATTCCCTTCACCTATAAAAGGATCCCAACTACCCCCCACATATCCACTCATTATAAAAAATTATATCGATCAAAACATAAAAAAATATTATCTTACAAAATCTCTACCAACATCCTATAATCCTTGTTCATTCAAAAATTCCAATAAAAAGATCCTTATGGTTATACCCAAAGAAGAACATCCAAAGGGAGAGGAAATGTTCTCAACCAATATCTCCCTTTTTTGAAACATCATTGTACACCACAAATAGTTCTCCACTTTTCGGTAGTTTGAGTACTGGTAAAGTGTTCAAACTCTTCTGAGATCATTAATGATTTCATGAAATTCTTAAGTCCATAACAATTTCTCTTCCTTCCATATAATCATGGTTATCAGGTTCTAAAATTGTAATAAGCACTTCACAAATCAATATTAATACCCAAATATGTTATGGAAAGTATGGATCACCATTACAGATGTTGGCATGGGCCACTCTTTTATTCCATTTTTCATTGAAGGCTCTATATATATTTGTTTTTCAGTGATAACATAGCCTCAGAATGATACATCCTCCATCTAGAACTCACATTTACAAAACCTTTCTTATAGTTTCTCCCTTAGCAAAGTCTTTAGCACAATATTAAAATTCTTCTTGTGTCCCTCTATGATCTTAGAGTATATCAGAATATCATAGAAATAGAATAACAAATATTTGTAGAGGTAATATAAAAAGACTCTATTCATTATTTCTATGAATACTAATAGACTATTAGGGAGTTCTAAGAGAATCACTATGTAATTATAGTGTTCATACCTTTTTCAAAAGGCTGTATTGGGAACATTTTCCTCTCTCACCATTAGTTGATGATATCCCGACCAAAGGTCAACATTATAGAAAACATTGGCCCCACATAGCTGATCAAACAAGTCATATATCTGGGGAAAGGGATACTTGTTATTTATCATGATTTTATTGACCTCACGATAATCAATGCAGATGCACAATGATCCATCCTTATTCTTAATAAAGAGTACTAGAGCACCGTATGGTGAAGCACTCAAGCATATAAAACCCTTTTCCAGACACACTGGTAACTACTTATTCAACACTTCCATCTCTATGGTAGCCATTATATAAGGTGAATTAAATATATACAGAGATATAATAATATGTTCTACTCATAACTCAACCTCTCATTCGATAGAAAGACCAGAAAACTATTCAAGGAATACATCAGTGTAGACCCTTATAATGGTGATGTCTTCGAGCATGATTCTCTTCTTTGTATCAATCATTTGAGCTAGATATGATTTATCATAAAGAAGTAAAATTCATACCTGATATAATGATTTTAACGGAGGCTCATCTTACTCCTTACAGTTATATAGAATTTTAGGATACTTTGGGATGTGAAGAGTTACCTCACTTCCCAAACAGTTGATGATGGATTTGTATAAAGATAGCCTATCCATACTTAATATAGAATCGAACTCCACCAAAGAAAGTATGAGAAGATATTCTTGGATTTTGTGTAAAATAAACATTAAGAGGTGATTATTTATATACATTAGATGTAATAATTTCCCCATTTATATTCTCATAGTTATCACAACCTCTATATTTTTAAGTGGTGTCTGAGTAGTTCTACAAAACATTCAATGTATGAAATAATGTATAGAACCTGAATCAAATATTATGTTCATTATTCTTGAATGAATAACGATAATGTATATCACTACATCATTTTCAAGATCCACCATGGTATTAGTGATCACATATTCCCTTCCTTGGTGCCTTAGTGGTTGTTGTTGATTGCCTCTAACAACCATGTGATTAGGGAGTGTTTTTGAAAAAATTCACATGTTCCTTGTAGTTCATATACTACATTGTAGGTTGAGTGTTGTTCTAAACCTTACTTTATTCTTCAACATTAGTGTAATTATTCATATCCCATGAGAATTTTTTATCCATATGCCTCATTATTACACATTTAAATAATTTCTTGGTTCCCTTTAGGTATTTCTCAATAAGATTCTCCCCACAATTTTGAAATGTGAGATATTCATTCTTCGTTCCATAATGGAATTTTTTTTGTGATCCACCCATATTATACTCCATTTTCTTCTTTTTATCACTGATCCCATGAGACCATTAGGATTATTCGATAGCCATTTAAACTAGAGGTTATAACGTACAATCTCCTCATAACTATCGAAGTCAAAAATCTCCAATGCTTTTTGAAGATTCATCTTTAATCTACTAAAGAAGGGGTCCTACTTGATTTTAGTGTTCAGGAAAAATATGGATTTGTTTCTTTCAAGACTTATAAATTTTGACTGATACACCCTGATAGACTTATCTTCCTTCTACTTAACTCTATGGAACTCCTTTTCCATATTTATATGGAGTGATTTGGGAAAACATTTGTTGAAAAACATTTCCTGAATTCCTCTCAATCTGGGTCATCAATTTGGTCCTTTGACTTTATATTTTTTATTAGTGTCCACCATTGATCAGATTACCAATAAAAATGATAGACCACCATCATAACTTTCTCTTATTCAGGGCATTATTACAAAGAGGATATATTTTCAATGGAGTTAATCCAGCATTTTTTGATGGGGTATAGGAAGATATAATAAACAAGGGAGGACTTTTCCGGATGAAGTATTCGAAAAAAACATTCTATTTTCTTATAGAAGGATATAGTCCCACATTATTCGAGTTATTCATCATAACATGATCCAGCTGGAGAAGTACATTTATAATATTTTGAGCAGTTATTCCCATTATATTAGCCATATCATTAGGGAAACCATCAAATTTCCTATGACATTGATTATTGGAACATTTTCTTCTATTTAACACCATTAACTAAGAAAAATAAAGTGAAATTATGTGGATTGAGTTCTTATCTAATAAGAATGTAAAAAAGAAACTTGATACATAAATAGGATACACTTTTATAAGAAAATTATATCCTAACTTGTGATACCTAGGTTTCAATCAAGGTTATTCAAGGTTTCTTTCCTAAAATATACTCTTGTGGGATTTTTTTTATTCCCTTAATAATGGTTCATAATGAGCTTATGTATTTACTGAAACATATCCCCTGGTAGTGTAAAACTAGGAGTGTAGTAAGTCACATTATTGTATATCAGCTTACCATAAGTTGGGCGTGAAACACCTTATTGGATTTTTTACTCCAAGGTATGTATATTCTAGAAACACTCCCACTTGTAGTATCTAGATAGGGATGAATTTTTTCGATAAACCTCTAATTATATACTTACCAAAATTTAAGGATGGTTCCTTAGACTTAGTGTTATCCCTAAGGTTTTTACTAAAGTGCTCTATTACTAATATCCAAAAATAACTAGATATTTCTTGATACAAACTATAGAGACCCCAGCCTTTCACATAATCTTACATGATTTTAAGTATAATTAATTATCAAATTACTGTCTAAGGATCATAAAGTCTAGTTTTTTTGGATGACTAGGTACATAAAACAAAAAACATGGGACTAAAAAACATTTAATTATTTTTCATCCATTATGAGATCATAACTTCCATTGAGCCCTTACATATTAATTGGATAATCTAGGGATAACATGAACCATGAAAAGAGATAAAATTCACATTAAATAAATAAAAATAATAATGAAGCATAGAACATGGGATAAAAGAAAAAATAAGAAGACATAAGAGATCAAACATAAACATAAGGGTTACCCATAGTAATAATTGGGTATCTTAATATTATCAAATGGAATGACATAAGGTAATATCACAATGGTGTCCATGAAAGATATGATTTAAATAATAAATGGACATTAATAAAGGAAAATAGGTAAAGATCATGATAAGATTTGTCAAACTGAAGTGAAAACATATAAACATGGGATTTACGGATATTTAGAAATAAGACATTTTAGTGTGGAATAAAGAAAATATTAAATATCATTTAACTAAAAAAATGTCATAATATTTTCTAAAAGACCAGAAGTGATAAATTTAATTTATAAATAAAATAATAATTTACTCAAAAAATAAAAAACTATAATTATAATTGAATTTATAACACATTGAAAATTTTAATAAGGTATCATAAAATGGTAATATAATCATAATACATCAAATTATTAATTTACTGACATGTTTTGTGAAAATACATTTTCTTTTAAATTGTTAAATTAATCATAAAATTTTATTTAACTATTTATGACATATAAAAATTACAATACTTTATTTATAATTTTTTAAATATTTAGTTATATATTAGATGATTAAATTACATCTTATTATCACTTATAAGATTGATTAAATTTTTTATACTTTCATTGGTGTGGTAACTATCCAATTTTCTAGTTTACTTTTCACAAGGGTCACATTATAATTCCAAAGGTCAATTTACTGCTTCATCGGTATGGGTTCATTAACTTCTAAAAATACATTTTAGTTCATTTATTCATAATTTATATCATTTTTATAGTGTTCTCAATGTGATTTTATGTGATTTTACAATATGACATAACTATAATAATGGAATTTCCATTGATGAAAATTTGGTTCATTACATGGTAAGCATTGATAGTTTGAAACATAGTGTTTAAAGAATATTTTTTAATGTCCAAACCTAGGAGTATGGGTCTAGGGTACCTCAAATAGTGAGTTGTATCAGATATATAATATAGATACCATACAATTTAATAGCAGAAAAACCAAATATATTGTGATAATTTTATTTGTTTTTAATAGGTATGTCAATAGTTGTTGGGCGAAGAGGAAGATCCAAATGAGTATTGAACTTAGAGAATCTCAAGAGTGATGATGAATTTCATGTTAAGGTTAATCTTATGTGTTTTATGTTAAGGAGTTATTAAAGTGTTCTTAGATGAAACTACTATAATTTTCTGTTCAAGATTCAGTCATGTGTTGGAAAAGAATATTAATGTTACCACTATTTTCAAATAATGGGATACGAGATGTAAATTTTTTTTCTACTTAATGTTCATAAAAACGCATATTTACATAATAAATTTCAAATGTTGTGATCTTTGAGATTTTTTTAAATAATTAAATAAAATATTTGTTGTTAATGAGGGAATAATCTAAAACACAAGATATTCCTTGAGATTGATTTAAATAGTAAGAGTAATCATGAGTAGATTCCCACTACTGTATTGGATATCTTAAAGAGTTGTGACTAATCTATGGTTTAATAAGTATAAATTCTAGCTATAATATTGAGAATCTATACATGGTCTATAATGCAGAATCATCAAAAACACTAGATTTTAATATACGCTTCCCATTAATTATGTCAAGAATTTTTGATAGCTTTCTCTATATGCAACACTGAACTAAAAGAAAACTATGATATGTTTAGAATGATAAAAAATTTCTATTGAATTATAATGTATGAATATGAGTAACTAAATTATGTAATATATTAATATATATATATATATATATATATCTGTGTGTGTGTTTCTTTTTACAATTTTACTTGATTCATTATTGTGTTTAAGAATCTCACTTTTTTCACTTTTATAATTGTTTTTTTGAAAACTAAGTTTATCATCCTTAAATAATGTTTTTAATGACATATAATATAGATTTACTCAAGATATCTTTGTTTGACTTTTATATAAATTAAGAACAACTATCATTTTAAAAACTTATTTTCCAATAAATTACTTTGTCTTTTCTATTATTATTTTAAATAAACTTTAAAATGAAACATTATAGAAATTAAATTTCACATAATAAACATAATTTTAGGATTTAGTATTTTGATATTATTTATGAAAAATTTCGGGTTTTTTATAAAAAATAATGAAAAATGAAATTTTTATAAATAACATGAGTTTAAAGAAATAATTGGTATATAAGTATTAATTTTAGATTCATTTAAAAAATTACAACACCAAATATATATTTTATAAGTAACCTTATAATTTTAAAATTGTCGTAGTTAATTTACAAACTATTATATTACATTTTAGAAAGTGAGATATATTTGTCAGAAAATTATTTTTATTGTTCCATTGAACTTAAATATATAATTAATATTTATCACTTTTATAATTTCAATATAGAAAAATTAATTATTTCAATTAATCAAGTTAAAAATAGCATAATATAATTTTTGATATTTTGATAAAATAAAATATTTTTAAATGAAGACTAAAAATATATAATTTTTTCCAAAATTGTAACCTTTATTAAATTATCATAATATAACAAATACCAATAGTGTTAAAAACCATCTAAATTGATCAGATATTTATTTACGGAATAATTTTACACATGATAATGATATTTTTTAAAACATTCAGAATCTATATTTAAAATTATAAAATAAAATAAAATAACTATTTTGGTTTTTTGATTTAATTATAAATTATTATGGAAAAATTCGTTTTGAATTTATTTGGAAGAGAAATATAATTTATTTATTTTATAATACTTAAATTTATTTTTTTAGAATAAATATCCTTGATAATCATATCCCACTCAAAAATATTATGCTTATCATAAAAGTTTTCTAAGAAACAATTTTTTCAAGTTATATGTGTTAATACTAATATTAATTAACATAAATAATTTAAATTTTATTTTATAAAATGATTTACTCATTCAAAATCAAAATTTCTAAAATTTTGAATAATTTCAATTTTAATTTTGTCCACTAGAATTAGTTTCTGTGGTTGAAATTCGAGTTACCTTTGTAAGGATAAATTATGGTAAAATTGTTTTAATGATGTATAAATGATTAAAAATTATAAAAAACATGTTTAATATTGTATGATGGAGGAAGGAGAAGACTTAATATATCACCTGTCTATTATTGGATCTTTTTAGATCTTTTTTTATTAATAATTGAGTAATATTATTGATAAATAATGATTTTTACAAAAGTTCCATTTTCTTAACATATAAAAGGACACCACTCCGACTAGAACAACCCTAACTACAATACCCTATAACTTGTGGATGTTTTTTTATAATGGTACATATATCATTATACAGATGTCCCTATAATTTTATATCCTTATAAAACTTGAAAACTAAATGAGTTTTATATAATAATTAAACTAAAAATAGATTATTTTAAAATGAGAAAAACATTATTATTTTCCTTTCAAATCCATTTTCATACATTGTACTCTTCATATCTTGCTGGGGAAAAGAGAGAAAATAAAAAAGTGGAGACCTCATATGCTCTATAAGGGAATTGTATACAATTGAATTTGTTATGGAAAAATTAAAAAATCTAACATGTTCCCTAACTAAGGTGACTGGGAGAATAAATAAACTAATTTCCAACTTAACAATGAATAGACGTCAGTATATCAATAATTTAACATGTTGTGAAAGGATATTATATTAAATAAACTCAGTCATTCCATTTTAAATAAAAATGAGAGCAAAATTAAATCGCCATCCAGTATAATAATAAATAAATTATATGATAAAAATAATTTATCATTTTGTGATGGGAATTTATAATGATGGATGCCCCAAAAATATCATCTTTTTCTTGTTCAACGACCAATTTCATAAAGGGTAAAGATACTCCCATTACCCTATTCTAATTATCTCAAGAGACATTCCTCTACACAGATAGGTTATATAATTCTACGGCACACTCTTCATTTTATGTCTAATTCATTCAATCACATAACTGATAATTACATGGAATAATGTTCAGGGGATGAACAACATAAATACTAAGAACAAATTCTCAATAAGGCATATCACACAATATTTCCCCATAGAGAAGAAATAATTATATGCACAAAAATTATTTTCCCTTAATAAAATAATAAATAAAGATATATATGTACTTATAATACATGTACTTGAAAATATAAGCAAAAAAATAAATGATTAATAAATTCTAAAAAGATATTGTAATGTGTATATAAATTAACCAATACAAGTCCATCGGGAGTGTTAAACCATGTACGTAATAAGTTCCCACTCCTCATGCACTAGAATGATGTTTGAGATATAACAGACCAAATATTTTATGGGTTTTAATCTCAATATGAATGATATTTAAAACAACATCAACTTGTATCATCCATATAGGGATGTCATTTATTATTAAAACCACACACAAATTTCCTTTTAAAATTTTAGGATGATTTTATGGTTTTGGGATTGCTTGAGAATTATAACAACTTGAAAAAAGGGTATAATGGGGGGGTGTAATAAATAAACTACCATTTTAAAAAATTTATAATCAAATATAATACCATAGAATTATAGGGATTTAAAGATATGAATAATTTATTTAGATAGAAAATACAAAAAAATAATGTAGTTTAATACAGAAGAGATTGATTGAAAAAACCCTTAATTCTGTATAGCAACATATTAGGAAAAAGATATAATGGGAGTTAATAAAAATATAATTTACATCATATCAAATTTATGATAGTACCTTGTAAAAACAATCATGTAATTATAATAAATATAAATTTATAAAGACATTATAAAAAAGGTCACGAACTTAAAAATAAATGAGGAGGATCGTATGCATTTACCTTGGGAGGATGCTTCTTAAATATAGAGTGGGACTTCATAGAAAATTAAAACTATCTTGGATACACTATTTAGAAGTTTATTATGATATAGATCATGACCAATGGCTTTGGTGTTAAAATTTAGGAGGTAAGGGTGTATTTATACATAGGAGGGGATGTTTTAAGGGTTAAAATATTTATTATTTTAATATATAAACAAAATAATTTTGTCTTAATAAATTAGAAAAAATTATGTCCAATTTATGAGTGGGAGAATGTGTGAGGACGTACATGTCATTCAAAATCTGAAACATACCTCAAAACCAACCCAATTAATCAAAATACAAAACTAACTTTTATTTAAAAAACAATTTTTGTTCAAAAAAGTAATGTATAAATTTATATTTTAAAATTAATATTTATAAATTCATTATATAGTTAATTAATGATATTTTTAATGAATAAAAAATTTCATAAATTTTTATACATGATTACATAATAATGATGTCATAAAAACACAGTGCCTTATAAACTAACAATTTACCCATTTTCATCAAAAAAAAATATATTGTTTAGAAATTCTAAAACCATTAATGTAAGATAATTCTAATGTGATGAGTCAAAAAATGAAGGTTAATTTGTCAAAATTAACCACTAAATATTAGAATTATGAATTTTAAATGAATATCCTTATTTATTATAATTTATAAATTTCATAGAAAAAAAATTCTGACCATTATAAAAATTACTTATGAATTCATTAAAATAGTTTCTAATTCTAAAAGTGTTTTAAGATTATTTCAGGAAAATATATTTTTAAAAAAATAATATATTTTTTATAAAAAAAATTCATATCGAAATATATTTATGTTCTCCAATAAAACATTTTTAATTATATCATTAAAATAATATTTTTTTTCTCACTTAATTCCATCTAAATAACAATACAAATTATGAAAAACTATCTTATTGTTTAATGGTAATAATTCAAAAAAACCATATTCGATATAAATTATAATGAAAAACGCCATGTATCACAATATATACACCTTTATTCTTACTTCACCACTCACTACATTTCATATAGAGGTTCTTAGGCATCTTTTGGTAATGTACCTTTTTCCTTTATATTAGTCTTCCATTTATGATTTTTATAGTAGGAAAGATCATCTTTGTTTATTTAAAGTCACTGGATTTTGTTTTATTCAATTTACTATTCTTCAATATTTTTATCCCATTACTATTCCTATTTGTTCTAGTCCATATTTACTCATAATGTTTATTTTTAAAATGAAATGTTAATGTCCTTATATGTGTATACATATTCTAATAGTTATTATATTACTAGATATGATTGCACAATAAATGTATTATTATCATTGAATGAAATAATTATTTATTAAATTTTTATTATCAGACATGTTACATAACATTTTAAAGGGAATATTTTATGTTAATAATATATATACATTGTTTGATATAAAATAAAAAAATTAAATGAACAATAATAAAAAGTGGAAATGCATAATAATTTATTATTCATATTTAACCATACTCAAAATATAATATGAGAGTACAATAAATCTTATGAAAATAAAAACAAGAATCATGTTTTGTTAACCATAAAATTTCAATGACTTAATTTCCAAGATGGTTTGGAAATAAAATAGTTATTAAAATTAATGTAGTTATCAAAAAAACATATATAATAAAAAATCATGTTTATAAAAATTGATATGTGTAAATATATAAATTATGGAAGGAGGAAGGGAATCATGAAGGGTGACTGAAGGAAATGTGAAAAAACCCAAACATTCATTAATGGAAAATACCCTTGATCCAATTAAATGTCTTTTATGGTATTATAAAATGTGAACTTCATTGGTTTTATGTTTATTGATTTTAAAATACTATTATGAATTGTGGTCATTGCTAATATAGTCGTTGACCAGTGATCACCTGATTAGTTAAAATATTGGGCTTTAACAAATCCAATTTACTCAGATAAAGGAAGTGATGGCCTCATCCAGTATACTTTCCCCATATGAAGCCCATTTGTCAGAGCATGGAAAGCTGGTGGTGTCATTGGACTTCTCTCTTGACCAAGCCCAAGCCAA
This sequence comes from Viscum album, assembly GCA_963277665.1. Lineage (NCBI taxonomy): Eukaryota > Viridiplantae > Streptophyta > Magnoliopsida > Santalales > Viscaceae > Viscum > Viscum album. The sequence continues at coordinate 1,463,956,310 of OY728156.1, read as the reverse complement.
GCTTGAACACGTTAAGCTTGAGCGGAACCGACTATGGGAGAAGTGGAAATTAATAGAGATTGACACCCGAGTGATGTAATCTGAGCCACACCAAGAGACTCTCATCATCACACACTTTATGCTTTGGTCTTATGCGGGTGTTATTAGGGGTTATGTAACAAGTCATTACCAGTATTATTATGTACATTATTTATTTATAAAAAATGTCTATTCAGTTTATTATTATTACTTTGTAAATAGTTTTTAAAGCACAAATGATATTTTTGGTTAATATTCAACTAAGAAATCTATTTTGATGAATTAATGAATTATTGAATTAAATAATATTTTCATAAATTATTATTATTATTATTATATTACTTTTTATTAAATATATATGATCATATAATTTTATGAATGCAGTTGTAATTTTTATTAAAGTTTGAAAGTTGTATTTTTCAAAACCCATGAATCTTTGATAAATGTTGGTTTTTATTTTAAAAGTAAAAATTCACATATTTGTAAAATTATTTAAATAAAATGAATATTATTTTTCAGATCAGGACATTGAAATTATCCAACGGTTAATTTTTCATAATTTTTTGAGACTGTCGAGTTTTTAGGTAAAAATTAAATATCATTTAAATATATAATGTGTTTTATGAAATCATAATGACTCAATAGTGATATAATAAAATAATATAAAAATTATTTTCTGTAAATATATGTTTTACCATTAAAATAATGTTATTTTTGGTTTGTTTTATTTATTTTAAAAAGCTTTTGTTGACCCTTCATGGCTTATAAAACATTTTGCCTTTTTATATTGTTTTCCTTGAGACTGTAACTCACCTCCAAATAAGAAACCCTATTATTTTAAGAATTTAGGCAATTGGTATCATAAAATATTGGTTTACACTCCCCTTTGGAAAAAAACATGGGCAAAAACCATGGGTTGGTTTGTGGTTTTGATTAGTTTAATGTGAGGTGTCCCATACCTAAAAAATAATGAATTCCCTATCCTTTCATATATAAACCCACCCATGCTCCCACATACTCTTCACTCAAAGCCTTTGGAGTTATACCAACACCTGACCTACTCTCTCTATAATCCTCAAAAGGTTCCTCATGCTCCCAAGAAGCCTCTCTCAATCCTCACCCAAGCCTTTGGGATCACAGTTGAAAGTAAAGGATTTTTTCCGTTGTCATTTTTTTCCATTTTTCTTTAAGTTGTTATGCCCTTTATTCAATTACAAATGTCAGTGTATGATTTTGAACCTCCCCTATACTTTCCTCTTTATGTTTTTATGATGGGATACCCCTTTATCTCCCATTAATTCTTCCCATGTACACCTGTTACCATACCGAAATTCCGTGAGGTATTTTTCTCTCCTCTTTTTCAGCCAAATAATTATTTTGTATTATGCATCTAAATTCCATTATGTTTGCGGAGAAATGTATCTATATGAAACCCTTACTGTCCATTTCATTTAAATATGATTATATACCCATTTCTCTCTCATCAAACATTTTTTTGTGAGTTCTTATTTCATGTTGTTATGCTGCAGAAATTGCATTGCGTTTTTCCAAGCCAAGATCATTGTGTAGTGAATTTCATACCCATGTGTCTATCAAGGGTATTCACCATTATGCATATATACATATTGAATTGTAATTCCATGTATTTATTCAACATTAATAAATTGTGTAATAACTTATTATGGTGATTGATTCCATGTTATATGATCGATGTGGCACACTTATGCATGAAATTAAATGTTTAAGAAGGGTGTTCCCTGATAGTGCTCCAATGCATTAGGTAAAGTATTTTATCATGATACTTCACATGAAATGAGTGTTGAATCATTATAATTAAAGTGAAACAAGGGTTTACATGTGATTCATGTGCAATTAGGGTTTACTAATGCTCCATGTGCAATGAGCCTTGGCTCATGCTAATTCCATGTTAAGTGTTGTTGTGACATTTCCATGTTATGATTATCATGATTTATAATGCCTTTATTTTCATGTTTCCCTTGTGATCCATTTATATGCCTATTTTCTAACATTTATTACATTCCTCATTTTATTCCATGTTTATTCCCTTATTGGGCTTTATAGATCTCCCTTTTCTTATGCATGTCCTCAACTTATCCCATACAATGCTAAGTATGTGGGAGTGTTGTGGTCATGTAAAGGAATTTTTCAATAAATATGTTGTATTTAATGTTATAAGTTGTTATGTAATTTTCCTAAGCCCCAAATACACTAGACCTCTCAATATTACATGTTGTATAAAGTAAATAATTTATGTAATAAATCATGTTTATGTATGAAATAAAGAGTAGGGTTTTCATAGTTGGTATCAGATGATAGATTTAGTTATTTTGGGATTAGGATTAGAAAACCCTAGTGAAGCCTTATAGATGATACTAAGTATAGTAAAATCATACCTATTTTTTGATAGGTGTTGAGTAAGTTTTTTATCAAGAAGATACATCCTTGTCTGAAAAAAAGAAGGTAGAGGTGCCTCCAGCACAGATGTACCTAGGGGTGAAAACCTCAACAAGGAGTTTTAGGCATGACCCTGGTTATCCTAGTACACGACAATGGGCATTTCTGCACTCTTGGTTATGATACTCTTGGGGTATATGCATTGGTAAAATCACAAGCTTAGTATACACCATTATTAAGGGAATTAAAAAGTCCCTATGAATATATGATGGTTAACATAGATTGAAGCCTAAAGATTCATAAGTTAGGGAAACAAAAGTTATTTATAAGTCATCAGTTCGGTCCTTGGATTACCTTTTATGTGTAAAACCTTACTTTCCTTTTATTCCAGCCAATGGACGGTAATAGGAGGACTCGTGCTAACAACTGATGTGATGATCAATGTGATGACTGTGCTAATGAGATTCCCAATCTGATGGGACTGGGTATCGCGAACATTGGCACGCATCCCTCCAAGTTAACTCAACATTTTAGTAGAAACATGGGTCAAGAGGAATGTTCAACCCCCTAAGAAAAAAAAGTCGCTATCGAGAGATTAATGAGACAAAGGACTCCTACTGTAATTGGACCATTTGATCCCTCAATCACAGAATAATGGATCAAATCCATTGATAAATTCTTCTCCATCCTTAAATGTTATGAACTCGAGAGGGTTCTCTTTGATGCTTATCGTATGGAGGGTGAAGATGATCAATGGTGGATGTTGATCAAAAATACGATTCCTGAGGAGGATATCACAACATTGGAATGGAAGGATTTCCGAATGATTTTTTTCGATAAATATATTTTGTGCACCATCCAAATTAAGATGGAAAGGGAATTCCTTACCCTCAATCAAAAAGACAACGAATCTATCAGAGCATCTGAGGAATACTTCACAGGGCTTGAATGATATACCACTGGCTTTGTCGTTACCCCCGAATGCAAGGTTGACTACTTCTTTGGTAGTCTAAAACCTAGCCTATGGAAAGCGTTGGCGATCCATGACATCGACATCTATGAGGAAATTGTCTGATATGCCCTCAAGGTCGAAATAGAGATCAGAGAATCTCAGGGGTATCATGGGGATAAGAAGCATAAGGTGGACTTCATTGCTTGTGGTCTGATTGATAAATACAATGGTGCTAAGAAGATCCATCACCCCACTTTTCAAAGGTGTGGAAAGAATCACCCCAAAAATTTCCATAAGGGGATGAGGAAATGCTTTATGTGTGGAAGATAAGGGCACATAGCTGTTAACTGTCATCAAGAAAGACCCATGGCTACGAAAGAGGAGAAGATTACTCTGTTCAACTCTCAACACATTGTTCATTACTTCAAATGCAAAGAACCCAGGAATCGTGTAAATTAGTGCCTTAAGGCAAGGGTTTTCCGAGGCAACCAACAGCCTCCATGGCAGCAAAGGAGAGATTTTTCCATCACTACTGCCGATGTGAACCCCAAAAATGAAGTTTTAACATGTATGCTAGTTATTAATTCATGAATAGGAAATGTATTATTTGATTAAGGTTCTACGCATTCTTTTATATCTCAAATGTTTAGTATAACAATCCCAGCACCACCACAAATCATGGAAGTGAAGATTTCGATGAGTACAGAAAATGGGGAAATCATTGCATCCCATGAATATAAATCCTCCCATTTCATAATCTATATATTTATCTTTTTGGAGAACCTCATCATACTACCTCTAGTGTAATTTTATGAAATTATTAGCATGGATTAGATTTCTTTATACAGAGCCAACATTAATTTCCATTAGAGGGAAATCACTCTCCATGTGGAGAGTCGACCCCTGATTCTGTACAAGTGCAAGGATGAAGATAACTCGTCTTTAGCTTTATCATCTCAAGCATAGATATTACTCCCCTATGAGTATGTGTATCTAGCTCAGATGAATGAGTCTAAGGAGGAAACCATCCTTGAAGACATTCCTATAGTGAGGGAATCCACTTAAGTGTTTTCTGGAGAATTTCCAGGTCTTCCTCCTAAAAGAAATTTTGAATTCTTAATTGATCTTATACATGGGGCATTGACAATATCCAAGACACTATAGAGAATGGTTGTTGTGGATCTTAAGGAGCTGAATAAACAACTACAGGAGAATCTGGATAATGGTTTTATACACCCATGTGCTTCACCATGGGGTGCACTAGTCCTCTTTATCAAGAAGAAAGATGGGTCAGTGTGCCTTTACATCTATTATCATGAGATTAACGAAATTACGATAAAGAACAAATATCATCTCCCATGAATCGATGACTTGTTCGATCAGCTGTGGGGAACACATTACTTTTCCATGGTGGATTTGCGGTCAGGATAATATCAAGTAAGGGTGAATAAAAAAGATATACCCAAGACTACTTTTCGTACAAGATACATGAACTATAAATTCATAGTAATGCCTTTCGGACTCTCTAATTATCCATAAATCTTCATGGACTTGATTAATAGAGTCTTTAGGGATTACCTCGACAAATTTGTTGTAGTATTTATAGATTATATTCTCATATACTCAAAAATAAAGTAGAATCATGACAAGCATCTAAGAACTGTACTAGAGACCTTGCAAAAAAGAGAAGCTCAATGAAAAGTACAGCAAGGGTGAGTTCTGGTTGAAGGAAGTATCATTCTTGGGCCATATCATCACAATCAATCAGATATCATTGGATCCATCCAAAATAGATGCAATAGATGTATGGTAGAGGCCAACATTAGTAACGGATATCTGTAGCTTCTTGGGGTTAGCTGGATATTATCGACAATTTGTGAGAAATTTCTCACGATTTTCCAATCCTCTTACAAATCTATCTTGGAAGGGAGTGAAGTTTTCTCAGAGTGATGAATGTGAAGAAATATTTAAGGAGATAAAAGGGAGGCTTATCACTCTGCCCATACTCACTTTACCCACAAGTGGAGAACGTTTTGTGGTATTCAGGGATGCATTGAAGAAGGTCTTGGGTTGTGTGTTGATGGAAAATGACAAATTCATTTCATATTCTTCAAGGCAATTAAAATTTCATGAGACGAATTATCCAACAAATGATTTGGGTTGGCTGTGGAGATCTACGCTTTAAAATTTTGTCACCATTATCTCTTTGGGGAGAAGTGTGAAATATATATAGACCAAAGAATCCTCAATTATATATTCATGTAGAAAGAGTTGAACATGCGCCAATGAAGATGGTTATATCTAATCAAAGACTATGACTGCTCAATTAATTACCACCATGGGAAAGTGAACAATGTGGTGGATGCTCAATATAGAAAGGACCCAGTGATTCTATCACTGATGAGAATTGAGAAGTATCCAATCTTCTTTGATTTGATGAAAATGGACATGGGAATCATAAAGAAGGGAAGATCATTAATCCGTTCACAAATTACTGCTCAACTGGATCTTTTGTAAAGGTTAAAGGATGGTTCAAGGGATGATGTGGGAACTCATATAAAAGTGGAGACTATCAAAAGAGGAAAATCCATATAGTTCAATGTTAATGAAGTTAGAATTGTGAGATTTGGGGAAAGACTATGTGTTCCATAATGTTCAGAGCTGAAGAAGGAACTTTTGGATGATGCACATAGTTCAAATTTCTATATTCACCTAGGAAAGACAAAGAAATATCGAGATCTCTGAGAGAATTATCGGTGGGATAATATGAAGAAGTAGATCACTGAGTATACATCATTGTGCCTGGTGTGTGAGCAATTGAAGGCAAAGAGGCAGAAGTCTAAGGGGATGATGCAACCATTGCCCATAACAGCATAGAAATGGGAGAACATCACCATGGAATTTTTCACCAGACTTTCTAAGAAATCCAAACGCAACAATGCAATCTGGGATGTTTTGGATCGTTTTACAAAGTTATCACACTTCATTGCAATTCGGGATGATTTCTAATTGAATAAAATGGTATAGATATATATTAGAAAACTAGTAAGTCTGCATGGAGTGTCACGCTCTATTATATCTAATCGAGATCCAATAATCACCTCTATTTTTTAGAAGAGTCTCCAACATGCTCTGATTACCTAAATGAACTTCAGTATGGTCTATTATCCTCAAACTGATGGCCAATCTGAGAAAACTATTTGGACATTGGAGGATATGTTAAGATCATATTCAATGGACTTCAAAGGTGGGTGGGACCAACATATTCCACTCTTTGAATTCTCCTACAATAATAGTTTCCAATCTAGAATCCAAATGGCACCTTATGAAGCCTTATATGGGAATAGGTGTAGAACACCCTCATGTTGTGATGAAGTCGGTGAGCGAAAGCTCCTAGGACCAGAAATGGTGGAGAAAGTGAAAATCATTCATCATTATGTCAAGGAAGCCCAGAGTCGATAGAAGAGTTTTGTAGATAACCGTTAAGGATACCTTGAGTTTAATGATGGAGACATCGTATTTCTATGCATATCTCTATGGAGGAAGGTCATGTGGTTTGGAATGAAAGGGAAGATAAGTCCTAGATACATTGGCCCCTTTGAGATTCTTGATCGTGTTAGGGTTATAGCCTATCACGTAGAACTTCCACCTACCATGGCCAAAGTACAAGATGTCTTTCATGTATCCCTCTTAAGGAAGTACATACTAGACCCTTCATATGTACTCTCTTCAGAGATAGTATAGCTATTGGATGATATTTCTTATTAAGAGAAACCAGTGAAGATCTTAGAACGTAGAGAAAAAGTTCTACGAAATAATACAATTCCCCTATTTAAGGTGTTGTGGAAAAACCACAAGATTGAAGAAGAAATGTGGGAATTAGAGTAAGTGATGAAGCAATGTTACCCACATTTGTTTTAGAGTGGTAAAGGGAAATTTCTTGGGTGAAATTTCTTAAGGGGGTAAGATTATAATGACCCAAACTTTCATTGATGGAAATTCCTCTTGATCCCATTAAATGTCTTATTATGGTTATATAAAATGCTAACTTCATTGTTTTTATGTTTTTGTATTTTAAAATACTATTATTAATTGTAAACATTTCTAATATAGTGGTTGAATAGTGATCACCTGATTAGTATAAATATAGGGCTTTTACAAATCCAATTTACTCAGACAAAGGAAGTGATGGGCTCATCCAGTAGATTTTTCCCGTACGAAACCCATTTATCGGAGTTCAGAAAGGAGGCGGTGTCATTGGGCTTCACTCTTGACCAATCCCAAGTTGATATTGAACATGTTAAGCTTGAGCTGAACTGACTATGGGGGAAGTGTAAGTAAATAGAGATAAAAACCTAAGCTTTGTTATCCATGCCACCCCAAGATTCTGTCACCATCACACACCTTAAACTTCGGTCTTATGCAGGTGTTATAAGGGGTTATGTAACAAGACCATAGCACTATTACAATGTAAATTATTTTTTTATAAATAATGTGGATTAATTTTATTATTATTACTTTGCAAATAGTTTTTAAAGAACAAATATTATTTGTTGTTAATATTCAACTAAGAAATATATTTTGATGAATTAATGGATTTTTGAATTAAATAATATTTAAATAAATTATTATTATTATTATTATTATTAAATTTTATTAAATGTAAATGATCATATAATTTTATGAATGCAATTGTAATTTTTATAATGGTTTCAAAGCTATTTTTATCAAAACCGATGAATTTTTGATAAATGTTGTTTCTTATTTTAAAAGTAGAAATTCAAAAATTTATAAAATTATTTAAATAAAATTAATATTAATTTTGGAATAATGATGTTGAAATTATCCAATGGTGAATTTTACATAATTTTCTGAGACAGACGATTTTTTGGGTAAAAATTAATTACCGTTTAAATATATAATGTGTTTATGACATCATAATGACCCAATGGTGATGTAATAAAATAATATAAACATTATTTTAGGATAACATTTTGTCCTTTTAAATTTGTTTCCATGAGAGTGTGACTCACGTCCATACAAGGAACCCTATTATTTTAAGAAGGTCAGCCATTGGACACATAAAATATTGTTTTCCACTCCCCTTTTTCAAAACACATGGGAAAAATCGATGGGCAGGGTTGTGGTTTTGATTAGTTTAATGTGAGGTTTCCCAAACCTAAATAGTAAATAATTCCCTCTTCTTTCCTATATAAACCCTCCCAAGATCCCACTTCATCTTCACTAAAATCCTTTGGAGTTCTACCAACCCCTTACTTCCACTCTCTATAATCCTGTGAAGGTTCCCCAAGCTCCCAAGAAGCCTCTCTCAACCCTCTCCCAATCCTTTGGGATCACACTTCCAGGTAAAGGATTTCTTCCATTCTCATTTTTGTCCAATTTTCCTTAAGTTGTTATGCCCTTTTGTTTTCAATTAAAAATGTTGGGCTTTGATTTTTCACCTCCCACATACTTACCTCTTTATTTTTTGATTATGGGAGACCCCTTTATATCTCATTAATGCCTCCCATGTACACTTATTACCATGCTGAAATTCCAAGAGGGATTTCTCTCTCCTCTTTTTCACCCAAGTAATTCTTTTTTATTATGCATCTAAATTACATTATGTTTGTTGGGAAATGTATCTATATGACCCCATTACTATAAATTTAATTTAAATGTGATGATAGACCCCTATAACTCTCATCAATCATTTTTTATGTGTTCTTATTTCACGTTGTTATGCTGCTGAAATTGCACCGCGTTTTTCCAATCCATGATCAGTGTGTAGTTAATACCATACCCATGTCTCTATCAGGGGTATTCACCTTTATTAACATATACATATTGAATGTTAATTTCATGTATTTATTCCATATTATTTAATCAAGGAATAACTTATAATTTTGATTGATTCCATGTTATATGATCCATGTGACACACTTATACAAGAAATGAAATGTTTAAGAAGGGTGTGCCCTGATAGCGATCCAATGCATTGGGTAAAGTATAGTATCATGATATACCTTGTGAAATGAGTGTTGACTCATGATAATTAAAGTGTAATGAGAGTTTTTCCTGTTTCATGAGCAATGAGGGTTTACTCATGCTTCATGGGCAATGATCCTTGGATCATGCTAATTCTTTGTTAACTATTATCTCCACATTTCCTTGTTATAATTATTATGATTTATCCTTCCTTTAAATTAATGTTTATCTTATGATCCATTGATATGCATATTGTTTAACATGTATTTTATTCATCATGTTATTACATGTTTATTCCCTTACTGGGCTTTATAGCTCAACCTTTTCTTATGAATGTCCTCAGGTTATCACATGCAATGCTAAGTAAGAGGGAATGTAGTTTTCATGTAAAGGATGTTATAAATAAAGATGTTTTATTTAACATTTTAAGTTTTTATTTAAGGTTTCGAATCCCCAAATACACTAGACCTATCGATCTTCCAATTTGTATCACGTGAATATTTTAGGTAATAAATCATGTTTAAATATGAAATAAAGAGCAGGGTTGTCAAAAATGCATCCATATCACCCTTCGATGATGGATTTTAGCCATGTTTCCCTTCTAAATGCAACAAGTTATTACTAGGACTAGGATCCAATATTTTCCTAAAACCTTTTTCCTAAATAAATTTTCATTTTCCATGAAAAATATGTAAATTTTTAACATGGGTGAAAAATATTAGCATAAATATTTGGTTGTTTTATATAATGTAGTTTGTATATATTTTATAATTATATTTAAGAATGAGAATTCAAAAAAACATTCATTTGAAATATCGAGATGTTATATTATACCCCCCTAAAGAAATTCCAACCCTAAAATTATTATCGTTTTTTTTACATGATAAAAAAAACAAAATCTCACATTCGAAGACTCAATATTGATGTCCCACATCCATAAAAAAGACATTATTACTTTCACCTAGTTTTATATTTAATAGTTGTATTTAAATAACTCATACCTTCAATTCTATCTTTAGTTTTCTCTATTTTAGTTTCCTTCACGGGGATAGGTTTTATGTTTCACAATGGTACCACATGATATTTTAAAAAAATATATATCGATCATTTATCTAAATGAAACTCAGTAATCTTGGATTACATTAAAGGAAACATCAATAAATCATTTAAAATTATTTCTAGTATAAAATCTTAAAACATATTTAATTTTTTTATTAAAAAAATATTACTAATTCAAATTTTAATATTCCAAAATAAGGTTTTAGAGAAAAAAATGATATTTTCCCAAAGATGTAATTTCATAATTCGATACATATAGTCTACGTAGAGGTATCCATACCCACCTGCATATATAAAATAATTAGGTGCTTCGTGTGTTTGATATAAAGATAATAATTTGATAATACAAGGGCAGAACTTATTATGCTTAGCATGGTGAGATTGTTGAGAGTACGATACACTCTAATAAAAAATATAACATCCTTAAACTACTCATGGGATAGCTGATGTATTTGATGTCTCATGTTTTTTTCCATGTACCTTGGATATTAAAAAACATTACAATGTAATCTGAGCATGTCTTCAACATATTCTTATAATATAGATTCTTCTATAAGGGATAGAATAGTTATTCATTATATTCCTCCTTCCATCATAGAAAAGTTATATTGATCTCTTTAAGAATAATTTTGTTATTAAATTAAATGAACTATCCACCACCGAATTATGATGAAATCATCTACCTCTAACTTCATCATTCAGATAAAATTAATATAACTAATCATGAGTGATCATACATACCTTACAAGAATAATGCTTATAAAATTTAATTAATTGAACTTATGGATGTCGAAGGTGATAAAAATTTAGACAAGTATACTTTGAGGTCAACATATATCAATCTTAGAATAATCTAGGTTTATTTAGGTTGTATTTTATCATAATCATAACCCAAATCCATAAATTACTAAGAAAAAATTTCCAAGAACTTTCCCAAAAATAATTAAAATATATATTCCTAAATTTTAGCATATTATTTTCCATAAAAGTACATGTCATTTAAAATAAGCTGTAAATTAAAGAGCTTTTTGTTTTAAACTAAGTTTTTTGTGATCATTTTCTTATTGTGTTCTAATTATTTTCTAATAAATCTAGTTCCTATGATTATTATTAAAATTTACATTTGTACCATCATTAAAAACCTTTACTAAGAATCTTATAGTCTGGGGGTTATGTATTACAATTGTAAATAGATCACAATACAGAGGACCCAACAATTTTGTAACCTTATAAAACCATATACATAAATGAGTTTTAAATAAAATAGAAAATACATATATATAATTTGAAAACATTAAAAATATTATTATTCTCCTTGAAAATCTATTTTTATACATTATTCTTTTTTTGGTTTCATTGGGAAAATGGAAATAATAGAACAGGATGATATTAGACACTCAGCAAGGGAATATCTTATAGTGAAAGTTGTGATGGTTTGAATAAATAACTACCATGCATCCTAACTAATTATAAATAAAGAATAAATAATATCATGGCCTACTTTATAATGAATAGATTCTATGATAATGATAACTAAACAAATAGATAAAGGACTATATAATAAATAAACTATGTAATGCCATATCAATTGAAACTGAGAAAATAATTTATCCAATAAGAAAAATAATAATTATTAAATGAACTGATGAAAATAAATAATCACTGGATAATGAGAATACAAAATTTTGTATGGATTACAAATACCATAACACCTTTGTGTTAATACCTCATACATAATGGGTATGTATTCTATCATTCCCCTCTGTTCATTGTCTCATGAGACCTACCCATGCACTCAGATGATGTATGATTTCAGGTAAAACCCATTATTTCATGTCCAATTAATTATTTCAAATAACAATTATTACAATGTGTACTTTTCAGGGGATGAATGAAATAAATACATAATAAAATTTCTCAATGAGGTATATCTCATAGGATTCTCCCATATCAATGAAAAAATTCGATGTTACAAAATTATTTTCCCCCAATAAAAAAGTTGAAAAATATATCAGCGAATTTGGAATACATGTATTTGAAGTTGTAGGAGGCCAAGGAAAGGATAAAAAATTATTCAAATTTTTTTTCGAAAGAATATATAAATTAACCAAAGGATATCCCATGGGAGTTTCAAACCAAGTGTTTGTAAAGGATCCACTGATGATAGGGCCAATAGGGGCCTATATACCCTGAGAGGGGGGGGGGTGAATCAAGGTATGGATATTATTTTCAAAAGTTCTTCCTGCCCCACTGGATCTTGACCTCTTTGTTACAAGGGTCACTTTGTTTTCACTTGTGTGGTTACTATGATCACTTGTCTCCTTTACCTGATGATGATGCTTTGAATGCAATGTAGGAAAGTAAGTAGGCAGACACAGAGATTTTTACTTGGTTCACCACTAAGGGCTACGTCCAAGGAGAATACGCCGACAAGTTGCCGGTTCGTACCAAATTCCACTAGACTTCACTAGCTGTGGATTACAATGTTCGGGCTAGATCACTTATATGCCCAGGCTCACTGCCTATACAAGGTTTAGGGTCACCTCACTGCTTTCCCAAGGGTCACTCCCTGTTTCTCTCTCTATGGCTCACTGCCGGTGGAGAGGATCACCTTCTTCCTCTTCCTAAGCTCACTGCTCCAGAAGGGATTAACTCACAGTTTATAGACCTGTAGGTCTCTTCATTTCCAATAAAGGATGCATCTTTCTCTGTATGTAGATGCTCTGTTGAAGTTCAACTTTCACCCGTAGATGAATACCACTTTGCCTCTGAACACTGGGCAATTCCTTTTGGAAACACCTTCGCAAAGCACCCTACTATGCGAGGCTCCCAATTTCGCGACGCTCAAACAAGCCTTCGCGAAGCACCTTCCTTTTCGCGAAGCTCCCTCACGAAGCGCTCTTGCGAAGCTCAACTCATTGCAAAGCAACTTCTCTCGCGAAGCTCACTGAGCCAACGCAGAGCACTCAACTTTCGCGGAGCTAAAATAGCCGCTGCGAAGCTCCCCTTTCGCGAAGCACACTGCCTTCACGAACCACCTCTGCGAACTGAGAGCAATGGATTTTCTCTGAAAATTCTCTCTACTTCGCTCGAAGGGGTCGGCCTCTATTTATAGGCGATTCCACCAACCCTCGAACTTTCCGTGCGAAGTCAATGCCACGTCATCTCAAATCGCGAAGCTTCAAAGTTTCTGCCGGAATTCTGTCCAAATCGCGAAGCTCCACGGCAATCATCCGTTCGCGGAGCTTGACGTAGTCGCGATGAATCACCGTCAACATACCTTCGCGACTTCGCCGCGAAGCTCCTTCGCGAAGCCCAAAATTCCTTCGTGCCTTCGCCACGAAGCTCCCTCGCAAAGCCCTTCACCGCCGCGATGCGCTTCAGCCTCTGCTGTTCGCGAATCTTGACGTAATCGCGAAGCATCACCACCTCTATTCTTCTGGTCTTCGCAATTTCCAAACCATGCATCCTATCTTCGTGAAATGCATGCCTTTTCCATATGAAATTATGCTCTTCCTAGAAATCCACTTTTCGCGATGCTCACCAAACTCCAAATTTTGGACCCCAAAAATTTGGAAAACACTGGGAAACGGCGCTATCTTGTAATGATCTTTTGTACCGCCTCCAGATCATCCTTTCCTTTGTCATAGTTCTTTGTCAATCATGGAATGTCAACAAATTCTCAGGAACTCGACAATTCTCCATGGAAACCTGCTTTGTCAACAAACACAATCCACCCAAAAATACTGCAATGTTACCTTGAGGGATTTTTTCCCAACAATCTCCCCCGTTGGGTTTGTTGACAACTCTTCACAACTCTGCTCAGAAAGCTTTTCTGCACTTTGATATCTCATTGAGTCTTCTTCCATCCTCTACCACCATTCGCCTCTTGCGATTATGATAGCGTTCAAGAATTCACTTAACACGTACTCTAAGCCCACATGAGCAATGCTCGGCGTGAGAAACAAGAGTAGTATGAAAAGGTCATCAATGAATCACTTCATGTCAGACCCCAATTGTCGATTCCAACCTGATACCAATTCTTAAATTGATACCAATTGTTGAACCACACTGATACCAATTGGTGAATTCTTAAGTTGATACCAATTGTAGATAGCTGGACACCGTCTCACACCGTTCCAACACCACTGTTCTGATTTTATCACGATCCTCAGCTGTCATAATATCTATGCTTTGATCGATCACTTCTAGCATCGTCAGATTTAAAAATCTCCCCCTATCTCATTGCTCCCCCTTTCTGGTTGCTCCACCTGTCAGCTTCTCCCCGGATCAATTATGATTTATCAAATCTCCGCACTGTCTCCCCCTTGAACAATCAATATTTTCTCCATCTTTAACAAACCCTTTCCTCCCCCTTTGTCAAAGAATCCAAAGATCACTCCTTTGTAGTCTGTAACAGAGTAGAGAACACATTAGCACATTAGGGAAAACACATCATACCTCGGGGAGATGGGAGGGTGTTCCACATCCACATTATTTCAAGTGCGAGGAGTCGACTGAACTCCCAGAGCCAGTCGATGTCTCTCAAATGCTGCCTTGGGTAAGGCCTTTGTTCGGAAGTCTGCAACCTGTAGTTCTGTAGGCACATACTCCAACTTCACGATCCCCTGCTCAAATTTCTCCTTGATAAAATGATACTTTATCTCAATGTGCTTTCTCCTAGAGTGATGGACGGGATTTTTGCTAATGTTTATAGCACTTGAGTTATCGCACTGGATTCCGATCGGAGACTTCACTTCAACTCCCATGTCTTCAAGCTGCTTCTTCATCCACAATAAATGTGTGCACGCTTGAGTGGCCACAATATACTCAGCTTCAACGGTGCTCAATGAAATTCAATCTTGTTTCTTGCTTAGCCAAGAAATACACAATCCACCAAGATAGAATGCACCACCTGACGTCGATTTTCTGTCATCTGCTGATCCGGACCAGTTTACATCAGTATATCCCAATAACTCTGTCTCAGATTTGTCATTATATGTCAAACTGAAGTTCACCGTGCCCTTGATATACCGAAGTATTCTTTTCACTACGAGCATGTGACTTTCCTTGGGATTACTCTTATATATCTCTGCTTGGCATGTGGTGAAAACAATATCAGGCTTTGGTGCGGTCATATACAGAAAACTGCTGATAATCTGCAGTTTTTCAGTGAGATTAACAGCCCTGCCACTGTCATCTTTTGATGATTTCATCCGGGTAGAAACCGGAGTCTTCATCTCCTTGGAATTATCCATTCCAAACCTTATTAGAGCCTCCTTGGCATATTTGGATTGATAAATGAATGTGTCATTACTGCCTTGTGTAACGCAGAAAACCAAGCTTCTTCAAATACTGATATAGCCTTCAGTACAATGCTCTTGGTGCTTGTTTCAGCCCATATAACGCCTTCTTCAGCCTACAAATTTTGTTCTCATCCTCATGAATGAGAAAACCATCTGGCTTCTCAATATACACATTTATCTGGGATTCTCCTTTTCACATTAGTCGTGCTTTTTTACGAATCAATGTGCCATATTCATTCATCTTGACTTAATAGACCCATTTAGTCCTCATGACGTTTTTATCTGCTTGCCTCGAAAAAATCTCCCATATCTGGTTCTTCTCAATCTGATCAAGCTCTTCATTCATAGCCTGAACCCAGTCTTCATTTCCAGCTGCATCAGAAAATCATTTCATCTCACCAGGGATATAAAAGATGTTTTATACAGTGATTCCATTCTCCTTGTCTTAGCTGGAGCTCAATGATCACTAATGATATTCTATCTATCAGTTTCAGCTCAACTCTTTTGCATCCTTGTAGACACATAATTGAAACTTTCTTGTTCATCATCAGTGTCTTCTTTTGAATCAGCATCAGCCACTTCTTCTCCCTCTGTGTTGCTTTCTTTCTCAACACTTTTGCCAGGAAACTGTTCACTGACTCATTTTTCAGTGGCTTCATTTATTTCAGCTACTTTTCTCTGTGTCATTGTTCAATGATGTCATTTCCTTGAACATCTTCTATCATATTTTTATTGACACACCTTTTATTTTCTCTCACAGCTTTTTGGTATCCTGAAATCAGTCAGCTGATACCACATTGTGAGAACAAAATAGATAATCATGAAAACCTGTGTGTTGCTTTTTTTCCAACAATCATTCTTCATGAGCATAAACATTCACCCTTCATATCATATTGATATCATGAATCTGATTAGGATATAGAATTCTCCCCCTGTGTTATGAAACTCTTCCAGTTGTTAGGCCCAACAGTTTAGACCCATAACACGTCTTTTCCTCCTACATCATTGTTTCTCATCTTCCACTCAGATTTGAGCCATTAAGAAAATCTCTAAGACTACTGAGTTGAAACTCGGTGTAGGAAACAAGAGATAAAGTTAATAACACAATCACTTACTATTGTGATCTTTTTCTCCCCTTCTTCTTTATCTCTAGTACCTGATTTGAATCAATTGAAACTCTAGAGGATATCAATTCTCCACTTCGCATCCTTAGATGCCACTTCCCCTTGGATCGTATCTCCCTAAAACCTGAAACACACGGATCATCAGTTAATAGCATTTATATACATAGGGAGAGGGGGTATCCTTTTCTGGACTCCTCAAGATGAGGATTGTGGTTGATCCTGATGGGTCAACCCTTTTATTCTTTCTTGGAGAGCATCACACTCCTTTCTTGCTTCCTCCAACTACCTAGCCAACTTCAATTGTTCTGGCCATATGACTAGGCATTCATTGCCTACATTCTGAGAATTTTTTTGATATGTATATTTGGTAGGCTCAGCCTTTCTCACCGCTTGGGGTATAAGCCCACTGGTACACATTTCCTTCTTTGAGGTTCTACCAAAATTCCACTTTCCTTGATTATTTCTCTGAGTAGAAACCTCTCTATTTGGCATCTTCCATTTCTTCTTCTCCCATCTTAGGGGTCTTCCTCTTTCCTTCACTTCTCGGTGAGAAACACGACATGTGGATTTTTCGATGCATTCTTTGCTTGTCTTCCTTTTATCAGATTTATGAGTCACCACCCTATTTTTCATTGGTGGTGGGTCCTCCATTAAACGTCCATTCTTCTTTATCACCGCCGGTGTAGATCTCCCCTTAATCTTCCAGGTTTTCTCACATTCTCTCCTTGATAGCTGTTGTGAGTATGACAGAGGAGGTGACTGATACACCTTTCGTTCAGCTCCATGTGATTTCCCCGAGGCTCGAAGCCTATTCTTCTCCATACCACTTTGTCTCCCAGTACATGCTTCTTTCTTGTACACTTCCTGTGGTGGAGATCTCTTTTCTTGTTCCTTTCCCTTTCCTGCTTTCTTCTTACTGCAATGTCTCGCCATGTGCCCATAGTGAGAACATATAAAACATTTTCCCTCAAAGGCATACCTCATTTTATCATCTCTCTGCAGAGATGTTGATGCACCTTGAGTTCTTTCTCTGATATTGTTCTCCTGAGCTTCCTGACACATGCTCATGGTGTGTCCCATTCTTCCGCTGTAATAGCATCTAATATATGCTTTCCTCTGAGAAGCTCTTCTTTCTAATTTCTCATGATGCTTCTTCCTGTTCTCATATTTATTAATGTTTCTATTTTCAGAGCCTGAAATGTACTCCAGAGCCTCTGTATAGAAGCTTGATGTGTGGCCATGAACTCCGCAGAAATAGAACATTCATCACTCCTTGAAACTATCCTCATAGGCCTATCTCCAGCACCTACAGGATTTTTCTTACCTTTGGAATTTTTCACTGCATTTTTTTTATCATCCATAGGAGTGGGATTATCATATCCAATTCCAGATTTTCCCAAAAAGGTTGACCTTTGGGAAGATACAATCCTTTCATGCTTCTCCTCTGATGCAGTATATTTGGACTTCATTTTATCATCACCTGCCGAAGGATGATCAAATAATAAGTGCAGTGCATCCTTCAACTTGGGCTTATCTTTGGATTTAGACTTCTCCATTTCCTTCTTGACTGATTGTAGCTCTTCTTCCAACTTTTGAATCTTCAAATCTCTTGATAAAAGTTGAGCATCAAGTTCTTTTCTGAGATTCTTTCCACAACTCATCTCATCTTCCAGTTCATGCTTCAGCTTATTTACCACGACATTTTTCTCTTTTACTTTCAATTTTTCTTGAGAAAGAGAATCAGAGCAACATGCATTATCTTGTTGTAGTCTTTGATTCTTTTGAACTAACTCAGACAGCTATGTAGCTAGATCATCATTCTTGGTTTCAGATTCCGAACTTCATCGGACTCTTGATTCTCTTCACACTTACCAGCCTTTTGTTTTCCTTTTCCTTTAGCCAGCTTCTGTAGTTCCTCACCTTGAGAATCATTCTTCTCTGTTAGGTCAGTGACTATATCAATAAGCCTTTGATTCAATCCTCTTAGCTTGTTGACCTCAGTTTCCAGAGCATGGATCTGTATGCCTTTAGATTTAATTTCCTCAGTGGATTTCTGATCCAATTATTTAGTCCCATGGACAACTTTCACCTTTTTGTTCAGGCCATCGATCTCTCTTTTCTGTTCTTCAACCTTCAGCTTATACTTACAAACGGATTCTGAGTTCTCTGATGTTGATAAATTATGTTTCTCAATTTCTTCCATCAGCTCAGATTTCTCTTCTTCCTGCTGTTGCATATAGAGTTTGGCATCGTGAACAATTTTGTTAGCTTTCTTGGTTTTGGCCCTCCAAACATATATCTCTTCAAGAGCAGCCTCCTACTCAGCTCGCATATCAATTCTTCCTTCAATTTCTTCTTCTTCATCGTCAGTGGTTCCAACGTCACTTGGAAAGTCAGGTTCTTCACTCATTCCATCAGCATCATTGAATGAGTAAGTATTTTTGTTGTATGATTTATCCAAATCATTTTTCTGTTCACTGCATGATTCCTTCAGTAAGCTATTTTATTCTCCTAGTTGAATCACACTTTTTCCAGAAACACTTCCATACTGAGGGATACCACCTGACTTCTGATTCTTCTTTGAACATTTTCTTTTTCCCATGGTAGACAGATATAAGCGAAAACAATATCTTCAACTACACAGAAACACTACACCAAGTCGAAGCAAACAAATCTGATAAAAGCAACCTTCGCTCTGATACCAATTTTTAGGGCCAATAGGGGCCTATATACCCTAAGAGGGGGGGTGAATCAGGGTATAGATATTCTTTTCAAAAGTTCTTCCTGCCCCACTGGATCTTGACCTCTTTGTTACAAGGGTCACTTTGTTTGCACTTGTGTGGTTACTATGATCACTTGTCTACTTTACCTGATGATGATGCTTTGAATGCAATGCAGGAAAGTAAGCAGGCAGACACAGATATTTTTACTTGGTTCGCCACTAAGGGCTACGTCCAAGGAGAATACTCTGACAAGTTGCCGGTTCGTACCAAATTCCACTAGACTTCACTAGCTTTGGATTACAATGTTCGGGCTAGATCACTTATATGCCTAGGCTCACTGCTTATACAAGGTTTAGGGTCAGCTCACTGCTTTACCAAGGGTCACACCCTGTTTCTCTCTCTATGGCTCACTGTCGGTGGAGAGGATCACCTTCTTCCTCTTCCTAAGCTCACTGCTCCAGAAGGGATTAACTCACAGTTTATAGACCTGTAGGTCTCTTCATTTCCAATAAGGAATGCATCTTTCTCTGTATGTAGATGCTCTGTTGAAGTTCAACTTTCACCCGTAGATAAATACCACTTTGCCTCTGAACACTGGGCAATTCCTTTTGGAAACACCTTCGCAAAGCACCCTACTATGCGAGACTCCCAATTTCGCGAAGCTCAAACAAGCCTTCGCGAAGCACCTGCCTTTTCGCGAAGCTCCCTCGCGAAGCTCTTTCGCGAAGCTCAACTCGTTGCAAAGCAACTTCTCTCACGAAGCTCACTGAGCCAATGCGGAGCACTCAACTTTCACGGTGCTACAATAGCCGCCGCGAAGCTCCCCTTTCGCGAAGCACACTGCCTTCGCGAACCACCTCTGCGAACCGAGAGCAATGGAGTTTCTCTGAAAATTATCTCTACATCGCTCGAAGGGGTCGGACTCTATTTATAGGCGATTCCACCGACCCTCGAACTTTCCACGCGAAGTCAATGCCACGTTATCTCAAATCGCGATGCTCCAAAGTTTCTGCCGAAATTCTTTCTAAATCGCGAAGCTCCACGGCAATCTTCCATTCACGGAGCTTGACGTAGTCGCGATGAATCACCGTCAACATACCTTCGCGACTTCTCCGCGAAGCTCCTTCGCGAAGCCCAACATTCCTTCGTGCCTTCGCCGCGATGCTCCCTCGCAAAGCCCTTCACCGCCGCGATGCCCTTCAGCCTCTGCCGTTCGCGAAGCTTGACGTAATCGCGAAGCATCACCGCCTCCATTCTTCTGGTCTTCACGATTTCCAAACCATGCATCCTATCTTTGCGAAATTCATGCCTTTGCCATATGAAATTATGCTCTTCATGGAAATCCACTTTTCGCGATGCTCTCCAAACTCCAAATTTTGGACCCCAAAAATTTGGAAAACACTGGGAAACGGCGCCACCTTGTATTGCTCTTTTGTACCGCCTCCAGATCGTCCTTTCCTTTGTCATAGTTCTTTTTTAATCATGGAATGTCAAAAAAAATTCAGGAACTCGACAAATCTCTCTGGAAACTTGCTTTGTCAACAAACACAATCCACCCAAAAATACTGCAATGTTACCTTGAGGGATTTTTTCCCAACAACTCACCATGCCCGAGAATGATGGTTGGGAAATAAATGTCTAACTCTTTTAGGGATTTTAATCCCTAGAATCATCTAATCCAAAAACCATGTCCCCTTGTATTATCTATAGAGGGATTTCACTGATTAGGTAATCCCAAAACAACTTTCTATACCAAATTATAGGATTTTTTTATGTATATGGGATAGTCTGAATGTTATAATGACTTGAAAAAAGATATTATAAGAAGTAATAAATATACTCTAATTCGTGACATATAAAATGGAATATAACACAATATAATGAAAGACATGGTATTATATGAAAAATTAATTAACAAATACAATATAAAAAAAGTAATATACATGATAATTGGAAAAGATGATTGAGAAAACCCTTAGTTCCATATTGTAATAGTTTAGTAAAATGATATAAAAAGGGGTAATAATTAATGTATAGTTAACATAATATCGAATGGAAGATAATATTAGTTAATAAAAATAATATTATTAAAATAAAATGAAATTTAAAAATACAATATAACAATGGTAATTAACTTGAAAAGGAATAAAGAGGATTTCAGACCCTTACCTTGGGAGAATGTTTCTTAAAGGCATAGATGGGAATCATATATACATAGAACCACATTTTAGAGGATATTGATAGGATAATAGAAAAATTAATTTTTGTGAAAAAGATTTTTTGGGAAATAGAGGATGAAAGGGGTATTTATACATGAGGTGCGTTGGTTTTAAGAGTTAAAATATAGGTCATTTAATTATATAAGCAAACCATAGGATGTTTTAATCAATTACAACACGTTTTATATATTATTAATTAGTGGGAGAAATTAGGTGCACATCCAAGGAAGGACCAAAATTGAAAATACATCCCAACAAACCAAATTAATGCACATAATAAACTAATTACTTTTATTTTTAAAATACAATAATTGGTTCAAAAAATAATTTATAAATTCATATTTACAATTTAATACTTTTATATTAATTTTTATACTTATTTAAGGTTTTCTTGAATAAAAATTTTCATAAATTGTTATTCATGATAACATAATAATGATGTCATAAAATCATAGTGCTTTGTAAAGAATTAGTTTTAACTTTTTCATCAAAAATTCAACTTTTTTAGAAAACTTCCAAACAAATCACAATAATAAAATTTTGATTTAATCAGTAAAAATATAATTTATATTTTTTGAAAGTAATTATATATAAATTTTAATTTTAATTTTTAAATAACTATCCTTATTTATTATAACTTATCAACTTCAAAGAAAAAAACATTATGGCCATTATAAAAATTACTTACAAATTCATTAAAAATATTATCATTTCAAAAGTGGTTTGTAAGAGTTTTTCATGAATATATTTTCCATATGAAATTTAAAAAATTATCATAAAAATATTCTTATTAGAATATATTTATATTCACTTACAATGAAATTTTAGTTATATCATTAAAATAATTTTTTGGTTACATAATTGAATCTACATAACAAAAAATAACAGTCACCAGCTGTATTGTTATATAATGTTCATAAGGATAATCGACCATAATTTAGACAATTAAAATAAAAAATGAAAATTATTAATTATAAATAAACCTTCATTCTCAATTCATCACTCGCTGCATTTATTATAAAGGTTCCTATATATCCTTTAGTAATAGCCATTTTTTATAACACTTCTCTTCCTTTTTACAATCTTTATGGTAAGAGAGGTCATCTTGGTGGATTTCAAGACAATGGAGTTTTTTAATGGAAATAATATTATTTAATGTGTATATCACATTAATATTCCTAGTTTTGTTAGTCCATATTTATGCATAATCGGTAATGTTCTTATAAAATGTAAACGTTTTTCTATGTGTCTAATTATTGTAATTTTGGGTATTTCATTGGATATGATCGTATAAAAAAATTATTTTTCTAAATGAATTAAAGAATTATTTACTGAATTTATATTAAACACATGTAAACTATAATTTTAAAATTAATATTTTTATGGTAATAAATTATATACACAGATTAAGATGAAATAAAAAATTTAATGAACTATAATTAAAATTGTAAAAGCATCATAATTTTCTATTTAAATTTAACCTTATATAAATTTTAATATGATATTACATAAACATTTAAAATAATAAAAACATGTATCATGATTTGTTAACCATTAAAATATATTTACTTAGTTACTAAGATGATTTGAAAATAAAATTATTTGAAAAGGGAATTTTGTTTTCAAATAAAACAATATATTTAAAAATAATCATGTAAATAACAAAGGATATTTATAGATATATGAAGGATCGAATATGGATATCGAGAATCAAAAAGTCTGAAAGAAGGTAGAAAATCATTTTCACCCGTCATCTATGGGTTCAATATCCATGGTCACTCCAAACACTTCTCGTCATATGTTTGTGCAGATTTCTACCACCAAAAAATGACTTCTTTTTCTTTTTGTGAAAGCCTAAAATGGATGAAATTAAAAATGAATTTACAGAATAAAAAATTATTTTTTCACACTACTAGTATTATGGAATTCTAATATATTAAAATATTTAATTAGTAAAAAATAAATAGTGATAGTAACTTTAGCCACCCCAAAAGGACTGTTCAAGGTACCTTACATAATTTGGATCTTTTTTTAGATAAAACATGAAATTGTATAATTGTTTTCCTAATAGAATAATAAATTACATAAATCTCCAAAAAAATTTGAGATTATAAAGTTTTTTTATAATACATCTGACCATGGTTAAGAAACTGAAATTTTTATGAAGAAATTAATTGAACAACACAAAGTAAGAGACGTATTAAAAAACTATATGTAAAATAAATAACAAAAGATAAGATATAAAACATATTAAATTATATAAATATTATTTATGTATATAATTAACATAATATAATTATTGAATAAGTTAATTACTTGTTCAAATCACTTTCATACTTGAGGTCTGGAATTCATCTCAAAACTTCTTTAATTGTGAAAAATTTTATTTTATCCTTTAATTTATTTTGAATGGTGTATACACAATTTCATGGATATATAAAATTATGTATTATATTAATTGATAGAATTTCAACATTAATATATTTCTCTCTCTCTTTCATTTTTTTTGTTAAAATCCATCTTAAGTAGTAAGGTTTCTATCACAATCACACATAACTAAGGATTAATTTGATATTTTTTACTTATATTTATTTTCATAGTTTAACTAAAAACCCATGACTTATAATATCATATATTACTTTTGAACTGTAAATTATCACTTTATTCAAGATGTTCCTTTTTTGGCCATTATTGATGTCTTCCAAAAACTATAAGGGTCTTTCCAAACTCAACTGATTTATTGAGATATAATTCTTCTCATGTGGTATCCTTTTTCATTTTATATGGAATCAATATTTATATCTTGAGATATAAATTTTGATTCTGGTCTACTTCACTTTTGAGTTATAATCATTTTTGAAAATGAAATTAGATTAAAAAAAATCCTCTTCTCTTTAAATGAAAATGTCCCCTCATTGTCCTTTATTTTTCATCCTACCAATGTTCTCTTTTGTAATTAGAAACCTCACTAAATATTATCTCACGTGATAAAGAATTTACCTTAATAAATTTTCAAAATAAAGTTTTAGTTTTTTATTTTATACATTTTGATTTTGACAAAGGTGTTCAATAGAAGAAAAATGGATCTTCCATACCCCCTTGAATACATTTGAGTCCAAATTTCTCTTAATTTTTCTCTATTATTATGTAATATTATTATCATGAATTTTTTATATTTCTTATATATGTATCTTAAATATATACAATGTTAAATATACATTCATACCTTTGGTTATAATTTTTTTAATTTCTTATCAAAATTCTCACTTTTAAGTAAACAAATTTAAGGGAACATCGATATTTATTGTTACATGATAAGAATCAAACCCATATATATAATTTTTTAAAATTATGAATAGATTCTCAAGAAAAGAATTATTTTATTAATAACCCAAATGGTTAAAATTTAGTTTTATGTAAAACAATATGATATTTAAATATTTAAAATAACCTTTATTTATCTTATAAAACTCAACCCATGTGGTTCTTTTTAATTTTTTGTTCTCTGAATTATTATCTTGAATTTTATGCATTGGAATTACATGTTTATTGAAAATATACCTTTTTTAGTTAGAAAATATTAAAATTATTTAATTAATTAATCAATTTGGAATGATTATGTTTTATCCATTAGTTTCTTCATAAATCAATATTATGAAACCAACTTCTTTATCATGGTTTTGATCAGGTTTATGATTTATTTATGGTTTTTTTCTTCATGTGGAATACTTGTGTTTAATTTCCATTTATGTGATTGGTGGACCCATAATTATATATTAATAGAACTCATTGGGTAGATAACTATATCTCATGATATTCTATGTATGTTATTTGGGAGTGAACCTAATTCATTATGGGACATTGTACACTATGTAGGGTGAATTTGTGGTAAGAATAAGCACACTATGTTATGTGAGGAGTGAACCGATAATTATATATCCCTAAAATGCATTAGGTAAAGCTTTATATCTCATGATATGTTATGAAATGTATTTTGGATTGGTCATAATATACTATGGGACTTTATCTAATATGTTTATGGGAATGTGGACTGAACCCAATCCAATGTGGGACTTTGTACACTAAATGATGATGGTATTAGGAGTGACCCTAGATTTATTTTAATGAAGTCATGCGTTAGGTTGTTACTATATATTTAATTCTTATATGATTGTATTATTTAATTTCATTGTTTCATGATTTCAACATTATTCCCATTATATTCAATATATCTTTTTTCCCTCTTCACTCTCATTTTATGCTTTATTGACAGGTTTATTTCCATTCAAGGATTTATAGCTCACCATTTTCCATCTATATCTTCATTATGGAATCTTATGTTGATTTAGATGATCTATTATATTTAGTAGAACTATAGTGAGTTTTAAAATAATGATTTTTCTTTTATGTTTAGGATGATGTAAAAATGTATCTAATCTTCCAAAGACATTATACGTATAACTAGTAGGCTTATATTTTGTGTAAATTATGTCATAATTCATGGAATTAAATATGTTTATGATATGGGTATATATATTTCTTATTAGATAAATGTCAAGTTTTTTGAGATATGTATTAGATAACATTACTAAAAACCATATGTATATTTTTAATGAATAAAACTAAGTATTAAACAAACAACTTGATGTTTTGGTAAAAATTATAGTATGTGGTTTTCCTAAAATTAAATATATGTATGGATAATCAAAATAGATATAGGATCTGGAATATATATACATTGGGGTAATAACCCCAAAAATGGAATATTGGTCGTTAACTCAATTGTCACCTAGTGCATGAAAAATAGACAAAAATACACACAAAATTAGTTTCTAGGGGTGAAAGTGGACTTACCACGGTAAGAGTAAATAATAGAAAAATTAGTATAACATTGTGAAATATTCTAAAACATGTCAAAAAACGTTTTTTTTTTGTGGAGGGAGGATCGATCTAGTCTTTATCCCTGTTCCATTATTGGAAAAAATTAGTCTTTTTGTTTAAATAATGGTGTAATATGATTCATAATTAATTAGTTTTACCAAAGATCATTTTTCTTCGATTATAAGATGATATGATCCCCTAAATATATTATGGATGCAGGTCGAGGACCTCTCCATGGAGGGAGATAATATTAATTAGTTGATATAGCGCGTGTAGCAATTTATGGAGTTCAATCCTGATCTTGAATTTGATATTTTCGTCGACTGTAGCTTCATCAAGGCCCTTGTTATGATAAATCTCTCTATATATGGTAAAAATGGTTTTAGTAGAGAGGGATCTTCATCAGTAAATTCTCAAAGTAATTTTTTCACATTAAATAATGAAATTATGTTTCAAATTTCGTTTTTCATATTGATTCTATTCTAGGAATATTCAAAATATTAAAAAATTGATTACAGCTATTTTGGTTTTACTAATAATATGAAGTAATGGAAATTAGTTTATTTATTTCAATGGCTAAAAAACTTATAGATTTTTAGTGACTGTAAAATTATTCTATTTGGTCCAAGTTATTTTCATGTCTTGTTTCCTTCGTATGATTTGAAGCATGGTGCATGGGGTTTTTTATCTATCACCTTGGTTCAATGTATGATTGTTTCTCAACAATTGGACTATCACATTAATACATTCATAATTAGTAATAATAAAGCCCAATTATGGATTAGAATTTTGGGTTTGGATGGGATTTTATGGCATTCTAAAAATTTATTCAAAATTTTTCTACTATTTGAATCCTAATTAAAATGGACAAAGAAACTAAATCTGTTATCCTTAGTTATTATGATAGAGCTCTAAAAGAGGTGGAGTTTAGTATTTTTCTTCTTAATAATGTTATTCTATCCTCTATAGATAATAAAATTAACTTTCATATTTAATATGAATGGCTTCCATATTTTCACTTTTCTTATAAGAATAACATTCATGGTAAGAAATGTTTTTTTAGAATATGGTTTACAGGCACTTCTACGTAAATAGGAATGATGAAATCCATTGTGGAACAATTATGAATAATTTTAACATATAAGAACTAGTTTCCAGGAATGTGGGTATGCAAGAGACTCTTCCATCTATAATTAGGGTAAAGAAACTTTAACTATTATTAGTTAGGAGCAGGAAAATGTTCAACGTGAGAAGCTAGTCAAGAAGGCTTCGATAGAAGAAAAAATATTTTTTTGTATCTATTCAAGAAAAAAAATCCTATGAGGGAGGAATTTTGTAGGTGAGAAATTTGGTAGGTCGGGGGGAGAAAATGTTGCCCTCTCAAGCAGGTTACTCAGGATATGTAACCTTGGTTGAAAATATTGATGTTTTATCTACTATACATCCTAATGATTAATTTTTTTCCACACCTATTGTAACACCCCAATAATATAAAATAAGAAAATTATTTTCAATATTGTACATGACACACAACACCAAGCTTAAACATCCAATGCAATATATTATTAAAATATGACTATTATTACCTAGTTGTTAAATTGGTTGGTATGAATCAAATTAACTAATTTATGAAATATATACTGAACTACTACTCAATATAAATTTATTGATAAATTATTAGTAAGTAATAACTCCATTTGTTTTTAAATTCAATTTAATCTTAAAAAATCATTATTAATCCTTTTTGGAATGAAATAAGATAATTAAATTCTATCACATTTAAAAATTTATTTGAAGAAATTAAATTATTTTTTTTTGAAAATAATATAAAAATTATATTATGGTTATTTTTTTGTATATTTTTTAAACATTTATATTCTTATTGCGTAATAAAAAACTATTTTTTATTGATTTATTTTTTTAAATGAATAAAGTATGTCCATTTTAATTTAATAAAAAATATCTATTAATTAATAATTTAAATTAAATTTATTTTTTATATATCTAACTATATGAATTTAAATACTTATAAATACGATCTCCAGATATATAGTCAATTTAATATCATTTTATTCTTGAAAATTCATTTCTTAATATCGTTTTTGACACATTTTGTGGGTTTATTTTTTTATTAAATTATAAATATTATGTGAATTGAATTTGATAAAATGTTTTACATATGTTATATAATTATAATTAACATTAGGTGATAAGTTCACCTTATTTTTTGGTCATAATGAGTAGTAAAAATAATATAAATCTGTTACCATAATTAAGAGTAAAACTGGTATACGAGGGGTTAAAAAATATAATGGTTTTAATGATTGAAATACTTATCTAATTACTATTTCAAATCCGTATTTGGACCCTATATCATCTATTTCCTTGAAATTTGGCATTTTAATGCCATATGTCCACGATTGTGACCTCTATAACAATTTAAGTAAAGAAAAGGAAAAAATTCCACTCCTTTACTTTTAAAAATATCTTATGTTCTCAAAGAGGGAAAGAAGGAGGAATATAACATACCACTTAAAATGATTCAAATATTTGAAAATTTAATATTTTTTTGTGTTCTGGGGGTGTTGGAGTTGGTTTTTGGGTTTTCCAAAAAACCAATATTGTTCGCTACCTATTTGATACATTCACATAGTGAACTTGGTACAAAATTTGAATTAATCATTGGGAAAATGTCCTTGAACTAGTTCATAGAATAAAAAATAGCATGCTATAAAACATAATCATGTTTTTAATTGATCAATCAAGATTAATTTAACAAAAGGTGAATCTTTTTTTAGGAAGCATGTAAGTCTAAGTATTTATGACATGAAACCTAAACTCACATCATGAATCATGAATGGCTTATAAGATTTATGTGTTTTAGGTGTGACATATTTTAATAATTTAGATTTGAACGAATCCTCCTAAAACACTAGGTATACTCCATTTATATTGGGAATCTCCTCTCCTTCTGGATCGCATCGTTTGGCCCTTGAACTCTATAGTTTTTGAAATGTATCTCTCCAAGTAAACAAATGTTCTTCTTCTTCATTTCTATTGGCCATGGAAGTGGATCCAGAAAATGTTTATAGAATATATCAATCACATATTAGTTCTTATGTTATTTTTCTAGATCTATTGTGTGAATGTCTTTTGGGGACTGCTCCATTGCTGTTTTTGGTATAGAGGATGTGTGTCCCATGAGGAATGTTGTAACCTATCCTCTCCATAGTCTATTTTTTTATTTAATATGATTCTAAGACATGGGAATAAATTTTCAAGCCTATATTTTTTCCCTTTAATTCCTCCCAGTTATTAGATCCCGTTTTCAGGCATATTTGACTTTAGTTTTAGTTAGGTTTTTTCATTTTAAGAATTGGTTGGATGAACCTTGAATTATATATTTTTGTGAATTATTTTATAAATTAATTGTCATTATTTATTTCTTTATGTGTGTGTAAATGGGTTTATGACAAAAATTTGGTTTCCCCTATTTTTTATAGGAAATGTATTTTCAAAGAACAATAAAATGGATTTATGAAATTTTTTTCAAATAATAGTTTTGATGAAATTATTTCAGAAATGTCACACATGGGAATTCTTGGGTAATTTTTTGGATGGTGTAGAAATAGCCACCATTTTTTGTTAATGTCAGGGGCTTACACATGGGGTGTTCTTATTCTCTAAAACACAATTTTCTAATGGATTTGTTGTACACTATTGGGATTTTTACTTTATGGGTTTCTTCTATAATCTTTATATTTGATTAAAATGTCTATGGGCATGATGTATTCAATTTTCTAGGTTTGGGTATTAGTGTTAAATATAACCTAAAACTATTTTACCAAGATTATTTAAAACTATGGAAAAATGGGAATGTTCTACAGTGCTTCTGATATTAAAATAGTTTAACTAATTATCATTTGAGTTTTTCACCAAGGTTGAGCGTGTTTGGATTTTTTTTTAAAGAGACTTGATATGGAACACTATGTTGGGACCCTACTAAGAATGTTTATCTCACATCTTTCACATCCCTTCAGCAGTTTGTAGACCTAGTTATGCCTTTTAATGCATGGAAAGGGAAGGAAATACAGTGAGATGGTTAGAATTTCCATCATCTAAGTTGGGTAGTAGGTGTTGAGATGTTATGGTGATTCCCACATATCACATAAAGTCTAATTTTTTGTATTGTTTGTCCTTTAGATTTTTATCATGTAAGTATATTTGGTTTTATCTCAATTTTTTGGTTTCTCACTAACACAATTTCTCTTTGGTTATGGAAAATATTTATCCCTATTTTCTCCCTACAATTTATTTTTATAATGAATATATATTCATTGTTTTCGTATTTTGGGTTGGAGAAATTTTTACATCTGGTTGTTGTTAATGCCTGAGTGCTAGAATCTATCATGTGAGGATCTGTAACTCCCAATGGGTATGTGGTGTATTAAGTTGCTTAGCATATTGTGAGGGTATCCCAGTTCGATTTGTAAAAAAAAATTAGATTCAATACCCATCTAGAAATGTAGAGGAACTACCAAGGTTTATATCTTCGGTTCCATAATTAGGGCGTCATGTTTTTAAGGGGGGGAAGTATTGCACCCCAGGAAATGCGAGACTTACAAAATTCAAAAGGTTACTACCAATGAGAAAAAGGAGAAATTTTTTTCATAAACATACTAACTAATAACTCCCAGTTAAGTGTGTTTGGGCTGGATTAATTTTAGGATCCGTGACCTTATAAGAATATTCCCATGGTGTAAGTGAGTGTGGAAAAATACACTAAAAGAACACGTGTTGCCCTATGGAGATACTTTTTAATTTGATAAGTATATTAGGTGGGTAATAGACCAAGTGTTATGAAAAGGAAAAAAAGATATAACAAGAGACCTATAGGGTGAGTGGACCATTTTAACGGACTAGGTAAGTTCATGTCATGAATAATGGTATCAGTTCATGGTTATGCTCAGTATTAGGAAGTTCAGATATAAGATATAAGATTTTTGGGACACATAGGTAGCTTGTGGTGAGTTATGGGCCATCACATTTTATGAAGAGACCAATGTTTCCCTGAGATTGTGTGTTTTATGTATCTTGTGTTGAGTTTTGATATTAAACTTAGTTTCTTCTTATGTTTTTCTAGTTTTATCAGAGATTATCTAGTTTTCTAAAAATTCTTCTATTTTTTAGTGTGTATCATTATGCCTCCTATAAATTTCACATGGTTTTTACCAGAGGATGTAGCGGATTCTTATTAAAGAAATTTTCCTTTTGATCAAAATCTTATAGAGGATATCTTGAGACCTATTTGCTCTATGGACAAAAATGTACCAAAATACAATAACATGGTTAGTGAGGTCCTACTAGAAGTTTGAGGATAAACTGATCGATATTGGGTGTTCTTAAGATATAATCCCATATAATTCAATTGTACGATTGATCCCAAATAGGTTTCGGTCTGGTTAGACAATATTGATCTGATATTTCAGTTCATGGATACAAATTATAATATCACAAAAATGCTTATATTGTTCAGTATTGAGCTTCCCAAAATGTGAGGATGTGATTCTAGGGTATAGGAATATGTATATGTGGTCTTGGACTATAAGGTTTTCAGTATACACTTCTTCCATAAGATTATTCTATAGTCTATGATGTTGTAAAATTCTCTATAAATATTATATTTTTATAAGGGAGAGTATTCAGTGTCGATGTACACCAATTGATTGACAATGCTGGATTTTTTTCTCCCAAGGTAGAGAAAAATTTTCAAGTGAAGGATCAGAAGTAGCTACAGGGTTTACGACTAGATGATAGATCATAGGTATTCATGTTTAATCTTTTTACCTATGTATCGATAGTATATTTAAATATAATTTAAAAATGTACAAGGTAGGAAAGACCAGTGATTCTTCCCTTTCTATTATGCCCAATGGATTCTTCATTTAAATATAGGGAAATACGATGAAGTGGAATGAGCATTTCAAGAGTGGTTAATGTGGTTCTCAATAACATGCCTCATCTATACCATTAGTTATATCCAGTATTGTTCCCCTAACTTTATGTTTGTTCTGAAATGTTGGGAACACCTAGAATTATTTCAATGTGCCTATGAATATGTGAAATGGTTACTATCAATATGACCATTTATAGAGATTCTATTAGGCTATGTGTACTTCTCATTATGGTTACGGTTTGTTAGCTCTAAAGGTCAATACGGAATAGTTGTATTCTCTAATTTCTACATGGATCCGGCTATAGGCCTTAGTAAGGAATCACTTTCATGCAGGGGATGAGCTTCCTATTGAGGTTGATGTGTGCCTAGAGAAATTAATAGGTATCGTTATTATTGTATCATCTAATGAAACTATTTTATTTGATATCAGTGCCTCCTATGCATTTAAACATTCCAATAATTTTGATATTATTAAACAATCAACATATATCATATCATTTTTTAAGGAGTGATAGACACCTCTTAGAATGGGGAAAGAGGAGGGGTTTTAGTGACATTCTTGTCTTCTATTAAAAGATGACATATAGTTAGTCTGGTATTTCCACATTCTCGATCTATATATTTTTGACATCATCATCAAGATGGATTATCTTTTCGCTCATTGGGATGAGGTTGATTGTAATCATTCACTTGTCTCATTCCTTGTTGTTGATGGGGTATCTCATGTGTTTCAAGGGGAGTGGGTTCCAAGATTTTGTAATGATGGGCCTATCATCATAGAGTTCAAGAGTTAGTTATTTAATGTTGTAGTTGAGGGAGATTACATTTCATATGATGGTAATCTTCCCTTAGTTTCCAGGGACTTTTCTAATGACTTCCTAGATAAATTACCTAGTATTTCTTTAGAGAGGGAGGTAGAGTTTACCATTGATCTGGTTTTGGGTCTATCACAGATCTAGATACCCTCTTATCATTTCACCTTGGGAAGCATCAAAACTCTTTTCTAATAAGGCTTATGGTTTACTTCAATTTTTCATGGACTATTGTAAGTTGAACTATGTAATGGTTAAAAAATGTATCATTTTTCCACAGTCAATTATTTGTTTGAAAATTTAACAGAAGAGAAGTGGTTTTTCAAGATCGATCAACTGATGGGATATCATAATCTTTGGATTTGGGAGTCTGATATATAAAACATGGCTCTTGGGAGTAGGTATAACCATTATGAATATTTTGTAATTTGTATTTTCCCAAATAACCCAGCAATATTTTTTATGGATATGGTGAATTGGATATTCCATCAATATATCAATACCATTTTCATAATATTCATGAATGATATTTTGCATTACCCAAGATCTGAACATGGGTATGAGAACCATTAGAATCAGGTTTGGGGAATCTTGATTAATCACCAACATTATGGAAATTTTTTAAAATGAAATTTTTAGATCAATGATTAGAAGTTATTTGGTATGTTATTTTTCATAATGGATGATCTATTTATTCTGAGAATGTAAAATATGTCTTTCTATTAGAGGATCTGTGGTATATCTTTTATATTGAATGATTCCTAGGTCTTACTTAATATTACATGTGTCTCATTAAATATTTCTCATAGTTGGTGTCACCTGTTAATACTCTTAACTAGATGGGATTGAGGATTACATGAGATGTTAAATATCACCATTATTTCGATGAAATAAAATGGATTCTAATATAGAATACAATACTTATCATACATCATCCTAGTAAGGTATATTTGATAAACTATGATGCTTACGATACTAGTAGGGGTTGAATTATTTTACAGGATGATCAAGTTGTGGCCTATGGCTCTAGTCATCTTCAGCCACATGAGAAGAACTCCCCAAATCATGATTTCAATATTTCCATAGTAATTCATGCACTTTAATATTGGTGGATAAATATCTTTGTGAGATATTCATAGACTTTTTTAACTATAATAGTTTGATGTATATATTTTTCTAGAAATAATTGGATCTCAGAAAGATCCAGTGCATGGAATACCTTAAAATGTTCGACATCGATATTTCCTACAAAAAGGGAAGAGTAATGTCATTTCAGATGCTCTTAATAGGAGAGATCCATCACGGGATATTTTGGAATTAAATGAATAATGTAACATTATGGGGATATTTACTCAGTTTCATCTAGACACTGAGGATGATGTTTTAGGTATAGTTTTAACCATAGTTTAGTTCTCATTATCTTTCCTTGAGTCTATTGTATAGGGTCAGTAGCATCATGATGAATTTAGGGGAATTTGAGAAACCCAATATAGTGGGTAGAGTGTCTTTCAATGGTCTCTCTATTCTAATGTTATTGTTTAATTTGAGGAATATATTTTCATCCCAATATCTGTGGGGAGCATTATTTTGTTTGACAGTCATGTTATTCATGGTATCTTTATCAAGGCACAATAAAGTTTTATTATGACTTGATATTAATTTTTTGTGGTTGGGTATGAATATTGACATTATTGAATTTATGTCTGATTATTACACCTACCAATAGAACAATATAGAGAATTTGCAACCACCGGGTTTTATCCAGCCTGTCCTAGTGCTAGTTTGAAAATGGTATGAGGTTTCCATTGAAATTTTGGTTTTATGACTGTGGACTCCCCAAACGTATAATTATATTTGGGTGTTTATTAAACATTTTATGAAATATTCTTATTTTATTTTGACTAGGGATACCATTAATGTTAATGATAGGGGAAAGATATATGTGTTAGAGATTGGGAGGTTAGATGGGTTTCCATTTACTATCATCTCTAATATATATCACAGGATTACCTCTTGGTTATTGAAAACTCTCCAACAGCATATGGGGACTCAAGTCATGTATAGTGAAGCATACCATCCATATATAGACAGTTAGATGTAGTGTGTTATTCAGATCCCCCAGAATATACCCACACCTATGTATTATATTTTTATCAATTATGTGATATCCATCAAGGATGGGTCGGGTTTTTTATAACAATAGTTGTCATTCATCAACTAAAATGGATCCATTCTAATATTTGTATAGTTTCCTGTACAGGTCACCTATTTTTTGGGAAGTGATGGGTGGGGCCTCTCTTTTGGGACAAACACTAATTCAAGATATGTTCATATGGATTCAAAATATACATAAATGTATAGATACATTTCAATGTTAAAATTAATAATTTATGGATCTTCAAAATCATTGTTTTTAGTTCCTTGTTCGTGATCGATTAATCATTAAGATTTCCCCTTGGTTAGGTAACAGTCAACTTAGGAAACAAAAAAAATCCAACTCTAAAATATTCTTGGCCATTTGAGGTCACTGGGAATCATTGAAATGTTACATATTGGTTGGAATTTCCATATTATTTGATAGTTATTCATTAATATTTCCATATATTTCATCTTTAGTAAAACCATTCAGATACCTTGCAGATTCTGAGATTGGAGGAGATCAAGTTAGAGCTTTACATTTTAGTTATAGGCAAGCCAATGGAGATCATTTATTCACAGGTGAAATCCTTATATGGGAATTCAATGCCATTGGTTTGAGAGTTCCTAAAGAACAGAATAGATTGTCATGAGTGTTGGGAGCATGAATCATTAATGAGGGAGAAGTGGCCTTACCTCCTTTCAGAGTACCAATGTTTCTCATGACTTTTTAATGACATAAATTCTTATGGTAGGAGGTTTGAAAAATAATAATTAAAAAGGTATATCTACTTTATTTTTAAGAGTATGTTTTTAGGTTCCAAGGGTGCAGGATTTGCATTGGGTATTTTCTGAAAAACCAAGATAATTTATAGCCAACATGGCGCATTCATGTTAGGAATGTGATACAGGATGTGAATCCTTTTTTTGGAAGATGTCATGACTCTGGTTTTGCGAATAAAAAATATACAAGCCTTGAAATATTTTCATGTCATGAATGGGTTGATCGGGATTAATTTATCACATGGCAATATTTTCTTCAGCTTTCATGCATGTCAATGGATTCATGATTTGAAACCTAAATTCACATTAGGAATTTTTCATAACATGAAGGTTTTATGCACTGAACACATTATCTATTTTCAATAATTTAACATAGAGGACTCCTCCCCAAACCCTATGTCTAAGCCAAGAATTTTTTTTCTTCACTTCTTAAGGGACGCAACATTTAGAGTTTACACTCTATGGTGGTTTTTGTCAATCTCTCAAGGTAAATGACCTTTATTTTCATTTGTTTCTATTGGTGTAGAATATGGTATTGTAAAAAAATTATATAATTTTGGATCACATATTTATTCTCATGTGATTCTTGTAGATCTTTTATACAATCGTATTTTGGGGTGAGG
This sequence comes from Viscum album, assembly GCA_963277665.1. Classification (NCBI taxonomy): domain Eukaryota; kingdom Viridiplantae; phylum Streptophyta; class Magnoliopsida; order Santalales; family Viscaceae; genus Viscum; species Viscum album. The sequence goes on along the minus strand of OY728156.1, from coordinate 1,463,919,315 downwards.
TCAATTGTTGGTTTTTATGTGGTGGTGTGTTTCATTTGATGTATTTTCTGATGAATCCTCTCCACGATCAATTTTTTATGGAATTTTATTTTTAGATGTGAGAATCAGTTATAGGGACTCCATTGTTTTTCTTTCATTCCTTCTAGTTCCCACATCCAATTACAAGCATGTGCAACCTGATTTTAAGGTAGATGGTTCTAGGTCTTTCCTATGTTTTATAAACCTAGAATTCGTGATTTTTATAAATTGATTTATATATGAATTAGCATTATTTATTGGTGTGTGTGTATTTAAAGGGGTTTTTGAGAAAAGGTGTATTTCCCCTGTTTTGGTTAATGAAAATTTATTTTCAATGCATTGTGAAATTGATTTATAAGAAGGTTTTAAATTCATGTATTTAATGAAATTCTTGGGAAAATATTTCACATGAGTAGCCTTGAGTAATTCGGAGCAAGCTCTCGAAAAAGAACTCATCCATCTTTATAATCAATGGGTTCATTCATGTGGTGTTTTTCTACTCCCTAGGACATGTTTCCTGGGTTCTTGTTGGAAATTGTTAAGAGGTTAACTTTATGTGGTGTTCCCCAACTCCCTAGATTCGATCCATATGTCAAGGGGATTGTTGATTGTAATTTTCTATACTTTTGTGTGAGTGTTCTATAAATCCTGGTCTATAGTGATCCTTAGTGTGATATAATTATTCATTAGTTTTCACTACTTGAATTTGATTACAAATTTTGATATATGTTACAAGCTTTGATACTATTTTACCTGTATTATTTTGAACTTATGGAAAAATATGAATTTTTTAATAATATTTTGATAGAAAATCTAGTTAATAGATTATCATTCCTTGTTTTCTTTAAATTAAATTACAATCAAATTGTTATAAAAATACTTTTTATGAAAAACATGGTAACAATCCAACTGATACAATTTAGATTACACCCAACACACCCCTTTAATGGTGTCTAGACCTGATTATTTCTTCAGATGTAGGGAAAGAAAAGGAACTACAATGAGATATTGGGGCTTTTTGTTAACAGGTTAGATTGACTAGTAATGATAAATTGGGGTGTTTCCTACATATTACATGGATTATTATTTTTTGGTTTCATTATAAATTTTTTTTATTGGGAACATATATTTGGTTTTACCTGGATTTTGTTTTTCATCATTGCCAAAATTTCTATTTGGTTATGGTATATATTTATTCATGTTTTACCTCTGTTCTTTCATTATATTTTGTATGTATGTACCATTTTTCTGCTTCAGTTTGAGAAAAATCATTACCTATGGTTTTGAAAGAAGTATGGATGTTAGTTGCAAGCCTTCGGGGATCAATAAGATCAATCAAATATGTGTTGGATCATGTTTGGTACAATATTATGTGGGTATCATGGATATGTACGTAAAAATGGTATCTCATCCAATGCACAACCTCATGTGTAAATGCACTGCTTGGGTCTGAGGTTCGGGTTCTATAATGAGAAAATTGTGTAATAAAGTGCGAGAGTGTAACACCCCATGCAAAGTGAGAAACAAAAAATCATAAATATTACTTCCCATTTCAATAAGGTTCACATTTCAATCCAAGAGACAACCTGATAAGAACCCCACAATTAAGCATACTTCACCTTGAGTATTGTCTGGATGGGTGACTTTTTGGGAATCGTCCCAAGGAATGAGTGAGTGGGGAAAAACACACGGATAGAACATGTGTCGGTATATGGGGATAATAATTAATATAATATCTGATCCAAGTGGTTAATATCTTGGGGTGTACTATGTCATGACCCATCCTAGTGGGGAATACATCGCGACACCCCATGCCCACCTCTAATTTGCCAGGGGCTAGTGACTAAAACCGAGTAGGAATAATACTAACATGGGAGGCATTTCCTATGTACCTGTACACACACACACATCTCTATGCCCACAAATGCCGAAATGTAAAAACACCCACTATGGAACAAAATGCAAGCATACATCTAAACCAACCAACAGAGTATAACAGGATGTAATGTAATGAATGTAAACTGGGCCAGAATACTAGCCCACCAAAAAAACAAGGGTCTGAAAACTACGTAGTCCAACCTGTAAACGAAAAGTGGTATAGGGACTGCACCCCATATCTGTAAGAACACCTTGACCTATAGGGAACTCAGAAATCTTGGTCATCTCCTTGTCTACCCTGGACTCTATCAAAAGTATGCTTGTCTGCACAAGACATGACACGTGTTGGAAAAGACCCTGTAGGGGTGAGTATAACAATACTCAATAGAGGACCCTGAACACCACAAATCAATACACAAAATAAAGGTATAGTCATCGCTACATAGAATATGTCTACTGAACATATAATTTATTAACCTAATCCAAATGTACTCAAAAACCACACCTGTAGTCTAGAGACTAGTCACACAGTAGCATTATTCCACTAGGGAATCAATTTGAATATTCCTCGAAGCACTCGTCTTGGAGAACTCACTCCATGAGTCTGATAGCTCCGATCATGTATGTCCGAGAAGTAATTTATGTCGGGAAATGTCAGGAGAGATAGATAAACTCATTCTGGGAGAACACACTCCTGAGTGGGGAAAGATCATGATACATATATGAGTATTACAGCCAAGGCCTTAGCAGATACTACGACTCATCCGGATTCACCTGCTATATAGAGGACCATCGCCCTGTGGGGATAGTGACGTCGATACCTGACTCGACCATGGGTCAATAATGGATAGATGATCTCACTCTGGGCCACTTATAGGGATACAAGACTCTATCCTGGAAAGTTCTGCTGAAGGGATCATACTCATGAAGAAGGAAATGATACCTGACCATCAGTGTAACGAGAAAAGGGGGCACTAAACCAAATGAAACAAGTCCAAGATACATTGGACCAGAAGATCAAGCCATATAATGAAAAGTACGCGACATGTAGAAGTGTCACAAGTGGTGTATTCTGACCATGGGTACTGCCCACATACAACAACCTGTGTCGTAAGGTTGGCCATGTAGAAGAAGGTATACATGACATGTAAGAGAGTGACATGCTATGTTCTTCTATCTAGGGAGGACTCTGTGTATGCTGGCTAAGTTCCCATTCATGGCTTCAAACTATGTGTTAAAACTCGTGTATCAGGTACAAATTGTAACCCATGATGTCGGCCTGGTCTGGCCATGTGGTGAAGTACATGGATCTGTACTCCCCCCATGTCTGTGTATCCCCGGGATACACGCTGAGTCCCATGTAAGGACTCACAGGCCGTGTTATTTGGAGAACACTCTATGTCATCACTTCACACACTACATAACCCTAGCAACCACTTAGTAGGACCTAAACATCATGTTCCTTGGGATACACATTGTGTTTTTTGGAAATTTAGAGCCTCTATTACATCTTATGGGGATTTGCTTCCCAAAAAATCCAAAACAATGCTACCTAAAAGATGTGGGTACTTGGCACGGATCTGAGCCTCCCGCTCTTACGTGCTCTCCTGAAGATTCTTGTGCTGCCATCGAACATGCACCAAGGGAATCGATCACCCATGAAGAATCCTCTCTTTGAAATCCTTGATCTCCACCGGGTACTCTGCAATGGCCTCTCCATCCTCGATGTCCTACTCGCCCCAATCAATGATGTGTGACAGCCATGCACATACCTCCTCAGCTGTGACACGTGGAATGCATCATGTACCCGATGCAACTATGGTGGTAGATCTAGGTGATATGCCACCTCACAAACATTGCATAGTATCTGGAAAGGTCAGAGGAATCTCGGAGACATCTTGTCACCCTGACCAAATCACCACAACCCTCATTGAGGTGAGACCATAACAAAGACATAGTCTCCCTCCTCAAACTTAAGAGGTCTTCGTCATCTATTAGCATAAGACTTCTGCTGGCCTTGTGTAGTCTTCATCTTCTCCCAGATGATCTGCACCATCCCAATGGTAGCTCGCACAAACAATGGACCCATGAATGCTGACTCTATGGGGTCGGTCCAGTAAAGCGGTGACCGGAAGGGTCTCCCATATAAAGCCTCAAATGGTGCCCTACTAATGGTGGGGAAGAAGCTATTATTATACACAAACTCCACCATTGGTAGGTGTTCCTCCCAACTACGAACAAAGTCCAACATACAGGCCCACAACATATCCTTCAGAACCTGAATGGTCATCTCCATCTGACCATCTATTTGGGGAAGGAATGATGTGCTCAAGAATAGATAAGTTCCAAAAGCCTCCTATAGACCCTTCAAGAATCAGGATGTGAAGAGGAAGTCTTGACCTGAGACTATTGTCAAAGAGATTCCATGAAGTAGAACTATCTTCTGCACGTAGAGGTGTCTCATGGCCACTACGGAACTCTTCTCTCTGATAGCTAGGAAGTGGGACGACTTGGTGATTTGGTCAACAATCACCCAGATGGAATTGTGTTCCTTGAACGTCTATGGTAATCCCGTCACAAATTCAATCAAAATTTTATCCCACATTCCCTCTGGAACTTCCAGGGGTGATTTAATCCATTTGTAACCCAGTGCACAGCCTTCACCTATTGGCTTGTATGGAATCAAAAAACGAACTCTGCTATTGCCTTCTTTTTTCCTGACCACCAAAACTATCTTCAGAGATCCTAAAACATCTTCCCCACACCAGGATGTACCACCAAGTGGGATGTATGAAACTCCCTCCGGGCCTCCTCCCACAACACCACTGGTACAATAGTGAATCCTCAAAAAATGTGTATGTGCTCCCAACCATTTGAATATTCATTAAGAGCATGTCCTATGGATAACTAATCACATAAAGCCTCACAGTCAACATCCTCAAGTTGTGCCTCCCTAATAAGCTGTAAGAGTGGACGGGTGATAACCATCGACTGAAGGTAAGCTATATCCTCTCTGTCGATGAAGGTTAACTGCATTGTGGAAAACTGCTATATCACCTAAACTCAACATCTGAAAGATCAAACTTCAGCTAAGATCATCTGCCACCTTGTACCCCTTCCCAAGATTATAGGAGATCTCAAAATCATTATCCTGGAAGAGAACTAGCCAATGCCTCTATCTCAGATTCAGATCCTTCTATGAGAAGATGTACTTGAGTCTCTTGTGGTCAGAGTAGATGATGAACTTCTCACCCATAAGTTAGTGTCACCACATCTTCAATGTGAAGAATACCACTGCAAACTCCAGATCATGGGTCACATAGTTCTGCTCATGTGGCATAAGCAGGTGCGAACCATAAGCAGTCACTGTCTGCCTCTACATCAGGACACAGCCAAGCCTGTTCCCCGATGCGTCATAGAAAATAACATACTAAACACCCTCCTACGATAATCTCAAGATCAGGTAACTCTTCAAACTCTACCTCAATCACTCAAAATCCTACTATAACTTCTCCATCCACATTAAGGGATTCCCCTTCCTAGTCAAGGCTATCATCGATGTTGATATTTAGGAGAATTCTGGAATGAATCTCTGGTAATATCTTCCCAACCCAAGGAAGCTCCACACCTCTGTGATGCTCTAAGGTGGCTCCCATGCTAACACTGCCTCCACCTTGGTAGGATCCATAGCTACTCTATCTATTGAAATGCATTTCCCAGAAAGTGGACCTCTTGAATATATTACTTTCGCTTTTAGAGCTTCCCATAAAGTCGGTGCTCTCAGAGTACATCCAGAACCATCTGCAAGTGTCTCGTGTACTCATCCTCTAATGCCGAGTACACAAGGATGTTGTCCATGAAGACCACTATGAACTGGTCTAAGTATGGCTGGAAGATCTAGTTCATAAGTCCTATGAACACTACAGGGGATTTCATCACACCGAAAGTCATCACCAAGTACTCGTAGTGACCGTAGAAACATCAGAAATCCGTCTCTGGTATATCCTTGTCCCGTACTCATAAATGGTGGTAACCTAACCAAATGACAACCTTTGAGAACCATTGTGCCCCTCTTAGCTGGTCGAAGAGGTCATTAATCCTCGGTAGTGGATACTCTTTTTTCATCATTACCTAGTTCAGGCGCCAGTAATCCACCCATAATCTCAAACTCCCATCTACCTTCTTGGAAAACAATACTCGGGCCGCCCAGGGTGAAACACTAGGTCTCAAAAAACCCTTACTTTGCAAATCCTCCAACTGCACCCTCAGCCCGTGAAGATCTTTAGATGACATATGATATGCTGATGAGGAAATCGGTGTCGTCCTAGGGTGTAAGTTGATGCAAAAATTGATTTCTCTGTAGGGAGGTAGTCATAGAACATCTTTAGAAAAGAAATCTTCATACTCCACCACTACTGCTAGAAACTGGAAGCTCCCAACATCTACTGCTCCAAGGGTAAGGCAATCCAAATCATGAGTGATCAGTTGTACCCTCCTATGCATGAGCCCATTTTGTGCTACCTAAGTGTCCCTTTCACCGACAAAGTAAAACCTCATCCCATTTTTGCAGACACGCCACACTCTTCGCCTAAAGCATTCAATCTGGGCATAGACTGAGGAAAACAAATCCATACTGAGAATAATGTCCTTTGGCCTCAACGCTACCACCAAGAGGTTCAAGCAGAAACTATCACCTCTAAGAGTATGATCACACTATCTAAAAAGGTATTTGATCATCGAGTATCCTCTTGTAGGTGTCTCTATGTGTAAGTATCGAGTCAATGGCTCTACCGGAATCTCAAGGTATCATTAAAGACATGTGGTGAGTATGGAATGACTTGCACCTGTGTCTATAAGTATGGAATCTATGGTCGAGAAGACGCAAATCGTACATTGAATCAACCCTGGAGTCCCTAGGTCATACGCCTCAACACCATGTAATTGTCCCCACCACAATCCCCTAGTTCCCTGAGCCTAGTGCAGACCTCCTAAGGGTGGTGGTGGAAGTAGATCGAAGCATCTGCCACCCCCTACAGCTCTCCCTGCTCCTCTGCCACGTCCACTGCCTAGCAGGTCTGTCTGCTCCACTCTCTACCTCTACCATGGTGGTCTATCTGCCACCTCCATATCATCAGCTCGACGGGTCAAACAATCTCTAGAGAGACGTATCATACTGTCGCATGAGTAGTATTACTTATACCTAGACTGCTTGGATATGTCCTGAGAGCCATGGACTACCATACCCTTTTCCTAGGTCCTCCTCTGATGTCTCCCACTTCTTGATCCATTTCCTAACATCGGATCCCTGTTGTCGAGGTCTCCACACCAGTCTGCCTACTCCTAAGTGTCCTCCACTGTCACTGCACTGCCAAGAATCTCCCGATAACCAAGGCTCGCTCGATCACTCTGGAATAATATGGAATTCAAAGAGGTATGACACCAGCTTGGATGTCCCGTCATAGACCTCACTCGACGGCCTGAGCTCTGAAGTACTGATCCTTGACCATATCCATCGAGTACCTGGAAAGGTTGGTGAACCTCGATGAATTGTCATCCACCATAAAACATACTTACTAGAGTAGGAGAAGCACCTAGATATGCACTTCTCTCAATGTAACCGGTGAGAAATCCTCCCTAAAGAGTCACTCAAACTCAATCCATGAAAGAGTCCCCTCTTCATGAGTTTTTGTGGTCAGATTCCACCATCGTCCTGCCAAACCTTAAAGAAGGCTCCCTCCTAGGATCACCATCGGGTCTGTCGGTGTGCTCATGAGACTGATAACTCTGGTCACTACCTCAAGCCAGTTCTCATCTTGCTTAGGGTTGGGCTCACCTCAGAACCTGAGGGGTCTCTGTCTCTAGAACTCATGGAGTGCACTCAGCCTATGCCACTCATCTATCGGTACTGCAGGTACCACGGGATACTCCACTAGTGGTGGTATAGCAGGTACACTACATGGAGGTAACAACTGGGGAACTGGTCCATGTATCGAATTCTTGTCTCTAAGGGGGTCATCATCGTCATCATGCTACTGATTCCTATCAGGTATGCATCGTGGAGGCATCCTATGAAAATGATTAACCTATCATGGAGGATATGTGATTAGGTTAATTACTTTTCAATACGAGACTTTAGGAGCAACTGATGTTGTTTGGAGATAAATGTTACGATTTAACTTGGAAGACTCTGTGACTAAGTGGTACTTATAAAAACTGATTTTCCGTTTAAATGAAATTTTGCCATATTTGTATTTTTAATTTCAAAAATCCTACATACATGGTTGTCATTAAGAAGTAAAATGTTGTTCAATGGGATAAAAATAATTTTTTGGTGAATAGTAACTTATTAAGTTTTTAATCGCGATTAGAGGTAATTAGTGTAGTTTAAGGTAAAAATAATGTTTTAATAATATGAAATGAACTTGACACATGTCCTAACCTCATTGAATGTGTCATGGTCGACTGAGACAACGCATGAGTCAACTTGGGGACCCCATTAAGCCACTTTGGTTGGAAAATTACATTAATATCTTTTTATTTAAAGTTAAAGTAAAAATGTGACAAACATAAAATTTTTTACTAAAACAATTATTACATGGGGTAATAGAAATCATATTTTTTACTATAAATATTCATTGGAAAGATAAAACGATTTCCTACATCATAGTATTTTTTTTATAATTTTTAGACATTAAATAAATTAAATTATTTATGACATCATCATGATGCAACGATGACCTCATTATTTAACGATTTAAATAAAATGGAAAGATAATGTAATATCTAAGACCTACACATGTCCAAAACCTATTGGATGAGTGGATTTAGAACCCTTATCACCTTATACTCGAAATAAATCAATTTGGGACCTTTAAAATCTGAAAATATTTTGAAAATAAAGTAACATTTTGTAACATTACAAGAGTGCCCCTCCTCTCCTCTTATAAAAGACCCTCACCCCTACCTCCTTACCCACACTCCCAAAGTCTTTGGCTCGTCCAACCACTGCAAATTTTGTCTCTCCACTTCCCTCTCTTACTCATTGAAGCCTCAATTTGGGCATAATTTTTCCCAAGGATGCCTTTGATATCAAACCAAAGGGAGCTACCCGATTTTAAGGTAATGTCTTCACTTGAGTCCTTTTGTTTTATTTTGCTTCTCCAACCCCCTAAACTCTTTTTATTAATTTCTTTTGTAACAAATCCAGTATCATCAATATACTAGTATGTTGTTATAAGAAGTATTCGAGCTAAACTTTCACACACCTACATCTAATGGTTAAAGAACATACTGTTTCCGTGGATGGCGAATTTCGGCCTCCCGAAACGATTATTGTTCAACATTCTTTTAACATCTTCAAAGGAGGCCATTAAGATGACACTATATTTATATATGATATATAATATGTTTATGATTTCCTTAAGCTTCTGTATTTTTTCATTTTGGGCATACCTTTATGGGTTCCATTATGGGTAAACGGGATATCTTCATTTAAGGAAATGCGGACTACCGCCCCCTCAAAGTGATTTGATTCGTTAATACCATATGTGGTACGTATAAAGGATATATTTAATGATATTATATATGATACCATACTGGAATTAAAATACTATTATGTATCATTATGTTTTAATTCTATTAAATATGAAATAGAACTGGAAGTAGCGTTCATGCGTATGTACGGCTTACCGTCTCCATGAACGGTACATTTCATTTCTTATCTCAAAATGTTATGTAATACTATAAGTATATATATATAATGGATATATGTGTAATATATTACATCAAAATTATGTATATAATTATGGAATTATAATATATATATATCTCTCTCATTTTGTTTTAATTAAATTAATATGACAAAAAATGAAAGTAGCGTTCATGCATACGTACGGCCTACCGTCTCCATGAACGGTGCTTTTCATTTTTTATCTCCAAATGATATGGAATAGTATGAAATGAATATTTACTGGATATATATGATATTTTAATCATTAATACTATTCTAGAAATTATTTACTTATAACTACATGGGCAATCTTTTTTCAAACAAGTTCACTTTTGACTCATATACCAAACATCGACAAAAACGTCTGATATGAACTAACATTATTAAACAATTATTATAAAATCATAATATGTGATATGAAGTGAATAATAATCTCTAAAGGAGGAACTTAGGAAATTATTAATGGACCAATGTTTATTATTCAGGAATATAAATAAACGAACAAGACAAGTTGGACTTGAGGTAAGGGATCCTACTCCTCTCTTTCTTTTTAAGTACACTCTTTTATGTCATTCCTTTTAAAGCCCATATTTCTTGTTATTGGGATGTTCTTTTATATTAATCTTATTGTAATTTTTATGTTCATATGATGAGAGACCCTATTCTCTCTCATCAATCCATTTTGGAAGTTTTGAATGGCGCCGTTTGGCTGCCGAATTTTCATAAGAGATCTAACCTCTCTCTTTATTTTTTCGTACTCTCTTTTATGTCACTTCTTTTAAGATCCTCTTTGTTATGTTGGGGTATGTTATTTTGTATTACTAATTCTATAAACTTTATGTTAATATGATGAGATACCCTATTTTATCTCATCAATCCATTTTTGTAAGTTTTATGTGGCGTCGTTAGGCTGCCGAGTTTTCGTAAGGGATTTTTCATCTCACTTTTATTTCCGTGAGATTTATGCTACATTTGCCACAATTTCCTTTGAGTGGTGTATGTACTTCCCATTATTCTACTCTTTGTGTAATATAATTTCATTTATGAGTATTTACATCAATGATTTATTGTCCTTCTTTCACGGGGTGCATGTTTTGAAAGATACCCAAGTCGGTAAGGGAACCTTTCACCCTCATCTTTTTTAAAAGACTTCTTTTGTTGGGTCTTTTAATTTACATATTTTTATGTTGGGATATTTTCTCATATATCCTTATTGATGTAAATTTTATGTCCAAGTGATGAGATACACTTTTTATCTCTCATCAACTCATTTTGATGTGACGCTGTTAGGCTGTCAAGGGAACTTCTTAACCCAATTTCGATTTCTTTGGGTTCAACATGTAGTTATTGAATATGTCATACTTTGAATATGTGTGAATGACCTTTGATTATTTTACACTTAATATCCACTTATATTTGGTTTATTCTTTTGTCACACATAATTATGTAATTGATTTATCCTTAAACCAAGGATACCGTCTTTGTATGGGACTTCATCTCAATATCCTTTCATTGAGGCATATTTGGTTTTATACACAACCTTTTTTTATATGGTGTATAAACCCCTTTGACTTTTACGTTTATTCAAAAGGAATCTTTTTTATACGAAGCGTTTAATAAACGACAAAAGGGAATGTTTTTGTCGTACTTATGCGGCGACAACGACTTCTCCGCCGTTGTGACCGTTATTTGAGTTTCGGCTTCCTCTACAAGCCATACCTTCTTTTTAAAAGAAAAATAAATACCATGTTTTAATTTTCGTTTATTTTGGTATTGAAAATGGTTTTCATAATGTTTTTATATCAATGTTTTTTATTGATATCTTGTGATTGAATGGTGGAAAGTTTATGTTTCCTTTATGCATGTTTTATGTGATACTATTATGTTGAGGTTCTTGGGCATTATTATGAAGACGGGTGGTTCCGTGATAAACTAAGGGCGGGTGAGCCCGATATATCTCTCCAATGCATTGGGTAACATGAAGGAGTGAAACGTTAAGGTTTCTCTGAAGAGATTTAGGGAATATACTGTGATGGGTATTCCAAACGTAACCAAGAGGGTTACTCCCTACGTAAGAATGTTATGAATGCCTCAAGTTACCTTTATGTCTTATGATTTCTATGATTTATTCATGGTTTGATGAGGTATGTTAAAGTGCCTATGTTTTATGGGTAAAGTATGATTTCATTATCATGTATATATGAACTCATGTTTCCTTTCCATATTTTTATAACCCTTACTGAGCTTTTTATGCTCATCCCAAGTTTTTGAAATGTTTTTCACAGGTCAAGGGAAAGGTACATGATGTGATGAGAGTGTCAAGGATGTGTCAAGAAAGAATCCGTGTTTTATTTTAAATATGTTTCCGTTGATGGAAAGATTGAATATTGTCTTTTATGTAACCACTTTGTTTAAATGTGGAATGTAATGCAAGTATCATGATCTAATTCTCTAAAACTCTAAACTTAAAAATATCCTCAATGTGTAATCTTGTAATAACTCAAGATTAAGTAAGGTTTAAGGCTGGGGCCTTACAGTTGGTATCAAAGGTCGGTTTAGATAACTTTAGAGGTTAGGATATTCTTTAAGCATAAGTGGCATTACCATAATGGTTAGGATTTCCGAAAGAGTCCTAGTTTTAGATAAAGTGAATGAGTAAGTATATCTTAGGGTTTACCTTCCTTATTAGTACATGATGGTTTTGTAGATATACTCACACTGACATTTCTATTTTTAGTGAATGGATGGATCTAACAGGCACCAAAGAAACAAAAGGTTTGAAGGAAATAGTGGTGGTTCTCTGATTAAGATACAAGATAAAATGGGGGATTCAATGAGGAAACTCGTGGTTGTTCTAAACCAACTATCAAGGAGTCATGATCAACCACTTGAACCTTGGTATGTTCTGTAATGCATCATGTACGAGATGACCAATCGATGTGGAAGTTCAGGTTATAATTATAATGGTAACAATTAGAGTTTATATGATCCTTAATTTTGAGGTAATTATGGGTTATTATATGATATGTTGGAAAATGAAAGGCATGAGATAAACTTGAGGTTAAAATATGTTATGATCATTTTTGATGATTTTATCTCTTTTTGTGGAATGATTTAAGAATTATATAGTTTTGGAAAAAGGACAACACGCAGGCCGTGTGACAAACCGTCGCGTCGGACAAAGCTGCGGGAATCGAACCCACAACCAAAGTGCGACTGGTATTTATCGCCTACCACTGGACTACATGAAGTCACTCGTTAGTTTGAATGATTATTTTTAGTTAGATGATTTTATGAATTAAGAGTTAGTTGATTTTGGTTTATTTATGAAAATTATTAACCTATCATGGAGGATATGTGATTAGGTTAATTACTTTTCAATGCGAGACTTTTGGAGCAACTGATGTTGTTTGGAGATAAATGCTACGATTTAACTTGGAAGACTATGTGACTAAATCCTTAAAATATTTGGGTTTAAATCTTATATTGGTTTACTTTGAAGAATTTTATGGACAAATTGGTTATCAAATGGTCCTCGTTGAACTTTGGGTTTTGTTGGACAAATTTTGGAGATTAAGCATAGATTTTCTTTTTAAAGGGTTATCCTTTTCTGGATTATCTGACCTTGTATTAACCTTTATGGTTTTGGTTTTGGTTAAAGCCTAAAGACATGGGATGTATATAGTTCTTTTTTTGTGGATTAGGTGGTTCTCTAGAAGTTGATTATAGTACTCTTAATGCAAACAAGTCTCCCTAAATACTCATCTTTTGGAAAAAGTATGAGTTCGATTAAGGAATCTAGTAAAAGTTGGAAGTCAACATGACATGTAAGTATGTTTCCTTATGTTTTATTTAAGCTAAAAAATAAATTCCTCAATAAAAAGTAACTTGAAGCAAAAAAAATTTCTATTAACGTTTCATACTAGGGAACCCAACACCGTTTAACCCATCACAAGTTTGTGATTTTCTTATTGTTAACTTTCTCCTAAACATGTTTTCTATCACTCTCCATCAGAACATGACCATATGTTTTCTCCTCCATGTCCATATTTCTCAACATGGAATCCTAGTATGGGTTAACTCGGGTGACCTTTGTACTTATCTTTCTTTATTTTAAAGTGATTGTTTTACCGACTCTTGTTCCGTTGTGGGACTTTCAAGGTTGTTTCCAAGCTCAATTTTAAAAATTGTGAGGACGCAATTCCCAAAAGGGTGGAAGGATGTAACTCCCCAGGTAAATAAATAATATGACATTTTCATATTTATCCATATTTGTGAATAAAATATTAATATGACTTTAAAGGGGATGCTATGCTCGATGGCGTACCCAACACGCAACAACGAGTTTCTTGGGAATCTTACGTTGCACTCTAATAATAAAATAAATTTTTTTTTAAATGGTAGTTAACATGTAGTCGTTGTATTGGCGGGAATGGATAGAAATAACTAAAATATGATTATATATGTTTTTAAATGTTTTACATTTATCTAATAAAAGATAAAGGCTTAAAATACAGAAAGAATTCAATTTTAGGCGTATATGCCCTAGTTTTCACTAAAGGTTCACTTATCGCATTTTGATGGAGAACCGTCATTATATATAGTTTTCTTCACTCTTATACATTATATTCGACCATATAAAACTCTTCTTAAGAATTGGGACATCAAAATTTACTTTGTGTAAATTTTTGGTATCTTTCTGATAAAGTTCATTTTTTTAATGAATAGTGTAAAATGTTGTATTTTAATTCAAAACCTCTTTTTAATCTAATTTATTTATATGGTTAGATTATATTTTGAATTGGTTTTAAAGTGAAATTAGAATATATTTTTACCATTAAATCCTATAGTGGTCGTTGGACTTAATTTCACTTTAAAATCAGACTTAAACTAGTGTTAATCTTTTGATACTTATTGTTTCATAAAAACACGCTATTTGCTCTGATAGCGGGAATTAATTATTAAATTAATTAATGTGACTTATATGTTTTTAATTTTTTAAAATAGACTTCATTTTTTAATTCGGAATATCAAATATAGCTTAGGGTGAATTTTTGGGATTTTTCTGAAAAACTTCAATTTTTGATGAATACTGAAACCACTAAGTGGTACTTATAAAAACTGATTTTCCGTTTAAATGAAATTTTACCATATTTGTGTTTTGAATTTTAAAAATCCGACATACATGGTTTTAATTAATAAGTAAAATGTGGTTCAATGGGATAAAAATAATTTTTTGGTGAATAGTAACTTATTAAGTTTTTAATCGCGATTAGAGGTAATTAGTGTAGTTTAACGTAAAAATAATGTTTTAATAATATTAAATGAACTTGACACATGTCCTAACCTAATTGTATGTTTCATGGCTGACCAAGACAACCCATGTGTCAACTTGGTGACCCCATGAAGCCACTTTGGTTGGAAAATGACATTAATATCTTTTTATTTAAAGTTAAAGTAAAAATGAGACAAACATGAAATGTTTTACTAAAACAATTTTTACATGGGGTTATAGAAATAATATTTTTTACTATAAATATTCATTGGAAATATAAAAATATTTCCTGCATCATAGTATTTTTTTTATAATTTTTAGACATTAAATAAATTAAATTATTTATGACATCATGATGATGCAATGATGACCTCATTATTTAACGATTTAAACAAAATGGAAAGATAATGTAATATCTAAGACCTAAACATGTCCAAAACCTATTGGATGAGTGGATTTCGAACCCTTATCACCTTCTCCTCGAAATACATCAATGTGGGACCTTTAAAATCCCAAAATCTTTTGAAAATAAAGTAACATTTTGTAACTTTACAAGAGTGCCCCTCCTCTCCTCTTATAAAAGGCCCCCACCCCTACCTCCTTACCCACACTCCCAAAGCCTTTGTCTCGGCCAACCTCTGCCCATTTTGTCTCTCCAATTCCCTCTATTACTCCTTGAAGCCTCAATGTGGGCATAATTCTTCCCAAGGAAGCCTTTGAGCTCAAACCAAAGGGAGTTACCAGATTTTAAGGTAATGTCTTCACTTGAGTCCTTTTGTTTTATTTTGCTTCTCCAACACCCTAAACTCTTTTTATTCATTTATTTTGTAACAAATCCAGTATCATAAATATACTAGGATGTTTTTATAAGAATTATTCTAGATACACTTTCACACACCTACATCTAATGGTTAAAGAACATACTGTTTCCGTGGATGGAACATTTCGGCCTCCCGAAACGATGATTGTTCAACATTCTTTTAACACCTTCAAAGGTGGACATTAAGATGACACTATATTTATATATTATATATAATATGTTTATGATTTCCTTAATCTTCTGTATTTTTTCATTTTGGGCATACCTTTATGGTTTCCATTATGGGTAAACGCGATATCTTCATTTAAGGAAGTGCGGAATACCGCCCCCTCAAAGTGATTTGATTCGTTAATACCATATGTGGTACATATAAGGGATATATTTAATGATATTATATATGATACCATAATGGAATTAAAATATTATTATGTATCATTATGTTTTAATTCCAATAAATATGAAATAGAAATGGAAGTAGCGTTCATGCGTACGTACGGCTTACCGTCTCCATGAACGGTACATTTCATTTCTTATCTCAAAATGTTATGTAATACTATAAGTACATATATATAATGGATATATATGTAATATATTACATAAAAATTATGGATATCATTCTGGAATTATAACATATATATATCTCTCTCATTTTGTTTTAATTCCATTAATATGACAAAAAATGAAAGTAGCGTTCATGCGTACGTACGGCCTACCGTCTCCATGAACGGTGCTTTTTGTTTTTTATCTCCAAATGATATGTAACAGTATTAAATGAATATTTACTGGATATATATGATATTTTAATCATTAATACTTTTCTGGAAATTATTTACTTATAACTACATGGGAAATCTTTTTTCAAACATGTTCATTTTTGACTCATGTACCAAACATCGGCAAAAACGTCTGACATGAACTAACATTATTAAACAATTATTATAACATTATAATATGTGATATGAACTGAATAATAATCTCTAAATGAGGTAATTAGGCAATTATTAATTGACCAAAGTTTATTATTCAGGAATATAATGAAACGAACAAGACAAGTTGGACTTGAGGTAAGGGATCCTACTCCTCTCTTTCTTTTTAAGTACACTCTTTTATGTCATTCCTTTTAAAGATAATATTTCTTGTTATTGGGATGTTATTTTATATTAATATTACTGTAATTTTTATGTTCATATGATGAGAGACCCTATTCCCTCTCATCAATCTATTTTGGAAGTTTTGAATGGTGGCGTTTGGCTGCTGAATTTTCGTAAGAGATCTAACCTCTCTCTTTCTTTTTAAGTACTCTCCTTTATGTCACTTATTTTAAGCTCCTATTTGTTATATTGTGGGATGTTCTTTAATACTCATCTTTATATAAACTTTATGTTAATATGATTAGATACCCTATTTGATCTCATCAATCCATTTTTCTAAGTTTTATGTGGCGCTGTTAGGCTGCCGAGTTTTCGTAAGGGATTTTTCATCTCACTTTTATTCCCATGAGATTTATGCTACATTTGCCACAATTTTATTTGAGTGGTGTATGTACTGCCCATTATTCTAATCTTTGTGTAATATACATTTTTTTATGAGTATTTACATCAATGATTTATTTTCCTTCTTTCAGGGGGTGTATGTTTTGAAAGATACCCAAGTCGGTAAGGGAACCTTTCACCCTCTTCTTTTTTAAAAGACTTCTTTTGTTGGGTCTTTTAATTTACATATTGTTATGTTGGGATATGTTCTCATATATCCATATTGATGTAAATTTTATGTCCAAGTGATGAGATACACTTTTTATCTCTCATCAACTCATTTTGATGTGACGCCGTTAGGCTATCAAGGGAACTTCTTAACCCAATTTCGATTTCTTTGGGTTCAACATGTAGTTATTGAATATGTGTGAATGACCTCTGATTATTTTACACTTAATATCCACTTATATTTGGTGTATTAGTTTGTCACACATAATTATGTAATTGATTTATCCTTAAACCAATGATACCGTCTTTGTATGGGACTTCGTCTCAATCTCCTTTCATTGAGCCATATTTTGTTTTATACACAACCTTTTTTTTATATCGTGTATAAACCCCTTTGAATTTTACGTTTATTCAAAAGGAATATTTTTTATACGAATCGTTTACTAAACGACAAAAGGGAATGTTTGTGTCGTACGTATGCGGCGACAATGAATTCTCCATCGTCGTGACCGTTATTTGAGTTTTGGCTTCCTCTACAAGCCATACCTTATTTTTAAAAGAAAAATAAATACCATGTTTTACTTTTCTTTTATTTTGGTATTGAAAATGGTTTTCATAATGTTTTTATATCAATGTGTTGTTTTGATATATTGTGATTGAAAGGTGGAAATGTTATGTTTCCTTTATGCATGTTTTATGTGATACGATTATGTTGAGGTTCTTGGGCATTATTATGAAGACGGGTGGTTTCGTGATAAACTAAGGGTGGGTGAGCCCGATATAGCTCTCCAATGTATTGGGTAACGCGAAGGAGTGAAACGTTAAGATTTCTCCGAAACGATTTAGGGAATATACTTTGATGGGTATTCCAAACGTAACCAAGAGGGTTACTCCCTACGTAAGAATGTTATGAATGCCTCAAGTTACCTTTATGTCTTATGATTTCTATGATTTATTCATGGTTTGATGAGTTATGTTAAAGTGCCTATGTTTTATGGGTAAAGTATGATTTCATTATTATGTATATATGAACTCATGTTTTCTTTCCATATTTTTATAACCCTTACTGAGATTTTTATGCTCATCCCAAGTTTTTGAAATGTTTTTTACAGGTCAAGGGAAAGGTACATGATGTGATGATAGTGTCAAGGATGTGTCAAGAAAGAATCCATGTTTTATTTTAAATATGTTTCCGTTGATGGGAAGAATGAATATTGTCTTTTATGTAACCACATTGTTCAAATGTGGAATGTAATGCAAGTTTCATGATCTAATTATCTAAAACTCTAAACCTAAAAATTTCATCAACGTGTAATCTTTTAATAACTCAAGATTAAGTAAGGTTTAAGGGTGGGGCCTTATACATTACATACTATTAATGGATCCAGGGTATTACAAGAGACCTATGGGGTCGTTCATGTAACATCCAAAGTAAGTAATGAATAATAGATATTTTTATCTATGTCTATTAATGATTAAGATAGTGTTATAGAGGCTTAAAATGAAAATAAATACAATCTTATGCATGGAATACACTAATATTCTTAAAAGATTGTTTTAGTGCCTTTTGATGGAAAACCATTTTTGAATCTTTATTTTGACAATTTTATAAACTATGTTTGTCAAAATAAACTTATTATTTATGATTGGGACATCAAAATTTACCTTGTGTGAATTTTTGGTATTTTTCTGACAATGTTAATTTTTTTAATGAATAGTGAAAAATACTGCATTTTACATCAAAACTTCTTTTTAACCTAATTTATTTATATGATTAGATTATGTTTTTAATTGGTTTTGAAGTGAAATTATAATATATTTTTACCATTTTATCCAATGGTGGTCATTGGAATCAATTTTACTTTGAAATTAGACTTAAACTGGTGTCAATCTTATGATACTTATTGTTTTGTAAAAACACGCTTTTTGCTCTGGCAGCGGGAATTAATTATTAAATTAATTAATGTGACTTATATGATTTTAATTTTGTAAAATAGACTTCATTTTTGAATTCGGAATGTCAAATATAGCTTAGGGTAAATTTTTGGTAATTTTCTGAAAAACTTCAATTTTTGATGAATAGTGAAACCACTAAGTGGTAATCAAGCAAACTGATTTTCTAGTTAAATGAAAGTTTACCACTAATGTGTATTGAATTTTGAAAAATCCGACATACATGGTTGTCATTAATAAGTAAAATGTGGTTCAATGAGATTAAAATAATTTTTTGGTGAATAGTAACTTATTAAGTTTTTAATCGCGATTAGTGGTAATTAGTGTAGTTTAAGGTATAAATAATGCTTTAATAATATGAAATGACCTAGAAACATGTCCCAATCTTATTTTTTGTGTCATGGCCGACCAAGAAAAGCCATGGGTCAACTTGGGGACCCCATGGAGACATTTTGGTTGGGAAATGACATAAATAACACTTTATTTAATGTAAAAGTAAAAATGACACAAACATAATATGTTTTACAAAAACAATTTTTACATGGGGTTATAAAGATCAGATATTTGATTATAAATAGTCATTGGAAAGCTAGAAAGATTTACTACATCATAGTATTTTTTTTATGATTTTTAGACATTAAATAAATGAAATTATTTATGACATAATAATGATGTAGCGATGACATCATTATTTGACGATTTAAATAAAATGGAAAGACAATGTAAAATATATGAACTAAACATGGCCAAAACCAATTGGATGAGTGGATTGCGAACCCTTATCACCTTATACACTAATTATATAAATTTGGGACCTTTTAAAACCGAAAGACATTTTCAAATAAAGTAATATTTCTTTACTTCCCAAAAGTGCCCCTCCTCTCCTCTTATAAAAGGCCCCCCACCTCTACCTCATTTCACACACTACTAAAGCCTTTGGCTCGGCCAACCCCTGCCCATTTACTCTCTACACATACCTCTCCTCATCCTATAGGATTCCCTTTTGGAAGAATCCTTTCAAAGGAAGCCTTTAGGCTCAAATCAAAAGGAGTTACACTTTTTAAGGTAATTCATTCTCTCATGTTCATTTGTTTTATTTTGCTTCTCCAACCCCCTAAACTCTTTTTATTTACTCCTTTTGTAACAACACCAGTATATTAAATATACTAGGATGTTGTTATAAGATATATTTGAGCTACACACTCACACAACTACATCAAATGGTTAAAGAACATACGGTTTCCGTGGATGGCGAAATTCTGCCTCCCGAAACGATGATTGTTCAATACTCATTTAACACCTTAGAAGGTGGACATTATGATGTCACTATTTTTATATATGATATATAATATGTTTATGTTTTCCTTAGGCTGATGTTTTTTTCATTTTGGGCATACCTTTATGGTTTCCATTATGGGTAAACACGATATCTTCATTTTAGGAAGTGCGGACTACCGCCCCCTGAATGTTATTTGATTCGTTAAATACCATATGTGGGACATATAAAGGATGGAACTATGATATTATATATGTTATTATACTAGAATTACAATATACTCTTATATCATTATGATTCCATTCTAGAAATACGAAATAGAAATGGAAGTAGTGTTCATGCGTACGTACGGCTTACCGTCTCCATGAACGGTGCATTTCATTTCTTACCTCTAAATGTGATGTAATATTATAAATACATGTATATGATGAATATATATGATATATATGTTATCCAAATCATTAATATAATTTTGGATATAATGAACCTTTGACCAAATTAACAACATATAAGTGTAAGTAGTCTATTTTTGACTTAAGAACCAAATACCGACAAAATGAACATTATTAACTTAATTGATTACATGATGTTCATAACATGGTATAAAAGGAATAATGAAATTGAAAAAGATTCATAAGCAAGTAGAGATTAACTCAAGTTTTTTATTCAGGAGATTAAATAAAGGTCGGGTCAAGTCGGATACGAGGTATGGGACTTCGTCTCAATCTCCTTTCATTGAGGCATATTTTATTTTATACACAACTTTCTTTTATACGGTGTATAAAACCCTTTGACTTTTACGTTTATTCAAAAGGAATCTTTTTTATACGAAGCATTTACTAAACGACAAAAGGGAATGTTTTTGTCGTACGTATGCGGCGACAATGACTTCTCAGTCGTCGTGACCGTTATTTGAGTTTCGGCTTCCTCTACAAGCCATACCTTCTTTTTAAAAGAAAAATAAATACCATGTTTTACTTTTCTTTTATTTTAGTATTGAAAATTGTTTTCATAATGTTTTTATATCAATGTGTTGTATTGATATCTCGTGATTGAAATGTGGAAATTTTATGTTTCCTTTATGCATGTTTTATGTGATATGATTATGTTATGGTTCTTGGGCATTATTATGAAGACGGGTGGTTCCGTGATAAACTAAGGGAGGGTGAGCCCGTTATAGATCTCCAGTGCATTGGGTAACGCGAAGGAGTGAAACGTTAAGGTTTCTCCGAAGAGATTTTAGGGAATATACTGTGATGGGTATTCCAAACATAACCAAGAGGGTTACTCCCTACGTAAGAATGTTATGAATGCCTCAAGTTACCTTTATGTCTTATGATTTCTATGATTTATTCATGATTTTATGAGATATGTTAAAGGGCCTATGTTTTATGGGTAAAGTATGATTTAATTCTTATGTATATATGAACTCATGTTTCCTTTCCATGTTTTTTTTATAACCCATACTGAGTTTTTATGCTCATCCCAAGTTTTTGAAATGTTTTTCACAGGTCAAGGGAAAGGTACATGATAAGATGATAGAGTCAAGGATGTGTCAAGAAATAATCCATGTTTTATTTTAAATGTGTTTCCATTGTTGGGAATGAAGAATACTATCTTTATGTAACCACTTTGTTTATATGTGGAATGTAATGCAAGTTTTATGATCTAATTCTCTAAAAATCTAAACCCGAAAAGATCCTCAATGTGTAATCTTGTAATAACTCAAGATTAAGTAAGGTTTAAGGCTGGGACCTTATAGTTGGTATCAGAGGTCAGTTTAGATAACTTTAGGAGTTAGAATTCTATTAAATGATTATCCAAAAATATTTTTTTTTCGAAATGATATAGCATTTAAAGATTACCATGTTGCTTCATCTAAGACATGTTTGTTCAGAATGGTTTTCCGCAGAGGAAACAGGGAAGCAGTGCTAGGAAGGCATACAGAAGGAAATAACCTTCCGAATCAGCATCCAGAAATGGTCGTAATTGGAACTGAACAGTTTGTTGTAGTAATGGCGCAGTTGACTCAAGCGATAAATGGCGGTGGTATCCATGCACGAGATCAGCCAGAACAACCGCAGAAGAACATGTCAGTGGTGGAACATTTCATGAGGCAACATCCACCATCATTCAGAGGATCATATGACCCTGTGCTAGCTGAAGGGTGGATTAAAGCACTGGAGAAGATTTTTGATGTCATGGGGTGTTCAGACAATCAAAAGGTTAGTCTTGCTATTTACCGTTTGGAGGGTGAAGCAGATCAGTGGTGGTCTATGGTTAAAAATATCAGGGACGCCGATGAGATTGATGCTCTTGACTGGGATGAATTCAAAGGTATGTTTCTTGAGAAGTATTTTCCTAAGGCTGTTCGACTTAGGATGGAAAATCAATTCTTGGAATTGAGGCAAGAGGAAGACTCAGTGGCTGCCTATGAAGAAAGGTTCACTCGATTGGCAAGGTATGCTCCAAATTTTATCCGGGACCTTGATAGTAAAATCAATCGTTTCTACTCAGGATTAAATCCAAAGTATCGAAGGGAATTAGCTTCTCGTGAGTTTAAAAGTTATGAAAAGCTTGTTCGATGTGCTGAGAAGGTGGAAATGGAGTTTACCGATGACCAAGTTTTCTATAACAACCAGCAGAAGAAGAGACCGAGGTGGCAGAAGAAAGGTAAGAATTCTTCAAAAAAGTCTGATTGTAAGAGAACTAAGTTTCCAGTTTGTGATAAATGTGGCAAAAGGCATGCTGGGGAATGTCTTCTGAATTCTGGGAAGTTCTACCGATGTGGTAAGATGGGACATAAGGCTCGTAATTGCACTGAAAAGGATCAAGGTGAAGGTAAGAACAAATTTGATTTACAGTTAGTGAAATGTTATAAGTGCAATGAGATGGGTCACTATGCAAACGAGTGTCCGACAAGGAGCTTGAGTCATGGGAAGCAGTTAGACTACAAGCAGAAAGGGGTGGTGAAATCCTTTGCAACTACTTCAGCAGATGTCGGGCCATCAAATGAAGTTGTATCAGGTACTTTGTTTGTTTTTTCAGATTATGCCAGTGTGTTGTTTGATTCGGGGTCTACACATTCTTTCATCTCTGAAACCTTTTCTAGTAAAATGGGAATACCATCTCAAGAAATGACTCCTGAACTTTTGGTAAAAACACCTGGGGGAAGTGTCGAGGCAAAAAGAATTTATAAGAATCTTCCTATCCTTATCTGTGGAAAGAACCTACTTGCAAACCTTATTGTTCTACCTCTAGTAGAGTTTGATCTTATCCTGGGTATGGATTGGCTCTCTATTTACCATGCTAAGATTGATTGTAGAGCTAAAGAAGTTTCTTTTCAGAAAGACTTTCAGTTTGTTTACAAGAACGAACCCTTACTTTTGATAACATATCAAGAGGCCGAGAAACTTGTAAACGATGGAAATGAATTTTACCTTGCACACATCGTTGAAAATAAAGGAACTATTCAGATTAATGATGTGCCAGTGGTAAATGAGTACCCTGATGTTTTTCCTGATGAGTTTCCTGGAATAATACCAGATCGGGAAGTTGAGTTTACTGTTGACTTAGTTCCTGATGCTAAGCCAATTTCAAAACCCCCTTATCGAATGGCACAAATTGAACTTTTAGAGTTGAAGGAGAAATTGCAAGATTTATTAGAGAAAGGTTTCATTAGACCTAGCACATCACCATGGGGTGCTCCTGTTTTATTTGTTAAAAAGAAATATGGTTCTATGAGACTTTGCATTGATTATAGAGCCTTGAATAATATCACTGTTAAGAACAAATATCCTTTGCCTCATATTGATGATTTGTTTGATCAGCTCCAGGGAGCTCAGTTTTTTTCAAAGATTGACTTGAGATCGGGGTACCATCAACTGAAGGTAAAGGAGGCAGATATTCCGAAGACCGTGTTCCGTATGAGATATGGCCATTATGAATTTGTAGTAATGCCTTTTGGGCTAACCAATGCACCTTCTGTATTCATGGACTTAATGAATAGAATTTTCCATGAGTTCTTGGATAAGTTTGTGGTGGTTTTCATTGATGATATTTTGGTGTTTTCTAAAAGTAAAGAGGAGCATGAAAAACATTTAAGGGTTATCTTGCAAACCATAAAAGAAAAGAAACTGTATGGTAAATTCAGCAAGTGTGAGTTTTGGTTGCAACAAATTTCTTTCCTTGGTCACATTTTTTCTAAAGATGGAATAATTGTTGATCCTGCAAAAACAAAAGTTGTGGAAGAATGGCCAAGACCCACAAATGTAACCGAGATTCGTAGCTTCCTTGGTTTGGCGGGCTATTACTGAAGGTTTGTTAGAAATTTTTCACGGTTATCTAGTCCAATGACTAAGCTAACTCGGAAGGGTGTTAAGTTTATCTGGACAAAAGAATGTGATGATTTTTTTCAGGAATTGAAAAGAAGATTGGTGAATGCTCCAGTTTTGGCACTACCTTCCAGGAATGGTGAGTTTGTTATATACAGTGATGCTTCATTGAAAGTACTTGGTTGCGTCCTAATGCAGAATGATCAGGTAATTGCTTATGCTTCACGACAGTTGAAAACTCATGAGGTAAATTACCCTACACATGATTTGGAATTAGCTGCTGTTGTTTTTGCTTTAAAAATTTGGAGGCATCATTTGTATGGAGTAAAGTGTGAAATATATACCGATCACAAAAGTTTAAAGTATATATTCACTCAGAAAGAGTTAAACATGATACAAAGGAGATGGCTGGAATTAATTAAGGATTATGATTGTACAATTCATTACCATCCGGGAAAAGCAAATAAAGTGGCTGATGCTTTGAGTCGAAAAAGTAATGCTTCATTAACAATGTTGCGTTTGGAACGTGATCCTTTGGTTAAGGATTTGATGAACTTTGGCATAGAAGTTGTTGGTGCAGAAAGTCCTTCTGTTTTGTTTCAGGTATCAGTGAGATCATCTCTATCAGATAGAATCAAGCAAGCACAGAAGCAAGATAGTGAGTTGCAGAAAAAGGTAGAGCTGGTTCAGAAAGGTAAGTTGCCTGAATTCAACATTGATAATGATTGCATTTTGAGATTTGGGAAGAGATTGTGTGTGCCTTGTGATTCACAGTTGAAGAGAGAGTTGTTATGTGAAGATCATAGTTCTCCGTTTTCAGTTCATCCGTGCAGTACTAAGATGTATAGAGATCTTCGGGAGTATTACTGGTGGGATGGAATGAAAACAGATATTGTTGATTTTACTGTGAAGTGTTTGACTTGTCAGAAGGTTAAAGCAGAGCGGCAGTTACCGAAAGGGATGCTTCAGCCTTTACCAATGCCAGAGTGGAAATTGGAGAATATATCCATGGACTTTGTTGTTGGATTACCGAAGACATCTTGAGGTAATAATGCAATCTGGGTTATTGTTGATCGCTTGACCAAATCTGCTCATTTCCTTGCTATACGAGATACTTTCTCTCTTGATCAACTTTCCCATTTGTATCTTAAAGAGATAGTCAGGTTACATGGAGTTCCTCTCTCCATTGTATCGGATCGTGATCCCAGGTTTACTTCTAACATTTGGAAAGGCCTTCAGAAGTCGTTGGGTACTGAATTAAATTTTAGTACAGCTTTTCATCCTCAATCAGATAGGCAGTCAGAACGAACAATTCAGACATTGGAGGATATGCTATGAGCTTGTTCTATGGATTATCAGGGAAGTTGGGACCAACATCTTTCTTTGGTTGAGTTTTCATATAATAGCAGTTTTCATTCCAGTATACAGATGGCACCATTTCAGGCATTATATGGGAAGCGGTGTCGAACTCCAGATTTATGGGATGAAGAGGGTGAAAGAATGTTGATGGGACCAGAATTGGTAGAAGAGATGGCAGAAAAAGTTCAGCTGATTCAGAAACACATGAGAATAGCTCAGAGCAGGCAGAAGAGTTATGTGGATAACCGGAGGAAGGATCTATCTTCCGAGGTAGGTGATCATGTTTTTCTCAAGGTTTCTCCTTGGAAAAGTGTGATGAGATTTGGTAAGAAAGGAAAGTTGAGTCCAAGGTTCATTGGAACATACGAAATTCTGGAGAGAGTTGGATCAGTTGCATACCGAGTGGCTTTACCTCCGAGTTTATCTCAGGTACACAATGTTTTTCACATTTCGATGTTGAGAAAGTATATGCCAGATCCATCTCATGTTTTGAGTCCAGAGGTAGTTCAGCTGGAAGAGAACCTATCTTATGAGGAACAACCGGTCTAGATTCTTGACCACAGGGAGCAAGTGTTACGGAATAAGGTGATTCATAAGGTAAAGGTTTTGTGGAAAAACCACATGATTGAAGAGGCAACATGGGAATCTGAAAATGCAATGAGGGATAAGTACCCCCATTTATTCGATAAGTAAATAAATTGCGGGGACGCAATTTTCTAAAGGGGGGAAGGATGTAACATCCAAAGTAAGTAATGAATAATAGATATTTTTATCTATGTCTATTAATGATTAAGATAGTGTTATAGAGGCTTAAAATGAAAATAAATACAATCTTATGCATGGAATACACTAATATTCTTAAAAGATTGTTTTAGTGCCTTTTGATGGAAAACCATTTTTGAATCTATATTTTGACAATTTTATAAACTATTTTTGTCAAAATAAACTTATTCTTTATGATTGGGACATGAAAATTTACCTTGTGTGAATTTTTGGTATTTTTCTGACAATGTTCATTTTTTTAATGAATAGTGAAAAATACTGCATTTTACATCAAAACTGCTTTTTAACCTAATTTATTTATATGATTGGATTATGTTTTGAATTGGTTTTGAAGTGAAATTAGAATATGTTTTTACCATTTTATCCAATGGTGGTCATTGGAATCAATTTCACTTTGAAATTAGACTTAAACCGGTGTCAATCTTTTGATACTTATTGTTTTGTAAAAACACGCTTTTTGCTCTGGCAGCGGGAATTAATTATTAAATTAATTAATGTGGCTTATATGATTTGAATTTTGTAAAATAGAATTCATTTTTGAATTCGGAATGTCAAATATAGCTTAGGGTGAATTTTTGGTAATTTTCTGAAAAACTTCAATTTTTGATGAATAGTGAAACCACTAAGTGGTAATCAAGCAAACTGATTTTTCAGTTAAATGAAAGTTTACCACTAATGTGTATTGAATTTTGAAAAATCTGACATACATGGTTGTCATTATGAAGTAAAATGTGGTTCAATGAGATTAAAATAATTTTTTGGTGAATAGTAACTTATTAAGTTTTTAATCGCGATTAGTGGTAATTAGTGTAGTTTAAGGTATAAATAATGCTTTAATAATATGAAATGACCTAGACACATGTCCCAACCTTATTGGTTGTGTCATGGCCGACCAAGAAAATCCATGGGTCAACTTGGGGACCGCATGGAGACATTTTGGTTGGGAAATGACATAAATAACTTTTTATTTAATGTAAAAGTAAAAATGACACAAACATAATATGTTTTACGAAAACAATTTTTACATGGGGTTATAAAGATCAGATATTTGATTATAAATAGTCATTGGAAATCTAAAAAGATTTTCTACATCATAGTATTTTTTTTTATGAAATTTAGACATTAAATAAATTAAATTATTTATGACATAATAATGATGCAACGATGACATCATTATTTGACGATTTAAATAAAATGGAAAGAAAATGTAAAATCTATGAACTACACATGGCCAAAACCAATTGGATGAGTGTATTGAGAACCCTTATCACCTTATCCACAAATTATATCAATGTGGGACCTTTTAAAACCGAAAAACATTTTCAAATAAAGTAATATTTCTTTACTTTCCAAAAGTGCCCCTCCTCTCCTCTTATAAAAGGCCCCCACCTCTACCTCATTTCACACACTAATCAAGCCTTTGGATCGACAACCCCTGACCATTTACTCTCTCCACATCCCTCTCCTCATCCTAGAGGATTTCCTTTGCGAAGAATCCTTTCAAAGGAAGCCTTTAGGCTCAAATCAAAAGGAGTTACACTTTTTAAGGTAATTCATTCTCTCATGTTCATTTGTTTTATTTTGCTTCTCCAACCCCCTAAACTCTTTTTATTTACTTCTTTTGTAACAACACCAGTATCTTAAATATACTAGGATGTTGTTATAAGATATATTTTAGCTACACACTCACACAACTACATCAAATGGTTAAAGAACATACGGTTTCCGTGGATGGCGAAATTCTGCCTCCCGAAACGATGATTGTTCAATACTCATTTAACACCTTCAAAGGTGGCCATTATGATGTCACTATTTTTATATATGATATATAATATCTTTATGTTTTCCTTAAGCTGCTGTTTTTTTTCATTTGGGGCATACCTTTATGGTTTCCATTATGGGTAAACACGATATCTTCATTTTAGGAAGTGCAGACTACCTCCCCCTGAAAGTGATTTGATTCGTTAAATACCATATGTGCAACATATAAAGGATGGAACTATGATATTATATATGTTATTATACTGGAATTACAATATACTCTTATATCATTATGATTCCATTCCAGAAATATGAAATAGAAATGGAAGTAGCGTTCATTCGTACGTATGGCTTACCGTCTCCATGAACGGTGCATTTCATTTCTTACTTCTAAATGTGATGTAATATTATAAATACATGTATATGATGAATATATATGATATATATATTATCCAAATCATTAATATAATTCTGGATATAACGAACCTTTGACCAAATTAACAACATGTAAGTGTAAGAAGTCTATTTTTGACTTAAGAACCAAATACCGACAAAATGAACATTATTAACTTATCTGATTACATGATGTTCATAACATGTTATAAAAGGAATAATGAACTTGAAAAAGATTCATAAGCAAGTAGAGATTAACTCATGTTTATTATTCAGGAGATTAAAGAACGGTCGGGTCAAGTCGGATACGAGGTATGGGACTTCGTCTCAATCTCCTTTCATTGAGGCATATTTTATTTTATACACAACTTTATTTTATACGGTGTATAAACCCCTTTGACTTTTACGTTTTTTCAAAAGGAATATTTTTTATACGAAACATTTACTAAACGAAAAAAGGGAATGTTTTTTTCGTACGTATGCGGCGACAACGACTTCTCCGCCGTCATGACCGTTATTTGAGTTTCGGCTTCCTCTACAAGCCATACCTTCTTTTTAAAAGAAAAATAAATACCATGTTTTACTTTTCTTTTATTTTAGTATTGAAAATGGTTTTCATAATGTTTTTATATCAATGTGTTGTATTGATATCTCGTGATTGAAATGTGGAAATTTTATGTTTCCTTTATGCATGTTTTATGTGATATGATTATGTTATGGTTCTTGGGCATTATTATGAAGACGGGTGGTTCCGTAATAAACTAAGGGCGGGTGAGCCCGTTATAGCTCTCCAATGCATTGGGTAATGCGAAGGAGTGAAACGTTAAGGTTTCTCTGAAGAGATTTTAGGGAATATACTGTGATGGGTATTCCAAACGTAACCAAGAGTGTTACTCCCTACGTAAGAATGTTATGAATGCCTCAAGTTACCTTTATGTCTTATGATTTCTATGATTTATTCATGATTTTATGAGGTATGTTAAAGGGCCTATGTTTTATGGGTAAAGTATGAATTCATTCTTATGTATATATGAACTCCTGTTTCCTTTCCATGTTTTTTTATAACCCATACTGAGTTTTTATGCTCATCCCAAGTTTTTGAAATGTTTTTCATAGGTCAAGGGAAAGGTACATGATAAGATGATAGAGTCAAGGATGTGTCAAGAAATAATCCATGTTTTATTTTAAATGTGTTTCCATTGTTGTGAATGAAGAATACTATCTTTATGTAACCACTTTGTTTATATGTGGAATGTAATGCAAGTTTTATGATCAAATTCTCTAAAAATCTAAACCCGAAAAGATCCTCAATGTGTAATCTTGTAATAACTCAATATTAAGTAAGGTTTAAGGCTGGGGCCTTATAGTTCATGTGTGTGGAAGACTATCGCCTCACAAACAGAAGTAATTCATTTTCCATCACCACCACTCATGCATGGTTTTAATGATAAATTTACTATATATATGATATTTATGAAATATTTATCATTATTATGAGATAATATATCATATAGTTTTTTATCATTCTGAAATACGTGGATCGGTTGTGATCACTGAGAGGGGAGGGGTGAATCAGTGATAACTTTTTCTTTTTAAGAATTGTTCCCTTTGAATTGTCAATTCAACCTCTACAGCTGGTTAAGGCCTAGATCTACTCTTTTAGGGGTGCAGTGATAATGAAAGTACAGAACATAGAGATTTACAAGGTTCGGTACAAAGACCTACTCTTTGCCGTGTGGGTTACACCCCCCAACACGGATTCTTCACTATGCCAAAAGATGTTTACACAGTAATTGTTTATACCCCCCAATTACAAGTTGGTTAAACCCCCCAACTCCACAGCATCATCTTCATCATGGATCCACTTCACTTCTTCAAAGGTGTTGTTCAAAACTTCAAGTAGCTTCAACAGTCTTCAAAAGATCTTGTGGGTCTTGCTCACCAAAAAACCAATCACTTAGAATGATTAGTTCTTTTGCATTCACACACTTAAGTGTGTACTCATCTTCTTCTCAAAGTTGGTCTTCTTCACTTGTGCACACACAAGGCTAAGCCTCGGGTCTTCCTCCTTGCACACACACTCCCAAGTGTGGTAAATGTTTCACCCAAACTCAAACACAAAAAGAGGCGCGCAAGGGGTGCGGCCTCACTTATTCAATAGCCGCGCAAGGTGTGCGGACGGCCTCTGTCACGCAAGGCGTGACACCCGTGGGCACGCAGGGTGTAACCAAGCGAGGGGCGCGCAAGTACACTGCCCGAGCTCTTCTTCCTGTCGCGCAAGAGGTAGCGCGAAGGGGACTTCTTCGGGGCCTCGGGTGGCTCCGGGATTCTCAGTCGCGCAAGAGGCTGCGCAGAGGTACTTCGCGTAGCTCGGATGGCTTCGCGGGACTCTCGAGTTCTCAAAGGATCAGCAGCAGCCTTTCAAGCGCCTCGGGTGCTCCTTTTATAGGCGAGTAGTGCGAATGGAGTCCGCGGGATCCAATACTCGAATGCCCGAAATCATCGGCGTTTTGAAAACTTCAAACGCGTTAAAAATCATCCGCGTATCTAGTTTTTTTATTCTCTGTCCAACGCGGGTTTTCTTCTTCTTATGTTTCCTTCACGTGCATGAGACTTAGAACGCATGCATGGACTTCTGTTTAGGATAATCCATACAAAACATAAACCATCATGGCCTCGCACCTCCGGTTGCTTCAGACAACCTCGAATTCTCTCCTTTGTTGCATGCAGAGTCGTTTTAATGCATGGACATGTTCGGTGTGGCCAGAAGATCACGAGGGACACCTTGGTTTGCTCGGAGGTGGCCGGGGACTCGAAATCCGATGCTCAGATGGCCACTGGTTCGATGGTGGCGACGCGGAGGCCTCGGGTGAGCTCGAGGTAGGGGACGACTCCTCATCCATCGGATCTGGCGTTGATTGAACTTGGACGGCCGGGATAAGATCTCGAGGGGCGAGATGTGATGAGCGGCGGAGATCGGCCGAGCGATCGAACGAGCAACTCAGATTCAATCCGCAGCAAAAATCTTTGTCCCACATCGAAACGGGCCGCGTAATTCTCGCGGTTTATCAAAGTTCTGCTCCCATGAATGGCCAGTTGAATCTCCTCCCCTCTCGGTGCCGCCCCGCACCGAGTTCTTCTGCGGGCGCGCTCTGCCCCCACCCCTGCCACTCGGCGGGCGTGCTCTAGCACCCACCATGCACTCCGGGCGCTCTCCATTGCCCCTGCCGCGCGGGCATGACACCCTTGCGTGGCCCTGCCGCCCTGGGCTTTCCCCACGGGTTCCCCCTTGGGCGTGGCACCTTAGGCCCACATGTTCCTTGGGGTTGAACCCTCAAGGTGCCCATGGCTGGCCAATTTTTTGGCAAAGTATGGAAATAAGACTTTGTTAAAAACAAAGTTCCATAAGTTCAAGCCATATCAAATGCCAAATGCCACGTCAACCTCTAAACCATTCTTTCCATTTCTTCTTCATTCTTCTTCCACAAACTTCCTCAACTCCTTTCAATCATGTATTCTAGACTTATGAGACATTTGTAGAAGGTTCTTCATCAACCGAAGCTCCTGAATCAAATAATTCATCAACATTCTTCAATGATCCAATCAGAGATCAAGTTGGATCATCTTCAATTAATCATGCACTAAGAGATAGTGCATGGTCTTCATTAATGCACATCATCCACTCAGTGATTGTGGATGGATCATCTTCATCTCCTCATGCATTGTTATGACAATGCATGGTCTTCAAACATTGTTGTGAAATTGTATCCAGTTGATACAAGTTCTTGGAACTTTAAGAACAGCTCAACAATCGTCTGATTTAATGATGCATCTTCAACCATTAGTCTTCAAGCTCTACGTCATCAGTTGACACATAGTGACATGTTATTGACAACAAATGCAGTCACTTGGGCACAACAATCTCCCCCTTTGTATTTGGTTGTCAATACTCTGAAGCACATCTTGAAGAATGTCACAATGTGTATGTGCTGATTATTTCTCCCCCTTATTGGCCAACAAATGCAAAGGGATGAATAGGAAGTCATTCCCAAAATGCATAACTGCTTGACTCAGCAACTAATGCTCCCCCTCAAGGGATGCACTCATCTCCTTCAATTCCCTGCATGTCAGTACAAAAACATGTAAATTTAGGGAATAAGGAGGGACCTTTCTCTTCCTCAAGTGAGAGGAGAAGGCTGAACATGAAGTTTTAGCCTTAGTTCAACAAATCTTTCTGTAGTCATATCTTTGGTGAAAATATCTGCCACCTTATCTTGAGTAGAAATGTAGTCGAGATTGATGTCTCCACTGGCGACCCTTTCTTTGATGAAATGATATTTTATATCAATATGCTTGGATCTGGAGTGTTGTATAGGATTCTTAGACAAGCCAATTGCACTTTGATTATCACATAAGATCCTCAATGGTTTTTCAGCATTAATTCTCAAATCTGCTAGCTGCACCTGCATCCAAATCATTTGTGTACATGCATGTGTAGCTGCCACATACTCTGCTTCGGTTGTGCTCAATGTTACAGAATTTTGTTTCTTGCTATACCAACTAACACATCCTTCTCCCAGAAAGAAGGCTCCACCAGATGTGGATCTTCTATCAGTGAAATCACCATCCCAATCAGCATCAGTGAATCCCAACAACTTTATGTTTGTACTATGTTTGTATAAGAGTCCATAGTTGAGGGTTCCTTTCACATATCTCAAGATCCTTTTAGCTGCTGATAAGTGAGATTCTTTTGGTTCACATTGAAATCTTTCACACAAAGTCACTGCATATGTTATATCAGGCCTTGAGGCCGTGAGATAAAGGATACTGCCAATAATTCTCCTGAACTCTTTCTGATCAACATTGTTGCCTTCTTCATCCTTGCATAGTTTGGTTCCAACAGAAATGGGTGTTGAGACTTCCTTTTCATTCTCCATTCCGAACCTTTTTACTAAGTCCCTTGCATACTTTTCTTGTGAAAGAAATATAGAGTTTTTCCTTTGTTCCACCTGAAATCCTAGAAAATATGTCATTTGACCAAGCATGGACATTTCAAAGGTTCTCTTCATCTGCTTAGCGAATTCTTCACATAGTCCTTCTTTGTCACCAGCAAAAATAATATCATCCACATAGATAATGACTATGAGAGTACCAGTGGTCATTTCTCTGACATAGAGATTACTGTCAACTGTTCCTTTGACAAACTTCATGCTCTTAAGACAACCATCCAACTTGGAGTACCAGGCTCTGGGAGCCTGCTTTAACCCATACAATGCTTTCTTCAATCTGCATACCATGCTACCATCATTGTCTAGAACAAATCCCTCTGGTTGTTCTAGATACACTTCTTCTTCAGGATCTCCATTTAGGAATGCAGATTTCACATCCATCTGATAAACCTTGTACAGCTTGTGTGCTGCAACTACTGAGAACATTCTGATAGTCTCCAGTCTTGCAACTGGTGCAAACGTTTCATTAAAGTCGATTCCTTCCATTTGTGAATACCCTTTGCATACAAGTCTGGCCTTATTTCTTGAAACTTCCCCTTTCTCATTGAGTTTGTTTCTGAAAACCCACTTTGACCCAATTACATTTTTATTTTTGGGCCTTAGCACAAGATCCCAAGTGGAGTTCTTTTCTATTTGATTGAGTTCCTCATGCATAGCTTGTATCCATTCCTCATGTTCAACTGCTTCAGCCACTGTGTGAGGTTCCACTTGAGAAACCAATGCAGTGTGATCTTCCAATCTCAATCTTCTCCTAGTTTTTACTGAGGACTGTGGGTTACCAAGGACATTTTCTGTGTCGACATGTTTCTTCAATTTATTGTATCTCCTTCTTCCATCTTCATTACCTTCCTCTTCATCACTGGTGTGTTCAGAGTTGATCTCACCAGCAGTTGGTATTGGCTCAGTTAATTCTTCATTCTTTTGTTCCAAGGTTGAGTCATTCATTGAGTCATCATTATCCACAGTGTATGGTTTGGTGTTGTTCTCAATTATTCTGACATCACTGCAGTCAATCATTTTGTTCAACCTCTTATTCCAGCATCTGTAGCCTTTTCCATCAGGTAGGTAGCCCATGAAGATTCCTTCTTCGGCTCTTTCCTCAAACTTTCGCAGATTAATGTTTTTAATCTTGATGATGCACGGACTGCCAAAGACTCTGAAGTACTTAACAGTTGGTTTTCTGTTAAACCACATTTCATAGGCTGTCATTTGTGTTTCTGGTCTTAGGAGACATCTATTTTGTATGTGTATAGCTGTGCATACTGCTTCTCTCCAGAAAAACTTAGAGATATTGTGCTCAGCCAACATAGTCCTCCCCATTTCAACTATGCTTCGATTCTTCCTTTCAGCCACTCCATTTTGTTGTGGAGTATATGGTGTACTGTATTGATTCTTGATTCCATGCTTGGCCAAATAGCTTTCAAAATTATCACAAGTGTATTCTTTTCCATTATCTGATCTCACTTTCTTGATACAGATTCCAAGTTCTTTCTCAGCCTGCCTCCTGAAGTTTTTGAACATCATGATTGCTTCTGACTTGTGTTTCATGAACATGACGTTGGTCATCCTAGTGTAATCATCAATGAAGGTTATAAAATAGAGATCTCCTCTTGTAGAATTTTGTCTCATCGGTCCACATATGTCAGTGTGAATGAGTTCAAGAGGCCCAGTAGACATGATATCTACTCCTTTGTGTGAACTATGGGTCAGTTTTCCCTTCTGACATGTGTCACAAATTTCATCTCTTTCTCTCTTTAATTTGGGTAGATCTCGTACAATATTGTACTTCAGAATTTTGCTCATACTTCTTTGACCTAGATGGCCAAGTCTTCTGTGCCAAAGATTGTTTTCATCTTTAGAACTAAGATAACAGGAATTGATGGACTCACCAATTTGATATAGGTTTCCAGTGGTTCTTCTTCCTTGAGTGATGATTTTTCCATCCTTTGAGCTCTTGATGATGCATGAATCCTTCTGGAACAACACCTCATGTCCATCATCACATAATTGGCTTACACTCAGTAGGTTGTGCTTTAATCCTTCAACAAACAACACATCATTGGATTTTATATTTGTTGTTGCAATCATAGCCTTTCCAACTACCTTGATTTTTAGAGAATGATCATTTCCAAACACCACGGTTCCTCCCTCATGACTTTCAATGTTGCTTAAAATTTTTGTATCACCAGTCATGTGGGATGAGCATCCACTATCAAGAATCCATGACTTGGTTTTACTGCTGGCTTTTAGAGCCACTTCAGCAAAGCATGTGATTTCATCAATGGTTTCTTGAATGCCTTTCCCTTTCATGTCTTTGACTTTTTGTTTAGGAAGAGTTGTCATACATTTATCAGCTCTATGACCTTGTTGGTCACATCTTCCACAAGCTTCACTCAGGCAGTCAAATGTGTTCTAAATTGGAGGTTTTGATGCTTTCTGCAAAACACTCTGGGTTTCAGGATGTCTCCCCCTTGACTCATGCCTCATGCTTGGAAGAGACATGTTATACCAGCATGCACAGGCCTTATGTCCAAACACACCACAACACCAGCAGTAGCCTCTGAACCTTGACCTTCTTTGCTGATAAGAGTCATGTTGTAATTTTTTGTCCAAGATTTGAGTAGTCCTTCCTGAGGATTTCATTTCTTCCATTGAAGATGATTTTACACAGGTTTGTTCATGCCATGTTTGTCTCAATTTTATCTTTGAACCTGCATTGTTAGAGATAACAGATGTATTTAGATATTTACTTAGTGGTAAATTGACCTGCCTCTGAGCACCAGCATAAGATGATTCTGCCTTGACCTCAACAGCCTCGTTGAATTCTTCTCTCATCTTTGTCAAGCTATTCTTTTCTTCAATCCACTTGGAATGTGTCACTGATTGCTCTTCTTCTTTGAGGTGAAGTTTCTCCTCAAGATCTTTTGCTATCTTGTCCAGCTCAGCTACCTTCAGTTTGTGTCTCTTGATTTCATCAATGTACATTGTCTCTTTCTTCATACATTCTTCCAACTCCTCAGTCATACTTTTGGTTTCCTTTTGTAACAATCTCTTCTCTTTCTTGAGTTCAGTGTTCTGTTCAAGGCAAGCCACTAGTTCATCTTTCAATATGCGTTCGAGCTCTGTTCATTCACTTTCATCATCTTCACTACTGCAGGTGTCAAACCCTTTTTCCACATGATCCATAAAATTTGTTTCTTCTTCTGATTGACTGGCTGAAGTGAAGTCTGATTCTTCCTCTTTGCTTACATAGCTTCTTCTTTCACCAGGAACGATCCTTTTCTTTCTTGAACCAGATCTGTTTCCTTCTCTTGGGTATCTACTCCATTTATTCTTTTGTGACTTATCATCTTCAATATCTGGATCACTAGATCTTTTCTTAGGATAGTTAACAGCAAAGTGTCCGATGTTATTGCAATTGAAACATCTCGATGGTGATTTCCCTTTTCCCCTGAATTTAGTTTTTCCAAACCTTTTAGAAAAAAGAGAAATAATCGTGTTGAGATCTTCATCCTTTTCTTCATTGTCAGAATCACTTGATTCTAGGACTTCATCATCTTTTATCTTGAGTTGTCTCATGGCCTCAAAAGCAAGCTCATTCTTGATCTTCTTCTTGAATACTGGGATCTTCCTCATTTAATATGAAATGAGAATGTTGTGTAGTTCATCAAGAGAGAGATCATCTCTATCTTCTAATGCTGAGACTTTGGTGTCAAACCTGTCAGGAAAATTTCTCATTAGTTTTTTAACAATAGTGGAGTCCTCCAACTTTTCTCCAAAGCCCTGAATGTTACTGACAATTTCATTGATTCTTGTGAAATAATCATCAATATTTTCTTCTTCTCCCATCTTGAAATCTTCAAACTTTCTTCTCCAAATTTGTAATTTGTCTTCCTTGACTTTCATGTTGCCTTCATAACTACTTTCCAATTTGTCCCAAATTTCTTTAGCATTCTTGAGTCCCATGACTTTTGTGTATACCTTTTCTGAGAGTGACATAAGAATGGCATTTTGAGCTTTACCATCAACTTCCATATTTCTTTTCTCATCGAGTGTCATAACAGCTTCATTAGCAAGAGGAGGGAATCCAAATAAGGCTGCATCTCTAACATCAAGGCCGAGAGATAGAAGGTAGGGCAACATCCGATTTTTCCAGCTGTGATAATTCTTTCCATCGAATGTAGGGACACCCCTACTATTAACAGAATTTAGATTGTCCATTTTCTCAGAAGTAGATCCTAACAGAGGCAACCTCCCTCTGATACCACTTGAAATGCTTGGATCGGTTGTGATCACTGAGAGGGGAGGGGTGAATCAGTGATAACTTTTTCTTTTTAAGAATTATTCCCTTTGAATTATCAATTCAACCTCTGCAGCTGGTTAAGGCCTAGATCTACTTTTTTAGGGGTGCAGTGATAATGAAAGCACAGAACACAAAGATTTACAAGGTTCGGTACAAAGACCTACTCCTTGCCGTGTTGGTTACACCCCCGAACACGGATTCTTCACTATTCCAAAAGATGTTTACACAGTAATTGGTTATACCCCCCAATTACAAGTTGGTTAAACCCCCCAACTCCACAGCATAATCTTCATCATGGCTCCACTTCACTTATTCAAAGGTGTTGTTAAAAACTTCAAGTAGCTTCAACAGTCTTCAAAAGATCTCGTTGGTCTTGCTCACCAAAAAACCAATCACTTAGAATGATCAGTTCTTTTGCATTCACACACTTAAGTGTGTACTCATCTTCTTCTCAAAGTTGGTCTTCTTCACTTGTGCACACACAAGGCTAAGCCTCGGGTCTTCCTCCTTGCACACACACTCCCATGTGTGGTAAATGTTTCACCCAAACTCAAACACCAAAAGAGGCGCGCAAGGGGTGCGGCCTCACTTCTTCAATAGCCGCGCAAGGTGTGCGGATGGCCTCTGTCGCGCAAGGCGTGACACCCGTGGGCACGCAGGGTGTAACCAAGCGAGGGGCGTGCAAGTACACTGCCCAAGCTCTTCTTCCTGTCGCGCAAGAGGTAGCGCGCAAGGGACTTCTTCGGGGCCTCGGGTGGCTCCGGGATTCTCAGTCGCGCAAGAGGCTGCGCAGAGGTACTTCGCGTAGCTCGGATGGCTTCGCGGGACTCTCGAGTTCTCAAAGGATCAGCAGCAGCCTTTCAAGCGCCTCGGGTGCTCCTTTTATAGGCGATTAGTGTGAATGGAGTCCGCGGGATCCAATACTCGAATGCCCGAAATCATCGGCGTTTTGAAAACTTCAAACGCGTTAAAAATCATCCGTGTTTCTCGTTTTTTTATTCTCTGTCCAACGCGGGTTTCCTTCTTCTTCTGTTTCCTTCTCGTGCATGCGACTTAGAACGCATGCATGGACTTCTGTTTAGGATAATCCATACAAAACATAAACCATCATGGCCTCGCACCTCCGGTTGCTTTGGCCAACCTCGAATTCTCTCTTTTGTTGCATGCAGAGTCATTTTAATGCATGGACATGTTCGATGTGGCCAGAAGATCACGAGGGACACCTTGGTTTGCTCGGAGGTGGCCGGGGACTCGAAATCCGATGCTCAGATGGCCACTGGTTCGATGGTGGCGACGCGGAGGCCACGGGTGAGCTCGAGGTAGGGGACGACTCCTCGTCCGTCGGATCTGGCGTTGATTGAACTTGGACGGCCGGGATGAGATCTCGAGGGGCGAGATGCGATGAGCGGCGGAGATCGGCCGAGCGATCGAACGAGCGGCTCAGATTCAATCCGCAGCAAAAATCTTTGTCCCACATCGAAACGGGCCGCGGAATTCTCGCGGTTTATCAAAGTTCCGCTCCCATGAACGACCAGTTGAATCTCCTCCCCTCTCGGTGCCGCCCCGCACCGAGTTCTTCTGCGGGCAAGCTCTGCGCCCACCCCTGCCACTCGGCGGGCGTGCTCTAGCACCCACCATGCACTCCGGGCGCGCTCCATTCGCCCCTGCCGCGCGGGCGTGACACCCTTGCGTGGCCCTGCCGCCCTGGGCTTGCCCCACGGGTTCCCCCTTGGGCGTGGCGCCTTAGGCCCACATGTGCCTTGGGGTTGAACCCTCAAGGTTCCCATGGATGGCAAATTTTTTGGCAAAGTATGGAAATAAGACTTTGTTAAAAACAAAGTTCCATAAGTTCAAGCCATATCAAATGCCAAATTCCACGTCAACCTCTAAACCATTCTTTCCATTTCTTCTTCATTCTTCTTCCACAAACTTCCTCAACTCCTTTCAATCATGTATTCTAGACTTATGAGACATTTGTAGAAGGTTCTTCATCAACCGAAGCTCCTGAATCAAATAATTCATCAACATTCTTCAATGATCCAATCAGAGATCAAGTTGGATCATCTTCAATTCATCATGCACTAAGAGATAGTGCATGGTCTTCATTAATGCACATCATCCACTCAGTGATTGTGGATGGATCATCTTCATCTCCTCATGAATTGTTATGACAATGCATGGTCTTCAAACATTGTTGTGACATTGTATCCAGTTGATACAAGTTCATGGAACTTTAAGAACAACTCAACAATCGTCTGATTTAATGATGCATCTCCAACCATTAGTCTTCAAGCTCTACGTCATCAGTTGACACATAGTGAAATGTTATTGACAACAAATTCAATCACATGGGAACAACACATTCTATTCATTTGAAAATGATATGCTCATTCATGCAAGTAGGTGGATTCCCACCTACATGAAGAGATGTGGTTTGTTTTTATCAACCACAACGCATAATTAATATATATATATATATATAAGTGTATTTAAAGAAATAATATGATATTTATGTTATAATAAAAATTCTCTAAATATAAAATAATTATTATTTTCTTTCTATTATGATCGTTTAATAATCTAAATGTTACTCATACATTTATCTGGCTTACTATCTCTATGATTATAGCATAGTTCATTTTTTAAAACCATAATTTATGGTTAGTTTAAAAAATTATAATTAATGTATAAATATTATAATTATTTCATTATTATCATTATGGATATTATGGATCAATTACAGTTTTTACTTTAATCAAACTAAGAAAGTCATTTTGGACATAAGAACTGAATAACGCAAAAATGGCCGACTTGAACTTAATATGTTATGAAATTAAATATAGCATGTTATCAAATAAAATAAAATAAATAATAATAATTAAAATAATCCAAATAATTTAAATAGTTAAAAAAGTTTATTGTTCAAGAATATTAAAAACATAAGTGATGACTTGGATGAGAGGAAATATATTTCGTCTCATTTTCCTTTCACTAAGAGATATTTTAATATTATGAACAAATTTATTTTATATGGTGTATATACATTCCAATTTAAAATTTTAGTCATTAAAACTTCATAATTTATTTTATTTTCTCTTTTAATTAAAATTATTTCATCCATGGGGAACAGACTA
Organism: Viscum album; assembly: GCA_963277665.1. Lineage (NCBI taxonomy): Eukaryota > Viridiplantae > Streptophyta > Magnoliopsida > Santalales > Viscaceae > Viscum > Viscum album. Next base: position 1,463,877,590 of record OY728156.1, on the reverse strand, counting down.
GAAAAGTGGAAAGTGCTTCATAACTCAAAAATTTTTCATTTGGATATATCACTTGTTTATTGATTATATTATATGAAGATTATGTGTGAAATGTATTTTTTTTATTTTTTTTATTACCAAATTATATATTTATAATTATATTTTTTAAACATGATCACTTAGTTGATTAATTCTCACTTCATCATCATTATCATTGTTTGGGTTCTTCGTCTCAAAGTTTTTTGTTTGGGTCAAATGTAATGTTATAAACCTATTTTATTTTATGAAAAATATATGTTAACCCTTTGATATGTTTTGTCATGAATATACTTATATTAATGGTATTTAATGTTATATTTGAAGATATTTATTTCATGGAGTTTTAATTTAATAGTTACCATAGCGGTAAGAGTTTATGCTTTAATCTCATTTTAAATGGGATTGTCTATGTTTGAATTCCCAGTGAACAATATTATTTAATATTTATGATCTAGAACCCTTTAATTTTATTTTATTTCAGTCATTCATTAAACATTCATGTAAAAATATAATTTTTTCTCGTGGTTACTTATAATGTTTGAGACAGTTTTCTTAAGAAAAAAATAATTATTTCACTTTTCGGTCAAAAATTATTTTCCTTCAATATCCACATTTCCTTTAATATGTTTTAAGGAATATTTCTAATATTATTAAGTTATTTATTAATGAAATTTTTATCCATATTTTAATTTCTAAAAAATATTACCAAAGGAATATTCTTGATGTTTTCTAAATAAGATATTTTTTGACTTTCTACCGAAATTTTGAAATAAAACATTGAATTAACATTATCAGCATGAATAGAATATTCACACCATAATATCAACTCAGTTATTGTAATATTCACTTAAAATTTTCAAAATTAATTTGAAAATATAAAAATCTAATATTTTAGAAATTTTATGTCTTCAAAACATATTTTCAATGTTAAAAAAGGGTATTTTTTCAAATAGAAAATCTAATATTTTATAAATGTTATGTTTTTAACATGAATATTTATGTTTACTAAGTATAGGATTTTTATTCACCATTTTCATATAATGAATTCATTGGAAAAATTATTTTTTTGGTAAGGCCTTATATATCCCCTCTATGCATTATTAGGTCTCAGGAGACAAACCAATTTGAGTATTTGGCTTTATCCTTACCCATTTATGTAAGATGTCTTAGAAAAAGGACTCAAGTTTATGTTTATAGTGTTTTGAATTAATCATTATATCCTTATAAAATCAGTTACCGATGTATATGTGATTATTTGAGAAGTTATGATATTTGTGTAAGTTTTTAATGCTCAATGGATTAATTATAAGGTATTATTTGATAATCATTTATCCCTACCAAGTTATTCTTTTTTTCTCTAGTTATTTATGAAATGAAATGTTTGTTTAGTTATTTAACTTTACATATTAACTATTTCTTATGTACTCATGATATATTCTATTTTATGTAACCATTACTGAAAATTTGATATCATCCCCTATTTTTTTCATTCCCTAGTATATAAACAAAAAATATTAAAATGAGTTCAAGGTTCCAGAATATTTACTTCCACAATGTTTTATATTTTATTCTTTCAAATTTATTGTAATATTTAATTAAATATATAGTTTGAAAATATTACTAAAATATTTGGAAAATTGGGATGTGATAACATTAATATACTTACAGTGTAATAAATTATCCTCCAAAGTTGGGCTACTAGGGTAAAGGTCTTTAATGTTTGGTATGAGACATATTTTAATTGAAACCAAAGTAACTAGTTTTATAAAAAAATAGATTAATGAACATGAACCTATTATTAGATTTGAGGATAAGTGTAAGTATAGGTAACATCATAATGTTTGGGTATTATTTAGATTATGTGATTTTTTTGGAAATACATTCTCCTCTAGATAATACGAGTTTATATGGTTTTGGGACCAATGTATCTTGGAGTAATCACCACAAAAATAATTGGTTTGAGTATATCTCATCCATCATTTTGGTTCACAGTGAGTGTGACCTTACTATACACCTTTTTTACACTCTCATAAGACATTATATATTTAATTAACATTTTTCTTATAAACCCTCACAAAGAATTTGAGTATATTATGATCACGGATTTTCTATGTTGAACTTATGGTGTCATATATTGAAAAAATGCATCATGTTTTAGACATCATATTAATGGGTTTTTATCATTATGATTAATGTTACTCAAATAATGATTTTATTAGTCAATGGAAAGATCCATAATGAATGATGTTAATACTAAATGTGATAGACAATATGGGGATTCTACAAAAATGAATCGAATGATGACTAAAGGAAGAGTTATTACGATTATTAAAAATAAGTTATCCCTATATATGATTAACAACTTATAGATTAACCAACTCTTGGTCTCACAAAATAAGATAATGATGTAATCCACTGAGATATTAAGTTGTGGATAACAAGGAGGAAAGAATAATTAATTTACTTAATTTCAAAAATGTGGAAAGAGACAACAAGGAGAATGACTCAAAGGAATAGGAAAATTGAATATATATAGAAAAGAAGAACGCAGACCAAATAATATTCAAGGAAATTTTTTTAAATTAAATGGAGAGAAATAAATATAATCGTATAAATCCTATTATAGTTCATTATCTTAATTTCAAGGAACCTAGGCATTATCAAATACATTTATATTTTTTTAAGGTTACCTCCTAGAAAAAGGACAAACCTATGTAATATTAATCATCTAAGTAAAAGAGTTGAATTATTTATATATTGGGATTAAATAATTAAGTCATGAAAATATTTTTTTTAGATGGTATTTTGGTTATAAGAATCATGAAACATCATAGTATTTTGTTAATTTTTTGAATCGTATATTTATTCATATAAGATAATCTTTAGTGCCTTGGATACCATCACGGGAATATGAATTTAAAGTTAGTCAAAATTTAATTATCATAGGTTCCCCTTTGGAGGTTTTAATTGATGGGATTTCCCTATGATTAATGAAATTTTGGGTGATATTTTATTGGGTTGAGTTATATTTGACCATTACGTTCAATGTGAAGTATTATTTGGTTGAAAAATGATCTTTTCATAAGTTTAATAGTTTTGATAACCTTTAGGGTTAGTGTAATAATTTATGTTAAATAAATGATAGATAACTGTTATTATTTTATTTTTTGAGGAAATAATAAGTACTATAAAAAAACATAGTGGTTAAAAAGTGTTTTTAGGAATAATATTAATTTTAAGGATTTTATCAATTTTTTCTGGAATATTATAGTAATTATATTAGTATTGTTTTAAAAAAGGACAAAACGCATTCTTATTTACAACCCATCACATCTGGAAGGTTTTTAGGGATTGAACCTACAACCTAAGGGTGAATAGGGTGAAAATCCTACCACTGGAAAACATGAAATCCTAGTAAATATAAAAAAAATTAATTAAATTATTTAACAGATAAATATTATGGTGAACATTGGGTGTTAATATTTAGTTTTAGGTATTAATTTATTATATGTAATAACTTTTTCAAACTATTTTTGTTTTAATATAAATTTAGATTCATACCGAAGTACCTTTCACTCCATTATTGATCTTATGATCCATTAAATTAACATATTACTGCTTCATGAATAAAAAATTACTCTTGGAAATTCCTTTCAATGTGTAATAAATGAATTATAAATTGGTCTAAGAACAACCAAAATATGAAATTTATTGAAGGTGGTGAGAATGTAAAAACCTGATATTTTAAATTAAGAACATTTTGTTTAGTGGGATATATGACATGAAAAACCACGAATAAATGAATCATTAAATATATTATTTAAATATAACAGTAATAACCAAACCATTTAATTGGTGGATATTAATATGATTTACTGCTCTATAAAATAGATATTAAATTTCTACTAAATATTAATAAATATATAAATTCTTAAAAAACAATCACTCAAATTTTCTCTACTTTTAGAAATCATATTTTATAAAATAAAATACACTTTTCAAGTAGTAAAATTAATATTACTTTATATTTAATCTTATAAATCATTTTGAAATGTTTTATTTTTTAATTAATGGAGAAAAATACTCTTTTTTATTGAAAACAATTTTTAAATGAATAAAGACATTCAATTTTAATAAATTAAAATAACAATTAAAATTGAATATTTTAAGTGAATTTTATATATTATATATTTAACTATATGAATTTTAATCAATATAATTATTATCATTAATCATATAGTCAATGTAGGATCATCTCATGCGTGGAAAATGCTTTCCTCAAAAACTGTTTTTCAACAAGTTTTGTGGATTTATTTTTAAATTAAATTATACCACTTATGTAAATTGAATTTTATTAAATAGATTCCATTTTCTAAATAAAAATAATAAATATTAGTTAATAATTACAACAAAATTTTTAGTCATAATAAATAGTGGAAAAAAGTAAAACTCTTTTACCACGATTAAGGGTAAAAACAGGTTTACGAGGGGTTAATCTAAATTGATAAGGGTTATGACGACATAAAAACATGTATAATTATTATTTTTGACCATATATTAACCATATATCATTTGAGTTATTTAAATTTCTCATTTTTATGCCACATGTCCATGAATTTGATCTTTATAAAAATGTATATAAAGAAAAGGACAAAATAGCACCCTTTTACATTTAAAAATCTAAACTTTGTTCACATAGGTATAAAAAGGTATAATTTCAGGTTATAAATATTACACTGAAAGAAAAATAATCTTTATTTTTCATGTTAATTTATTTATAATCTTTATTGATTAAATAATTACCTTGAATTCTTACACAACATTGACACATTAAAAATTGAATTAAAAGGAAAATAAAATAAATGATTTTGAATATATTAAATAAAATGTAATTTAAATAAATTATTAGGTTCCTAAATTTTTTTACAAAAAATAATTTTAAAAAATTTTAAAATATATATATTCTAATTCTATATACTAATGATTTTTAAATAAAAAATTAATTGAATATTTCCCAAATTGACATTAATGATATTTTATAATTCATAATAATTTATTAAATGATTTAAAATTCCTAAAAGTATTATTATTAGGAAAAATAAATAGAAATTATTTATAATATCAACCATGGTCTATTTGTGTTCCATTTTTCCTTTTAATTTTACTATCATTTCCCCTAAAGAATAAAAAAATTACCACGGTAAATGTCAAAAAAAGGTTAAAGATGTTGAAACTATAATATAAGGGTAAAAAACTAATTAAAACTTTGGAAAAATTTATTATATGTGACTATTTTTAATAACTGTCATATTTTCTCAGAAACAACTCAATTTTGAGATATTTATAAATGAGATTTATTTTAAACTAAATTAATAATTTCAGAAATTCTAAGAGTGCCCCAGAACTCTCTTATTAAAGGAAACCAAGTCTTCCCCTTTCAAGACAATCAAAAGGAATTATGGTTTAGAAAGTACCCTCCCAAATATATTCATTTATTCCCCCTCACAATATTTAATCTTTGGTTTTACTATAATACCATCCTAGGGTATCATTTGGTGTAAGCCAAAATAGGTTGTCCGAATAAGAGGTATCATTATTAGTTGAGCATTTTCATTTTATTTCTTCTTATACATCATTTGGAAATAATTAAACCTTCATGATATAATAAAATCAGTATCTATAATATATAAAGTCGTCTTTTTATTAACTTAATACCTTATATATGTGTCCAATTCCATCAAATTTCAAATAGAATCATCATTCGTATTTACGGAAGACTATCGTCTTACAAACCAATATAATTTTTTTTCAATCACCGCCACTCAAGACATATTTTAATGATGGATTTAAAATATTTATATATTATATAAATTTAATATATATTATTTATTATGATATTATATCATATAATTTTTTACAACTAAATTATTTTAAAAATGATAACGTTATACTTGTGTACATGTGGATTACAACCACTATGAGGTGAAGTTATTTTATTTCCACAACCACAACACATGACTACGGTATATAAGTATATTTAAAGAAGAAAAAATATTTATGTTATTATTATAATAATATAAAGTTATAATAATATTTATGTTCTTTGAACCAATATTAGTAAAAAATGAAAAATTTACTAATGTGTGTGTACACCTTAACATCTCTAGGATTGTAATGTAGTTCATTTTTTAACCATAATTTATTGATTATTTAAATTGTATAATTTATGTATAAAAATTTAAAATATTTAAAGATTATTATTCTTGTTAGGATTTAATAGTGACCTTGTTTATCATAATCTATCTGTATGTTTCATTTTTTCCATTTGAAATTAATAACATCAAAATTCCCAATATGAACTTAATTTGTTAGGTAGTTAAATAAAACATGATATTGAATAAAATAAAAGAGATAATAAATATGAAAATTTTATTAAGAGGTTAAATAATTAAAATATTTTTATTATTTGGGATGATAAAGAGCAAGCATTATAATTCATACAATAGGTAATAAATTTTGTCTCAATTTCCATTCATGGATACTTATTTTAATATTTTGTACGATTTTATTTTATATGGTGTATATAATTCTAATTTTAACTTTTATATCATTTTTAATTAAAACATCATTCTCTTTTAATTTTCAATTCAAATTATTTCATCCATGGGGATTTTAATTGAATGTTACCATGAGGAAAGTGTTTCATATCTCAATTCGCTTTTATTACATTATATCATGCTTTGATTGATTATATTATGTCATAATTATGTGTGAAATAGCCTTTGATTGATTTATGATGTATTTAAACATGTTGGTATTTTAGATTTACATTTGTTATACATAAACAATTCATGGATTAATCTCACTTCAATGTCATGATCATTTTAAGGGTTCTTCGTCTCACATTGTCTTCTTTAGGACCTATTTTATGTAATATGACTATTTTATTTTATCATTTGTATTTAATAACCCTATGATAGTTTATATCATGAATCTATTTACATTCATGGTATTTAATGTTTCATTTTAAGTAATTCCTTTAAAAGGGATATTGATTGAAAAGTTACCAAAGTGATAATGGTTTATTATTCAATATCATTATATTTGGGATTGATTATGATTGAATTTCAATTGATAGAATTTTTTTATCATAGTATAATAAACCCCTTTCATTTTACCTTCCCCTATTTTTTCATAAAATTTTCATATAATAGTCCATTTTTTCTCTCTTTTGTACTTAAAATGATTGGGAAAATGTTTTCAAGAAAATCCAAAAATATTTCACTTTTTGTTCGAAAATAATTTTATTTCTATATGAATATTTTCCATAAAATGATTTATATAAAATTTCTTAATATTATCCAGTGATTTATTAAATACATTTTTAACCATGTTTGATTTATTAAAAAAATAAAAATTAATATTTTTGACATTTTCTTAATAAGGTACTTTTTGACTTTTTATAATATATGTGAAAGGAATATTTGTTTTAACATATTTAGTTGGACTAGAATATTCTCATCATCCTATATTATATTTTATTTAAATATTCTTTTATATCTCCCCATTTTTCTTTTGAAGGAATGTTTTTTCCAAAATAATCTGCAAATTTATAGTCTCAAAAATAATATTTTCAAAGTAAAAAATTGTATTTTCACCAAGAATAATGTTAATGATATTTTTATGGTATTTCTATTCATAAAAGTTAACAAACCTTTAACAAACTTATGTTCCTCTAGGGATATATTTTAATGATACCATCCTCATTCTTTCTCAAGATGTATTATGATATGTTTTAATGGGTGATGAATTAAAATTTGTATTCCTATTTTCTAATAAAAATTATTATGTTAATTTTGTAATGAATTTTTTTCACTAATTTTATATAATGAATGTATTGGACTTATAAAGTGATCAGTGGGGCCTATTATAGCCCCTCGATGCATCAATAGGTATCATGCTATAAACTATTTGGGTATATGGATAAGGCCTTGCATGTATATGTAATATGTATTTTTACGAGGCCTCGATATTGTGTATATGATGTTCAAAATTAGGAATTCCATCATTATGAGATTAATTATTGATGTATATGGGATTAATTTAATTTTTATGATACTCAAGGATACTTTCAAATCTCATGAAATTGGTTATATGGAACTATTTGACCATCATTTGTTCTTAACATATTTTTCTTCGTGTACTAGTGATGTTTCGAGATTGTTTGTATCTTTACATACATATTATTGATCATAAAAAGGAATTTACACAAAATATATGTTGTTTTAGGTATAACGTTCTTCATTTAGGTGTTCATGGTACTTTTAAAGTATTTTTATAACAATGTCCCAAATCAAAAAAGTTCAGAACAAAGATTCAGATATACCTAGGATGTACGTCCTGACACATGTTGTGTACCACTACATAGACACAAATTGGCTAGGCCAAATACATGACCATTTATCTAGCAAGACAATACACACTATGTATCACTTTTCACATATCATGTATTTACTTCTTGAAGCAATTGGTGGATAACGTTTTGACTACACACTATGTGGGGAGGCTCTACAGGCCATGTACTCCCACCAACTGACCGCTGATACCATAAAATTAAAAGAATGGAGCTGAAGATCACATACTGGTGGAGAAAATAGATCAAAACTGAGTTGACCAATATACACACCAAGTACTTTGTGTTACCCACTATGTAGTTTAAAAATATATAAATAAAAGGGCAGACCTCTTATTCAATGATGGACATCTAGGGGGAGTTGATGTCGCTCTGTCGTTTGAGCCTCCCTCAGATCCATTCAAGTTTGAAATTTCTCATTTCAATTATTAATTTAGTTTCATTCTCCTTTTCCCCCATTATCCTCTCATAACCATGGTAGGTATTGAGTTCCGACTCAATACATACATCATGTCAATGATCATGACAGGCTAGTTCCCCTAAAGTTGGGGTTGTAATAAGATTTTGGTTTGTTATTATTTTAATTTTGAAGTGTTTCACTTGTTATAATTTTTTTATAATTATTTTAATGAATGTACTTCCAAAACCATCATTGATTTTGTATCGAACAAAGAACGACTTCAATGGTCAAAACTAAAGGAGTTGTGGTAGATGAATCCTTGATCATTGGGGAAAATTGTTGCCACTATTTTAGGGGTAAAGAACTTAAACTTATTTTATGAATTTAATTATCGTACCATTAAATTAACCTTTAAACATGTAATTGATTGTTTTTGAACCAAGAAACATCACTTTAATTAAATCCCCATGGAAACTAAAATTTATTTACAGTGGAAATGATTGGTAATGATGACTTCCATAAATCCTAATTGAATTGCCACTCTGACACATTTGTTTTTTTGATTATTCCTCTCTCCTTATTTTTTACTTACTTTACACAAATTGTTTCAATTTCATAGATTTTTTCCATAACTTCTTCATGGATAGATAATCGTCCAAGATTCATCCAACATACACTGGCCATTATTTCCCCATTTTCCCCATGGGATTGACCCCAACATCCACTAGCTATCAAGTAGTTAGTTCATAAGGTAACACATGGATTTTCAATTATTTAATTTGGCCCACCCCTTATGATAAGGGGTGGAACCAAATTTTTGCGATGTTTCTAGGGAACTTGAAAATCACCAGTGTACATCTGAGTTAACTTTGGTTTCACCATTTTTTTCATTCCTTCTTTCTAAATTATTTTTCTTGGGAACCTCAACCCCACATACCATGGATTATTATTCTACTAGGGAGTGGTAAAATATTCCTAGAGAGGATATTTATCCACAGGATTCAGCATTGTTTTACCTTTACCCAGAGCAATTTTATCCATATATGGATGATGGGTTCCAATATGAAGAACACCCATGTACATCCTTATTCTAAACTATCTCTTTATCTCCCTAGAACCATTTTCAGGTAACGGCAAAAGGTAATTATCGATGATGGCAGCCTTTACCAAACACAATTTGGACCAAACCAAATTGTTGGGAAGACTTAGAAATATGGTAGAGAATCTCTCCATGATAATTTCTGATATTCATACTACGGTTGACTTTGAAGATGGGTGCTATAATTTAATTTCAACTTTGGAAACATGTAATTGTGTAGGCCCCATATGCAATACACTAACAATTTCTGAAATTAAAATATAAAACTCAGAATTTGAATATAGGACACATCATATTATGTTAATTATAACTTTAATCACCCATTTAATTTATAACCCTCAGTTGATTATATACCAATTTTGGTGGATACATTCCATTATTTTTAGGTTTCTAGTGTTTCAGAGAAGGAACCTCAAGAGGTGGAGGAAATACCTGATCACACTAAGAAACAATTCCTCCTTAACCATCAACTGGCCACGGAGCAGGGTTATTACAAGCCACTTCCCAGACCTCCTGAAGGTCAAGAATCATGCATCAAAGATGAGGGAACCATACACATGTGGTGGTTCATGCAGAAATAGACAAATCCCCTTTTGGATTACGGGTAAGTAACCAAAACTCAGGTTGACCTAAGACCTAAAACAAAGGTGTTTACTCGGAGAAAATCTATTTATTATTTTTCCAAATTTCCTTCTTGTCTTTCTTTTCTAATTTTAATAAACACATGGTGTGCTCCAATACTCAACTCATTATGTACTTATTTCACTTATGTACACCGTGAAATAAGAACAAAATGACAACACACGCAATTTATCACTTATAACACAGTGTGTAATTTTCTTTTTAATTTATATTTTAAAAGAACATTTAATATGAGTAAATATTTAATTAAGATAATAAATAGGGATGAGGAATGTGTCAATGGAAAGGTCATTGAGATGTCTCTGATTTATTGCCGATTCAAATCACACCACACATGCCTTTTGAATAGGGATCATTTATTTTGAACCCATTTTTAAAATTAAACAGTGGGTGAGATTAGTTAAAATAAAAAATCAAATTTAAGGAAAACCAATGATGGGGTTGGCTTGGCTATTAGGATCATAACCCATGGATCCAAAATATCAGGGTTCGAGTGCTTAAAACCAACCCAATTCCATCATTTATCACTTCAAAAAATCCCACATTGTGTGTATTTTGATAGACATCGTTTGTTTCATGTTTTCAAAAATAATTTAAAAAGTTTTCCCAAAAAATAAATAACATGCAAGTGATGTGGGATGATTTGAAGAGTCTCAGCCTTGGATTCAAAAGACCCAGGTTTGAACTCGGATAATATCCCTAATTCATCTCAATCATTATAATTAAAACCATTTTATTTTCATTGTTCTTTTCCTCGTACAGTTCTACACATATAATTTGATTATTAAGAGTTAATAAAAATTTGCAGCACTACAACCATCACTCCAGTGGCTGGCGGCTTGTGTTTGGAATGACTGTTCGATGGTTCGAATCATGTCCCAAGTATGAGACCACAGGTTGTAGTTATATTTTTCAAATTTTTGAAAACACAACATGTATGGCTTCGATACATTATGCGTATAGGTTGAGTTTTGTTTTTAAATAAAATATATTTTTCATTAATATTTTTTAAAATTATAAATAATAATTATTATATATATTACAATAATATATTTTTCTAAAAACCTATACATGGAATGTGGGTCCCACTACACACCATGTAGACCATTTATAAAACCTGAATGCCCCATCTAGGATCAACCTGTGTTGACCTCCCACTCCCCCCCCCCCCCCCAGTTTTTGATCCATTTTCTTCCCCTGTGTGTTGTCGCTCCTCCCTCCTCCAATCTTCATTTCTAGTGAGATTCAAGCTCATATTTGTCCATTATTTCCATCCTTAGTCCAAGTATGAACTTCTACACCCCCTATTTCAGAGATTTCATATAATTTGAGGTGTTTTTTTATCAGAGGACCATTCGGGTCTCCGATATAGTACATGGGTTCAATAAAGAACGCACGTCGGGTACTATAAAGTACACAACCACACCCGCTGATTTTTTTAATATCATAAACACATTGTGTGTATGTTCAGTACATGACATGTATAGTTTCCTTACCCATCCTTTAGGAACGACCCATGTTCTGAGACCATACAGACCTGTTTCCATGTATCTACACTTGATGTGTATGTTTGGTACACACCATGTATTCATTCTTCCAGAATAGTCTGTGTAACGAGTGTACATGCATTGGACACCATTTTCTTGTACATGTTGTGTCCGGATTATACATAGTGTGTACAATGATATTTGATCTCTCCCACTGGTTTATTCCTTGTATGGGGAACCACATGGACCAACAACCCAAGTAGTAACACAAGGCGTGTCTAAATTAGTACACACCAGGCATTGGCCTTTTTTCCGAACACATGCCCACTCTGCGTGTTAATCTATAGTACACGAATTCTTAACCCGATCATACTACATGCCACATATCCTGGATCTACATGCCATGCAAATTTGATTTCATATTATCACACTTTTCTTCCTTCTTTTCAATTTTCTTTTCTTTCATTGTTTTTTTCTTTTCTTTTCTTCTATGGAAGATGGGGACAACACGGATGGGAAGAGACCAATGGCCCCCACTAATAATGGTCAACCCACACAAAAGATTTATCTCAGATCACTTATGGAACTAGCATTAGATATTCAAGTTTCATAGCCACCAATTCTAGAAATTTATCTTCTTATTCCCCTGGAATTCCAATCTTCGACCTCCATTGGTCCAGATGCCACCTTGCTACAATCTTTAACAGTTGTTGCTTCACCTGCAGCTTGTGTATCACCATCGAGTGTGATCATGACTCCATATTCCACTATCGAAGGCCCCATTACAGATCCTCTTTCCACTATGGATCCTTCTACACCTTCCCCATAATCTAGTGCTGGCATGACCTCAGAGCCTCCCCATGCACCCGCTGCTCCACCCACTAACACTACAGTTGGACCTTTTGCCTCAGTAGTTGTAGCCCCACCTCAGTAGGCACTGGAAACCGGATAACCTCAGATGCATCCCTGCCAGATCTCCTTTGAGGGGAATCCTATGGCAGATATGGTGTGGTTATTTTCACACCGCATGATATATTTCAGTGGTAACTTCCTCTACATTAGTGTTCTTTATCACCTCATCATCTTGGAGGATATTGAGGAGATCCTTGGGCAAATAAATGTATTGGAAACACTCTAGGTCATCACTCTTAAATTTCATGATTTATTTTTGGAGTTCATTGCAACCTTTTACATTTGATGGACCCACCTACCTCTAGATTCCATCAGATATAGCAACTCTAGTTTTCTTTCGGTTGGGCAGCCTACATTGTTCAATAACTATGGATGGTTCTTGCTAAGGGGGTAGCTTCTACCCCCATCCTACCATCACACCTTTTGTATTCACCCTCACTCACCCAGATTTATTTGTCCATATATCCATGTGGAGGGATCTTGTTGGGTCAGACTACAGATACACACCCATATCCCTAAAGAGCACTCGCATCATTTACCATCCCCTTCATTTTCTCCATTGGTTCTTCAGCACCATTCTTTTTCCCCGCCATGAGTATACAGGTGTCGTTTCTGGGCAGGACATGGAGCCTCTCACCTATGTCATCCAGCATGATTAACCTAGCCTCCCTTATCTTGAAAACACCTATTTCTATTTCATGATTAATGGACTTCATAGAAACAAAAACCATGGTTTCTATGCCACACGATTATCTAACAATTTTGGAGTTTTTGAGCCATATTTCCCTCATGACCCCTTAGTCTCTACTCATCATATGGAATTCATCATGCATATCCTCATGAGGATGGTCAGCCTCCTTTTTAAAGCCTTTGATATTATTTTTCATATTCTTCCTTACCAACCCTTAGCCACAGAAACATTTGAACCTTATTGAAAAACCTCATGATTTTTGTGATTTGATTTCTAAAGTAGAGAATGAGAACACTTTCAAACCTACAAATAGTGTGCATATACATAAGATCTAGCATAACTATGATCAAATAATGTTAAGGGATGATAGTGGTAATTTATGTTGTTGAAAATCAACAAGTGACATGTGTAGTTATGAAAAAATGAATAATGAGGATAAAAAATGATGAAAATATTTAATTGAATTATATATATGGGATGATTAGAATATATTTGTAATTGAAATATGTTTTGTTCATTTTAAAATACTAGGTTATGGATATAGTATTTATCGGCATAATTATTTTAATGCTTCCTATTTTAAATTATGGATTCCTTTGATTTGATGTTGATATTTTTCTTGAGGGAAATAAAATGACTAAGTGTGGGGGAGTTTGATGTTATTGATTTTTGTATATATTTTCATACATATTATTGAGCATTAAAAAAAATTTCACCAAATATATGTTGATTTATGAATAAAGATATTTATTCTAGTGTTCATTGTACTTTTCAGGTATTTTACTGCCAAAGTCAAAAATCAAGAAAGTTCATAAAAATGATTCAGATATACATAGTGTGTACTTTCTAACACACGTCATATACCCTTACACAAACACGGATTGGCCAGGCCGAATACATGTCCATGTAGCCTGAATGATACTACATAATGTGTATCACTTTTCAAAAACTGTGTATTCTCTTCTAGAAGTGGTTGGTGGCTGATGTTTTGACTACACACTATGTGGGGTGGAACTACATGTCATGTACTCCCAATAACTGACCACTGATGCCTTCAAAGTCAAGGAGCAGTGCAGCAGATCACCTACTGGTAGAGAAAAAAGAGAAAAACTGAGTTGACCAATATGCATGTCATGTAATTTATGTTACATTCTGTGTAGTTTTAAAATATATATACTAGAGGTTAGACCTCCTCGTTAAATGATGTACATCTAAGGGGGTGATATTGCCTAGCTGTTTGATCATCCATCAGATCCATTTAAAGTTTTTGTTTTTTATCTTCAATTCATTTTTAGTGTAATTCTACCTTTCCCCTTTTATCCTCTCGTAAGAATGGCATGGATTGTGTTCCAACTCAATCTCCACACCATGACCATGGTTATTAGAGGCTAGTTTCCCTCTCATTGGGGTTGTAATAAGATTCGGGTTCATTGTAATTTAAATTCAGAAGTGTTTCACTTGTTTTGATTTTTTTTACAATTCCATTAATAGATATTCATTCAAAACCACCATTGATGTCATATCAGAACAATACCAACTTCAGTGGATAAATCTAAAGGAGTTGTGGCAGATGAACCCACAATCATTGGGTGAAATCATTTCCACTATTTTATGGGTAACGAACCTGAACCTGTTTTAAGTAGTTAGTTATGGGACTAAGAAATTAACCTTTAAACATGTAATTTATTACTTTTGGACTAAGAATAAATAGTTTAATTTAATCCAAGTGGTAACTAAAATTCATTTATATTTTCAATTCTAGGATATGATGACTTTAACAAACACTAATTGAATTGAAACTTTGAGATGTGTGTTTTTTTTATTGTTCCTATCTCCTATTTTTACTTATTTTCCACAACTTGTTTCAATTTAGAAGAGTATTTCTTTTGATTCTTCATTTCTGAATAATCAACCAAGATTCATCTAGCTTGCACTAACTATTTTTCCCATTTTTCCATATGGGATCGACCCCGACTACCTCTATCTACCTAGTAGTTGGTTCAGAAGGGAACACAAGGATCTTAAATTGTTTAATTTTCCTAGCCCCTTTTGATAGGAGGAATTACCATCTAGTCATTGATTAAATGGAATGTGTGTTAAGATATTTACCTTTTCATATTAACTATAGAATTTTTACTCAAGATAGATTTCATTTTATTGAAACATTATATATAATATGTCATCACATATTATTTTTTTCCTTTCCCCAAGATATGAATATTGAATCTTGGAGTGATTTAAAGCATGAAGAATATTTAAATTCATGATATTTTATATTTTATATTTTCAAATATAAAGTAGGATTCAAGTATGTATCTATTATTTCATCACAACAAATTGCCTACTAAGGCCTGCCTTCAAACTTTTGGTATTCAACTTTGTTCTAGTTTTCATCTATCTAACCAACATTGGGAAGATACTAACCTTTTTTTCTTTTCACGTGATATAGCCTTTTCTTTATGGAATTATATCTTTGACATCTTTAACTATAGATGGTTTATACCAAACTCAATCTGTTCTCTTTTAAAGAAATGTTTTGGTCAGGATTCTTCTCAACAAATCAAAAACATCATCCTCTCAAAAGTTTCTGAGATCCTTCATGTGATCTGGTATGATATAAATGATATAATTTATAACAAATTATCATTAAATCTCAATGTAGGAAAATCCTAGATTCTCATTGCGGTTCATGAGGCTTCTTTGATCCAAAAAGTCCAATGAAATAACTCTGTTTGACACTGGGAGATGTTGCACAAAATCCCAGTCAATGGCATCTATCAATAACCCAAACATACCTTTGAAGTATTCTGGAAGGATCCTATTCCAAGATAGATCAAATTGAATGTTGATGGTGCCTTAAAGAGAAACCCTGGGTATGCTGGATACGGGGAGATTGTTCAGAGATTCTTCTGGTCAGTTCCATGGTTGTCTCGTTGGAAAATGTGGTATAGCTTCCTCATTTGAGGAGGAAATGATGGGTGTCATTCATGCCATCAATTTTTCCCTTCAAAAAGGATGAAGAAAACTCTGGATCCAAAGTGACTCAACGACCATTGTTCAGGAAATCTGGAATGGGGTGTTTCACCTAGCCTAGCCCCTCAGTATGCTTTAGATGAAATGTCTGAATTCTCTCCCATAGATTGATTACATCGCCACTCATGCCTTCCTGGAAGCGAACCCTCTTCTTGATGCTCTTGCGAATAAGGTAATTCACCATGATATTACTTGACTGGACGATCTTCCTCCTAATTTATTCCATCTTTTTGACAAACATTGTAAAAAACTATCAACTTTTCATCTCCTGTAACCCTATTGCTTTTTTTATATATTCAATAAATTGTGCTTTGGTCTTTGACCAAGGCACTACCTTATTAAAAAAATGTATCTATTTTTTCATGAATAAAAAAAATTCTATTTTGAATGTGATCACGTGTATCTAGCTCCAATTTAATAATGTAATCATCATCTCTTCTCAATAGAAGATGAGAAATTATATCTATAAAGAGATTGGGTTAAATTTAATTGAACACAAAGGTAACTTATTTAGATATGAATCAAGGGAATATATTGGTTTTGGACTATCATGATGTCCCTAATCTGTACCTTGGATGTGTCAAGGCTTCTCAAGGGGCTGACCACAATTCTCTTAGAGAATCTAATTGAATAACACATCATAAAACTAAAGGTTATAAATATTATGGCATGGATGTAACTTATTACTAGTATCATGTCATCTATGAAATATTAAAAACATTAATGGTGTATAGAAACTGGGCTAATCTGTAAGACGCTCCACCTCTTGCAAATAACGAGGATGATCAGGAATCTATGGAACTTATTGTCCAAGATGATTTTCATCAAAAATTGTGAAAAGTGGGTACAATATTGGAAGATAGCACGTAAAAAATAAAATTGAAGATGTATAAAACTTCATATTCTAAGAGTTATCTTATGGGAACACCAAGAAAACATTTTCAAATTGCATTGGCTAGAAAATATTGTTCCTACAATAAGAAACAAGTCTTTGTTGGAATTTTTAGTAAAAAAATGATGATGGGAAGAGTGTAGTTAATATTTTTATATAGGTTAAAACTTATAACACCATTTCAAACCTAGATCATGAATATGGGAAAACTGGTATGGGACCTAATAAATCAATGAATTAAATTTATTTTTTAGGGTGGAATGTGGGAAAAATCATGGTTGCATAGAATTATTTGGAGGGGGTTAATTCACAATTCATACAAGAAAAAAATTTCATAGAGAAATACATAATCAATGATGGATTGGATAATGACATTGAGGATTCAAAAATATTTCATGGATCTTGTAAATGTTTTAAGTCTTAGAGAATAGGTTGGAATCATAGGGGTTGAGGTCGTGGGTGTGGTTGAATTAATTAGGGTGTGTCACAATGAAATCCTTATTTCTTTGGATGAAGTTATGAAAACAATTTTTATATAATTATTTAATGGTTGATGTCTCTATATGATGATTTATTTCTTGATTTACCTGATCCTGTGCTTTTTATTATGTTTTTTTCTTAAATAAAGGGTCTCTAAACCCATTAGATTTGAAAAAAATAGAGACTACCCCCTTCCCATTTCTCAATTACTATAAATTTTCAAAACCAAAACTCTGACTCACTCTATCCACAATTCACTCCCCATTCCTCTGAAGACCTAGTCTCATAAAAATACCAATCTAAGGATCCTTTATGAGTTACCCAAGGGAGAGCTTCCTCAAATAATATAACACTCTCAACCAAACTTTTATAGGATATTTTCTTCTTATGCACCCCTAAAGTCCCCTACATAAAATATGTTATGATAAAAAAATAGTTTTTACTATGATGAAATGATATTATACGAATGGTTATTCCATTTTAAAATCTTCTTCAAAATAATTGAAAAAAATATAAACATCGCCATGTGTGTGTGTAGAGTGCCGCCTCCATAAAAGACATGTTTTTTTCATGACCACA
Organism: Viscum album; assembly: GCA_963277665.1. Lineage (NCBI taxonomy): Eukaryota > Viridiplantae > Streptophyta > Magnoliopsida > Santalales > Viscaceae > Viscum > Viscum album. The sequence continues at coordinate 1,463,858,944 of OY728156.1, read as the reverse complement.
AAACATGGTTGACATCTAAAATGTGTTTAGTAAATAAAAATTATATTTTTGAAACTCTTATGAATTTTTAATGATAAAAATTTAAAATATATAAGTTATAAAACTAATAAATGGTTATAGTAACTTTTTATGCCTTTAAAGAAATTTTTGAGATACCATTCTTAATTTACTTCAATTTTGGGCTGAACATTGAAACAGTATATGTATTATTCTAATGGAATAATAAATGAAATAAACTACTCCAATTTTTTATATCACAAATATATTTTATAACACATTTGACCATATTTAACAAACCAAATTTATTATGTGAAAACTTACTAAACAGCCCCATGTAATCGACTTAAGAAACAAACTTTATTGAAGATAAGTACCAAAATATAATATATTAACATTATAAAATTATATAAGAGTGAATAAGGTTATTGGTTATATATATTATAAGATAAATTTAATTTTTTATCATGGTAATTTCATGTTAAGAGTTCTTTCAGATACATTGTAAGGGTTTCGTATAAAAATTTCCTTCATTGAGACACATTTTATTTTATACACAAAATTTATATAAAAATTTATTTAAAATTAAAATTAGAAATATAAAAATATTTTATTATATTTATTCATATTAATTTAACATTAAATTCAATATATATTTCATTCAGGTTATTTTCATTAGTGTATTTCTTCATTTTTATGGGTTTGGTCTTAATAACACTTCATGGGCCATGCTTTGATGTTGTGAACCAATATTCATTTTTATAGCATAATTAATAACCCCAAAACTTTTAATTTCATAAATATAAATATTGAACTTTTTAAATTAACTTACACTTAGGTTGTTCCTTATTATGGACTATGATTGATGTCTTCCATAAAATATTAGGGTCTTCTTTAACTCCATCTCATTTTTTGAGTTATAATGTGTACCCTAGAATTTATTCTTTCATTTCATATGGTATAACATATTTATATACTGGTATATCACTTTTAATTAAATTCATATTTAGTATTTAGTTCAAATTATTTTTAAAAATGAAACTATGATAAGAATTATTCTCTTCAATTTAAATGATGATTTACCCTCCTTGTCCGAAATTTCTGAAATTTCCCTTCATGAAAATGTTCTCCTTTTTAAATAAAAATCTCACAAAGTGTTATCTAATGTTAAAAACATATTTTATATAACATAATCTCAATATAATTTTTATTTACTTATTTTATGACGTGGGATTTTAACAAAGGTTTTTAAAATATTAAAAATGTATCTTATGTACCACCTTCGTTACCTTTGAGTTGCATGTTCTATTAATTTTTATCCTTTTTATGTAATCATATTCTCAAGAACATTATATATTTTTATATATATTTCCATTACATATATACCTAAATAATTGGTCTTTTCATTTTTAGGGTCATACATGTTTTTAGTTACCTACAAAATGCCCATTTTTAAGTAAACTATTTTGAGATGACTTTCCTATTTCTTATCTCATATCAAGAATCAACTCCCTTAATTGTTTTTATATTATTACTAGGTTATTAAAAAAATTGTAAATATTTTGGTTTTATGGAAAACAATATGCACATTCCATCTTTAAAAAATATTTTAGTTATTTCATAAAACTCTACCCAAGTTAATTTTTCATTATTTTTTTCAGATCATTATCATGAATTTTCATCATTAGAACTCCATGATCAAGAAAAATGACCCATTTGTAATTATGACTGTTCAAAATGTATTAATACATTATTATCATTTGAATTATTATTATCTATCCTTAGGTTATTTGATAAATCAAAACTATGAAACCAACATACTTCTCCTGGGTTTGATTGTCTTTATGATTTGTGTATGTTTCTTTTATTCATGTGGTACACAAATGTATGATTTTCATTTATGTGATAGGTTTGAATAGAAATATATATCCTTCCAATTATTTGTGTAAAGCTTTATATCTCATGATATTATTTTATTGGATTAACGGTTAACCAAATTCACAATGGGACTTTGTATACTATGCATAGTGCACAAGCAGTTCGTCTAAGAACACTCTGTTATGTGAATGGGTGGTCCCAAAATTATATAGACCTATGATGTATTAAGTAAGGATTAATATCTCTTGAGATGATATGTAAGGGAATAGGAAGTGAACTATATCCATAATGGGACATTGTAAACTATGTGTTTGTGGTCTTGAGAGTGACCATTGAGTTATTTTAATGATGTCATGTCTTCTTTTAATTCCACTTATTTGAATAATCCATTATCTTATTCTGTAATTTACTTTTTTCATGTTTGGATATTATTATTATTTTATTTATGGTACCATGTTATGTATTTTTATTCTCATGTAATACTTTATATCTAATTGTATTCCCTTAATGATCCTTCTATATTTCCATGTTCCTTATTTATTTTCCCTAGGGTATCCCTTGCAGTTTTAGCAGATCTATGGGAGTTAGGAGCACTATGTGAAGTTTTAAAATAATGATTTTTTTTTATATTTATGATTATATACAAATGTATCTAGTTTTATAATAAAATATACCTCAATATCCTAGGATTTTTTTATTGGTAAAGTGTTTTATAAATCCTGAAATTAAGTATGTTTTAGGATTTGGAAACATTATAATGACATAAGAAATTTATGGAGAATATCACTTGGATAAAAATTATAAAAACATGAGATGAATCTGGAATAAAATTGGAAGTGAAGCTATACAAAAATACACTAATGTGAGTATTCATATGTTGAATGACATTAGATATTTATTTTAAGATATTTGAAAATATTCTAAAATTTTCCTATCAATTTGATGTAATTTGAGTTCATTTAAAAGTGGATAAATTTGTCTCTATAGTAATTTAAAGTAGTTTTAAAATTTATTATATTTTTCAAAATTTGGTTAAAACTACTAAAAAAGTAGACACTAGGGGTGGATTATTTGTGATGGATTTTGTTTTGTCACAAATAATCTAGAATATGTACATTTTGCAACAAACGTTGATGTCCACCAAAACATTATTATTGGAAATGGGTAATAGTGGAAGATAATATTTTTCATCCATATAAAGTATTCTCAAAAAAATTAATAGTGATGGATAACATCATCCATCAGAAAATCATTTTTCAAAAAAACAAGTTTGTTGGATAGCATGATTTGTTATAAAAGGTCATGTTGAAATTATTTTTATCGTGGAAAGAACATCACTATAACCTCATCATAAAAATGTTGATTAAAATGACTTTCCTAACCTTTTAATATTTCCTCCCTTCACCAATATTTTTTATTCCCCCTATGATCAAAATCTCCAATAGTGTAGCAGACAGAAATCCCCCCCTAGATTCATCTGTCCCACCCAATTGTTTTTATGATTAAGGTTTCAATCCCCCAATTATGAACTCCTATTGTATCCTCCTTCCTTATTTTGGTGATTTTACCCTATTTAATGCTGCAATTGGATTGGTCAAACCCTATGTAATAATTTTTACCTCATTTTCATTGTTTATTTTTTATTTAGGGATACTATAAATTTATTATTCCCTATTTGGGCGTCCACCATTGAATGAGATGTGTTTTTTCTCTATATGGGTTGATTTCAATGGATTAATCATGTTTTATACAATTTTTGATAGTGAGATTTAGTATATTTTCCTATTTTGTAATTTTAATTTATTTATTTTGGGTTTAATATATATTTAAAATCAGAATATGGTTTGAAATCGGTCAAAAAGGGCAATTTTCCTGTTTGGCCACCCCACTAAGTAATGATACACATGTGTCTACTAACATATCACCCACTCCATGTATATATATAATAATATATATATATCTGTAAAAATATAATTCATGTTTTTTAATTATAGTTGATTTTTTAATTTATTTATATAATTTCTATTTTCATATACTACCACATTCCGATGTTTCAACAATTAAACAAGAAAAAAATATTCCATATAAATTTAATTTTTATTTAATAAAATTGATATACCTAAAATAATTATACACCCCATATTATATATATTTATATATACCATTATATTATATTTTATCATTTTATTTGCAATTAAAATATATATTTATATAATAATACATTATATGAGTTGCCTGCAGGCATACCCATAGTTGTTTCGGGAGAAAGAGAACTTGATATCAACCCACTTAACTGGTGGGATTTTGTGACATCAGGACTAAACATTCCCAATCCAGTGCAGTCCCAAGCTCATGCTTCCTTGTCTTTCCTCACACCAACCCCTCTATTTTTCATTACAATTTGTTTTAGCATAGTTTTATTTTTTCATATTTTATATCTTGGAAATATTTTGAGTTGTGAATACTTATAGATTTATGATTTTATCATTCTAAATTGGTGATATCATATGATTGATTGAAATTTTTTCTTATATTATATTTTATGTTTGAAATATTACAATGCATGATATATGTGTAATATTTGAAATAAATGTTATTTTTAATCGATTGTATAAATTATCTTAATGTTACATGTCATTCTTGAATGATATTTGTCTAATAATCATATGTTATTTCTTCTTTTCTCATGTTTGAGATTAATTATAATGTATTAGTAGTATTTATTAAAACTTTATTTATAATAAATAAATATTTTTAATTAAAAAATAAATATATGTAATAATTAGTAAAAATTTGTAATTACCCGTAAAAAAAATATAAAATTACAAAACAACTATTAAAAACTGCAATAATTTGAGAATGTGTAGTAATAATTAAAAAAATAATAATTATTAATTTGTTTTTAAAAAATAGTAAGTAATTAAGAAATATTTGTCATAATTATAATATATTAGTATATTATGATAATTTGTAGAAAACATATACAAAATACTAATTACTATTAAAAATAAGAAATTTTTATTTAAAAAATAGTCATTAATAATTAGTAAAAATATTGTAATACCTTGTAAAAATAAAAAAACTAATAATTATTAAAAATTATCAATAATTAGAAAAAATATATTAATAATTAATATAATTATCAATAATAATTAAATAATTTTTAATAAATAATTAATCATTAATCATTATTGGTAAGAAATGGTAAATGTTAGTATTAATTACAAAATATATTTAATAAATACTTAATATTTGTAAATTAAGATAATTTAATAAAAAATAAAAAAATATATGAAATACTAATAATCATTAAAAATTATTAATTTTTATATAATTTTCATTTATAATTAATAAATAAGTAGTATTTCTTAATAAATAATTTAATCTTGTAGTAAAATTTAATAAATATTTATAACAATTAGTTAATATTATTAAGAATTCATGATAACTGTTAACAATTATCCACTATTTTAATATAATAATGAGTTTTAATTACAGAAATGAATAATAATTATCCTCATTTCTATAGATTTTTTAGATAACTGTGGACTCTAGAAATTGACACAAGTTACTATTATGTGATTTTATAGGATAAATCATTGTAAAAATATCTGTGTATCAGGTATAAATCAAATCTATACTAGGAGTGTTGAAACATATATATCATTTACATCATCAGATTAAAAATTATTTTCTAAAATAAAAATTAAATTTACATGTGAAAAAATTGTTCTTAGGATATTTGAGATGTTTGACAAAGCTGGACTTCATCTCCTGCATTTTTTTCTAGAAGGATTATATTTTTTTGGTAACAACATGGTGAATGAAATTCAGTAGAAATAAAATTTGGTTCTCGGTCCATAATTTTTTGTTTATCTATTAGGTCGGAGGGTTCCATTCTACAAAAAAAAAATCAATGTCTATGATTGTATCAAGTCCCCATTACCATTAGATATCATATGTTTTACCACGAGATTGTTTATTAAAAAATATTATTATTTATTTTAAATTTATTTAATTAGTAAAAGTTTTTCTAATTTTCTTACTGAATTTCAGGTCTGTAATGGATAATATCACGATATTTTCTAACCTAGAGACATGGGAGATTTTTATAAATTATAGTTTTCATCAGTTTTTACACTACTTAAGAAAGAGTATAATTGACCAATCTTTTGTTACTTTTTCCGACCAGTGTTACTTTTCTCATCGACCTGACTATGTCACAACTATGGCATGGTATGGATTTTTCTTCTTATATTTAGGATAGATTTTTATGAGGATGTCTTTATATGGGTGTTAAAACGTAGGGAGGCATGAGGTGACACATAAAACTGAGAGTCATATACTTAGAATATAGTGAAGATATATGGTAAGTAATATTATTTATTAACTCATATACACTTTAAATGATAAAAATTTATTATAGAATATAGGATTATATTATCCCCTTTATTATTGTGTTTGATGTTTACAATAATATATACACGGATCCTTGTACAGGAAATCTTGTTGATGACAGGCACTACCAGATTGTGGTTAGTATTTTCTAAAATTTTTTTAGAATTAATTTTATTTTAATTTTTATGTATAATAATTTTTAATGGAAATGTACGATACTATAACTTCTTATTTATGAGATGCTCAGGTCGAGTTTGAAGTATAGTCCACTTTTGAGTTAGGCTTTGATGAGGGGCCTTGGATATGGGCAACTATACATACTGTCAAGAAAGGTCAGGTAAGAGATGTTGGTTCCTGGTTGACACCTACTAGTTGTTATGGAACTTTTGTGATATCATAAGTTATCTCAACGATAGATCATGCATATTCATCATCATCATCCTATGTTTCATCGTATTAAGATAGGTTTCAAGAATATGATGTTATGTTAGAGTGGATGTAGACAAGATGGGGGAAGGAATGTGAGAAGCAGTGTCAGATAGATGAGAGGATGTGGGAGCATATTAGAAAACTTGTACATGGTGTTTTTATGGAGTTTCCTCCACCCAATACAAGACAATTTTTTATGACATATAATTATCATTTTTGGAAAAAATATTGTGTGTTAAATGGTGTAATAATGTCAAACATTTTTTATTATATTTATTTGTTATTCCAATTTTTTATACTTTTTTATTTTTTTATAATTATTTATTATTTTTATAATTATTTAAGTAATTAGGATGGACTCTATAATCCAATGAAATTAATTATTTCAAAAACATTGATGTTATTTATGATGGGAACACCAACCCTACATCAATAATATTTTTTTGCGATGAACTATCACAATAACATGTTTAAGAGTTTGTTGGTGTCTTTTATGGGTGTCACAGTGTATCACAAATCAAATTTTAATGGTCCAACCCAAATAAGTTTATTTTTTCACTATTTACTATTATTGATTTTTTGTGGTGTTTTTGTGTATCTAATGAATTTTAGGGATTAGATTATGTCACAAAAAACCAAAGAAAAATCACTAAACTACAGTCAAGTAAATAAATTATGTGTCACAGTAAACATAGGAAGGAAAAAACGTATTTTTTTCAACTAAAACTTGAATAATTCCCAAGATATGTAAAACTAACTTAGAGATTATGGGATAAAAAATAATAATTCATCCAGTTCAAAAAATAAATTTTCTTAAAATTTTAAATTATCATCTGGGGAATGTTGATATACATAAGGTATGGTTTACTTAGTATGCAATAGTAATTTAAATGTATCGTGAAGATTTAGATAAGGAACTAAAAACATAAAATTCATCTTAGTGAATACATAATTTTATTTGAGGAAGTATAATAAGAAAAGTGTAAAATCTAAATGTGTATCAAGATATAAAAGAGTTTTTAAAATATTATATATAATTCCATCGGTTGGATAAGTTTGTGTAAAATCTAAATATATTAGTTATAGAATATTATATCTTTATTTTACAATCTCTGTACTATCCCTATCTGAGTTATTCTCTTTTATTATCTTTGGTATTTTTTCTTTAGGTTTTAGGAAGCAATGATAGTGGATTAGTGGCTTAAAAAAAATATTTTTTGGATTTTGGTGAAACAAAAGTAACACCTTGTCCATAGTGGAGGCTATAGTAAAAAATGTTCCTTGTGTACCCAAAAAATAGATCCCCCGTGAATATATAAGGTTGTGTTTGAGGGCATGTCACACTGGTTGTTTCCTTTTGTATAATGACCAACAAGCCTCCCCACGGGCACGATGTAGGACGTGTTCAGACAAAAACACCCAGGCTCTCTGGTCTATCGTGTGCTGAGGTGGGCATGTTAGGAAATTGGTGAGGTTATAGTAATGACAACATGGTCATGGTGAATCACCACCACTCCATGGTGTCACCTATTTTGGAATATTTTAATATCATATTCATCCTCCAATTTTGTAGGAAGGTGTTATTCCTATTGAGGGAAACTCAGAGGACCTTTTTGAAGGGGTTATAAATGCTTATTGACTCAGTTATCTCATTTATTATACCTTTTTTTTGTTCTCTTGATATTGTTTCTATCCAGTCCAATTTGTCAAAAGATATTTGGATGATCCTTATGTATTCCAACATCACTAATATGAATTTTGGTTCCCCTTGCCTCAATTCCTATTCATCCATGTCAGTAGATTAGTATAAGGGATATATAGATTGTAATTCTAGGATAGTTATATGGTAATCATTGTAGTTTGTATTTTTCATTATCTTCTTTGATCAAGTGGATGTTTTTTTCAATTTTGGTGATGGTAGATCATTATATCAAGTCCTTTTCATACTTTTATTGTGTAACATCTTAAAATTATACTATGGTAAGTTTGTGTTTAAGTTTTTGTTAAACTCTATTTACTTTAATTAATGTAATGTATCTCATGTGTATGATGGGTCTTAGGGGTGTCTTGGGGGTTTTGAGAAATATAGGGGGGATGAAGGGTCATCCAATGAATGATTCATGGTTGGCACACTATTAGTAATAAATTCTCACCATAACCATGTAGATATAGAGAAGGCATATTCATGGTTGAGAAACCATGAAAGGGGGAGCCTGAAACTGTACGGGCTTGGATTGGGCCAACCAACATGGAAAAATCATGGTTTTCCAAACTGTTTGGGCTGCACAATGAACTAGGAAACCTAAGACTCCTCTTGTATAGAGTGTGGCACACAATTTCCATATATTTTGACCAACCATATGAAAAAAAATCGTGTTAATTTTTTAAAAGAAAGAATTTCCCATTACCCCTTATGGGTTTTAAGGGTTATATCCTGATTTTCCCCCATTTCATCATAAAATATCCTAGATGAAAAAATATTTCCACCCTATATCTATAAAGGATGATTATCCCTCAATTTCAGTCCATTTGGAGTGTTTTTGGTTTCAAATCGAATATCTGAGTGAGTCTAACACTTCTCTTCCTTATATTTTCTAGAAAATGCTTTTCGTAATTTTTCTTAATCATTTAAATCCCTAAAACCTTAATTCTTTAATAGATTCAATTTTTTTTATATTTTAAGGATGTTTGATTTCTAATTAAGTTATAAGGTTTAGTGAGCATCCATATTTGAACTTAAGGTAGGTGCTCTACAAGTTATATACTATAGTTTTGATGTTATTTATAAGTATGTGGTAGTGATATTTGGGCCTTTATGTAGGAGTTTTTTAAATTGGTATGAAAGGATTAATTTTTTTTCTAAGTGATGTATTGGTCCCATCATGATACATGTGTGATTTGATGATAATTAATTTACTAGGTATATGGATGACCATGGGGTGGGTCACTCGTTTGAACAAGAAAAATTGGATAGCTAAATGTTTAATCAAAGGTATTATGATATTAAACCAATTATAAATTTTATTAACCCGATAAAACAACATTATAGGGTGTTTTTGTTAACTAGAAGAGTTAAATTATTTGTGTTATGTAAATGGATAAATGTGATAAATGGTTAATTGGACTTCACCTCATGGTTAAATGGCTTGTAAAGGGGGATAAATGTTTTTAATTTTTTAAATTTGTAAAATGAGATTATTTTTGGAATAGAGAACATGATTATTATAAAGAACCATGTAAAATCATTAAATGGAAATGATGAACCCTTTCGGTTTCTTTGATTAAAAGTTTAATGATGACGAGGTTTAGAACTCTAAACTAATGGTTGGTGGAATAGTTTTTTGATGCCCTACTATGATGGGTCGATAAGAATGAATCTCTAAGAATCCCCTATGCATAGTAGTATTTAAGGTAAAGGAATGATTCTCCTGAAACCATGATTATGGACAATGAGATCCATATCATGGTTAGGATGGTCATACAGGGTGTTCCCAATTTCTACTTGATTCTTTCACCGATGCTCTTGGATTACTAATATGAGACCCTATGTCAAATGGTTCATATGACCAGAATGGGCTAAATCAATTTTGATGAAATGGGAAAAATATGGAACTAATAATGAAAGTAATTTATATAATAAATGTTAAATTAAGTTTCATATATTATTCTTTTATTTTCATTATTATAAATACGTCTTTATACACCATGTTAGACAATATATTTTATAGAGACCACTGGTTTTGACCTACTGAGTTATACTCATTCCCTACTTGTACCACCATGGGGAACCTGAGATGACTTCATGGTTGTAGGTCAATAGAAGGAAAAAGGCCCTATGATTTAGGGGTGAATTGGGGCTCAGGTATACACATGTGTGAGGGGATCAGACTAGATATCATGACCTATTTTTGGGATTCTTTATTGTTTCTTTATTTTAGTTTTACTTTACAATTGGCACTATATAGAAGGATAACGTATATTTACTATGTGGTTGTTTGAATTTACCTAGTTTTTTAGAAAACAATTGTTGTTGGAAATTTATTACATTTTTTCCTTTAGTTCATATTTTATCAATTGTGGATTACTCTGATAAGGAGGGTATATTCTCCCAATTTGATTTATCATACCCTCACTACTTGTTGGAAAACTTTAGTATACAGGGAGGAACACATGAGATCACGTGGAGAAATGGTGCAAGGCACTAGTCAGTGTAACCCAAATCTGAACATTTCATATTTAATACCTTATTCATATTGGTTTTTTTATTTCATTATTGTATTCATCTAAACCCAAGTTTGTGTTAAGGAATTCCATCTAGATTCAATATTTGGTGAACCTCACATGATCTAGTTCTCTATCATTATTTCTTAAATATGACTATAATTCACCTTGATACTTTGCATATGCATGTGTAATTTTTTTGATAAAAGATGGTGGTTCCCCATGTTTAGGTAAAAGAAATATGATTTCAAATCACAATGAAATGGTTTCTGAAAATATTTTTCAATTAATGAATATAAATAAATAGGTTTTATATATATATTTTTTGATAAATTCTAGGATCCCATTGAAATATTTTGACATATCCATCACATGGGATCCTTGAGTTACTATAATGGGGTTTTCTTATTGGGACTCACCCTTATTTCCATTGGCAGTTAACTCATATGGTGTTCCTATGATCTCAAGGAACTATTTATTGAGGAATTTAATGTTATAAAAATGTAGGTTGTTCAATCATATAGTGTCATTTTTTCACTTATCCCTAATGTTCTAGGGACTTGATTAGTGTACTAACCCTTTATTTGATTATTGAGGTATCAGAGACCCAGTTATACCATACCTATGTTATCATAGGGGTGGTATCTATTATGCATTGTTTTGTTTGGATTTGGTTTTGATATAGATGTTTGATAAATTCTCTAATAAAAGTTTTATTTGAAAATTTTATTATACCAGTATCAAATGAAAACTTTGTTAGAACTATGAAAATTTGAAAACATTTTTCTATACTTTTGATATCAATTGGATAACTACTTAAACATTACATGTTTTTCATAAATTGTATACATTGGGTTAGAAAATCATGGCGGGGTCATTCTAGGATAGTATAGCTCACTCACTGGACACTCCCTTGGGGATATGAAGACCTTGTTTTGTATAATGTAAGATTCTGAAAGGAGATGCAGTGAGAATGTGAGGTGTCATGTCAGCTGGGCATTGGTACCTGGTGGTGAGACTATGGGATGCTTCCCATTAATCACATAGAGTAACTGTCATTATTTTTGGTTCACTTAGGTTTTACATTGGACATATACCTCAGTTTTCTCATTATTTTCTTAGTTTCATCATTATCTCAATTGGTTTTTGGTTGTTTCATATTTTATTTCTTATTTTATTTCCCTATATTTATTTCATGATTTTCTTGTTTCGGGTTGAGAAACCCATTCCATTTGGTTGTTATTTTCACTAGATTCCTAGGTTCTATTCATTCGAATTTGGGGATCATGATCACCATTCAGGTCTATTTTTTCTCCTGTTAAGAGCCTATTTGGGTGGGGTTTCTAGTTTTGTTTGTGAAAATTTAGTTTTATAGGTAGTTTTATCGTGCTGTTTACTTGTATTGGGGAATTGTTTAGATATTGGATATCATTATTTGGACAAAATGTATAAGTTATGAGTGAGGTAATATTTAGATCTCATCATAATGAGTCTTATGTTTCCAAAAAATGTTGGGTTGGGTGTCTCCAATGTTGGGTTTTTATCCCGACTTCTGTTCATTCTGGTGTTCTTTTGGTGTAATGATCGTTTTTTTCATTGTTATATAGTTTGATTCTATGTTTGTTATGTCATATCATGCATCTAAAATGTTTTATTGGGATTCATAAGGAGGGACCAACAGTGAATTCTTCTCAAGGTAATCATACCATTGAACTGAATCTCATCGATACAGTTCTGAGGATAGTTCGTGTATTGAATCAAAAGATGATCTCAGTTTAGATCTGAACTAAAGAATTGAAACTCGGTTCTGGAGGAGATAAGGACAGAGTGTATGATTTCCTATTATAGAATCGCCAAAATATTTAGTGTAATAACGAACCTTGTGAGGAAGAGGAAGATCTTTAAAAAAGAAATCATGCATTTGACTTCTTGTGCACACCTGAATCTATCATTGTGAGGTGTGTGACATTTATGATTGAGTGTCCTAGAAATTAAAAGCTATATTTTCTATTTCAAGGGAATCATCTACTAGGTATAAAGTGAAAAAAATTATAATCCTTTTCTTTTAGAAGTTTTTCATAGAATCCTTGATGATGGAAAAGTCTATATAGTTTTTTTCATTTCATTAGGGATATTTTTCATGGATAGAGTATACTAACCTTTTTACTAAGTTATTTCATTTTTCATCGGAGGTAGTGATGAATGATAAGATAAAAGATGAAAAAATACAAAATGTCTTGTGAAAAGATTTTCAATCATTAGTTTATATACTAAATCATAACACTTATGTTGAAATGGTAAACTATGATATATTTCTAGAGACTAATTTGTAAGGTAAATTCAAGATCTATTGGGTTTCTCCTTTAACCTAAGGAAAATTTTAGTGGCATGTCAGGGAACAAGAGGAAGTGTCATGATATTATAAAATATGGGGGAAGCATCATTATGTAGAGGTCTCTTTACACACTATATGTAGTATTAAACAATATATCCTTGACTTCCAACTAGTGTGATAAGGTAGCATGCACCAAAAAATCATTCCTTGCACCTCGAAACACTTGTTGTGTAAGAAGTCACTGATTTCATCTACATAAAATATACCAGGATTTATCTTTTTCTTGATATGTTTATAGATCATCATTTCCAAAGGGAATTTTATAATTGTTAGAAACTTCAAGTAAAATGAGAATCCTGCCAAATTCCTCTAGAGTGAAGTAGTTTTGTGTCATGAAGGATCTTTTGGAAGAAGTTGATACATGTTAATCTACTATGAGATTTTTCACTCATGTTGTATCTTCTATATAAATTTTTTTATTTTTTACTAGTGATTTTAATTCCTTTTCATCTTCCCATTTTTTCGATTATTTAAAACATCTCATGGATCTTGTGTCTTTTGTTATGTACCCGACATCTCCTATTGTAAAGAAGAATCAAGGGTTTAATTTTCCTTCATGTTCTATTTCGATATCTAACATTGACTTAGTCTTGAAATTTTTTGTTCTTAATATAGATCTTTTTTATGTTTTCATTGGGATGGATTGGATGTTTTCTCACTAAGAATATATTTGCTATTATCATCCTCATGTTTCATTATTTCCAACCAATATAATTTATCAGGTGTTTTGGGGGTGCGATCCGAGTTATTTTCATCAAGGACCATCTTTCATAGAGTTTTGGAATCTTTCATCCACTAAATTATTTGATCCTGATGATATATCATCCCATGTTGATCTTCCATTGTTTATCTAGGATTTTATTAATGATTTTCCAGAAAACATCTCTAGTCTTCCTCAAGAAAGGGGGGTTGTGTTCACCATTGATCTTGGTCTTGGGATACAACTATTTTTTATAACCCCTTGTATTATGACACCTACAAAGTTGAAATATCATAAGATTAATTTGGAAAACCCATTAGAGAAGTTAGTTTTTCCTTTTTGTTTATGGTGGGAATGATATATGCTCTTTTCTAATAACTTTTATGGTTCTATTATCCTTTATATTGATTATTTTAAGATGGATTGGGTAATTTTTAGGATTAAGTATAACTTTTCCCATGTGGATGAATCTTTTTATTAGATTAAATTGAAAGTGTGGTTTTCAAATGTCAACCTCTGATCAGGTTATCATCATCTCAAAGTTAAGGAGCTGAATATCACAAATATTGATTTTAGGATCATTTTTTTTTCATATGAATATCTCATGATAATTTTTCCCTAACTAATATTCTTGATATTTTTGTGGATTTGATGAACCAAATATTTCACCAGCATATTGATACCTTTTTTCTAGTATTTTTTGATGATATCTTTTCCTTTCCCAGAACTGATCAAAATCATGAGAACCATTTGAAATCTATTTAATTGATATTGATTAGTCACATCCTTTAGGAAAAGTTTGCAAAATCCTATTTCTAGATACAACAGGTAAATTCCTTAGTGCACATGATTTTAAAAGAGAGTCTCTCATTTTATCCTAGAAAGGGGAAAGTTATATTATCATATTAAGAACCATGCAATACCATTGAGTTATTGAGCTTCAAATTCATAACTAGTTATTATTAGTAATTTGTAAAATGATTCTCCAAGTTTCCAACATGGTTTATATCTCTAACCCAGAAATTTTTAAAACTCACATGGGATGCTAAGTGTTAGGAATCTTTAGATTATTTTAAATGTAATGTAGCATATTCTCCTATTATGATATTTTGGTATCCATATAATTTCTATTTAGATTAGTATGATTATTTTTTTTGATGGAATGAGATGTGTACTCATGTAGTATTTTCATGTTTTAGTGTATGGTTCTCATATACTTGGGCTAAAAGAGAAGATTTATCTTACTCAAGACTTAGACCTTTATACTCTTTTTTATGTGCTCAAGTGTTTGTGAAATTATACATTCATTGAGTGTTTTTAGGATTTTTTTCAATATCATTAGTTATATCTTCTCTCAGAATGATATAAACTGTAGGAAGAGGTAATGGGTCGAGTACCTCCAATCATTTTAATTTGAAATCACTTATGACCTTGGGAAGGGGAATGTTGTTTCTGACACTTTTATTTAGAAATTTCCTTCTCATTCCATCTTGGATGTAGAAAAAGAATGATATCTTATTAGTATTTTTAATCATTTGAATCTTGATACATAAGAAGATGATCCATGTATGATTCAGAATAGTGTTTGGTTATAATCATCTCTCCTTGTGTTAGTTATATAGGAAAAATAGAAGGATGATGAGTTTAGAGGAATTATGGTATCCTTTTATAGTGGGGAGTCTATTCCTATTTTTTATCTTCCCTATAATTAAATAATTTACTTCAAGAGTTAGTTTTTAAACCCATTTAAATTTCACAGACTTATTGATACATGAGTGTCACCATTCTTCATGGATCATTCTCCTGTAAATGATGAAGAGGTATTGTGAAATAACACTTCATCATGTTGTGTATAGGTATAAAGCATTAAATTTTAGATTTTTGTATTTTATTGATACACCTACTAGCTAGTTAAGATCAATCACCTAAAGCCTTCTAAGTTTCATCAAAGTCTTATGATGATGGGATATAAATTGGTTGAGGTATCCATAGACATCATATTATGATTTCCATATACATTTTAAGGAATACATTCGATCTAGGTTATAAATGGTCAGTTAAATAAATTATCTCATTCTATTGTGATTAAGGACAAAATCAATTTTTTTAGATTTGGCTATGGTGTACTTGAAAAAAAATCCTGTGGTTTCATGGGGTTACATTTAACTTTGCCTCAAATAGGGATCTATGGTTTACTTATTTGTTCTAAAAAGGTCTCCCATAGGTGACGGGGAATCAGGTTAGGTTGAGTACATCTTTTAATCCATAGACATATGGTCAGATGTTTCATGCGATTAAGATTATAGAGGAAATTCTCCCTAATTATGTCTTGGGTTTCATAGGATCATGGGATATCTATCTTTTTTCAATTATGTTTTATTATAATAATAGTTTCAAGTATTCTATTTGAATGGATCCTTTTGATGTTGTGTATTTTCTCTCATGAAGGTTACCTCTTTTTTGGTCAGAAGTGGGAGAGGCCTCCCTCATTTGACCACATATCATTTTGGACATGTTGGAAATTATCTAGGATATATGTTAATTATTTAATACAGTGTAGAGTCTATAAAAATATAATGGGGATCATCAATGTTGTCATTGAAAGTGTTCTTTTAGTGAGTGATTCTACTTAAATATTTCCCCTCATATGAGTAATCATTGGATGGGAAACTAGGTAAATTTAGACTTGAGATATATCAGAACATTCAAAATAATCTATTGGTTTGGGTAGGTACCTTTTCATTTTGAGTTTCTAGATCAGTTGATAGATATCAATGATTATTTACATATATCTCAAATTAATAAGTGCCATCATGGTCTTTCCAATGATCTAAATAGGTAGGAAGTTGAGTAAGATATACAATTTTTTTATGGAGCATCTAGTGCAGATCATTTACTCTGTGATGAATGTTTTATTTGGGAATTATATTCCATTGGTCAATTTTTTATGGAAGAATGGATGAGATTCTCTTAAGACTTGAAATTGGGAAATATTGATGAGGGAGAAATGAACTAATCTCTTTTTGGAACTCTTTATTTCTATTTTACCTTATAGGGAATGAAATCAATATAATTTGGAGGTTTTAACATCCTATCCAGAGGTATGATATTTTTTATAATTGGGATGCTATATTTCTTATTTGGGAAGATATGGGAATAGATTAGTGGAATTAGAAGGTCGTTTTCGGATTTTAGTGTAACACGGGAAGCACCAGGATAGTGGATGAGGTTTTGGTAAATCTATATTCCTCTTGAGAACCATAGGTAGAGCCACCAAGGCTAGATTAGTGCATTGTCTGTGTAATGGATCACAGGTAGTCTCCCTTATCATTTTGGCTGACAAGCCTCACCATGAGCATAGTGAAGGACATGGCCACACAAAAACACAAAAGGTCTTGGGTCGAGGGATTATTGATGTGGGAATATCAAGGTACTAAATAGGTTAAACTAATGAAACTATAGGCATGGTAAATTCCAACCACACTATAGTGTTCCCTAATATAAAAAATTCAAATGGTCAATTTATCCACCCATTTTTTAGAAAGGTGTTACACCTGTTGATGAAAACTCAAAGGAACTTTAAAATGTTATTTCTAATGTGTCTTGACTCGGTAATCTTGAAAATCAATATTACCACATTAATTTCATTTCTATGGTTTTCATTCAAGTATATTATAGAAGATATATTGGGATTATCATTATACATTCCAACCTTTGTAATAGGTGTTTTCATTCAATAGAGATTAGTTCTTTTTCTTCCATGTGGGGAGATCAATGTAAGGGAGATATAGGTTGACCATCCTAGATCATTGTGTGGTAATTATTGTGGTATGTATTCTACCATGTATTCTTTGGTTTAATTTATGTTGATTTTTGTATTAGTGATGAAAAATCATTGTTTGAGAACCTACTCTTCTAGTTGCGGGATCCCTCGTTCTTGTTGGTTGTGGATTATGTTTTTTAGTGTCTAAACCCAAGTGTGAGCTAGGTGGTCCCATATTCAGACTATATTTGATGAAATGAACATGATTTGGTTTTTAACATGTTTTATAGTAGATTAATGGAATGATCCTTAATACTCATTATATAGAGGCATAATTGGTTTTTTATAAAATATGGTTTCCCCATAGTTTTTGTAAATGAAATATGATTTCAAAACATTATAAAATGGTTTTTGAATTTATTTTTCAAATTATGGTTGTTATGGAAAAATGATGTTTTGAAATTGGATTATGAAATGGTATGATCCCTTCAAATTTTTTAAAATATATAAAGCATGCGAAACTTTGGTTCATATGATGGAATTTTAGAATTTGTCCTTATCTTCTTTTCCATTTGTGGTTCACACATTGGGTGTTCCACTATTACCTTGGAAATATTATTATAGGTACATGATATTATGAAATTTTTAGGGGTTCACTAATGGGGTTTTCCTATCTTCCCAAGTCCATATTATTCTAGTGACTTGACTTTTGAACTAAGTATTGATTTGATTGTTGAGGTACAAGAGACCTAGCTCACCCAAAACAATGTTTTCATCAGGGGTATGAAATTTTATTTTATTTTTCTTGCTTCATTATTTGATATGGATATATAATTCAATATTTGATACACGTTCTATTTGAACATGTCATTTCACCCTTGTTATACTACATATTCTTTACAACTATGAACAATGGTATCAATGTGAAAACTACATTATCCTTGTTTTTCGTGTATTTAGAAAATTGGGATTACTTGATAGGTATATTATAGGGACATATATTTGGAATCCTACTCGGAATATTTATACCACGACCATTACACTCCCTTGGGGGATTTTAGACCTTTACTTGTCTAATGGAACAAAAGTAAAGATGTTTTGGTGAGGTGGTGAGGTTTAATTACAGGTGGCCATCAGAAGCTCGTGTTGAGATGGTGTGTTGATTTCCATGTATCACATGGTGTAGCTATCAGAAGATTGTTTTACCTTTGTTTCTTTCTTGGAAATATACCACATTAGTTTCTTAATTACTTTTTTGAATTTCTACCACCCTCAATTTTTGGTTATGGCGTATTTCCCTTCATGGTATCTTTATATATATGTGTGTGTGTGTGCCATATATTTCTTTTTTTTGGTTTTTAGAATTAGTTCTAGGGTTATTGATGTTGGATTCATGGGTTCTAGTCACTAGCCGATATATATTGACAAATCCTTTCGAGTATTTTCATGGTTTGGTTCAGAGATTAGTTTGGTGGGTTGTCTAGGCTGGATCATGAAAATTCTGCATTAGTGGTAGGTTTATCCACATGTACCATATTATTTAGAAATTTGGTAGACATGAGATAGGATTATTTAAAATTAAGGTATATGTAGTGAGTGTGAACCTATCTATAACTCATTATAAAGAGTCTTGAAACCCCACGAGATGTTGGGTTTTATGTCTCCTATATTGGGTTTTGATCTAGATCTCAGTTAGTTTTTATTTTCTTTGGGTGAAACTAATATGATTACATTTTTTAATAGTATGATTATTTTTTTAATGTATAATCATGCCTCTAAGATATGTTCTATGAATTAATTAAGAGGGTGAAACAAGGATTGATCTTAAAGGGATTCCTCTTACTGATCAAAATAACATCAAGGGTGCCATGTAAGAACTTTGTTCCATGAATCAAAATGTTCTTCTAGTTTAGGAACAACATAAAGAGGTGTAACCAGGAACTGGAGGAGAAAATAATCTAGTGTAGTATTCCCAATGCCAGAATACCCCATATTTTAATAGTACTAATAAACCTCCAAAGGCATATTACTTCTTGTAAAAAATCGATCTCGTATTCAACTTCTCAAAGACACCTAAATCAATAAAAGAGAAATTCGTGACATTTAAGATCGAGGGCCTTAAAAATAGGTTTTAGGACTATATTCCTCATGTAAATAGTCACAAGGGATTGGAGTATAAATAATTCAACACCCTTTTCTGAAATTATACCTATAATCCAAGATGATGGTAAAGTTTATACAGTTTATTTCCTTTCATCAATGATACCATTCAATGATAGAGTTCACTAACTATTTTGTTTTTTGGTTTTTTTTAGTAGTATGTGGTAATGAATGAAAATTTGAAGTCACATAAATCCCTAAAAGTATTAATTCCTATATATTATATCATAATTTTATATGATAAATGTCACAACCTATGCTAAAATGGTTGAAAAGTTTATGATGTTGTAGATTTTTTTTCAATAATGTTAGGCTTGTTTATGTTTCCTCTTCTACATAGTGGAAATTTCAGTGGGACACATGGGATTAAGAGGAAGTTTAATGGTGATAAAGAAGATTATTGAAGTATATATCAGCTTTGGGATCATTCTAATATATCTGGGGCATCTAGTAGTGCACCCTTGAAACAATATTAGTGTAACAAGGTAGGGAAAATTATTTGAATTTTCCCATCACCTCTGAACACCAACAGTGTAAGCTGTTATCGAGATCATCCGTAGAGATTTTCCTTTGCACTATCTAAACCCCAATATTATTATGAATCACATTCTCTAAAAATAAATGAAACATAGTCAAAATCATCAATTTCAATAGGACTCCAGCCATAATAACAAGAATAAAGTAACTCCAAATAGTGGGGGAGGTTCTAGTGAAAGTTAATGTAGGTCCAGCTATAGTGAGAGTTTCTATTTTTATTGTATCTTCTATATAAATTAGTTTATTTTATACCTTTGTTTTGAATTATTTTTTATCATCTCATTTTGTGGATTTTTTTAACATTACATAGAGCTCTGAACCTTCGTTATAGTTCTAGAAATGCCTCTTCATAAGAGGAATGAGCAGTGGTTTAATTTTCCTTCATTTTCTCCCTCAATAGTTTATATTTAGTTATTATAGGACTTTATGTTTCTTAATATGGAACCTTTTGATGTTTTAATTGTAATTGATTGGATAGTTTCTCATTGAACCAAGATTTATTGTTATCATCTTTGTGTTTTTATTTTTACAACAGATTGGATCTCTGAGGTGGTTCGGGGAGAGTGAGATCTGTAGTACATTACTACAAGATATCTTTCTTAGAGTATATGATAATTTTATATGAAGATTCATTTTATTTCAATGTTTTATCTTCCCTTGTTGATCCTCTCTTTTTTTTGGTATTTTATTAATGTTTTTCAATACATATTCATTGAACTCCATCAAGAAATACAGGGTGAGTTTTCCATCTATAGAGTGCTTATGATGCAGCTGATTTTTCTACCCTCAAATCCTATGGAACCTGTTGAGTTGAGTGATCTTAATATCCAATTATATAAGTAGTTAATGAAAGATATTTTGACTTAGTGTTTCACCCTGGGTAGACCTTCTGGTATTTTACAATATGGATGATGGTTCTCTTCATCTCAGTATTGATTATCTAATGTTGAACCATGTAATAGTTAAGAATAATTATCTTTTACCCACATAGATAATTTTTTTTGTCAATTAATTGGGAAGATTGGTTTTTAATAATTTATCTTCAGCTAGTTTATCATTATCATATATTTGACAAGTTGGATATCCTGAATAAAAATTTAAGAAGAATGTGTGTCCACTATGAAGATCTCATGTTTTCATTTGGACTAACTAATTCCCTTTTTGTGTTCATGGATTTAAGCAACTATATATTCTATTAGTATATTCATATGTTTGTTGTGGTAATTTTTGAGGATATCTTTTTATATTAAAAATTGATCAAGATCATGATTACCATTTAAAATCAATTTTACAAATCTTGAGGAGTCACAATGTTTTTTTGAAGTTATCAAAATGACATTTTTGGAAATGATAGGTAATGTTATTGGGGTGCCTAATTGAAAAACATGGACCCTTGGTTGATCATATAAATGTAAGTGTTATATTTTCATGGGAAAACCCAAATAATGACTTTGAGATACACAGCGTCCAACGAATACATCGTTAGTATTTTTGGTTCATAAAATATTTCTCAAATAGGGCATAATTGTTTACAGATCTTATCAAGAAAGGGGTGAAATTTCCAAGGGATTCTAAGTTTCATGAATCTTTTTATGTGTTGAAATTTTACCTCACATTAAATTCTATTCTAATATTTCTAGAACCATGTATGGGTTACGTGACTTTCTGTGATGCTTCTGGTTCTAAACTGGGAAGTGGGATTATAGTGGATGGTCATGTTGTCCTATATGGTTCTCATTAGCTTTGAAAAGATGATAACAATTTTTCTAATTATGACTTGGATATCTCCACTATTATGGATTATCTCAATTCCTAGTGATTTTACCATTTTTTGTAGAGTTTCATAGTCTATTCTAGACACAATATATTGAGATATATCTTCACGTAGAATGACCTGAACCTTAGGATGAGGAGATGGGTGTAGAAACTATATATATTTTTATTTTTCATCTCCTACACCCCTATGAAGGGGAATGTTATCAGTAACACTCCATATTCAAAATTAACTTTCTATATTTCTTTCTATGTGAATGAGGATTAGAGTATTATAAGGATTTAACTTATTTTCATCAATATTCCTAAGAGTATTTTTAGGTAGGATTAAAATTGGTGTTTAGATTTCATCATCTATCCTTATGTTGGTTCTTCAAGAACAATAGTAAGATGATGAGTTCAATGGAATTTGAGAATCCTTATATGGTTGGAATATTGTTTTCTGTTGGTTGATCCCCTATTATAAAATTATACACTTTGGGTGTTAGTACATCATCCAGTATCTTTAAGAAACACGGTGATGCATGATTTTCCTAATTCTATAGGTTTGTTTGATCTTATCCCTAGAAAATTTATTATGACATGAGACGGTGTTTGTAGTGGATGTGTATGAAGCAGGAAATTTTGGATTCTATTTCTTTCTATTATAAGTGATGGAAAATTAATTAAGATCACCTAAATCCTTATATATTACATTATCATATTTCAATGATAGTATGTAAATATGATGAGGTATCCATGGACTTCATAGTTGGATTACCACAAACCCCTTTAGAAAATAATTAAATCGAGGTAGTGGTTGATTAGTAACAAAAATCAACTCAGTTCATTCTTATTAAGGACACTATAAAGGTAAAAGATGTTGGTAATATGTACATTAAATAAATCATGATGTTACATGGGATTCCCTATTCCATTTTTGTGGACCCGGATCCTAAGTTTACTTCTGGATCCCAAAAATGCCTCTAAGAGGTGAGCATAATTCATGTTATGTTGATTATAGATTAACATCTACCAATATATAGCCATATGGGGAATGTTATTTATATTTTAGAGGATATGATCAATTCTTGTTTCTTTTATTTTAGTGGATATCGGGTTATCCATCAGGTACTAGTTGAGTTTGGTTATAATAACAGTTTCCAACCATCTATCAGAATGGATCCTTTTAAGGATTGGTAAAGATAGTATTTCATGTCACCTCTTCATATATCGGAGGTGGGAGAGGCCTGTCTTGTGTGATCAAGAATCATTCAATAAATTTTGGTGATGATCTAGTATATACATCGATGATTGGTTACTTCTTAGAGTTGGTAGAAATTTTATTTGCATCGGAGATGTTATCCTTTGGATATTTCTGTTAGTGATTGGTCCTTCTCTAAATTTTCCCTTCAATTGAGTCACTATTGGATGGGAAGGTAGAAAAATCTAGCGTCAAGATATGCTACACCTTTCTACATCACTGAGTGGTTTTGGTAGGTATCTTATCAACTATAATTTTAATATCTATCAACTGGTATCCAAAATACTTTTTCTATAACTCAACATAAGAAGTACCACCCTGGTCCTTACCATATTCTCATTTGGGAGTAATTTGATTCAGTGTAATAAGTTTTAGTTATATATCATCCAATGTAGATCATTTAATCTCAGATAAAAGTTATGCATGGTAAGTTTGTTCTATTTTTCAATGTGCTGTGGAAGTTGGGAACAAATTCTCATGAGACTTGGGAGTGGGACTCATTGATGAGTTCTCAACAACCTCGTCTCTTTTTGGAGCTCCCTTATTCAACTTTAAATTATGGGTATAGAAGGCTCTATGGTGGGGAGGCTATAAAACCCATCCTGTGGTATATTCTTTTTTATCTTTGGGTAATTTTCTTCTAAATTTAGTAGGCTTTAGGAATTGATTAATGGATTTAAAAGGAGATTTTTGGGATTTTAGTAAAAAATTGGAAGCACTAAGTCTGTGGTTGATACTATTGTGTTCTTATTAAACTATTTATCCTCATGGAAATAGCCACCATGCCCATAGAATGGTGTGATAAAGTTCATGGTTCACTAGTGGTCACCCTTTGTTCCATGTACAGCAAAATTCACCACAGGTGTGGCGGAGGCCATGACCATACCAAAACATCTAGGGTATCAGGGCTAGGTCAGACTAAGGTGTTAATGTTCAGCTAATAGTGAGGTTCCACCAAGGCCAACATGTTTATAATGAACTCCCACTAAGTAGTCGTGTCACCAATTTTAGAAATTATTAATAATCAATTCAGTAACCCATTTTTTAGGAAGGTGTTAAGCCTATTGATGGAAACTTAGAGGACCTTTATATAATGGTTTTTATGGTATATTGATTCAGTTTTCTCTTCTATTAATGTTATTCCATCATTTTAATACTGTGTTTTTAGTTATAGTTTATTTTAGAATAGAGATTTAGGTGATCTATGTGCATTATAGATTTTTTAATAGGTGTTTTAGTTCCTCTCCTCACACTTATTGTCCATCTTTTCTAGGAGATCAATGTAAGAGAGATAGAGGTTTTATTTTCTTGAATATTGTGTTGGAATAATTTTGGAATATATTCTTCCTTGTATTCATTTTCCTCTAGGATGTTGGTTTCAGATTTAGTGATAATAAAATTTTGGTTTCAGTCCTCCAATTATTTTTGTTGGATCATTTATTCTTATTGGTTTTAGATTCAAATGTC
This sequence comes from Viscum album, assembly GCA_963277665.1. Taxonomy (NCBI): domain Eukaryota; kingdom Viridiplantae; phylum Streptophyta; class Magnoliopsida; order Santalales; family Viscaceae; genus Viscum; species Viscum album. The sequence continues at coordinate 1,463,833,983 of OY728156.1, read as the reverse complement.
TTTATCCTAGGTAAAAAAGTGTTATTTAGGTCATATCATCTCTAGTATATGTTTGATGAACCACACATGCACTATTCCTTGAAATTATTTTATAAAATAGGAATGGTGCGATCCATGATACACTTAATATGTGTGTGTCTATGGTTTTTGATAAAATATAATTTCTACCTTATTTTTTAAAAATAAAGATGATTTAAAGGAACTATGAAATAGTTTTTGAAATTGGTTTTCAAATAATTATTATAATGGAAAAAGTTTTTTTTAAAAAAACTATGAAATGATATGATCTATTTGAAATTTTATTACGTATTTAGCACATGGTAGACTTAGGTACCTAGGAATGGTTTTTAGTAATTTTATTTACCCTTATTTCCATTGGGGTTTAGTAATGGGGTATTTTTAAATTACCTAGGCCATGTTATTCAAGTGACTTTAAATTCTAACACCATAGGGGGTTTAATTATGGGTTGTTACTCTATTCCCTAAGCTCTGTTATTTTCGGGAACTCATTAGTCCACTAAGTCATGATTTGATTATCAAGGTATGAGAGACCTGGGAATCCAAAAACTATGTTATCAAATATGTTATCTTTATTTTTCTTTACATATTTGGTATTCAATTTTTATATTAATATATTATTCATTCACTAAAACATGATAAATTTGAAAATTTTCAATGAACCGTGTTATATGACAACATCTTTAGAACTATGAAAAAGAGATATGTTTTACCATGTTTTTTATATCAATGTGAAAAAATATTCATCGTTCCATTTTTGATAAGATGGGGATATTGGTATTGATTTGAGAAAAAATTTCCATAGATAAATTGGTTGGGAACCTATTGGGTATGTTTTTCTCACATCGAGTACCATCCATTGGGTTTTCATGAACATTTTTTGTCTAATGTATAAATGGGAAAGTAAATATAGTGAGGTGATAATGTTTCATGATTAGTGGGAATGGGTAACTGGTGGTGATTTTATGTGATGTTTCATATACATCATATGGAGTGACTCTATGCAGTTTGGGTACATATCGTTTTTTCTTGAATATATACTTCGAATTTGTCTTCATTATTTAGTTTTACAACTACCACTATTGATTTTTTTAATTATGTAATATCCGGTTTATTTTTAAACTTATCTACAAATATCCCATGTTTTTCTTATTTTAGGTTGGGAAGACAATTCTTTTTGGTTGTTGTCATATTTTTTGGTGTTAGTCACTAGCATTTGGGGATCGGGAATACCCTCACAGTCTTATATTAGCTTTGTTTGAAACCACATTGTGTGGGTTTTCAAGGCTGGTTCAAGACACTATGATTGTTTCAGAAGCTAATAAGATGTTCTAAAATATAAAATCATAATATTAAAAAATTATTCATTGAAACAAACATTATAGTTTTTCATAGGTCAATTATGATTAATGAGGAAGATAAGAAAATGAGTTTACATGTTTTGAATAAGAAGTAAGAATCATAAATTAGCCTAAAAATAAAACACAATTAATTTATTATTATGTATACAAAGGTTCATTATTTAAATGTGGATTAATTCATGTCGCGAGGTGGATTTGAGAATGGATAATCAATTATAACTTGCTTCTATGAAGTGAGACTCACTCGCCCTAGGACTAAATTTGACAACCTAAATGATACCTATACATTTCAAATTGGATTAAATTGATTTTGGATTTAATAGGAAATAAGTGATTATAATATATCTATATATCTCATGGAGTATTAAATTATAGAGTCTTATGAGTGAGTTTCAATTATAACTAAAGAGGTGATCATGTTCTTGAAAATCAAGTTCGATTTCCATTTTCAAAAATTGAAAAATATATTAGCATCATTTTGTATAGAAATAATATATACATACATATATATATAAGAAAGATAAAAAAATTATGTATTGAAAACATGAAACTATATTCAAAAGAGGGTATCCAATGTATTGAAGAGTGAGGATGATGACAACCAAAGGGATAAAAAACATTACATTAAAGAAAAATAAGGTGAAGAATATAAGTCAGGATCAAATATCTACCCTATGATTTTATAATAATGTATAAGATTATTAAGTTGAGTGATATTCCAATACATGGAACTATTTTTATTGATGATATGTGTTAGAACTATAATATTTCTAGAGTTTATGTGATTAAAAATCATAGTGATATAATGTTGATGAATATGGATATTGTTCATGAAACTATTATTGAATATATGATGGCAGTCAAAGACATACCAATGAGGAAGGAGATATCTTATAGTTGATCCAGTGAAATAGAAAGAATAAATGGATTTACACTTCCCTTATCTTCTAATTTCCTAAATGTCTTACAGTGAGTTGATGATGAATATAGTCATCCTCCAATTGTATTCACTATCATAATATATTGTATAGAGGCATCTCAAATATATTTGAATAGAATATGGATAAGGAACTCTAATTGGAAATAACCCATGTAAAAATACTGGTGTGTTTTTCTTTTTTACTTTCTATAATTATTGTGGAAAGATTGATTTAAGGGAAATCATATAAAAAACCATATATTATAAAAACTAATAAAAATGGTTTGAAAAGTGAGATTTAAAATTAAATTAATAAATAATTTGGTAAAAATGGTATACTAATAACCCCCCCCCCCCCCCACGTTGTTACACAATCCCACTAAGAACTTCATTACCAATATACTGTTCTATGACAAAACCTTGAGAAATAATAAGAATAAATGGGAAAACGACGATGGTAAAACTCTATCAATAAAGGAAAGGGAAAGTTTTCCACTACTGGTTCAAGGTAACCAAGTGTAAATGGTTCAATCATACCTATTCATGGTTATCTATTTAAATATTTTGTTACAAGTGGTAATAAGAATTTTTGCATTGAATCATTTTTTCATGTTTTTTTTTAAATTTAATTCTTATTTGAAAAAATTTATTGAAATATTTTTCATATATATATATATATGATTAAATTAATGACCTAAGGGATAAGAAAATGAAGTTGTGCTTTGATACAGACTATTAGAATGTATAAAATTATGTGGTTACAAAAATGTAACACCCTCACTAAAAATTTTAAATCAATGGAAAATATATAAAAAAATTTAAATAAAATTACTCTCTAATTAATGATGAACCCAAAAAAAGTTATACCTCTCCAATGTAAAACCCATCATCTTCAGTAAAACTGTGATAATAGATTTTAAATATGATGATATGTTCAAGAGATACCAATGTTTTTTCTTATTTTCATAGTCATTAGATCAAAATATTATATTCTAGGATTTTAAATATTTTCAGGTTAACATGATACCAATTAAAATAAATTGAATATATGAATTCTAAATTTAAATAATAACAAAGAATTAGAGGGTTCAAGGAAAAATAATCATTGATACAATATAATTTTGATATCCCATATACTATTGGAAAGGTTTATGTGTTTGCTGATGGTATAAGTTGTATGTCTAATGGCGATGTTTCTTGAGTCATGAATAAATAATGGTAGGATAATGATATATTAACACCTCATCACCATGTTAATAATGGGATTAATTTAAGAAAATGAATTTCTCAATTGATATTGGCATCTTCTTTGGTGATACAGGTTGAGGATTCTCACATGGGTGATCTTAGTCTACAGATATAGAGTGACCATACTATGAATAGTGACCCTTTAGATCATTAAAATGATTTTAAATATCATTGAGTACTATCTTATTGAAATTTATTTATTCCTTGGAGTATATGAGAATTTGTTTTTTGAGTGTTCCAAAGTTCATATTTTATTGTATTTATGTAGGTATTAAAAATATATAGCATGCTTTAAATTGAAATTTTTAGTGCTCTACGGTGAAGTTTATTCCTTATAATTTTTTCACAATATTTTCTTATAGGGAATGTTGTACATAAAGTTCTAAAAGTGTCTTTTCATCCTTTTAAATTCCTTATTTGAAGTGGGAGAACATTTATATAGATTTCATAATGGGTTTTCATAATACCTTGAAAGTGTTTAATTCCATTTGGGTTATCAAGGATTTTTTCAAAAATATACCTCATTTATTTTTGGTAAGTAATTGGCCTTAGTTAATATTATCAGAAAACATTATTGAATGGATATGTTAATGCTTCATGGATTTTTAATGATGATAGTCTCTAATTATGATTCTTGATTTATGTCATCGATGCATAATGAATTTTAGTGTACATTTAATACCAATTTTTTCCTTTTGGATTGATAATATCTATCCCAAATACCTTTTTATAACATAAATTCATTGGTATGGATAATATATCGTAGAAAAAAATATTCTTGGGGATAAATAAATTTCAAACTAAAAAATACAATTAGTATTAAATTTTTTAGGATGGGATTTTTGGGATGGATATCCATCATTCTAATTAAGGATGGATTTTTAACTATATGAGATGGAAAAACACATTCTATATGTCAGGTTTCCATATAGTATGTTTGTTTTAGATCTCATGGGATTTTGGATATATCATTTATCATTTGTGTAATTTTCTTATAATAACATTTTTCATTATTTTTTTTCTATAGACCCTTTTAAGGGTTTTTATGAGAAACAATGTCATTCTCCACTATATTTGGTTGAGGATGGAAAGGTTATTATTGGTGGGACATAGATGTTGTATGGTATGATGAAGCATGTGGAAATTGTTTAGGTTCATTCAAGAATTATAGAGAGTAGATAAAAATCATAGTTTTGTTATAAGAGGAAACCATTGGATTTCACAGTTAGAGAATATGTTTTCTTGCATGTTTTTTCTTAGTGTAGATTATGACGGTCTAAAAAAGGAAAAAAAATCAGCTAGATTTATTACCCCATTAATTTTTTTGATAAAAAATAGACTGGTATTTTATGATTTTCTTTAACTTATATGGTTGTTAATGATTCATGGAACTTTATATGGGACTCAAATTTCAAATTATCATAATTACCCTTCAAATGTTATTGATCAGAGTGATTTTAAAATCGAGGAGTGTATAAATTTTGCGAAATATTCAACTGAAATTCGTGATATTAGATACAAACACCTATGATAATGATTTATTACAATACAAAAAGTTACTAAGAGGTATGTAGTGTATAATAATTCTCTTTAGAAAGGAAATCTACTATGCATTTAAAATATCCTGAATTTTTATTAAGTTCTTAATTAATATGAAAAAAATTTGTAATGATGATGGTTGTAGGTAAGTATTAAAATTGTTTTTCAGCCTTTTAGGACTATTATTAAATATTTTCAGGGATATAATATTTTTAAAGGGTCGTGTAATGTGGAAACCTAGATTTTTTATGTTTAAAATTTTGTAAAATATGATAAATTTATGGTTAGGTAAGGGGGTTAAAAACAGATCCTTTAAATGATATTTTGATCAAACAATTGGACATAAAATATGATTTCTACACTTCAGAGGTAATATGGTAAATTTATGTGGTACTCGGAAAATTGTAAATATAAAATGTTGGGGAAAATTAAATTATTACTTGTTTATTTAAGTAATTTGTTTTCTATAGATTATTTTTTCAACTAAATAATGTGTTTATTTGAGACATTATATATATTAGAGATGTTATGGAATATTATAAGATAACTGAGGGTATATATTTTATTTTTACATGTTCAATTGGCATTTAAATGATATTAATAATTGATTAAATAATAGAAATTGAGGATGAGTGAGGAGAAGTTGTTAGTTATTATGGAATGGAATTGGTGGAGGTGTTAAAGGGATTTACTCTAGGGGATTAATTTTGAGACAAAGATAATTTCATAGATATTATTATTATTATAGATTTTCACTAAATAGGTTTTTTGATAATTTATGTTTGGGGTTAATTAGGGAAATCTAATTATAGAGAATGAAATATATACAAAAAAACTAATGGTGTAAAATGTATAATTGAGGATTAAAATTCATTGTGGAATCATGGTAAGTAAATAAAAATTTTCATCTCTTTTATAATCCATATAAATCCACTAAGATTTTATTTTTCAAGATTAGAAAAATATTCATAATAATATTGGATAATGATTATGTTTTAAACTAGAATTAAAAATGAGAGATTAATTTAAAACTTGTGGAAGAAGTATTCCACGTGGTTTTTTCTATGATTCCAAGTTTTAATATAAAGAATTAATGGTGGGAATTGGTAAATAGACATGAATATAATTATATGATATCAAAATTTCAGTTGATAAATATTTAATTTGATTAATGATAAAAAAATTAGGAATGATTTATATCAACATCCCATTGATTAATCTGTGTTGATTAATGAATATGATTCATGTATGAATTATTGATATGTTTTTTATATTCAAAACTACGTTATATATTTTTTATTAATAATTTTAAAATACTGATTAAGTCCTCGTAATGAATTTTTATCCAAGAATGATGTAATAGACTGAGAAATAGTTCAAATTCTTAGATAACTGTAATTATAACTTTTATCATGGGACATTCCATATTTTATAGTTAGGTATCTTTTGAATATGTAGTCACATAAGGTTAGTGTGATTTAAAAATTATCTATTACAATACGTAATAGATCATTATACATCCATGGTGGTTCATGCAACCTAATTATTATAGGATGATTTTATTATGGGATGGGTTTTTAGTGGTGCTGTTTTAAGAATTTAGTATAAACCCCAACAAAAACCTTTTTATTGTGAATACATGTTGGTGTGAATTCTATAGGATGTAGTGTATGATCTGTCTTGGTTAAAAGGTGGAAAATTTTATGTGTTGGATTTGTTTTTTAATTATTATATTTACAAATTACCATGATATCAAAACTATTGGTGGACTAGTGAATTATTCCATGGGTTCTCAATCATGGTAGACCAAGTTATGAGTGAAATATGAACATGGGTTGTGATAATTTATCTCCTTACATATGAATTTTTTAAGACCGAGGGAGGTTATGAAATATCAATGTGATGTGATTATATTACATGAAACCTTTGTATGTATGGTTTCCTATGTAAGAAAATATTTTTACAGGGGGTATTTAAATCTATTTCCGATATGTGTTAAAGATGTAGAAGTTTTGAATAGTTATATAGTAGTGGTTATGATTCATAAGAGTGAGTTAACGGGTGAAATATAAAGTATCATGAATTTTGTAGCTATCCATAACTTATATGAGGTGTGGTTGTGATAATTTAGATTATGTAGGGGAGGTACTTAAGGATAGACTCTGGGCAATATAGGGAGAGTCCCTAAGGATAAATTACTACCTAACCAATGCAGGTTATGGAAGGAAGAGTGTCTGAGGTTGGAAACATTGTAATACAATGAGAGACCTTGTGTGTGTATTTCTAATTGGGTATATTGTTGTTATAGTGAGTTTCATAATAATAAATTATGGTTTTTAATGGATATTTTAAAATGACCCGCGTGTTCATGGATAACTTCTTAGTCGTGGTGATATTATAGTGATGTATGTGTGAGTAGATATTTTCATGGTATAATTGTGTGTAAATGTTTTGGTTATTATTATAATGGTTTTTAGGTGATAATGTGTAATGGGTAAACTATTTTAGTTTAAAATGTGATAATTATGTTCTATGGATTGGAAGTAGTTAGATGTTTGACTTTTCAAAGAAAGTTGTGGATTATTTTGCATACATGGATATGTATTAGTATCCTTCATTCACATGGATACATGATAGTTCTAGGGAGGAACCTACTATGTATATTTATATATTCACTTGTACTATAAAATATTATTTTTTAGATTATATAGATAGGGTTGGTGGTGGTGATAAAAAACTATAGCTTTGGACATGAGTGACCCATTATAAGTATAGGCTGGATTATAAATAATTATATGCATAGATGATTTGACAAAATTTTGGTAATTGGTTCTATTTTTTACTTTGGATTTGTATGAAATGACATAAATTAATATATATAATTCTTGTATTTAAGTGGGAAAATGAGTTATATTATTCACAATGATATGGATATATCATTTATAATTAGAAATTCCTTCCATTCATGAGTGATTATAAGACATTGGTCCCAGTTTCAAACCATTAGACTATTAATAGTGGGATTTTATTTCCACACTCTAACTGATAACAGATTACGGTATAGTCAAAATATGTGTGGGTAAGGATAGTAACAATGTTATACTTATATGAGTGTAAATTCATGTTTTATATGATAATTCTTGTTAGTTGTTAATTAATCCCACTAAAATATATCATATTTAGTTTTAAATATCACTAGATGATATTTAAGGGATCTTATGAAACATTTAAGTGTTGAATATTTTGAATCATGGTTTAAATGAACAACAAAAATCATTTGTAATTTGATTTCATAGATCTTATATTTTGAGTTGTTTGGAATGTAAAAACAATGATTGTTTATAAAATTCTTAAAGTTATGGATCCGTTAATGATCAACCTTAAATAATATAAAAGGTTTTGAAATTCATGGAAAATGTTTTTGGAATTCATACAATATCAAATTCGTTTTTTATCTCTCAACTGTATCTCTTTCTCTGTAATTTAGGGTTTTAGGAGGGATTAAGAAAAAGATAATCATATCTAAGATTAACCAATCCACGTAACCAAAGTATACCTTTATGAGAACGATCCATTTGATTTTGATTAAAGGAATTTCATCATGCATGTGTATAATTTCTTGGATGGTTCATCTTCATGTAAAAGAGGTATTATATTTATTTTTTTATCTCATTCAACTTAAAATAATGGTTGAATATTCTGGAAAAATAAAATTTAGTGGTATTTTACATATATTTGGATATGTGGTTTCCCCTAAAAAATCCAAAAGTTGAATGAAATGCATTTTAATTTATTTGGGTTAAATATTGAATAGGTAAATAATCAATAATAATAATTTTATTATAGATCCATGAAAACGTTTACAGAAAAATAATGATGGATTGTGAAAATATACCAAACCAAATCATGGTTTATGATCTTAATCATTGTTTTTCAAAAATATTTTCAAATGTAAAGAATAGTGTCATGGTTACAAATTCTACAAAGCATTTTTTTTATAATTTATTAATAAAAAGTATTCATGAATACTCAAAAACCTCAAAGTCTCAAGCCTATTCCGTATCTGAATATGGAATTAGATGATAGGAAAATATTTTTAGTGTTGGGATAAGTATTTAAATACAAGAATTTATATATTTTATTATTTTAAAATTGTTTATAAATTATTAAATAACATTTTATATAAAATTACTTTATATTTTTTATTAAATATTTGTAAATGATCATCTTAATAATTCATATTAGAATGCCTTATTTTGGAAATTTATTAAAAATATAAATAATTATGATGAATTTGATCATATTTTTCAATAAATATAAAATATATAGTATTAAAATAACATAAATTATTAACCTTATAAATATGATGTGTTAATATGATAAGAAACAAAATGGGTTTATATTCTTTTAGAGAATTATATATTTTGATATGGATGAGATCATATGAGTGTCATATAAATAATGAAATATAAAGAGTTCAAATAAGTCTTTTGAACATAAATTTTTATATTTATATGTTATGGAATTTTTATTAAATCATGTCTAAATTATAATTTTTTGTAGTTTTTTCATCAATTAAATATTTGTAAATTCAAATACCATCTCTAAATTTATGAAATGATCATTAACTATGTTATTCACTAATTATTAATTATTTATAAATTAAATTTGTTTATATTATGAGAAAATGTATAATTTATTTTAAATTGTTTAGATGAATTTTTATAGATGTTATGTTCTGTAAATAAACAGTTAAATTCTGAGTACGATATAATATTTTCTAATGTCTATCCAATACTATTTTTTGTTTTTTTGTAAACTCAATTTTAAATATTAGATATAATTTTAGGCATATTTGTGGTGAATATTTCATTGAAATTATGATCTCACTTGAGTATTCATCAATGGATAATGGGACTTAGAGATAAACTTATCACTAATATTAGAGCTTAAGATCTATCTAGAAATGTGGGGTTGACTACCTATGGAACCATGCTTCTTATTTTAGGGATTTTAAAATCATATTATTCAGAACTTTTACATGAAAGTATTTCTAATACATTATTCATGTGATTAATTTAGATATTCATAAATATAATTAGATATTTTTTGAGTACCCAAATAATGAGTCGTATAAAATGTTATACATTAATATATTTGGAATATGTTTATTTGGTTCTATAGGATAAGAAAATAAATCATTAAAAAACATAATATGATAATGAAATACATGAGATAAGATTGTGATATATTAAAACTACCTTTAAAATACTTATTGTTAGATTCATTCCAGAAAAAAAACACATGATATGACATTGATAAATCATAAAATTATTCCAGTAGGCATGCCTCCCATGGTAACCAATAAGAATAATGTGTGACACACCATGTTTATCTCGTGTATATTGAAGGCCATTAGTAGAAATAAAGGGAATAAAAACATATATGGGAGATATTGACCTTAGTCATCTAGCACGGGGGAACCAAATAAGAAACAAGCGAGGGAAAATTCCCAAAGTAACAAAATTTCTAAAGAAAATGTTATAAATATCATCATGGTATAAAATGTCAAAAAAATAAGTAAAATATTAGTAGAAAAATAAAACCAATAACCACAAAAAAAAATTATAATAAAATCCCCAGTATACCTTTAAAATATTTTATAGTTACTCCTTCCCCATAATCAACCACCAACCAAGATATTATAACCAAGAATCACCAAAAACAAGCTTCTGGATTCCAAAACTAAATATAAAATCATTAATGTGTATAAACATACCCAATATGTTCTTTTTTTATCCTCTTGTAGTACTGATGTGGTCAAGGATTATTAATGCATCAATCAGTATAATAGATATACTAGAAAAGAATTCCACATATCCATAAAGAATATACTTTAAAACTACCCCATAGATCACTACAATCACACTCCCCAAAATCATAAAGGTATATATATATATATATAGTAAATCATAATAATAAATCCATCAAAATAAGTTACCCCAAAAATCATACCCATCAAATTAGTAGAATTCTCTTAATATCACATTCCCTACCTCAAAATGCACTTCATGTACTGTAGTAACCCAGATTTTCCTTGTCTAAATTTATCTTGTTTTTTAGATTTGGAGCCTTAATCCCTCTATTGAGATAAAATTTTAAATTTAACCATACATTTGATTTTCCAAAAATCCCCTGATAATCCTATTGAATTAATGATTTGGAATTTACTCCCCAGCTAATTTTTTGAACAATTTCAGGCATGTTGGATCCTTGATAAAAATAAATTATGCATAAAAAATACTATTTTTATTTTAAGCATGAAAATTTGTGATAAATTCCTTATATATATATATTCAAAGGGTAATGATAGTGAAAAATGAGTATACTGTTAAATCCATAATGTGTGTTTTACCCATAAATAAAAGTTTTTTTTATTTTCACAAGGATCTTTAGTTGTTCGCTACCATTAGTTATTTTATTAGATTAATTAGATTAAATAATTTAATAAATTATTTATTTTTATTGTGAAATTTATTCTACAAACACAAATCCCATATATCTAATAATCATTAATCCCTCACTCTAGAGGACTCTAGAAAACATTATATTTAGATTGAGAGATAGGTAAGCTAGAGGAAATTTTGGGTGAGGTTAGAAAATCCAATTAATGTGTTCTTATGGAGTGATCAATAAGAAAATAAAAATCACTAAATTATTAATCAATGATTGATCTCCACCAAAGGTAGAGATTTTCTAATTAATTATCTCTAATTTATTTATGAAAATCTTTTTTCTTTGTGTCTGGTTAATTTATTTTCATCATATTGTTTGAAGATAAGGTTTTTTTTCCACGTCTGTGATTTCAATATTAAAATAATTTTTTTATCTAATTAGGTTAAACATACTTATCTTTAACATACCCTTGATCAATATCAAATGTTTTTTATAGGCCATTATCCCCAGGGTATTCGTTGGAAGTGGTGGTATCATAGAGAGGAAATGGATAGATCTACAGAGGGGTAGTAGTGGTAAGAAAATGTGAAACTCAATCCCAAAAAATACTTCAAGGAATATCAAAGGTGATGATGACATTTATTCTAGTGATGTGGGGATAAAGAGACATGGGTTTGAGATATTCAACCTATGGTAGTTGGTGGTGTATAGATAGAGGGGTGGGGATGGTTGAATAGAGTAATAGTAAGGATTGTGTAGTTAGTGTAGAAGGGTAAATGGGTGTCATGGGCCTATTGTGGTTAGAGAAGTTTTAGAGAGAAAGTAGTTGGTGCAGTCATAGGATAGGGCACTCATATATTTATTTAATATAAATATATTTATGGGTTTTTAGATTTAAATTTGTTAAAAATTAATTGATTAAAGTTTAGTTTAATAGAGGATAGGTATTTTTTGTCTATTCTTGTGCAGGACTAGAATTTGGAGTATATGATGGAAAAAACATAATTAAAGAACAAAAAATAATTTTATTCTAAGAAGTAAATTGGAATGGTGAAATGTTGGAAAATCTGGATTAAGAGAAGATAGAAAAGGGGTTAAAAGGTTCATGTTTTTCGATATAAGAACACTTTCCATGATATTGTTTTATCATATGATGTTCTAGTGGCTCAAAAATGAAGAAAATTTGAAAAAAGGCTTTAAAAATTAGAGATTTACATTACACGTCATGTAAATATTACACAATGTGAAAATATTAAAATTAAGGAAAGAATAACATGACATGAAGTGAATAAAATAGTTCAAATTTTATACTTTCACATTACACATCTTGTAAACATTACACATTGTGTATAATTCAGAAATACCCAAAAAAGGATATTTTTTACATTTGTTTGATAGTATTTTTATATTTTTTTCTGGATCATCCATTAAATTATAGATTTTAATCAAGGGAAACCTTGTAAAACCATTGAGTTTATAAATATTGGTTTCATCAAATATATTTTGAGATATTCTAGGAATAGAGAGGATCGAATACTGGGAATCTTCCAAAGGGTTTTGACCAAGAGTTTTTCATATATAGTCTTCTATTATTATTCTATTTTCTTTTTTATATTTAATGTAATGTTTTTTTAATAGTTTAGTTAAAATTTATTTTCATTTATTTTTTTCTCATTATTTATATCCTAATCTCTCTACTGTGCGTTATTATTTATTCCTCATTGGTGATCCCCAAATGATGATCGACTAAATCCACTAGGGTTGAGAGTATGGTTTACTTTGAACTTAATGAATATATAAAAAATAAAGTAGGAAAATCTATGGCTAGTAACCATAGTTAAAAAACTCAATCTCACATTTTTCATTATCCCTAACCATCAGAGGTGAAAATTTAATGGCCATGAAAAATTTTGAGAAGATAAGGGTAAGAAAAATAGCTCATCATTTTTTTTCCTAGAAGCCAACACTCATGATATTAGGTTGTCAACTACTATATAACAAGGATTATTTTCCATATTTGGTTGATCTAATTTGTTGGACCAGGTATAATTGATATCACTTTAAATAATTTTCAACCTACGCCATCGGTTTATCCCAAGCTATATTTTGGGATACCATATTTCCTGGACCATGAAAGTGACCATTTTCCCTCTCTCTTTAACCTTATCTATTGTTCTTCTTTAATTTTAATTTTTTAATTTCTATTATTAGATTAATAAAATAAAACTGAAATTGGGATGACCTGACCTTTTGTTGAAACTCACCAATGCAGTCACCACTCTCTAGGGGATTGACCATGTACTTTTATATTTCTATGACTTGGTAGTTTGTGTGGTTCAGGAACATTATAAATTTCTAATTTTATTTTATTATAGGATGTAAAAATGTATTTTAGATACATCAGGTACACCCCCCCCCCCCCCCGAAAAATGTTTGATTAGTTATGATCAGGTGGCTAGAAATCCACCAAATAGAGGTGGTGTAACATGGTGATGATGGTCTCTCACAATTGGTTATAATGAAATGACAAATTGGTCAAATATTAGTTCAATATGTGTAGGTAGGATATTTGGGTTGGCTCTTCAAAGGGGCCACTATGTGTTGGGAATCTAGTACCCTAGGTCAGTTTTCAAGCCTGCCACATCCCATAAGAAATTGGTTATCACATCCTCTCTGAACCCTCACTAAGTGCTACAATCAATGGGTATGGTGTATAACTAAGAATGATAATTTATACATGAACAAACACAAGTTGTGTTCATTAAAAACTTTACATGCCCCTTCGTGGAATGTCCTAGAGGTATCCATGTGGCCTGATTCTATGCCTGAGTGGGGTAAATCATAACTTTTTGGACAAGAATCCATTTATGGAAAGTAAATAACCAAATTTTTTATGTATATCAAAAAGGTGGAGTATATTTTTTCAAGAAGTTTTATCTTCCAGGTGATATAGTATATTTCATAACATAGAGTTGTAGTATTAATGATGGTATTTCGAAATGATGAATAGAGAATTCACTAGTACAAGTACATCCCCCCCCCCCGTCCTATATTTGATGTTGATATATTTGAGGGTCCCCATTAATTTATAATGGTGTTAGTTTCAATCTAAATTTATTGATGTGTGAAAATCAGGGTCTTAACCCTCTCTTTATGAAGTCAGGCCCTTTATATATCTTCTATGTCTTACTCAACATGTGATTCTTCCACTTTTTCTGATAACCCTCCCACCCAACAAATACTTTCCCCTCGATGATCCATGTTATCCCCCACTATATATTTCTATGATATGATTCATATATGTTCAAAACATTATTATTTATATTGGTATATGTTATTTCATATTTTATTTATGCCAATCATTGGTGAGTTTTTAGAATAGTGACGGTATTGGTGGTTGTGGATGAAATTTTCTTGTACCCCTTCAACTAACCATCATAATTCTGTGAGGTCTGGATCCTTGAAGACCAGTAGGATTATATACTTCAAGACCAGTGATACTTCAATAACCCCTATATTTCATTCATGATAAAATTTATTTATATTCTCTTGAATTTATACTACATTTTATTTTTTTTATCATTCATTTATAATGTCTTAGAAGATGATCATATTTAAAATCCATGGGTTGGAATTGATATGACAAGGAACACTTTGATTACCTATGCCTTTTTATTATTGATCATATTTGGGTTTATTTATCTTTTATTTCATGGTTTAGAAACTAGTATTAGGACATTGAACTAACTTTTATTGTTCATATTTTCTTTTTTGTGTATCTTATTGTGAATCTTTATACTCGACCTGGAATGGGATTTTTTTTCTCACAAAAAATGTGTCTATATAGTGAATGAATAGGTAGGATATTTTCTTCATTGATATGGAGATGATATGGAATGTTAAATGTTGATTCTTATTGGGGACCTTGTGGGACACATTGTTGAAAAAATATAGTGGTTCTTAGATTAGATAGAAATATGATAGATGTTTGTTTCGTCCCATCATCCTATGAGGACTTTAACATAGTCCCTTATGTCATTTTTTTAGTTATTGGGTGTTTTTATTTCACCTATTTAAATATAGATTATGTACTAGTTATTTTTTTGGGTCTTTTTGGTTATTGGGTGTGATTGATTTTCCTAATCAATGATCATAACCAACCCTTAGACTATTCGAAGTGGGTGTGGGCTGGCACATATAGCTTACTACTAACCCGGGTAGAGCTCTTGTGTGGTAGGTAATTCCTTGCACTATCAGATCAATATCCAAGGACATAATAACATATATCCACAAGTTAGTAAATGATTAATGGTCTATTCAAATATTATCTAAAATAACCCCTCCCATATTGGATGTTGAGACTTTACCATCATTATCATACTTGAATGGTGATTACTTTATAAAATAACTCTATGATTATACTATAATAACATAACATACCATAGAGATACACACAACCCAATTTTCCAATACATCATACCCATTACTAAAATTCAATAAGATTATCTCACCATATCATTTACATAGGTGTACCTCAGTGTTTCATTCCAGGCCACAACCCATTCGTATGAGATAAAACTTTAAATTTAGTCATCTACATCAGTAAATATCAACACCACACACAATACATAATCCCAAATATGTATTGGATAAAACACACTCACTACTTTATCCTAGTTTTATCTTAATTCCATATGTTATGGCACTATCCAAATGGAGAGGATATAATACCATGTTACAGACAGAGGTATTGGAGAACTGTAATTATATATAAAATGCCTATGTCTAAATGGGGAGATGATAATACCAAGATACCTTCAACGACACTACCCTCAATAATAGAATATAATATACTTGAGAGAAAATAGGGAACATATATCCTAGAAAACTTGTACCATACAGTTCGGGTCATAACTCGACATCATCTAGACTACATAATTTAGATCTAATATTTATGAAATATTATTCCAATAAATCTTTCAGAGAAACTATAATAATCGGAATAAGTAATTGGATTCATTATCATCACCATTTGAACGAGTCTCAATGTTTTAAAATATCATCCTCAATAATATATAACCATATCACATACATTATCCTCCAAGACATGTCATTTTATCAAAAACATCATCATCCAAAATAATTTTTCATGTTACAATCATCATCATTTTGAATATTCATTAATATCACAAACATTAACAATTAGAATATGTAGCCAAATTACAAATCATTATCCTAGATAAACACGATGAGAATTCATCACAATATATACCTTTTTTTACTATTTGTAATCATATAATCCTTTAAAACCCATAGAATATCATAAGGTTAATTATATTTCAATAATATAATATACTTCTAGGAACCATTTCAAAATTTATTTAAGGATGAAATAACTTTTTTAAATCACATCAATAACTATTACTCAAATAATATATGTTATCAGAAAACTCTCGATCATCTAATGTTCAACCCCATAATTACCCTCAACTTCTACTATGATCAAGGAACATTCAAAAGAATCTCCACCATCTAAAATTATACTCAAACAAAGTGTTAATTCCCATTTATAACATAATAAAAAATCAAAGAAAACATAACATTATATATATATATATATGTATATATAAAACAATCCATCTAATATTTTAATCCACTCATACATTATATAAGAAAAATTATAGTGATACGTAAAAGTAGACAAATCAACCACCATGAAGAAAAATCCCCAACTCAAAATAAAACTAGAAAATACTCTAAAAATACTCCTTCCATAACTGATCCAAATTTAAAAATTGAAAATACACTATAGAATATCTTTGAACAGGGAATATTCTCTCCTCTATTGAAATAGATCTTCTAGAAAACAACTAATCCTTCAAATTTCATGAACTAAAATTCAATTCCCCCAAATATATATTTAATTTGATCAATAAATATATTTATGATAGGTAGAATTAAAAGTATGTATTATGAATAATAAATTTATGATAGATATGAATTTTCAAATATATTGATTAGATAAAAATCTACCAATGCAATATCAATTTTCACTAATGTACTAAGTATTATTTGGTAATTCAACAGTTAGGAGAGACTAAACTCTCTTTAATGGATCAATCTATATAAAATATATATTCTACAATCATTACTATTTTCATAAACATTTAACACAATATCTTCAATATATTGAGTTTAACATAGTAGGAAATAGGAGGTCTCAGAATTGAGGTTATCATGACAGTTTTAAAATGTAAAACCATGATCTAAAAATATAAATTTATAGGATTGTTAATTTATCATCCTAAGTTATTGAAACCCAGAGGGGTGTTTATATGGGTGGGAAGTTTCTTTGATATAGAAAATTTGGATATTTGATATGGAATTTCCCAAAATACCTAAAGGGCTGAAAGAAACTCCATGAAAATTATTCATCACATATTAATTTTATAGAAATAAATTCTCTAATTATTTATGGTATTTGATACCAAATATATATTTTTACAATTGTTTTAATTGTATATGACTTCAAAATTAATGAAATATTTTATTAATATTCTATTTTTTGTAAATAAAGTCATACGATTTGATACTATTTAATAATGAAATAAAAAGGATTTATTTAATCTTTATGAATTTAAAAATTGTAAAAGATGTATATTTTCATCTCATGATTTTTTTGGGAGATAAAAAATTCATATGTAAAACAATAGTTGTTTTTAATAAAATTATATAATCATTTTATAGACAAGTTTCATAAATTGATACATTATAAAACATGTTTTTAAAAGAATTGATAAAAGATTTTTCATCTATGGTTAAAATGTTATGTAAAAATTATTTATCAAACAATTAAGGAAATTGTTCTTTCTTCCCATTAATGATATGTTTTAATTAATAATATTTTCTTTTTCAAAAATATTTATCAAAATACATAAAATACATTTTGAGATATGGTTGATAATTGTATATTTTATGGTCTCACTAAAGAAAACAATATTTTTTCCTATCATGTAAGAGTTTACTTTTAGAAATATATTTAAGTAAAATATAATTTCTAGGAAATTATCAAGGTTATTTTTTTATATAGAAATGATTAAATTATTAGGAATAAATTTTTATAAACCTCAGAAATGGTTATAATTATTTAAATTAGTAAATTTTATTAACATTATTTCATTGGATGTTGTAAATTAAATAATTTTTGTAATTATGTTCAAAGACATGAACATGTGAATTTTGAATAATAATATCAACATTATTCATAAAAAATATTTCTTCACAGATATTAAACCATTAAATGAGTTTAATGAGTGGATTTATTAGACGGTCACATAGATATCAGGGAGGAATTTAAATTGTTTTTGTGGTTTAACAAAATCAAAAAGCATGAAAATATAAGTCCTCTCTATTAGTCCATAATATGACATGTGATTAGATATTCTTATATATATGGTTTTGTTGGTATATTTTTTAAAATTATTTTTAATATCATAATATATCTTTTTATATAAAATTTATCTCTGAAATATAATTCTACATTTTACGTAAATATATTACCTGAAATAAAATGACATTAACCTCTCTAAAATGACTTTAATTTATCCCTAATTGATGGTCATAATGAAGATTTATAGGTTGTAGTGACATGTTAAAATTTACATATGTAGTTTTTTGTATAAAGATATGGAATTCATCCATGAGGCACAAAATGAATTTTTTCTAATGGATAACCCACCAAATATAACAAATGGAGTGCAGTATAATATGTATTTTTTATATTAGGGGTTCATGCTTAATATGAATCTTTATTACTTGCTTTTGTTAACATGCTTTGTATGAGAACCTTCATGATTTGATCCCTTTCCTACATCAACCATAAGGTTGATCCAGTCAGAAGGTAGTTTGGTATATTATAGGCCATATCACTTATTGAGTATAAATAAGATTGGTTTTTCCATATCATATTATGATTGTGAAATCTACGCCATTAATTGAGATATATTGAGAAAGTTTTTGTCCATACATATATAAATTAAATATTATATTCTAATATATTTGGATATGGGTTATGTAATGGAATCATCTAATTTTAAGAATGTATTGATATTTTTTATCTATCTTATTCATAATTTAATCAAAAAAAACAAGAGCATGTATGAGGCTATATGAAATTTTCGTCCAATATTTTCCATGGTCACTTGATGTTTTAAAATAATTGGTTGTATGATTATGCATGATGTATTTGATGTAGATATATGTGTCTAATATATAGAGCTCAAACATGGTCCCTTTTAAACAAGAGTGGCATTAAAATATACTCTAACGATACTCCTTTCCTAAAATTATGGATTAGATCATTCATATTTTGCCAATATTATAAAGTTTTATGGGGTTAATTTTATTGTTTTTTAAATTAGGGTGAGTTTTATTATAAACTTATTATATAAACATTAACATCATGATAATTGTTTTACTAATATAATTTTTAGAGGATTTCAAAAAAAAATCTGGATAAGGTTTCACTTGTTAAATATGATATAAAATAAGGAAATAGTGAAATAATTCTATAGAGATTTTGAGAAAGTGGGGTATTAAAAAAATACCAAACCAAGACCATGACCTAGAGGTATTTACTATTCCATGGTTTTTTCTAAGGTAAACCAGGTTATAAAAAATATCACTATATAATTTTTCCTTATTTGGTAAAACATACATTATAAAATAATTCAATTTTGTTATTTTTTCTCCCATTGAAATATTTCATAATTTATTTAAAAAATAATGTGAGGAAATTTAAAATATTATAATAATTTTTTAAGTGTTAAAATAATTAATTATTAGTCTTGTCTAAATTTTCAAATCATTTATAATGCATTTTATAATTTTTACATTTTGAGATGTATACAATAATAAAATTGTTTTTTGAAATGTTTATTGTTATGGATCCAACAAGCTATATACCCCAAGTATATAAATGAAAATTGAAACCATTGTGAATTTGTGTGATTTTGAAGTTATCATAAATCTTAATTATTACTCTCATGTTTCTCACTTTGGTTTAATCAAAGGCTTTAGTTGGTGGAAAGGAAAAGATAATCCGACATAAGTATTAGTTGATTCATATAACTTGTGGATATGTTTAGATATATTATTGTATTTAAATTGATCAGGTATATCCATAAATATCATGTGAATGATCTTAGGTAGATATTATTCAATGAAAATATCCAAATTCATTATTTATTTATTGTATTCAATTTATAGGAATTGTTAGATATTGTGAAAAAATGATTTTAGTGGTTTCTTTATTTTATGTTTCATAAAGGGTTTACCCTAGAAAAACCAAATATTATAATAATATCATAAATAATTATAATTCCACAAAAATGAATAGTAAATGACCAATTTCCTTATATAGGATATCATGGGACCTCAACATATATTGCATTTTTCCCAGGTATGCTTATTGGAATAGATTTTTGGGATATTATTTTACTACCAAATCAATACAATCCCCATGAATACTTACTCACAACTCTATATTATACCATATACCTAATATAATTATATCACAACCCAACCCCATTGAAAATCCTCTTGATTCAGTGATGTGATTAAGAGTGATATAAAAACCCCACATTTAATATGATGAGTGTTGGAGACCAACATCATGGGTATATAAACTCTCAAATGGAAGGTGTCACATTTCTTAAATATTAAAAACATTACAAGAAAAGCTAGAAAATAAAAAATAAAAATTCCATATCATGATCAATAAATAAGTATAACAGATTCATGGTACTCACACAAAAATTCAACACTAATATAAATATATGTAGAGAAAAAAAGTCATGATCTCATGAATACCAAGAAATTTTGACTAGACTCAAATGTTAAATCTTATAAAACTATACAATTTCTACATAACATCACATAAAAATCATCAAATTTATAAATAAATAAAACAATGTATCTAATGTTCGATTGCGAGTAAGAATACACAATAGGTTAGTCCCTCAAAGCATCTTGTATCAATGTGAGTATATTATAATAATTCATTAGTTAAATGAAGTCGAAAAAACTATAAAAACAACAAATAAATATCTCGTATAAAAATAACTCCCACAAATCACCTTTAATTGAACAATATATCAATATATAACACATAAGTAGTAAAATATACGTCAACAACCTGAAAATGGTATTGGATACTAAATCCCTCCTATTATCATTCAATCATACCCAATGTAAAATTTCAGGTTTTCTTAGCATAAATATGATCTTGTAAAATGCATGTAATATCCCACATATATAAAGTATAGTAATTTTCTTGTTTTTTTTAAAACCCTGTGTATTTTTTTAAATTAAATCTTTTACTAGAGTTTAGAATCCTTTTGAATTTAGAAGAGGCATCCACGCTATAGGAGTTGGTAGAACATGCCTTGGTTCAGTGAGAACAAGATAAATCTCTTATTCCGTAAGATAATCACACTATAATCAGATATGTTCATCTTAAAGCATACTCTCTCATTGAAAAGGATGGGATCACACAGTGATACCTTCATAAGAATACTTCCAAAAAAAAGTGGTATATAATATAAAAATGATCTGGTAATTTGAATATGGTAAGGGAATTATCACACTATAATGGTTTTCTATGGTAAGGTTATTGCATTTTAAAGAACCTAATCACAACACATCCACTGGGAAAGAATATTTTGAGTTTCTCTGGATTGGGGTTTTGTTTTTTGATTCTCATAGTTACACAAAAATGTTACCTAGGGTAGTTATTTTTGTTAAAATTTTATAAAATTATTTAAAATATTTAAAAACCTAAAAAATGACTACCCATTTTCTTTCCCATATAGCATGATAAATGTACCCTTTCTCCTTAATTCTTTCTCCCTCTAATATTTTTTTCTCCAACAATCTTGCTCTAATTTAAGTTTTATCTATCCCTACGTATTGATAATGGTATCTCTATGGTTACACTTTCTTCTAATATTTTTATCGATTACGGTTTATTTTTTCTTTATTAAAAACCGCTAATTTAGGGATATTTTTTAGATTTTGAAAAAATATCAATTGGATCTGAATAAACTAATTATTTTTAGTGATTGAAATCATACTACTATATGGTACGTGGTATTTATGATTTATTATCAGTTTTCATTGTGTTTTATTATGAAGTGTAATATATGGATTGTAGAGAAAAGGTATGGATGTCCTTTAATAAATATGAATCACTTACCTTTTTTATTTGAGAGGATAATAAGTATGATTGGGATCATGATTGGTACATCCTATAAGGTATTATGACTCTATATTCATCGATGACTATGTTCCTAAATTATTATCTTATGGGAATTGAAAATTGGAAGCCATAAAAGGTAAAATTAGTTATTTTATAACATAGTAAACCACGATAAGTGCTCATAATGACCCTGTAATAGTGGTATGTTTTTTTATATATGATGTTATCATAAGGATTACCTTTCAATGGAATTTTTCAATTAAATTACATTCATTTATCTCTCACCAATAAGTTTGAGTGGTGTGATATCCACACATTTATACTATGTTTTTCTAAGTAGATTTTATCTTGTATATGGTTTATTAAGAAAGAGTTTTGAGTCTGAAACTCAAGTAATATAATATTTATCTTTAGTTATTATTCATGATTGGATTTTTTTAATTATAAATATTCTATATTGGACAAATTATTTACTAATCCTATATATGGTTATAGTTGTGGGATGTTTTTCACTATCTATATTTATGTTTGGACAATCTAGATCAAGAATGACACTTACTCCTTATATAGATTATAACTTTGGATGATAAGCCCATTTACATTGGTGATTACCAAGGATAGGGAAGATACTCCCACCTATTTTGATAACACATATGGAATTGGTTTATATACCCATTTTAATTGACCTAGAATATTTTATGGGACTTTTTACCCACTTTTAGTGTTGTTTCTCAAGGATTACAATTTTATACAATTATTGTTGATATTTTCATAGGATGGGATGATAATTCCACTTATATTGAAATTATCAAAGTAATGGTATTTAATTCCAATTTAGAATATGTTATCACTTGAAAATATATACCATACACATTACTGTGAAATACATGATATTGTCCTCATTCATACAACACATGGAAAAAATTGGCAGAGAAATATTACCTTTCCTAAATAAGAAGAGGATATGGTTTCCATGTGTCACATGAATGGTCGTATATCAAGGTATTTAAACTCATAAAAAACATTTCATAATCTAATGAAATGGTTTTGACCAACTCTCATAGGGATTAGGTCAAGGATTTCACCATTCGCTAATGAAAATGGTATCAAAACAAAAAATATATTTTTTCTCAATGTCATATGGGGACTTTTTTCTATTGAAAAATTAAATAACTTGAACAAATTTTCATTTTATAGTCCTTAATTTGATATCTCATCGATCTAAAATGAATATATACTTCAAAAAATTATTGTTTTTTTAAATTAGACTCCATTTTTTAATGAAAAAAAATTAAGAGGCGTATTTTTTACAAAAGAAAATCAGATCATCACACAGTACCCCATCATTCATAAATAATCTAAGTGATTCACAAACAACCTTTTCATTAAAAAATAAAATAGTTAATAGAGAAGATTATCATTAATTAATCACTCCCATGAAGCACTTTATCATTCAAGAAGAAACAACTAGTGAAACAGCTCGTCATTCATAAAGATTCCATTTGAAAATAATTCTAATTATTCATACAATGTCATAATTAGTAATTAATGGGTGGTGATTTTGAGGAATCACAAGGTGAATTCAAGAGGAATCACCTTATGTGATTTAATAATGGATTCCATACATGGTCACGTAGTTTCTTCATGGCCACATATTTCATAGACTACCAAATTTCACTATATGTCTAGCCATGTTGGGAAGGAGGTTATAAACCCATAGCTATAAATACCTTACACCCCTTCCCGAAAAATGAAGCATATCTATACCCACTTGGACAGATCCATTAAGGAATAACCTATTAGGAAATTATTGATTTCAATCTAGGGAGAAGGGATGGCCTTTGTGAAGGAATCCTGTGAATGCCCCTTCATGAGGAAAACCCAGTGAAGGCCCTATCAGGAATTAAACCCTACAAAGGAAAATTTTAAAAGAAATTTTAATAGAGGTACACCCTTTGCATCTTTCCCTTTTCAAATGACCTTATATGTATCCCCCTTCTTAGAGTCCCCTTCACAAATAACCTATATGAAATTCCATTCTTGAAACACCCTCATGGGGATCCCTATATGACCATAATAAAAAATCACTATGAAGATGATCATAGGAATGTCCCCCTTGATCTATGACCTGTAAAAACCAAAAGCTTACTCACATACCATCTTAATTCTATGTGTAGTGTTTAATGCACCATGTATATCTTAGACCCTTTCCAAGGGTCCATTCTAAGGGGTTATACCATCATTGATACTCCTCTTGGCTTCCTCATTGATTATATCAACCTTATACCCCCATAAATGTGTCATAAATAACATATATGGGCCTCCTAAAAGGTTTAATCCCCAAAAATTTCTTCAACATAAGTGACATATGAGGTGATGTATCTAAAGGGAAACTAAATGCATAATATCCACTTGGTCTCAAATTTTTCTCCTTATAGAGAATAAGAACCCAACCAGGGCCTCGAAATATTTTTAATATCAAAACACATCAACTCATATTTTTTTATAAATATACATAATTTACCCCAAAAGGAATCACTCATGTTTAATCCGCACAAAAGATCTTTGAGTCTGTATATTTATCTTCGTTCAGTCATAATTCATTATGTTTATATCATCCTCCTAGTCTCCCAAAAAATACCTTTATTTAATTCATATAACATACAAATATCAAATAGAAATACCAATACATAAACCCCAATAAATAACCTATTGTTCATTATAATTACATCTGGTAAATATTTTATTATATCTTATTTATCAAAATATGTATGACTCAACTATGCTTATAAGTTTTAGTTGATCATATTTTTGGGATTATTGAGATGAAAATTGTTAAAATCATAGAATACTTAATCTTAAATGTGTTACTCAAAACTACATATAACATATTATAACCACATGATAATAAAATTTGTGAACCAGTCCCATCACATAACCTTAAATTTTATATAGTGAACTATGTATACTTTGATTTTTTTTATAAAAAAGATACCTAGGATTCCTCTCTAAGGATCAATCCCAAAATCCACAAATAGAACCCATATCTTATGCAGAAAAAATAAGGTGATCCACTTTAAACGAATACCTTGAGTTGATATACTCCTCCTGGTATCCCTAAAATGTACATTGAGTTGATATACTTCTATTAGTATATTTATATAATATTATTTGATACAAATCCAATTGGTTTTTTTATACGTGGGCCTTGAAATCAGTTTAATCCCCAACCATACCTTTTTTTCTTACTCCATTACCAATAGAAAATATTTCCCTCCTAGGGTCTCCTTGTAACGTTTTGACATTTTTTAAGGTACTAAGATATGATAATTTTATCTTCCTCATCCTTTTTTAGATACCTTCCACTTTTTAGTTTTTATTGTTTTCTAAGAGGATCTAGAGGTCAGTATTGAGGTGCTGGTACGATTCAAAATAAAACTTTTAGTTAATAGGGTCGTAGGAGGTCCACCAGCTAGCTAGTGGAGTTTTTTTCTGGGTAAAACTTTTTGTTGGAGATATGATCCTTTTAGTGGGAAAGGTTTAATTAAAATATTATATCATCACCCATTGGACCCTCAAAGACCCACTATTGAGCTAATGTAGCGCTATAAATTATTTAGTGATGCTGATCTGGGCTAAGAAAGAAATGGTAGTATCATACTTTTTTTACCCTAAAAGCCTAATTTTAATACTTAAACCTCCTTATTTATCCCAAAGTAAATTAATTCAAACTTATATACTCTATTTGGAAATATTTGTCTCTCCTAATAAGAATAATTTATAAATCAGTGATGAAAAAATATTTGATCTTCTCATGGTAGTTCTTACATCATTTTGGTCGTGGATATCCTAATTATTTGTATCCCACTTCTTTATTGAAATGGATCAGAAATAAAACTATTGTGAATTTATTGGATAATGCTTTGTAAATATATTCAATTTAGATATTTCACAGTATTGAGGGTTTTTTCCAATCAACAATATTATTGGTTAATTGTTCTGAAATTGTGTTGGTAAGTGATTAATTTTGTTTACTTCATTCTAGGAGTCAGTAATTTGGAGATCATGATTCATAATTTGAGATTTATTGTCTTTAATTGATTCCTTAGATCCATAGTACATTATGGATTTTTTTTCCATGTAGTTTTTGTAATTCCATGTGTTTCAATATAGGGGGATTCATGATTTGGATTTTTTCTGAAAAACTTGTTTTGTCAATCTTTGAATTTTGTTTCTACAAGGGCTGAAAAAGAAGTTTTGTTTCCTTATATTAAAAATGCTTTTTGAAATGGTTTTAAAAGAATGAATTTGTAAATATAGTGGTTTTGGTAACATATTTTGACAATGTATTTATCCATTGGTGTTGTTAATAGAAATGGCTTTAAAACATGTTTAGAATGTTTTCAAAGTTAAAATTACCTTTTAATGATTATAATATAGAAAGAAAATTGTTGATCAATGTTAAGGTAGGGATCTATCTTCATGTATGAAATATTACCAATATATCAATTCTTAAAAGGTTATATGTGCCCAAGGTCGCCAATTTTTTTGAAATGATTTTCCATCAAGAGTGAACTCTTACCCCCCAAGTCTTTTTCCACTAGGGTAATGTGAATAGAAGTTAGCCTACTGATCACAATACTAGAAAGATGATCCTCAAAAACATGAAACTAATGTGACCCTAAGGTATATTTTTCCATGACTATTGTCATTGAAAAGTAATTTTTGAATGTTTATATAAATGCTTTTGAAAATGCTTGCTGGTATGTCTTTTAAACTCTAAAAAGGGGGAGAATTTTCATGATTGATATGTAACTAAGTAAATTGTATCTCATGTCTGTGTAAATTGGATTAAAATCCAAGTTTTTCCTAATTAATAATAATTTTATTATTTTATAAACTATGTTTATGAAACACGTAGTGGGATCATACTAATCATATTTCTCTCACACCCTAGAAAAACCATTTGGTGTATGTAGATCTTATTTTTTCTAGCATTGGTAAAGGCACGATACTATGAGATATAGGTGTTTTTTTCATTGACATGGTGTGAAAATTTTGAGTTAAGAACACATCACATAGAGTTGGGTTTATATGGTACTTAAACATTGGGTTTTTTGTTGTTTTGGACAACTATTTTTTGTGAATTTCATCTCTTTTCCAATGTAGAATTGTATTTTCATAGCAGTTGTCCCATTATTCATGTAATAATATTTTATATATTTATGTAAAAATAATTCCCAAAGGTAGTTCATAATTTTTAGGCACTGGTCAATAGTCCCTAGTGATCAGGGATTCCCTTCAAGCTTTGTCAGGATTGTCTTGGGTTCTAGATAATTGGGTAATCTATGTTGGTTTGTGAAACTCCTACTATGTGTAATACATGACCATAAATTATCATATTTAGTTATTAATAAAACAAAAGGATCCAGAAAGGGTATAAAATTCCTAATCCCCAGTCGATATTATATTTATTCCCCTTTTATGGAACAATTATATCCACATTGGACTCCTACTAGGTGTAATCCCCAACCACTCCAGTATTTCCTCCTTATTTAGTTACAAAAATAAATGGAGTTATATTATCTACTAGGACCTCATATTATGTGTAATAACTGGACATAACATATCATATTTGTTTAAAAACAATAGAAAAAACAAAAAGGGACCCCATGTGTAAGTCCTGTGAATACTATTTCAAAGCACCACTAATCTAATCAACCATTCTGAATTATCTTAAACTATTTTTAAGTGGCCCTTTCACAAAAACTCAAAAGGAAGAATGATCCCCATTAAGTGGAACCAAATTTTATGGGTTATGATCCCTTTCATAATTATATATTGTAATCCCCTTTCATGATCTAGATCTAATGTCCCCCCCAAACACCTCCTCCATAGGAGTCCCTTCGCACATCATCCCTTTTTCAAACCTAGATTTTCTTCCTCCTCTTCCTTATGTCTCACTTAATCTGAAGGATTTAGAGCTGCTTGATGGGATGTCGCACCTCCAGTTTTCATCTGTGGAGTTCTCGGACTCTTCGAATTTGTTGAAACACACCCTGGTTGCTAGATTTCATGGACGTCACCCGTCGGTTGATTCATTTGACAGGTTTGTATTTAATGCTTGGGGTTTTCAGGATAGGGTGACGGTGGGTCTTCTGGACTATGGGAAGATAATGGTGTGATTTTCGTCGGAATCTAATCTTATCTAGTCATGGTCAAATGCTCCTCGATTCTTCAATGGTTTCAAATTTTCTCTTCTTCGGTGGACCTTGAATTTGCACAAGAAGCAGGATTCCCCCACAATGGCGATTTTGGTTAGTTTTCCCAGCCTCCCTCTCCCATTTCAAAATCCATCTGTGATGCGTATTCTAGGAAACCTGATTGGTAGATATCTGTGCTCGGATAGCCGCATGGAGGTGCTTTTTCACCCATTTAATCCATGTATTTGTGTGGAAATGTATATGTCCAAGGATCTGTTTGAGTATGTGTGGGTCACAGTGGGTGAAGAATATAGATGTAAACAGAGGGTGATTTATGATTCATGGACGGATTTTTTCTCGGGTTGCAAGAAGCTGGGTCATGCTTTGAGTTTCTGTCATAAGGAGCTTCGAATGAAGAACATGAGAAGGGTAATTGGACAGAGCAAGGAGAGGGAACCACTGGTTGAGATGTAAGGGCGGTTCAGGGATCTTCGCTGAAGGATGCTAGTAAGGGGAAGGAAATTTCCCTTGATAAACAATGTAGGGAGGAGGTCCTAGCAGGTAGTCTTTCAGGTAATGGTGTTTTGGGTATTGAGCTAGGAGCTAATAGGAGGGAGGATGGTTTTTTTCAGTAGGGTGTGGACAGTGGAGAAGGACGGGTGGATGGTTGTACCAAGGAGGCTGGTGTGGAGGTTGAGAAACATATCTCCTCGATTATAGGAGTGGTTGGGGAGGCAGTAGTTGTTCCGATAGATCTTATGGACAAGGGGATAGAGGATGGTTCGGTTCAGCTTGAAGTAGCTGGAGGGGAAAGAACGCCCCAGTTAGCGGTGGACCAGGAGTATGTATCACTGGTCGATGTAGGGTCTGGCAGTAGTTCTTACAAGAGGGGGCGACATAGTCAAAGGTCTTTAAAGGTTAATCAAGACAACCAACAGCAGGCTTAAATTTCCCTGAAGAACATATTTGAAGGTCTTCTTGAGGATACTTCCGGTTCCATGCATATTATGCTTTTTGACACAGGGGGAGAGCATAAGAATGAATGCAATGGGGGTGAATGCTCTCACTCGGAAGCTGGAACACCATCTAAGGAGAATGGAAGTAAATCAAGGAGGAGGATAATGGGGGACTATTCATCCTCGCCTACCCCTTTGGAGACCATATCGGCCAGGAAGAAAATGGGAAAAGGGGACCTCGGAGGGGGTGGGCACTCAGATGGCAGGTGTCAAGGGTGGGCGTCCATTGGAGTTATTGCTTAGCGGTGAGGAGGAAGTGTCTGAACAGGTTCTATGGCTCAATGCTTAGGAGCAGGAGGCTGCTTACATGATGGGTAGAACCATAATAGAAACCTTCAATGAGGAACAATATTCTTGTATTGACAAGAAAGACCTAATCCTTTTTTGGGGGTTTAAACAAAGGTAATATCAACATTGAGGAGTATATTCAATCAGGGGACCAAATGGCCTCGAAATTTGAAAATATCCTGTCAGATTCCCCAAACATACAGGTTTCTTATTTATCTTGGAAATTTTTTTGGGATATTTTCTCTGGTAATCTTAGTTTTATCTTCAATTCTCCTAGTTAATAGGTTGGTTTTTCATATCTAGTTTGGGGTGTCTTCGGTCTAAAATGTTTGGTTCTCTGTGATGTGCGGTTTGTGGTGTTGTCCTTTTCTTTACTCATAGCTAGAAATATGCTTGGATCTACTACAGATGGGGATTTAGTTCTTTCTCACACCGATGCATCTCATTTGGATTTGGAAGTCTGAAATGGTATGGCTTTGCCATCAGTATCAGGCTCATGCATCCTTGCATGGGAAAGCAAGCCGAGTGACATGGCATCGGGGAAAGTTTCTTACCACGTTGCAACTACTGGGGTGAGTCAGATCTGGTATGTTGTTTTGGTTACTTTTGGGTTTGGTTTTTATACTTGTAAGGTTGGGATTTGCGGTTTCTCACTTTTCCTTAAAAGTTTTTCTTAATAAAAAAATAATTTTCAGTCAGTAAGAGAGTCCACGAGAAGGTAATATGTGACCATATAATTCTGTATAAAATCCCCACATCACATCCCATGGACTAATTAAAATTCCAAGGTTTCACTATTAAATTCATGGTGACTTCATTCAATTTAAAATTAGATCTACATTGAATAACATAAAATGGTTATATTTTCACCTTGGAAAAAATGGTGGGCTTAATGTGAATAATTTAACATAGAAAGTGATAGATCTAAAAATATCTTATTTATACTTCAATAATGGGTTTATTGTTTTTATTTTTCAACATGACTTCTAGGAATTACATCAATAAAAATTTTGTCACTAAACACACCATTGAATTTCATTCTCATTAGAAAAAATGGTAGTATGTGTAGGAAACTTCGGGTCATTGTGAACAAAATGATAATGCATAAAAACCAAGAAGATACCATCTCAATTACATGTATTTGAAGAAAAATATTTCATTACAAGATTTCCAATGATCTTTTTGGTTTAATTCTTTTAAAGATTATGAAAATTCATTAAAAAACCCAATGTATTTATAGTGTAATGAAAATCATTTCCCACTAGATAAGAAACTAATTAATCTATAACATGTCTTCATCAATTCCCAAAAAAACTCTTCACATGATATTCTTATAGACAAATCAGGTGTAGGACATTTCTTTATAACTTAGGGAAAATGAAAAAGGTGATCCAAACATTCAGTAATGGAAAACATATATCAAATGTTATCATGTAATGAATAATATAGAATGAATAAATTAGAATCAATTAATTCCATAAAATTCAAAACATGACATCAAACTAAATTTATGGATGACATTATAATGGAAAAACCCCCATGGATAATAAAAACTACATTCATTATCATAGAATTCATAATTCCTGAAAGTTTTTACCATCAAGTCCTCATCCAAGACATTATTAGTTTTGTCAAGTCCCTAGACAAGAATTCATTCTTGTTTACAAGGATTTAACCTAGACATTATTATTTCATTGGTCATGGATATGAAAAATAAACAAACTTTTTTTCCAGTGTAACTAACTAATGAATCTAGAGAATATATAATACTGAAACTCATCTTTTACTTATTCATGTCCAATGCATTCACCATGTGAATGATATGAATATCAATTCAAGGAATAAAAACATTTACTTAGTAATCAATAATTATATTTATTAAGATATAAACAAGAGGAATGTTAATATTTTTCTAGTATATTAATGAACAAAATTCATCCAATTAAACATGGTGGATGGTTAAACAATATATAATCAACTTTAATAAGTGATCAATAAATATTTGTAACAAAATAAAAAAAGTTCAATTTTCAATATTTATCCAATAAATTAGTGGAGTATCTATCAATTAAGGAATCCTAAAACTTACACTATAGAGTGAAATGGTGTTTGGTTAAGTTAAAAATTCTCCCAAATTGATAAATTCTTATTTTGATCCAATATTTCATTTTTAGTTAAAAATCTTAAATATATTGATGGATAAAGTGGATATTCCTCAAAAATTGTTATGGATTCACTTTATGGAATTTGATTTCAAGATTAAGGGAGTTTTTATGTTTAACACTGATGATTGTGGGACTGATCTTATAGTTAATGGCTTGTATCATGGTGGACACATTGTTTAGTGTAATGACGTTGAATAATAAGATCTTGAAATATCTATTTTTATATGAGGATAAGGATGTTAATAATTCCATCAAAAAAAATTCATACATTTTTAACATGAAGAATACTTTAGGGGTATATTTCAGAACACCTTGAAGTTATAATTTAAACTTAGATACTTAGATATTTTTATATATTATTTATAATGCTGGCCTTCTAAAAAATACAGTCCTGCCCACAAGCCAGTCTAGGATAGGATTGACCAAGGCTCTATGGGACCCAAATGTCTTGAAATTCAAATTTGTACATAGATAGGTTGATATTTCTTGGTATTTTTATAATGGTGACCTAATTAAAAAATTATGGCCAACCCACAATCTATCTTATGTGAGGCTAAACCATGGATTTGTGGGACCCTGACATCAACCATGCCCAAGGGAGCTATCTCAATCATTCCCATGGATGGAAAAGGAGTGAGGAAAGCCATAGTATCCACATATTGAAATAAGTAACATTTATAAGGATCGTAGATATTGTGCATGTAAGGCACATAGGTTGGGCTAGTATCCAACTGGGCCGAATCACGTGATGTATGGATATGTGATGGGTGTTGATAACCTTTATCCAACTCAATATGATACTTACATGGTATTTCTAATAAATAATATCTATGTAGGTAGATGTTTTGATGAAGGTCTCAATAATGAATCACAACATTCCTCTCTCAATTAAGGATTGGGATATAACACCCTCTTTTAGGACAATTTAACCTCTTTCATTAAATCACATCCCATGTTGTCTTCAACTTCCCACATCTCTTAACATAGTCCTCTGATATTGATCATATATAGTAGTAAGAAAAAAATGAACTCACAATAGTCAATGACCGTGTCACTAATCAAGAATAAGGGAATAATGTGAGCTTGACATTCGGAATCCGTGTGTGTAACTCCATCATTCATGCATGACGACTGTGAAAAGGAATGTGATTATTAAAAGACATGATCACAAGATGGTGTTGTGTGATGATCTTTAGATCACATTACTGAATGGTGACAATCAGAGGTCCACCATGAGAATAAGTAACATTCGATGATGGTATGTGGAAAAGAACTTATACATAAAATGATGTAATCACATGAAATCAAAAATATACTTTTATTACATGAACCTTCCATATTAGGTGCGTGTTATCACATAAATTATTTGGTATTATCGGGATGATCTTCATTGAGGCATCACCTTAACAACTATGTAATAATATGAATCTGTCATGCGAACAAGTGATCATTATAGGGATTAATAGAGAAGCTGAAATCCACAGCATTCATGATATCCCAGGGTAGTTGTGAATTTGAATCTGTCCTCAGTGTAACTAAAAATTAGTGCAATGATAGATATATAAATGAACTCTCATATGAAATTTAATGTTTCTCGCACTTATAAATATCTATAGAGATTGAGAGAGTTATCATATCTATAATATAGAAACAATGTGATCTCTTCACATGAAGGCAGTTTGTTCTTGTATGATCCAACCATGTAAAGAAGTATCTCAAAAACCACAATGTATGAACAATGGATTGAATAAGATACCTTAGATATCCACTATCTCAAGTAGAAAAACCCCTAAATCAATTCTAGTCTCATGATGGTTTTGATAAAGAACCTATGGACAACACCTACTGTCACGCAAAGCTCTTATATGAAGAGATTTGTGATCTTGTGAGAACCATTCAAGGAGGAAGTATTTAAAAAGGGATAATATCACATGAACATTTCTTGGACTTGTGAATGAGGTTGTAAGACATCCCTGTATGAAGGTAATAATAGAAAAAAGTGATCTCATTTCTTGGTATACATCATGTTCTCTACATAACCTTGAACATGTCATTTTCATTACCTCAAATAGTGATTGTGTGAAGTGTACTAATGGTGCGTGTAGAACATTAAATTTTTGTATAAATAAGTAGTAGGTAGGGTTTTCACACATGCACCCATTCATGAATGATTTTCATGGATCATACATATGTGAATATAAAAGGAAGAAAATCCATGTATTATCAAGTGTATGAATGCACAGGTGAATCACATGAGCTGGTTGAGAAAATAACCAAAGTGAGAATATGACTGAAAAATAACCAAGAATCAGATAATAATAATGAATAAAAATGAATTTTATAGGGTTTAGGATTCTATAAAACTCATGCATTAAGTGGAATTTAATTGATATTATGAAATTATTAATCTTAGATAAAATATTGAAGAAGATTTTGTGCACCACTTTCACACATCCTAGTGAGGATGCAACTTTAGTGGAATGATGAATTGGCTAGGTAATAGTCAGACTAAGGTAGTTGTCTGTTATAGGTAATCGTAATTAATGAACAATACCTAAATAATTTTTAAGGTCATTAAAGATACTTTAAGTGACATGAGAAATTCAGGTCCGACAAACTCATGGAGGAAGATCAAAGATAATCACATATTGGATTAATCCTTCAAAAAAGTTGAATCAGTATAGTTGGTTCTAGGATCAGTTTAAGTCTTCTATTTAGATCCAATAGCAGAATGAGTCTCTCATTTTAAGTAGAAGTATAGGTCTATTAGTTGGATCTAAAAGTAAATGGAGTCACTCGATTGTGTATAGAGAATTCTAATCAAATTTTAAATAGTGAGTAATCTGTAACTGGGGTAAATGATTGTTTTCAGCAGGGATTAGTATTTTTAAAAACCTTTTAAATATAGTCTGCTTATCTCTCTCCATTACAACTACTACACACAATTTGATATTGGGAGATAATATTGAGTGGGTTGATAACCCAAAAAATATTTAGAGGAAGAATTAAAGATAAAATGAATTTATAAAAATAAACCACAGATTCACCCCTCCCCTCTCAGTGGTAAATCTATTTTGGGGCACTAGACATGGGTATCTGGAAGAATTTATAAGGTCTTGGACATAAACATTATATAATCAAGAGTTAAGTCAAAAATTCTCTTTGAGGGTCTTTTCAGGTTTAGATCATTAGAGTATTAGGAAATAAATATTATATAAAAAACATATAAATACAAATTGGACAGTACCAATACTATATATTTCTTCCATGTAATAATAATTTTTAAAAACAAACATGGTTTCCCTTCATGTTTAATCATCAGAACTTTTCTTTGATTTCTTCATTGACTTTATTCTCCATTAAATTCTATTTAATCGTTTAAAAACTTGGGATGATTAGAAAAGGATCAATAAGGGACATAAAAATAAATAATAATGATTATTCTAGTCAAAACCTGATAACCCATTCAATTTTCTTTGAGCAGATGACAAAAAATCAGAATAATAACACTCATACTTTTTTCTCAATGAAAAACACTAAAACCAAGAGAAAGAAATTTAAACTTCTTTAGGTTAATTAGAGCATCATATACATAAAACCCTTTCAATCATCATGGAATTATAATAACCATATTTTTGACTTCCAAATTGGAGATCTATAATGGGGATCACCCTTCATATAAGCTATATCAGGCTCATCCATGTTCTATAATGGGGCACAACCCTTCGTATAATCTCTCTCAGGCTCACTCGTGAACTGTAATGGAGATCAACCCATCGTATTAGCTCTATTAGGCTCACCTGGGAGCTATAATGTGGCTCAACACTTCATATAAGCTATATTGAGCTTACCCATTTCAAATATTTACCACGTACCATTTCATGAATAAAACATGTTCATCACAAAACACATTTTTTGAAATATTCTTATAATTCCATATGAAAAATATTTCCATATAAAACTAAAATTTTTAGTCAAGAAATAATTTTTAATACCAAGGTACCCAAATAATGAAATAAGTGATTTATTTTCATTTTAAAATTTATTATGGATTATAGAGGAAGCCAAATATCAAATAATGGTAATAGTAGCAGAGAAGTAGTTGTCACAGTATATGTCAAAAAAACATTCATTTTGTCATTTTAAAAAGAAATTATGACACTTCATTTAAAAATATACCATTTAAAAACATTTAATGAAATTCAATATGGACCTAAAAATTCTTTTATATTCCATTTATACCCACATAAATAAATATGTATTTAAATATCAGGAAGAAAAACATTTGATAATTAAATATTTAAATATTCAAGGTGTCCCATACCACTTTGAAAATTTTAAATATTAATCTCTATGATTTAATAAATAAAAATAGTATAATTAAAATATGGATATGAAATATCATAGTACCTTTATATACACCTTATAAGAGAATAAAGGTTCATATTATAAAGAAATTCCTCAATGAAAGGAGATTTAGACGAAATCCCTTACCTTGGGTAAAAAATCAACTTGTTTTGACAAAAATTATTCATGTGGTCATAGGTACATTATCTATAAAATATTATTAATGATTTAAATATCAAATATATCCATTATTTATGTATTTATATAGTACATAAAATTTTAAAATACTAAATGAAATGCACCATTCATGGATACGGTTGGTCGTACGTACGCATAAACTATACTTACATTCTTTTGTCATATTAAAGGAATAAAAAATAAAAGATACATTGGTACATTATAAGTATATTATAATATATATATTATAAATGTTACATAATTTTGTTAACTCCATCCTTTATACGTTTCATGTATGGAATGAACGAGTCCAATCACTTTGAGGAGGCCTTAGTCCACACTTCCTCAAATGAAATTATCATATTTACACATTATAGAAAGCATAAAGGTATATTTTAAATAAAAATTAAAGAATAATAGATAAAATATAAATTTAATATATATAATTTATAAATATAGTTTAACATAATTTCCACCAATAGATGCGGAAGGATAAAATTGAACAATCATTGTTTCGCGAGGCAATAGTTCATCGTACCCAGAAATAGTATGTTCTATATCCATTAGATGGATGTTTGTGTAGGTGTAGGTTGAACCCTTATCATAAAAACATCCTAGAAAATAGATTATAATGTTTTTTTCATAAAATAATAAAATAAATATAGGTTTTATGTTTGGATGAGGAAAATAAATGAAAGTAACTTCAGAGAAGATGTTACAGTCAAATTCGGTAACTCCTTTTTATTTTAGCCAAAAGGATTTCTTGAATTTTCTTCTACCAAAGTTAATACTTCTAGGAGGAATTGATGGATTTAGGGAGCTTATTTGAGTATAATTTAGATGATCCAAGGGGCTTGAGAAGTGTGAGTAAATGAGAAGAGGTGGTGGCCTTTTATAAGAGGGGGGAGGGTCACTTTAGGAAAGTCTTGAAATATTATTTTATTATAAATTAATTTTAGAATTATAATATTTAAAAAGTTATAAATTTAGAGGATAATATTATTATTTGTCTAAATCCTCTCAAAAAATAGGTTTTATAGAATTTTAGGTTATAAAATTAATTTTATATTTTAGCTTTAACCCTTAGTTAAAAACATTAACCCTTACCATGTCTTCTTGTATTTCCATAATATATTGTTACTATAGTTACTATAAAATGACAATATAACAAAAAGTGAATCACTAATGAAATTGTAAACATTATATAATCCATTTGGTAGAATCTTATATTTTTAGGATTGTTGTATCATTTAATAAAATAGTATTTGTATTAAAAACTCATTAATGTCAATTTAGAAACTATTTAGAAATTGATTTTTATTAGTCATAAAAACATGATTCCTTGAAACCAAAGGCATTAAGTCATCTCTCACATATCAAAGTCATCCAAAAAATTAGTGTATTACATAAAAAATTTCAAATTAAATTTATTTTAATATTTATAATATCATTTATTTGAAAATTTCACAAATAAAGTAATTACAGTATCATTATTGTGTCATAAATATATATATTTATTTAATGTCTAAAAATTATGAATAAAATACCACAACATTGGAAATATCTGTATCATTATAATTTCTATTTATAGTTTAATAGATAATTTATATAAATAAATTTAAAATTCTTTTGGTTAATACATACATGTTTATGTTAAATTTCACTTTTCATTAAATTAAATATTATAAAAGGTCATTATCACACCCAAGTGGCTCCATGGGGTCCTAAATCCAAACCAAGGATACTCATGGTTGGAAATATCTCATCCAATAGTATTATTACATGTGTCATGGCAGTTTTGTATTGTTATTATTATATTATTATTGTTACCCTTATTTACCAGATTTACCATTTAACCATGTTAAATAAAACTAGTTACTGAAGTTACTATTCATAATTTCCAGTAATAAAAGGTACCTATTTACATAATTTAGACCATTTGATTCCAAATATTGGATCCAATTTTCGATATTAAAATCTTAAAATTATATTAAATTGATTTAATATTAATTCCCATTGTCAAAACCAGAAAACAGGTTTTTAATATGTAAAAACTATAAAAATATTGACATGTGTTTATGTCCAATTTAAGTGTAAAATTACTTCCAATGATCAAAATTGGATTACATGATAAAAACTTAATATAATTATAGTTTGAAACTAATTAAATGGAAAATATAACTATATAAATAAATAAGATGAAAAATCCATTTTTTAATTAAAATGCAGCATTTGTCACTATTCATAAAAATTTGGATTTTATCGGAAAAATTCCAAAATTTCAACTGAAGTAAATTTATATTTCATTATTCTAAAGAATAAGTTTATTTTATCAAATATAACATATTAAAGTTACAAATTATTTTAAAAAACGGT
This sequence comes from Viscum album, assembly GCA_963277665.1. Taxonomy (NCBI): domain Eukaryota; kingdom Viridiplantae; phylum Streptophyta; class Magnoliopsida; order Santalales; family Viscaceae; genus Viscum; species Viscum album. The sequence continues at coordinate 1,463,794,613 of OY728156.1, read as the reverse complement.
TCTTTGTCAAAAGTGGATAAAATGACCTTTTAAAAAGATTATAGTATTTTGTGCTTAAAATTCGATACATTCTAATTTTAAGCCTCTAAAATTCATTTGATATATTTAAAAATCATTTCACCAATATTTAAAATCATAACATTGTTAATTATATTCATTCTTGCTAATAAAATGGTTAGGTGTTAGCTACCATTTAAAATAATAATATTATTGTTGTATTATTTTTTGGTATAACTCAGTGTTGTGTGCAACGTAAAATTTTGGAGAAATCCGTTTTTGGGTGTCTGGTATGATATCATATATAGTGTCATCTTTAAACAAAATTTAATATTAAATACAAAAAAATTAATATATTTGAGACTTTATTATTCTATAAAAACTTGGGATGTTACAGAATTGTCTAGGAACAAATTAATGAAAACTAGGGTATTCACAAAGGAATGGCATTGGAATAAAAATCATGCTTATTACAGAGGATGAAATAGAAATACCAAAGAAATTATGGATCATTTTTCTTATTTCTATTTCACTCAAATATATTTAACTATGGATCACGAAATAGAAATTAACCTTAATCACTTGTGGAATTCAAATATAATATTATTTGTAACGAATCCAGTGAATATAATCATTAAAAATGATGATTCCCAACTGAAAATAATTTATAGTGTTGGTTTCCTTATAATGGTTAAATAATGAGTAAAGGGGTGATTTAAATTGTGATAAGACATTTAAAAACCCAAAATAGGCAAAGGGGATGAAAATTAAATGGGTCTTATAAATAAAGAGAAACAAAATTTCCCTTTATCGATTATGTTTCAAAGGAAATCTTAATTTGGAAATTATGATTGTGGAAGAAACCATTATGGCATGGATAACATTTTCATCAAAAACCTTATAGGGATATCTTGTAATTAAAATTTAAATATCATTAATGAAATATAATCATGATATAATATAACAAAATGTAATTATATAAACCATTAAAAAAATTAGATGTATATGGAAAACATTTCTCAAGCAATGGAATTTGATATAAAAAACTCTAAATATAATGGTAATGTAATAATTAGGATTACATAAGAGGGTTACCCAAAATGGTAATTAAAATATCATGAAATGAATATATTTATTATATTTAAATGAAATTTCGGTACCAAATACACTATATAAAATAAATTTTAGTGTAAAATATCAAACATGTCACATAGAATTTAAAATAGAGACAAATAACCCTTACCTTAATTCATAATTAGTCAAAATGTTCCTTGAACTCATATATAAAAAAATTATCTTAATAACCTATTTGAAAAAATTATCCATATATATTTCCTTTTATAAAATTCATTTATTACCATTTATAATAAATAAATGTGTCGGTTATAGTTTATTTTCATCATCATCCTCTTGAAACATTGATTGCTGGGTTTATAATAGTTTGTTAATTTCAAGGAAAACTATTGTTTGTTAAAAAAATATCATTCAAATGTTATCAAATATAATTAAATAATTTTACCTTAATGATTCATCATATCCCATTTATATTTGGTGAATGGTAAAGGTATAGTTTATGAAACTATAAGTTGTGAAAAACTTGGTTCGGTGTGTTTATCAATAGAAAGGAGAACAAATTTATTAAGTATCAATAATAATATTATAAAATCATTAAAATTATAAATAAAATATTATTAAAATATATTATAATGATATAATATTATTTAATCATTCCAAATATAAATATTTTAACCCTGTCCACATAGGTGGTAAAGCTAACCCTAACATGAGAACATTATAATGATTTATTGAGTAAATAAATGTTTTTATATAATGAGAATATAAAATTTAAATAATATTAAACATTTCATAAATATTATTTAACTTCACTAATTTTTATCTGGGAAACATCTATTAATGGTGGTGATGACATTTAAAATTCATGGTTCGTGGAGTGGGTAGGCCACAAATACACAGGATTAACATTTCCATCTCACAATTAATTTGGATGAATGAAGATATATGATAAATTATTATATAATAACAATAATGTTTTCATAAGAAACATACTAATTAATTAAATACATCCTTATCACCATCCATGAGAGGCGGTGATGAAAAATGGGAAACATCATTTTGTGGAGGCGGTAGTCTACCCATTCACACAATAATTATTTATTTATTTTTATTTTTGAATGAAAGGGATTGAATAATGGTTCACACATTAATAAAATATAATTATAGTGTATTAATAATAATTTTTACATTATATTAGTTTTTCTAGAATAGATTTTTTAAGGATTAATAAATACTCACATTGAGAGCATGATATTTCTCGGGGAAATGACTTGTGAAATGGATGCATTAGGGTATCTAATTGAGACTATAGGATCATTAATTCGAGATAAGGATATATTAGGGGACAAATGAAGGAGTTTATAATGAAATATAGGAATTTTTTTAGCATTAAGTTGTGGAATTAATCCTTTTTCATAAGTGAGGGGGTTAATTTTGCAAGTATCCTTTATATTTGAAAAATAGTATGTCAGTATTCAAGGTTTTAAGGAACTATATGTGTAAAAAAATGGATTTTGGGGAGATATTATGTTAATAAATACTCTAAAATTTTTTTTCAAACATGTTATAAACATCTTTCAATCCTTTTTTACACTTTATTTATGCATTTTTTCATTGTGGTTTTCACCTTTTTATACAGTTTTTACACAATTAATTTTTAATTTGTTGAAAATATAATGTGTACCTTTTTTTCAAATATTTATTTTTATAAAACATAATTCATGATCCATATAATCCAATTAAAATTTTAAAATATATAAAATGTACTTTTACATTAAAATATTAAATATATATTAAAAAATTATAGAAATAATTGACACTTTAACCATTAAGTTTTCTTAAAATTATATAACACTGAAATAAAATTAAATTATTGAAAATATATTTTTATATATATGAAAAATTAATACTATTTTCATCAAAAAAATATATCAATTTAATTTATTGGATAAAAATTACACAACGTAAGTAAAAAGGTTTTTTTGAAAATAACCCTTTCACCATTATAATGGTCCCTGAAATTGTTCTTCGTAATCATAATTTTATACCTAACATTTAAATTGAGAGTATTACATAATATTAATTTTTTGATCTAAAATATGGAATCCATTTTTTTAGATTTAATTTCTACAAGTGATGAAAACAAATTAGCGAATAACAACAGATTTTAGAGTATTATATCGCTTAAGTTTCCAAAATGTTAAGCATAGCTTTTATAAATTCTATATGGTATTTTTAAATTGTTTATTTAAATTTATAAATATATATTTTCAAAGAATAAATTTATTCAAAAAAGATTAATCCATTGTTTTGTTATCATAATGTCAAAAATGTTAAGGTATAAGAAAAATAGTTTTGCCACTATTTAACTAAGAACAATTATTTTTTAAAAATATCAAAAATCATCCAAAATTCATATTATTCCTCTAAATCGAAAAATGAAGTTAATTAGGTCAAATTAAACTTCTAAAATTTAAAAGTTAAATAAAAATATAATAAAAATAACTTTAATAATAAAATTATAATTATTAACCATTCTCACTATTATTTCTAATCAATTACAAACTATATTGGTGAAAATATATTATTCATATCAACAAAACATTCTATCCATAATATATTTAGTATCTTAAAATAAAGTTCAAACATTAACATTTTATAAATTTATCATTTTAAATAATAAATTCTTATTATTACATTTTTTTGACACTAATTAAATTTTATTAATTACTTGGTATTAATAATGAAATGCCTTTTTATTTATATTATTTTATAATATGGTTACCATTATTTTTACCTGCTAATTCTACTTCTACATTTTAATCATTATATAATTTTTAATGGTTTTATTTGGGATTGATGTTGCATGTATCACTTACTATCAAGCATATTGGGTCTTAAAGGAATATATAATTTAAAATTTGTGGGTGTAATACTATGTCTCTTATATATTTCTCGACTATCATGGAGGTTATAGACCCATGGTCCTATCGTACATTGGCACTGACCATGTTCCTCTAATGCTAGTTGATTAACACTCTGGTATAAGAATATTATATCAATGTATTCATCTATAATTATGAGTTAGTATGAGAAAATCACATAGAGATAATGCCACAAGGGATTTCCTACTGTAGACATGTCACAGCAATATAGGGTCTATGTCTCTATAACCAACTTCTTTAGGAGCCTAGCCCAAGAGAGAAGCAACACATACCTCCCTTACTATAGTGAGGTGGTGTAAGAAACACACTATGTGAAGTAATCCACCTATGAAATTATTATGAGGCATCCTATTCACTATGGAAATCATCAGTGGTATGTGGAATAAATTTTCAAAAGAATTTTTCGAAAAGGTTATGTTATCCTCGATCATCCAGACTAAGGCAACCAAAAATAGTGCCCATCGGGGGAATCCAACTAATAAAAATTAGTAGCAGGTCCATATCCTTATACAATTGGCATCTTTAAGACCCATAAATGCATTCAAACATGGTCCAAGGGAAAATCCCAAATTATTGTTTGCAAGAGACTGTTTATTTCATCATAGTCATCCTTAGTGACCATGATTTCACAAGGGAAACATCTTACCACAAGCCTAGGGTTTTTTTAACCTCGACCCCATCTCTAGTATCATAAATTAAATTGGAACACACCCAAATTAGAGATATACCACATATAATAGAATATGTGTTTCTAGATACCTGTTTCACATCAGTTAATCTCATCATCATTGGCCCAACTATTATTTAAAAATAGGATATGGGTAAAAAAATTTAATAATGGTTGTTGTATCTACTACCCACCCAAAACTCAATTTTAGGGTCATAGTTACAAAAATATGTAATATTAGTTAATTAAAATCAAGAATATTATAACTTATGAAGATCAATTATGAGTTTATCAGAGAAATATACCCACTAACTATGGTTTTTAGGATGAATCTTCCTTTCATTCTTCAGTTGACCCTCTCAACAAGTGGATATTTCTCATCCCTACATGAATAATTAGGTCACTAATCAAATTTGGATAATATAAATCATCTCATTTAAAATAACTACCAATGTAATTAAACAAGTTCCCATAACAAGGGGACATTAGCTTCCAATTTAGTAAAGTAATTAAGGGTAGTTTAGGTGATGGTATACTAGGAATTAATGGACGCTCCCACTTCATTAATGGATTCCCTTGAATTAATATATGTACTGGTAAAATTATAGAGGAATTCTTATCCTTAGTGGATTTTACTCATCCTCGTACCAACTCTGGGAACCCTAATTTCTTGATATTTTATTGAATGGGATATCTATTACCACATCTCATCCATTTTTCTTACCCATATGACCCAATATTAGAAACCCAAAAATAGAAAGAGTCTACTAAGATCAAATTCTTTCTAAAGACCATAGAAATTCCTACATTTTCTAATATAATAACCTCATACATTAGTATATTGAAAGTTTTAAAGATATTTTTCTACAAATTCATATCAACACTAATGAAAAAAGACTATCCTTAACCTCTATAATTTCTAATAAAAAGGGAATGAAATAGTAACAAATGTCATTATGTGGTGCAAGGGTCTGAATAAATCATTTGAAACACTGATTCCCTTAGAATAATTGTTGAATATTTGTGTAAAAAACTTTTAGGATGAGTTATTATCTATATGAATCCCCTTGAACTATCTAGGTGTGTTCCGAGATGTAGTGACTATTACACAATGTCTAGATGATTCTATGCATGGAACTAAGAAAATAGATCATCTAGTAACACCACCATGAATGAGGAACATCAATAAATTTGAAGAAACTATAGTCACCCTTAAGAAGAAAATGTTTAGGTGACATAAACTTGAAAGAAGGAAAAATAAGATTTTTTCTATCTATAATGATCATGTTCCAGGGTACTCCAAATCGGCCCTATAAAACAATATGATCTTATTTTTATAACTGAAGAATCTAAATTCTATAGGACTATATGATCACCCGATTTAATTATCTTATAATTATATATTGGGTCAAAAAATCCATAAATTCTTCATAAACATGTATATTCTGAAAATTGTGGTCGATGATGGACAAGTGACATTCAAAAATCATAAGGATCCTATGTAATAAGTCATTATCGTTATCTCATGAGAAGAATAATTAAGGGTATATTCTCCTTATGAGAATTCATAATATTTTGATTAATGTATGATTCAAACATTGGTGGATACTGTGTAATCCCCCATAAGGGAAAAAAGTAAAACAATTGTAACCCCAATTCTTTTTGCATCTCCTTCTATAATACCTTCTACTTCGCAGCCTACAATTCTCTAAAACAATAAATATATGCTTGTCAAATACAAATAAGGGTCTTTAAATATTCCAATACTAATCCATACTCATAAGGATAGAATTACACTAATATTAGAAATATAGGCACCTACCCACCGAATAGACAAATGGAAACTATCCCCCCAATGAGATAATGGGAAATGTCCCATCAAATGAAATCCTATTTTAATGAATAAAACAAGTTCAGTTTTTTTCATCAATATAGTATCATCAATTTTAAAATAATTTCACCATGTTGTGATGATTGTACTCTTAAAATAGATAATCAAACACTTGAACAATCATTTTAAACACGGCTGGTTTTCTCATCCTTTATTCAAAACATTGATGAAAATGATCAGGGTAATACCCCATGTACAACTAAATAATTCATCAACTCTCTTGATTCCTCATATAGAATATTGATAGAGTATGTTCCTGATCTCAATAATAGATCTAGTCACATAAATATAAACTCATACTCTCAACATCAACCACCCATCATTCTAATGGGAAACACAAAGGATTTATAAATTCATTTACTAGTTATCCCCTTGAGGATAATATTTCAATTAATACTTAATAATATATCACTATGTTGTAGTGATAAAATGAAGAATTACAATAAATAATTAAAAAGTTAATTCAAGGATGGTTTACCTATGGTTAAATTATATGTACTTTTTGTATAGTTCCTCAAATATGTGAAGTAACCTAGCCTATATCTGGTAGAATTTTCTTATTTTTAATCGCCCCCTAGAGTTAATTTTGGAAGTTATAGTTATTTAGTGATCATCACAAAGTGCCCAAGAGATTATAATTTATTTAGTATGTTGATGGAATCATCAATGTCTATGTAGTTAATAGATTCCATATCTATACCATTATTAATTGAGATTAAGTAATCACTAACCAAATACCGGATTCTACTAGGTTCCAATGTTAATCAATGAATATGTTTCACACATGGGAAGTAGGATATCCATCCATTTATCTTTGACTAGTGAAAAAAAGTGTGTTCTATCAATCTGGAGTAATTTTATGGGTTATTTTACATTTCCATAAAGAATAATTTGACTAACCTCCCTTATATTATAAGACTCGAAGATGTTGTTTTGAGAGATTATTCAAATTAAATCCCCTACAATCAATTACTAAATCATAAAATTGATTGACTTTTTTTCCTTAAATATTGAAACTAGATGTTGATAAATATAGGAATAATATAGTTAAAAATACCTAAATATCTACTTCATCCTTGTGAACCAATTGAATATAATAGATATAGTGTTTCGAGGAATAAGGGTATCCAATATCTTGTAAATAAATAAAACAATTTCTAATACTTTAATCCTAAGCATGTGTCCAGGAATTTCACCTATACATTAGAACATGGAATTCCTGATCTCCTGGAGATCAAGAGACCGAAGGAAAAACTTTTAGAAGCACATCCCATATATCTTCCCTATAATTGAATTTCCTTCAACAACCATTCTCTAGTAAAAATTTGTTGCACTACATATTGGAATGAAAACCTTTCCCACATTAATTTTCCTTTCTTCTCATTCCAAGACACATTTCTATGTCAGTTAAAATTCAATACACATGAGATATATAATATCCTTGGGCCCACAATACTGGATCCTTTACGGAAATCATAAGAATTACATTTTTAGCATTGATGTCGATAGTTATGACCCAAATTTTTTTATCCAAACCTTAAAATTTTAAAAGGATATTATATATAACATAAATCTTCAAGTAAATTTTTAGTTTAGAGTTTTATAGAATTAGGAATACATATATCAACTTTTAGTCATAAACAACTAGTTCATAATGACAAAAAACATCTCCCATTATACCGAGCATCACTTATTTCACATTAGGACATCAACACCATCCTTGAAAAATACTTTATAGACACAAATAATTCATCTGTATTCTTTATAACATGGAGAAAATGAAACAAAAAAGGGGGATCTCAAATTCTCATTAAGGGAGAATATAAGCATTAACAACTTAATTTCTTCAATGATCATAATACTTCATAACGGTATGATGATATAATCAAATTTCTTCCTCGAATCATAAAATAACTCATTCTCATCAATATATGGATCATAAAATATGAAAACACGGAATAGTCAACATACATTAGAATCAATAATCATAAGTCATATGATATTAATATCAACCATAAGAAATATTTTAAACACGTAGAATGTATAAAGAAAAATTGTACACAACTTGGGACATCATTTTCGCTTCATCCTTATAATCACTCTTACGAAAGGAATAACCATCTGGTAAAAATCCATTCCAAATGCATTGTAGGGATATCACAGACCTAACCATCCTTCGTTTTCATGAAATCACTCATTAATGTTTTATCATGGAACAACCCATCTTTGGTTTGTAACAGAGCCACTGGTCAAATTTCTAAGTACCATTACATAATCAAAAGTGTCACACTCCGACCAGAGGTTATTTTATTTTAATTATTTTTGGGTCTCTCTTTTTAAGCTATGGTTTGAATTGGTTTTGTTTTGAAAGAATTTGAGTGCTTATGTGGGAGCGCGACGGTATGCGCGACCGTGTGTGGTGCCCAAATTTGATAAGAGAACTTTTTATTATTTTATTTTTATTTTATTTTAATTTTATTTTAATTTTATTATTATTATTAAATGGGAGTGCAACCGGGCGTGCGACCATGCATGCGATCGCACACACAACTGCAACCTCAGTTAGTAATGATATTATTATTTTGGTTGGTTTTATTATTTTAGTTTTATTATTCAAATGATTATTTTTTAATTTGATATTTAAATTAGGTTATTATCAAAATTATTATCAATTCAATTAATATTTTAATTTCTTTGTGAATGTTAATTTATTTTTATAATTATAAAAAAAAATTATTCACTGATTATTATTATTATTATTATTTTATGGATTAAGTTCTATTTTTTTCTCTATCTATTTTCTTTTCTTTTTTTCCCTCTCTTTTTTTCTCTCTTCCACACTTGCTCTCCCCTCCATGTTCCCCTCCCCCCTCATTCCTGTCATGCAAAGGACCCCCTAAACCCTACCTGTGTGCGCCTTATGTGCACCCTCCATCCTTCGGTCACCCTTCCCTTCAGCCGATGCCACGTCCAGCGACCATGCTCCTCCCCTTGCCTTCCTCCTCCGGCACGGCCTCCTCCGGGGCGGCCTCCTCCGGCGCGGCCTCCTCCGGCACGGCCTTCCCCAGTGCGACCCCCCTTCGGCACAAACCTACCCTTCACCCCTCCTCACCAGACAGCCTTGGCAGCGCCCCACCATCACAGATGGACCCTTCGGCGACCTCCCTTATATGTGGCGCACCTCCAAAACCTCTCTGCCATTCTTGGTTAGCTTCACGAACCCTCTCCACAGGTGCACTCTACTTCGTATAATTGTTTCTTCTATTTAATAGGGTTTTATATAAGGGTTTCATGTTATAATTGGATCTGTTTTGATGTTTTTGGTTTGATGTGATGATTTTAGGTATCATCGGGTTCCGTCGAGGTCGGTTCTAGCCACTGCCGTCAAGGGCAGTGGGTTCGCCATGGTTTTCAGGTGAGGATTTTTGAATATCTTCATTTTGGCTTAATTTTGATTTATGGGTTTTATGATTTTTAAGTTCTCATCAAATTATTTTGGGTGAGAAAGATGTTTTGAAAATATATTAACTTGTGTTTAATTTTTATATGGTATTATTGTGTGAAATGGGTTGCGTTTGGGATATAAATCCCTTTATGTATTGCATGGTTGTATTCTGTAACTTTTGCAATTGATTTATTAGATTTCTAAGGGTTGAAGATTATGTTTTAGTGTGGTGTTGGTGTGTTTTGGTCTGCCTTCAATGTTTTGGGGTAATGAGTTTCTTTCGGTTGTTGTTTCGCACCAATATTAATAGGTTTTATGGATGTTGTTTACTTCTTTTTAATTAATTAGTAGGGTGTTAGGCGGTTCCATGTGATTTTGGGGTGTCATTACCATTCAAGGCGAGGATTAAGTCTTATTGATGGGTTTTATAATATCTTAACTAGTGTATTTATTTGTTTTAAGGTTTATAATATTTTTGGTGTAGCTCATTGAACTCTGCTTTTTGGTTTCAAGTTGTAGGTGTCTCGGGTCACGTCAGACTGCGCTGCGCCTGTCACCACCGAAGGCGAAGCGATTCAGATTGCCTCAGATTGTTTGCCTTTATTTGTGGGGCACACCTTATTTTACCGCATTTTTTGGGTCCATTTCGTTTCTTCTGCACTAGTTTCAAGGGGAGTTTTACTCTGTCTATTCATTAAGATTATTTTTAAGATAGTGTTTCTATGTTTTTAGATACTTTGCGTTGTTGCAGTGCATTGGCAAGGTTTTTCTGTGATTTTACGGTCATCGACAAGTGGCGCGTGCTTTTTTTCAAGTTGGGTCATACCGCATCGTCGTCGTAACTAAGCTGCGAGTCGAGGTAGGTCCCCCATTGCACTTACCTTTACATTTAGAATTAATTAATTGCTTGTTGTTTTATTAATTTTTAATAAATGAAAAATAATATAAAATAACTAATTTCTAAATGCTTATTTGGTGTAATAGAGCCATTTATTTTATACAAGACACCTGAAACATTTTCCTGAAGAGCGGACACCCAGTATTGAAAGAATGTCGGTTTGGCCTTTAAACATAATTCACAGAATTTCAAATGTAGTACTTGTTTTAAAAATAAATGATTTCTTTTGAACAAGTGGTTTCGGTTTTCTCGAGAAATGAGGTCTTTATTTAAAATTATTGATGGCCCATTTGGCACTTTAATAAAATAGATTAATTTGGAAAACCCACTCGGGGGTGATCTTTGGTGTGCATTGATTGTGTGAGCTGTATGTGATGTTTGTGCATCGTGACTGATTAATTTACATTTTTGATGCACCCCCCCCCCCTCCCTTTTTATTGCTTATGTTGACATTGGAATCTCACATAGTGAATGAATCTTCTGAGAATGATTGGCACACTAGTTTAGATTATGCACTGGCTAGTGGCCCCATAGTAGGGGAATAGTGAGTTATTGAGGCTCTGGGGATTGGGCCCCTCGGTTAGGCCATGTAGGGATATATCAGGCGTTAGGGAATTATGACGTCATCGAGTTAGAGCATGCTTTTGAGATGAGTCACATGTATGGTATGTTCTGGATTGTTCACGATCTCCTAGGTTCGACTCATGTTTCATTTAGCGTTTATTTGTGTGTGGTGCACGATTAAGAAGTCTAGTTCGGTTGCTGGCTCATGTGTTCCATTTTTCTCCCATTTCCCTTGGTGTGTGTTGTGTGTGTTGTGTGGTTTTCCTTTTTGGATAATACTAAAGTTTGGTTTTCTAATTGTTCGCAAAAATGTTTTAAAATGCAATGCACCTGTTCCTTTGAAACATTAAAAATTGTTTTTAAATGATCAAGGGCAACAGACTGATACTTGTTTTAGAAATGAAAGTGTGTGTGTGAAAACCAATATCCTGTATATTTAGTTCAAACCTGGAATTAATAAATTCTTCATTTAAAGGCAGTGCATTGGGAATAGTTTGTTGGGCACGCCTACTGAGTTTTAATACTCACACCTATAGTTCTTTTTTTGTTTTTAGTGTTTTTGCAGGCTACAGCTTGGGTGCGTTCGCCTTGGGCGACGTTTGGTCTAGGGTTGGAGAGTGACCCGCCAGGTCACACAGAGATAGTGGTTGTCTCTTTCGGTTATTTTTATTTTCTTTTGTTCTTGTTTAGTTACTTTACATTGTTTATTTATTTGGCACTACTCTCCTTTATTCCTGCTGCTTTATTTATTTATTTTAATTGGGCGAAATCGTTCCCCACCGCCTCTGTTGATGCCCTAGCACTTTTCGCCAGCCCAGGAGGATCAGGAACACCTCTCAGGCCATGTCGCGGACCGGTTCGGGTGACCTATTCAGGGTCGACCCAGGTTGGTTCGTGACAAAAACACATAAATGATTTTATTTCATCATAAACCCATAATAACAACCATTATACATTAAATAACATGATTAAACCATGGAAAAGAAATATGTTACTTTTTTACCACTTTGAATCAGCTTTGTCCCCTACAAAATAAATGGGTTCCACAAATATTGCTTTGAAACATGATTAACCCATCCAAAAGAAACTAGTTCCATAACAATAACTTTGAAATTATCTCAATCCAACAAAAATAGAATCAATATGGTATCAATAAAAAATATCCCTAGTGGTATTAATAACAAGGTTTATTGATTTTAATGAATTTAAATACCATTAAAATTTTATTAAAAACATTATTGATGAAAATATCATTTTCATTTTGAAAATGAATTTTCAAAACATAAAACACATTAAAATTTATTATCATTGAAACCAAACTTCAAAACATTTAGGGGAATTTTTTAAAATTGTTTTAATAATTTAATGAGAAAAAATATCATTTCATATTCAAAAACATATTTTAAAATATTTTTGAAAACATTCTTAAAAAACAAGATTTTGGAAGAAAATATTTTTTGACCGATAAAATTTTTTTTAATAAAAAAATATTTTGAACTCTTGAGTATAAAAAGAGAGGGAAATGAAGGAAAAAAATTTCTTAACATGAAATGAATAGATTATAATAAAATTCTAGAGAATAATTTAGAGTTATATCATATGATTTCAGCATTGGAGACATAATGATAAACAATCCTGATAAACAAGGAGATTATAACATGAAACTCTTGACACATTGGTAACATTGAATTTTAAGCCCCATGAAATAAGAACATTAAATAAAACATATAATATGATTAAAATAATGATATTAATGATATAAAATTCCAAACGGGATATATATACACCTCATAAAATAAGATACGTTGATAACACGATATAAGTCACAAAGAAAGAAAATTATGTCAGAAATCCATTACCGCTTTCGTAACATTGAAACAATAAACCCCATGAAAGAACTATAATAAAATGGATATGTAAATCCAAATTAATTTAATTATAATAGTCATAAAATAAATTCATGGTAATTATAACCACCACATGACAAAAATAAGTGTTGAAAATGGTATATATCTCAAGGAAATAAAAGCGAGACAAGTAAACCATTACTACTTGAGTAATGTTTGAATCATGAGATATTTGGAATAATAAAATAAATAGAAACAATAAATATAACTGAATTCATTAAATTCATTATATATCACTACATAGGTAAGTATATATATCACACAAAATAAATAAGGTTTGAATATAGAATAAGTCCCATAGAAATAACAGTGACACTAGAAATCCCCGTACCTGAAGTACTAACTCTCATCATACTTTTTCAAACCTCATGTATAATAAATATATTTCTATAATAAAACTATAAAAAACTTAATAATATATATAATACCGCATAATACTTTATCATGACTTTATTCTACCCATTTAATAACAATTTCATGTTAAAGTTACATTTTGGGTAATAACTGCTTTGTTTTTCATATATGTTTTGACTTGTTATTTTTGTTCCTACTATTTTGATCAGTATTTCCTAGTTTAAATAATGTATAAAATTATATAATTATCATATATAATTAATATATATTTATTTATAATAATCTATAAAATATATAAATAGGAAATGAAATACTTTGTTCGTGGAGACTATATGTCTTACGTACATATAAAGGAAATTTCTATTTTATAGTCATATTTAATGAAAAAAATTAAATGATATATATATATACTACCATATAATTGTTATGTATTATATATCACATATTTCTATTACACCCTTCCTTAATACATTCAATGTAAAGTGTGAAGGAATCACATCGCATCGTGAGCCGGTAGTTTTTCGTACACACGAATGATATTATCATATTCTAAAAAAATTAAAGCATGATTTTATATTTTATATAAAAAATAAATAAGGATAAAAAAATCATAAATATAATATAAATCATATATAAATATCATTTATATCACGAATCACAACATTTAGAGGTGGTAATGAAAGAACGAGCATCATCGGTTCGCGAGGTGGTAGTTTGTGGTACACACGAACGACGATTATATGTCCCATTTTTTGAAAGTGTGTGTGGGTATAGGTCATACCATTAACATAACATCATATCATTATATTTATTATATTGAAGTTATTATATAATAATTTTAGAATAAAAATTAATGGTTCATATAAAGAAATAAAATAAAATTCCTCATTGATGAATGTTACCTCTTGTTTGGGTAACTCCTTTTGGTTTACATGAAAAACATTCCTTGGTTTTATTTATTCCCTAATTGGTATTTTAGGATGATATTAGGGAAGTTAGGAGTTTATCTGTGTTTTATTTTTTGATTCAAAATGCTTGATAGGTGTGTAGTATGTAGGAGAGTGAATTCACTTTTATAATGAATGAGGAGTGTATTTCTTATAACTACCAAAAAGAAAAAAACCATTGTGAGGTATACCTTATATAATGTGCCACCAATAATGTACAATATTAAATAGAAAAGAGTATATGATTGATATAACTCCATAAAATGGGTTTTGAATAAGTTAATATGTAATTTTCCCCTTAAGATTAAATTTTAACCACAACTAAAATCGATTTTATGTAAATCATTGTAATTAATTTTAATTTCATCCACTAATATTTCCAGTCAAAAAATAAATTTAGAATAATAGAAATTATAAAAAATTATTAGTCTAAATACAGAATCCCTTGTCCCAAATTCGACTCACATAATTTTTAACACCCAAAGACTTAATAATTTTTTCATTTTAGATTAAATTTAATTTTTCTGCAAACTATATTTATAAGAAACACCTTATTAATCTTACACTACACACAAAAAGTATTTGGATAGTGTTACATGCAAGGCCATGTTTTATCGAACAACAATATGTTATTAAAATATTATTATTTAACATATAATATATAACCAAGCCATAAATTTAGTAGTTATGAATAGTATTAACTAACATATGAAAATTTATGGTTCAATTAATTGGTTAAAAAATTAATTAAAAATGAATATAATAACCAATTGAATGTATCGAAAATATTTTTATAGAAAACCATTTTTATGCTCAAATGTCATTTAATCTAAATAGATTAAAGTAATTACTATTATTGAATGGTATTAATTGAATATATATGTTATATATTTAAACAAATATTTGTTATATCCATCTAATAATTTTTATTAAAATAACATAGGAACAAACCCCATATTCCACATAAAGAATCTATATTTTTATAAAATAAATTAAACTGTTTTTTAAAAGAGATTATATTTTAAATACAATTATAGAAAATTTTATATATTATATTTGGAAAAATAAATTTTATCTTTTGAATCAGATTATAAAACAATTGTATGATTTTTTGGTATTTTTCTTATATGTTTCATGTTATGATGAGTAGTGAAAAATTATAAATTATAATTGAAAATAAATTTTTTCATAAAAATAATTTGTAGTGTCAAATTATATTATTTTTATTGGTTTTAAAGTATAATTATAATATCTTTTATAATTTTATAAAATATAGTTCATTTTAATAAATTTTACATTGAATATGAATATAAAAACATTACAATCATTTTTTTCACTTTAATAACAAGTTTTCTCATTTTGTCAACGAGATTATTGTTAAACAAATTATTGTAGCTTCTATGTTATGAATTAGTAAAATTGGATTCAATATTTGAAATTTTTTGTCAAAATTATTGGAATAGGTTTATTTTATTTTTTGGGCATAAAAATAGTAAATTTTAAAAATATTTTAATTACAAAGGTTAATGGTAAATCGGGTAATAAAGGGTAAAAATAATATTATAAATATTAAAAAATTACCCTAACACTAGTCCTTATTTTTTTTGGGTGAGTATTATTCATTCCTAAGAATTAAAGTATTGTTTATGAGACCATTTATGGCTTTTTTATAAAAACATAACATTATTAATATTATATTCATTAGAAAGTCAATTTTTTCATACTTTTGTTTTTAACAAGAGAAATATTTTTAATACGGAGTTGTATAAGAGATACGTTCAACTATAAATATTATTTTGAAATAAGGAATATTTATATACATCATGATAATTTATTTATAATTTTTATAGAAAAAATTGGTACACTAAATGGTGACATAATGATGATGCAGTAATGGTTTAATTAATTAAAGAACCAAATAAATGATATTAAAAATATTCAAATAAATATAATTTGAAAAAATTAATGCCATCCACAAATTTTATAAATTACCCTAACATATTATGTTTTTTTTCTAAAAATAAATGTAATTAATAGTTTTAAAATTGACACTAATTATATTTTAAAATAAATAATATTTTATTAAATGATATAAAATTTATAAAAATATAAAATTCAATAAAATTACTGGGTTGAAGTAAAATAATTTATACAAGAATAATTTTATTAGAAATTTTTCATTTTTTAGTAATTATATTAACCCTCAAAGTGTAACTTACATGATATCACGATATGATATAAAAGGGATAAATAAGGGTTAAAGCAAAAAAGTTAAGGATTAACAAAATAATGAAAACATTTCTAATTTTAATTGGATGATTTTATTTATACCCATAATGCTAAGACATTGAAATTTATCCTTTAAACATCCCAAACCATGTTCTAGAGGTCATGATCTCCAAAAAAAGATCAATTGTAGATTCCTTAAGAATAGATCTAGGGTATGTTTTCCAAATATAAGGAAATCATTTCTACTAACTCATCCAAGTACTCTTCTTCTTTTAATTCCTCTTTATTTGTTTTTTCGATTATAAAGTAATAAATATAGTATCATATATATTATAATATGTTATTCTTATTATGAGACACTAATATTCCATGATTTATCCTTCCCATAAAAAATGAAAGCACCACGCATGCGTACGTATAGCTTACCATCTCCATGTCATGGGGTAATTGGTTTTTCATCACCACTTTATTTGGTTGGGTATAATGATAAGAATAATGGATATAAATAATAAATATGACATGATATTTATTCTATATAATTAAAACACCATGAATTTCCTTACACTTCCACTATTAAAGGAATGACATCGTTTCTCTGGCGTACGTACGACCCATCATCTCCATGATGTGGTGAGATTCATTTTTCACATTAACCACTTAAGAATAATTATAAAAATGTATATAATGGGTAAATATAGTATCTCTAAACTTAATATCATTTTTTATATTAAATACATATATATATATATATCCTTAGAATAAGAAACCAGACTTACATGACAAAACATGCAATTGAAAATGAAGCAGCTAACAATCAAAACAAGGGTAAAAACAGAATATCATTAACAAAACAATATAATAAGATCATATATCATATAAAAAATATGTATATGGTTTTGGTATAAATTTATAACATGTTTTGAAATAATTATACAGGATAAAAAAATTACATTCAATTAAAGTAAAGTATAAGGTAAGGGTTATTTCATAATCTCATTATTATTTTGGGTTATTTATATGTAATTATATACTGGGGAAAACTTATCATCCATGTCCATTTTTCTTAAAAAAATCCATAAGTATTTCTACTATATTACTAAAATTTATAAGGCCTTTTAACCCATGTTTAAATTTTTATAAAAAGGATTGAAAGAAATCTTTTTCCTTTTTCCAAATGAGGTACTTTATAACTTTTTCAATAGAATGATTGTTATTTTAAATTATATTACATGAGCTAATTTTTACATTGTCATGACATATTACCATTTTGAGGCTTCCTTTATGAGTTTAGAAGGTTATTTTCAAATAATTTTCTTCATTTATAGTTGGATATCTTTTTAAATAAATAATTACAATGATAATAGGGGTATTTCTATCAAGTATTTTTAATGATTTTATTAGATTATTTTCATCTATGTCAATATCCTTTGTTAAATTTTATGCTTTATTAAGGTTGATCTATTATGATATCATTTACCATATTCTATTAAATGGTTTATTACCAGTTTGAGTATGGATGTTTTATTTTGATATCATTCACCAAATTATATAGAATGGTTTTTGAATATGTTTATTGATTGGGGAAAGTTATTTATATTTTTTATGTATATGTTGTTTATATTAACCTCATTCATATAATAAATTAATTAGAAATAGTAAATTATGGTAAAATCGTACTATATCCTCTCAATAGATTAGTAGGTCTCATTAGAGAAACAAGATGTGGACATAGTTGAGGCCTTTCTAATTTATTTTTAGATATGGATTTGGTCGAGGCATTAAACAATTATTCTTAGATGTTTTGGTTGAGGCCTTGATGATATGTTTCATATGACTAGAATTATGAATTCCATAATTATGAGATTATTTTTTGATATTCCATGTGGTTATTATAATAGTATAATACCCATGGTTATGTTTTATAAATCGTTTGATTATTTAAATGACTTGTGTTTTAGTTATTTATATTGCTATATTGTATTTTCCATATGGTTTACGCTATATTTACCCATAGATTTCAATGTAGTATTACCCTTACTAAGAATTTTATCTCACCCATTTCTTGTGTTTTATTTTTTCTCTAGGATAAAAAGATGTGTTTTATGTTTGATTTGCAGGGTTACACTAATTGGATTATTCACATGCTAAAAGAAAATTCATTGTGTATTTTATGTTTTAGACTGTGATGTGAATTTCAAGTACCAAATTTTGTTTCCAAAAATGATAAATTTGTTGGCCCATTGGGATTTTAATATCATATCGATGAAAATATAATATAGTAAGTAACTAACTCTAGACTAATGGGGTTGGGGTTATTATAGTTAGTATCAAAGGAAGTTTTTTAGGAATCTTGGAAACTAGATAAGGTAATATTTCAATAAGACGGACTTTGAGGATAAGAATATAAGAATATCCTAAAATTTTGGTACGGTATAGATTATGACGGATGACCTTGAAATACATCCATTTATCAAAAATACAAGTGTGCGTGGTTCGGGCATAGATGTACCTAGGGGTGACAACTCTGATAAGGTGTGTCGGGCCGGACATGGTGTAAACTAGTACATGACAACGGATCTTATTATGCACCTGGTATGATACTCCTAAGTGATATTCTTATGATAATTCACATTTTCATTAAAATCAATTATGAAAGAAATAAAATTAAAAATTTCCCCAAATAAACCTTGTTTATGATTGTAAGATTTCATTTGGGTATGTTTTTAAATATATGTTAAGTGTTACTAGTTCGAAATTTTTTCACAATTATTCATAACCTAATATAATGTATAACTTTTTTTAAAAATAGAGCCTAGTGAGAGGAATTGAAACTGTAACAATTCATGTAATACATATAGCTATTTTCCTGGGATAGCTAACTTAGGTTATGAACAATAACCTTACCTATATATGGGATCCTGATCCACAATGTGGAGGTACAATGATAGACCAATTAATAAGATGAAAACCTTTAACATTCAATGGAACTACAAATCCATTTGTATAAAAATAATGGATAATTTATTTATAAAAATATTTCTCTCTTTGGGAATTAATAAAAGGTATAAAAAATTCATGGAAGTTTATCATCTTTTAGAAGATGTAGATCAATATTGGTCATTGATCCAAAATACTTATGAGTATGAGGAATTAGAAAACATGTAATAGAATAATTTCAAAGACACTTTATTGTAAAAATATTTCCCTTGAAAATAGCAAGAAGATATGGAGAGACAATTCTTAAATTTGAGGAAAAAAGGATGATAAGAATATTGCTAAGTATAAAGAACAATTTAAAAGTTTATCAAGGAATTCTATAGACTACATACAAAACCCAAGGAATGAGATCTATCTTTTATTTGAAGGGCTAAATCTCTTCCTCCCAGAGGCATTGGTCTCCCAAACATTCTCATCATACGAAGATATAATCTCATGTTATATAAAGACTATGAAAGAGTTATTTATGTCCTATGACATTAAGGGGAAAAAAGAGAAGAATATAATCATGGATGAAGGAAAAAATAAACGGAAAAAGTGAAACAAATATTTTACAACATTTGATAATTGTGGAAGGAAACACATTGGTCCCTTCTTAAAAGGAAAATTAGTTTTCTTCAAGTGTAATGAGAAAGGTAATCATGATCATGATTTTAAGAGAAAGAAATAAACTACCAATATTAAATGTTATAATTATAAAGATATGTTACATTATTTAAATGATTTTCCTAAGAGTCTAGTAAATATTACATAGGAAAATATTTGGGATCAAGGTCAAGCATATGTTTCTGACATTACCAAAGAGGAATGATTAATATTATTCTATATTTGGATCTAATTAATATTTTTTAAAAGTATTTTATATATCATGCTATTATCAAATAAATTATGAAATATATTTATTATTACACTATAGTACATTTCTATCAAGTATTTGAATTCCTGTATTGATTGGCACCGACAACCAAGAAGAGTGATTTAGTAACAAGTTGAACTTTTTGGAAAACACATGCTTAAAGGAAATTTAAGCCTTAATATGTTATTGATATTGATAAAACGATGTTAGTAAAATTGATGATTGATAAGGATAACACATGTAGAAATTTTGGCTATAGCCATGGCCCAAAACTATTGTTATAAGCTATAGTCGTGGTTCCATATATCTATGGCTAGTATTGGCATGACTATATAAAAAACCTATAGCAATAGTTTTTTGGGTTGTTGCAATGATTTTCCACCATTTCAATAGTTCCTATAGTTTTCCACAATGGTAGATCAGCTATACCCATTGTTAAAAACGTGTCTATATGTGTTATTTCCATGGTGGAAACTCGTGTCTATAGCCACAATAAACTACGGATATTTCACAAAAATAATATCATCCTGGCGGGGTTCGATATTTATACCTCCGCTATGGGATTCAGTTGCCTAACCACTGCTCCACAGACAGCTTTGAGTAATTATATATATTTTTATATATAAATTATTAACAATAGTGGCTATATGGAGTAAACCATGGAAATAGGAATTTCTGTGCTTTTTTCATAGGAAAATTTTTCACCCCCGTAAGTGTGGGGGACTTATAGCCACTGTTTTGAGAAACCATGGATATAGGTATAGGAAATATCCATAGTTTAATAGAACCATGTCTATATCATTTGAGAAAATTTTCTATAGACATGGTTTGAGAAAAAAATTTCTATATACTACATATATAGAAATGAATTTATCAAAACCATGGCCATATACTTGACATAAATACCTATACCCTTGGTTTTTAAAAACCTTGGCTATAGGTCCATGGCTATCACTCGGTTTTCTAGTTCTATAAATTAAATAGGTCACTACTAACTAACTTCAAATTGATTCTAAAGTACTGGATAATAACACATAGAAGGGTTATAAGGTTAAAAAATTATGAAATGGTTTAAATTGAACTTTAGATGAGGTTTAAAAATTATTGTATTACCTAACTATGTGATGAAACCAATGCTAATAAATGAATATAAAATAGTTCTAAAAACAAGGAATATATTTTGCGTATAGATATGTATCAAATATGTATATTAACATATATCCATTGAGGGTGAAAGAATTTATAAACTCTAGGAAAATGAACTTAAACCAAAAATGTTGTCCTAGTACTTTCTTTTTCGATGAATCAAATGGTCCCTTAGATCATCCTAGATTTATGGGCTTTTGATTTTTAACTTTCTCCTGACCATGTTCTCTATCACTCTCTATTATAACATGATGATTATATTTCTCTTTCATGTCTATGTTTTTTTACATGGAAACCAAGTATGTGTTAACTCTTGTAACCTTCATAATTGTCTTTATTTATTTTAAAGTTAAGGTATCGTTATTAATTCTTCCAATTTGGGATTTCAAAAAATATATTTTCAAAAGTCAAAACCTTAATTTGTTTATCCTGGGATTAAATTGCGAAGAATAAATTTATTAAAGTATGCGAGAATATAACACCCCAATAGTTTACAATGTTTTTATTTTTGAATAAATTAAATTTTGTTTCTAGCTTTTCTTATACACAAAAAAATGTTAAGTATACTCTATAAAAAATAATGAGCTGGCTTCCTTTAAAAGCAAGTATGAGTTTTATCAAACAATAATATATTATTAAAATACTATTATATAATAACATAAGATATAACCTTTCTATTAGGTTGGTGGTTATGAATAGTATAAACTATATTATAAAAATATATGGTTGAATTTATTGGTTACAAATTAATTATAAATGAATATAGGAACCAGCTAAATTTATTAGAAATGTTTTTATAAAGAACTGTTTTTATGCTTATAAAGTCCTTTTATCCTAATAAATTAAATTAATTACTATTAGTGAATAATATTAATGAAATATCTCTATTATATATTCGATCAAATAAAATTGGTATTTATCCAATAGTTTTATTATGAATAATATAGGAACAAATTTAATATTACTCATAAAAACCCAATATTTTTATAAAAATAGTTTTACAACCTTTTATTGGATAACCAATTTTAATTCCAACTTTTGACATTTTTATATAATATATTTGAAAAAAATAAACTCAATCTTCTAAATTTGAATAAAAAAATTTATTTCTGTTTAATATTTTGTATTTTTATTATAAGTGTCATGTTTTTATTAATAGTGAAAAATACAAAGTTTTAATTGAAAATAGCTTTTTCATCGAAATGATTTAGTCTTAAATTATATTTTTGATTGATTTAAAAGTTTAATTATATTATTTTATAATAATTTAATTAAATATAGGTTATTTGAATCAATTTTACTTTGCATATGAATATAAAAACATCATAATCTTTTGTAAGTTTTAACTTTAATAACTAGTTCTCTCATTCTATCAATGGGATTAATTATAAATTAATTCTTTAAATTATATGTTCTAAATTATGAAAAATGGATTCTATATTTCAAATCAATGGGTTAAAATTATGTAAATAGGTTTATTTTATTTTTTGGGAATATGAATAATAAATTTAGTAATATATTAATTATAATGGTTAAGGGTAAATCTAGTAATTAAATCCAAAAAAATATAATAAATATTAGAAAATTACCCTAAAACTTGTAATAATTTTATTGGATAAGTATTTTTGATCTCAAAGCATTAAAAGATTGTTTGTGAGAGAATTTATGGCCTTTTGGATGAGAATATAACATTATTAATATTATATTCAAAGGAAAGTCAGTTTTTCCATATCTTTGTTTTTAACAAGAGAAATACTTTTAATATGGGGTTATATAATATATATTTTCAGCTATAAATATTATTTTGAAGGATTAAATGTTTTTATACATCATAATAATTTATTTATAATTCTCAGTGATAAAATAAGTACCCAAAATGTTGAAAAATTATGATGCATTAATTATTTAAGTAATTTAAGAATCAAATAAATGATATTAAAAATATTAAAAATAAATATAATTTGATATAATTAATGTAATCCATGCATTTTACTCATTAATTTGACATATCAGTGACGATTTAAACTATTTTATCTAAAAATATCATTTTTATGATATTTTTTAAAAATTCATGTAATATCTATTGTCAAAATTGACACTAATGATATTTTGAAATAAATAATATTATATTAAATGATATAAAATTCAAAAAAAATCTAAAATTTGGAAAAATTATTTGGATGAAATTAAATATGTCATCCATGACACATTCTCTTTGTCATTTCGCATTTTATATTAACTATATTAACCATAAAAATGTAAATTATATGATATCATGGTAAGAGTTAAAAAGGGTTCCTCCCAATATATTTTTTTGTATTTTTCAACAGAAACTTTTAATGGATAATTTTGAACCGTAAAATTTTTTACAATAAAACATACTCTCCAGGCCAAGTCTTCAAAACAAAAAACCACTTCAAGACAACAACAAAAATCAAAAGCACCCCAACTGCCACAAAATTTCTAATTTAAAATTGAAAAAAAATTATGCCCAAAAAGTCTAGACTGGAAGCCTCATTGAACCCTCCTCGAACCATGCTTTGATTAACTCCAGCGCCAAACAAAAAAACTGAGATGAATTTCCAGATTCAAAAAAAACACCAACACTGAGGTGGCCCAAACCACGATGCACTACATCAACCATCACATCACATCCCTCTACGATCATGATTTGGAAAACCAATTCTTCATCATTTCATTTCGTCCCTACTGGAGCCCCCATGGGAAAACATCCCAACACAGTTCCCATCACAGAATAACCCACACTGTTATCACCCACACTCGTCAATCATCTCACCACACCAGAAAAAATCACCAAATCTAGAAACATAAAATGAAAGATATCATCTTCGCAAGAAAAACCATAATAGACGTCTTTTTTATACTCATCGCCACCATTAGAAAACCACACAAGTCGTCAGAGAACATTGGTGATCGTTGTCACCACCGAGAAAACATAACCATCACCATACATTAAGAAATAGACCAAAACAAACCATGTTGAGAGCATCATCAGTAATAGCATCCCATTTCCCAAAATCTCTAAGGAACTACCTCTCCCAATCCGACTCAGAGAATAGTGGAGGGACTTGAGGTCAGGGAATAGATTTTAACAGCCTACAGCTCCGAATTGCGGCCTCACAGTGGGGCTGAAACAATCATCCAAATACAAGAATCAACCAGCAAAGGAGCACCTAAAAAACCAACAAATACCGAACCACTTAACCCAGAACCATAGTGGATCCAATTCTTCTAATCAAACCTAGAGAGGTGTGGGGGAATGTGAGGTCAGAACCAGGTAGAGGCAGTGAGAGCCTTCCATATAAATAATCATCAATGGAACCGATAGATCTACCCTGTGAGACAAATGCCTAGAAAAAAACATCCAAGAAGGAAGAAATTGGGAGGGGTGAGAAGAGGGAAAGAAAAGGGGGATATGAGGAGAAAATAGTTCTCAGATGCACCACTGACCTCGAAGCAGTGTGTTTTTTAAAGAATACCCTCATAAAAAGGGTTAAATAAATATTAAAACAAAAAAGATAAGGACAAACAAAAATAATCAAAACCTTACTAATTTTCATAGGATGAATTTTTTTCACCCCCTAATCATTATTTCTATTAAATAAGTCATTTTGAAGAAATTTTTAATTGAAAATCAATTTATATTAACTTTATAGTTTTAGAGTTTCCAAAGGTTCCTCTCACCATAATTATAAAAGGGAATCTCCTCCCTCACTTATTTAGAACATTTTGAGCCTTCTAACATGAATAATTCCTTCCAATTTATCTAGTAAAAATATTTAAATACATTATAGAAGTTTTGGTATCCCCAAAAGACCATAATTAGATCCCTTGAGTGTAACAACACAAGATTTCATAGTACGTTATCTCTTTAAAGTATTTCAATAACTTTTACTACACACAACACCGAGTTCAAGAGCACCATGACTTTCCAAACTAGCCGTTAAGAAATCGGTTATGAATAGTATTAATAGAATTTTGAAATTTATATACTCTATATAATTTTATAATCCATATTATGTGTTTCTTAGACATAATATAAGAACAAATTCATTTTTTTCAAATAAAATATGTATTTTTTTTAAATCTAATTTTACTACCTTTTAATAGAGAACCTTTTTTAAAACCAATTTTTGACACATTTATATATTCAATTTAATGAAATTAAATTTTTATTCTGAAACCAGGACATGAAAATTTATTTTGGATAATTTTTTGGTACTTTTCAAAAAACATTGAAATTTTGATGAATAGTGAAAAATACTAAATTTTAAATTAAAAACAACTTTCTTAATCGAAATAATTTATAGTGTTAAAATATACATTTGAGAGGTTTTAAAGTATAATTATATTATATTTCTATAATTTAATATAATATAGGTCATTGTATGTAATTTCACATTTAAATTATATGTAGACAGGTGTGAATCTTTTAATAGTTATTATTTCTAAAAAAACATGCTTTTTTGACAACTAAAATTAATTTTAAATTGATTTCTACCACTTCTGTGTATTGAATTTGAAAAATTGGATTCCATATTCAAAATAAAGAGGTACAAATTGTGTAAATAGGTAACTTTTATTTTTAAACATTATGAATATTTACTCTAGTGAATATTTTATTTACCATGGTTAAAGGGTAAATCTGGTAAATAAGGGTAAACAAATATTATTACAATAATATTAAATTATTATAACATGTGTCGTATTCCTATTTTTGGGTACATTTCCAACCAAGGGCATCCTTGGGTTGATTTTTGGACCCCCTAGATCCACTTTAGAGTGATAATGACAGTATATATTAATTAATTTAAAGACAAAAATGACATAAACATATATCTTTTAGTAAAATAATTTTTACAAGGGGTTATATAAGTTATCTTTTTTACTATAAATATTCATTGTAAAAATAAAAATATTTCCTACATCGTGGTGCTTTTTTTATAATTTTTATACATCAAATAAATAAAATTATTTATGAGACAATAATGATGCAGTGTTTACCTCCTGAAAGAATGGTTTAAATAAATGAGATTATAAAAATTAAACCAATATACAAAACATGTCCAATTATTGTTGAATTATTTTATATCTTACATGTTTAATATTATAATCAACTTTAATTAGTTTTTTACATTTATAAACTAAAACTAATTATATAATAAAATAATATTTTCTAACATTCTTATAGAGCCCCTCCTCCCCCTTATAAAAATCCCTCAACTCTAACCCATTTCTCACACCTCTAAAGCCCCTTGGATCATCCAAAATCATCCTAATTAATCTCCCTACATCCCACTAATTATATTATAAGCCTTAACAAAGGCATAAGGCACTTAAATGAATCCTTTTGGATCAAACCAATGGGAGTTACCCAATTTAAAGGTAACATCTCCTCTTAAGTTCTTTTATTTTATTTTACTTCTCCATCCTTCAATACTCTCTTTGTTATTTTCTTTTATAATGAAGATTGTATCCTCAATATAAAAGTTTGTTGATATGAGAAGTATCCGAAATACACTTACACACACCTCCATCTAATGGGTATATAACAAAATGTTTCTATGGATTGCGAACTACTGCCTCACGAAATGATGATTCTTCAATCTTCTACTACCACCTCTTATAGTGTCTATTACAATGGAACTATAATTATATTTGATATTTATGATATTTATTTTATCTATAAAATTCTGTAATTCTGTTTTATAGCATACATTTATTCTTTTTATGTTGTATATATGATAATTTCATTTTTGGAAAGTGCGGACTACCACCCCCTCAAAGTGATATGACTCGTTTATACCATACATGGAACATATAAAGGATGGTGTTAATGAAATTATGTAACATATATAAAATATTAAATTATACTAGAATAATAATATACCTTTGTATCAATTGGTCTTCTTTCATTTTAAAAAAATTAAATGGAAGTAGCGTTCGTGTATATGTACGGATTACCATCTCCACGAACGCAATGAGATTCATTACACATCGTAACCATTCAAGAATAATTTTTATTTGATTATTAAAAATAATATTTAAGAACATTATATCATTCTATATGTGAATCAAATACATCCTATCCATAAAAACATCACGAACATATCAAAACATTAAAAGTAAAATGAACCAGTTAACACCCAAAACAATGATACTACTAAAATATTATTAACAAATCAATATTAGAAGATAAAATATGATATCATATTTATGTATTTGGTTCTTGTATAATTTAATAATAGTTATTTTTCTATTATACATGAGTTTAACGTACCCTTGACCAAGGAAAAGTACAAGGTAAGGGTTAATTCCTCAATTTCATCATTATTCAAGAGTGTTTATTTGTAAGTTTTTATTGGGACATATTTCTTATCCAGTTCTATGCTTCCTAAAAGAGTCTTCAAATGGATTATTTTTAAGGAATTATTTTACTAAAACATCATTTTAAATGTTTTAAATATTTATTCTTTTAAACATTTCACATTAATTTCCATGTTTTCAAATTGGTTTTAAGGATTTATTTATATAGACCTGATTGTTTTAAACTATTAATTCTTTTAGAAAGATTCAAAGTGGTATGGGATAATTTGATTCAAAACTATCTTTTAAATTAATTCCTTTATAAATTTTGTAACTTTTAAATGTTTTTATTAAAAAGGCATATTTCTCTCAAACAAAAAATTTGGTCATTTTCAACTATGTCAACATTCTTTACAAGATATTATTATTAATCGAGGTTGATTTATTGTAATAAAATCTTCCCTATTGTATTGAATGAGTTATGATATGTTTTACTGTGGATGTGCTATTGTTATACCATTCATGGTTTATGGTTAAAGTATTGACATTTCCCATTCTAGTTTTAACATGAATGTTTGTGTTATATTTCAAAATTTTCATATGGGGAATGCATTGGACTTAGTAAGTGACGGGCGGAGC
This sequence comes from Viscum album, assembly GCA_963277665.1. Classification (NCBI taxonomy): domain Eukaryota; kingdom Viridiplantae; phylum Streptophyta; class Magnoliopsida; order Santalales; family Viscaceae; genus Viscum; species Viscum album. Next base: position 1,463,765,730 of record OY728156.1, on the reverse strand, counting down.
CCGATATATCTCCTTGATGCATCAGTAGGTTTTATGAGACAAACTAGTGTCTTGGAATAAGTTCTTGACAAAATATTATTTGTAGTCTTGGGATGAGGCCTTGACTGTGTGGTTATGTTGTCTGGCATTATGTGTTCCATCATTTTGAAATTAGCTATTGATATTACATGTGATTATTCGACTAGTAGAATATCCATGTGAATAACTAAATGGAATTTTTTTATTTATCTTTTCCATATTATGATGAAGTTTAAGTTTAAAAGGATTTTATTTTAGTTTTATACATTGGCTTAAAATTTTATGCTTATTTATAATGTTTTTTCTATATCTTTATCCTTACTGAGTATCTGATCTCACCACTTTATATGTTTTATTTTTCCTAGGATTTGAAGATGTATTTTATGGTTGACCTGTAGGGATAGGCTAGGGGATATAACTATGTTCAAAGGGTAAAAATGTTTTTTCATCCCATGATGTAATTTAATACTTATGTATGTATCTATTAATTCCAAGGAAACTAAAATAATCGGCCTTTCAGGACATGATTCCCTGTATCATTCCAATGTTTCGTAATAATTCACTAAATCTGGGTAACTAGGTTCAGGGCATTGTAGTTGGTATTAAAGTAAGTCTAGTAAAAACCTTATAACCTATATTTAGATAAACTCTAACTAGAGCACATTTCCCTAAGATAGACTTTGAGGATTTGTATAGAAGAACTTCCTAGAATTTTGGTAATGTAGAGATTTTGTGTATTTAAAAAGAAATACATCCCTATATGGATATGAGAAAGTAGAGGCAGTTATGGGACAAATGTACCTAAAAATGGAAACTCCAACAAGGAGTATCAGGCTTGACCTGAGGTATCTTGGTAAATGAAAACAGGACTTGTTTTACTTTTAGTTACGACACTCCCAGGGTATATACTTTGGATAATTCACATTTTCATTACAGAAATTATGAATGATTTTGGAGTAAATACTTCTTCAAAGAAAACATGTTTTTGATTATAGATTATATATATTATCTTTTCAATTTACGTTAGGTATTTTATAATTATGTAATTATGCATTGTGATTTATGAACTAACCTAGTGTATGACATTGTTTAAAAATGGTGTCTAGTAGATGGAATGAGAACTCCAGCAATACGCATGATCTAAAGAGTAAGAAAGGCCATATCTTTCATGGTATTCAGAAAAAATTTATAAAATAAATAGCCTCCCATGTATTATCATCATATGAAGAAATAGTAGCATGTGTTAATAAGATATGTAAATAATTCTCTGAGTCCTATGGATATGAAGGGAGGCCTGAGAAGAAAAGGATGGTAGAGAGAAAGATGGATAAAGGGAATAAGGGAAAGAAGGATTTTCCCATATGTGATAACTGTGTAATGAATAACCCTGGGAAATGCTTGAAGGGAATGGGGATTTGTTATAAGTGTGGAAAAAATGACACTAAGTATGTGATTAAAAGGGTAAGAAAAAGGTTTCAAAAGTACAATGCTTTATCTATAAGGATTTGGGACACTATGTGAATCAATGTCCCAATCATCAGAGTTTACTACAAATGATGCTATTAGATAATAATCAAGTTATGATATTACCAAATATGAAGAGTAATGACTAGTGTTCTTAGGTTGATATTTAATAATTATGTCATTTGAGTGTTGTATCAATGATGTAAAGGTTATAATAATTATGGAGTATATAAGGATTGTACTACAGTACTATTTCATTAAGGATTTTAGATTGTGTGGTACCAATAGATGTGACTCAATAGCAAGTTAAACCTTTTGGAAAATGCATGGCTGAAGGAACGGTGAACATTAATATGGTCCTTATACTGTGGTATTGATTTTGGAATAAGAGATGATTGATTTGTATAAATTATATAAGACATGTTTTACGAAATTGGAACTAATTAATGGTTTTTTTATTCCATAATTATTGGTGATTACAACATTTTTGGATTTAAGGAGTATATCCAGTATTCTATGATTTACAGAAGGAATAATGAAGTATATATGAACTCAAAAATGGTTTTTTAGTAGTTCATTTTATTACCACATTTTAAGAGAATACACGATGAAGGTTTTCACATGTAAATTATGTGACCTTCCATATAAATTTTGGACTCTGATTTTGGACAAAAGTATTGTGGATAAGTTTATAGGTTGGAATAGATTAAGTTCGACATTGGATACTATTGTTAAGGTTAAATAATTTCTTAAGATTATTTTTGGATTGTCATAAAAAGTACAACCTGGAGGTCATTCGATAACCCGTCACGTCCGGCAAGGCTGCGAGACATGAACCCGCAACTGAAAGGTGGCAAGGGTACACCACCTACCATTGTCTTATGTGATATCCTAGTTTGTATAATGTATTTCTTTTTAAATTTTTTCTCAAATGAATTATAAATTAATTATATTTTGAACCCTATATGATTAGGATAAATAGAATATTTTTATATTCTATTATATTTTTGAGTAGAAGATTAGTTTGTGGTAGGAAAAAGTTGAAGGATGAAACTCTACTTGTAAAGTCTATTTTTTCCTCTTATTATATAAATAAATTATCTCTTAAACTTTAGGGAAGGGTTATTAAAACCAAAAATATTTTTTCCTAATACCTTGTGTTTTGTTGAACTTGTGATATTTTAAATCATCATAGATTGATAGCTTTGAGGCCCTCAATTTTACACTTGTTTGTGATTGATGAACTCAATCACTCCCTATAAATATTTTCTTTTTTCCTCTAGTTTTATGACTCAAATTGATATCAATGTTCTCATAATTGAGATAATAATTTGGTGGTGACTTTTTCATTTATCTTACCCTTTTATTAAAACTGAATTTCATTAACCAAATTTCTGATGTGGGTATTCCACAAAGGTATTTTTCTATTCTTAACATTTTATTTTCAAAAAAAAACAAATTGTGAGAAATAAATTTATTGAAGGAGGGGAGAATGTAACACCCCAAAATTTCATAGTATGTTATCTCTTCAATTTATTTCAATAACTTACACTGCAAGCAACACCCAGTTTGAGTGCACCACAACTTACCAAACTAGCCATTAAATAAGCAGTTATGAAAAGTAGTAACTGAATTTTGAACTTTATATAATCCGTATAATTTTATAATCAATATTATGTGTTTTATAGACATAATATAAGAACAAATTAATTTTTTCAGATAATAGTATTTTTCTAAAAAGGAAATTTTATAACCTTTTAATGGAGAACTTTCTTTAAAACCAATATATGACAATATTTTGATAGTTATTATTTATTAAAAACATGGATTTAGTATTGAAAATGAGAATTAATTTTAAATTAATGTCTTCCAATTATAAGTTTTTAATTTCGAAAAATGGATTCCATATTTGGAATCAATATGGCCAAATTATCTAAATAGGTAACTTTTATTTTTATACATTATGAATATTTACATCAGTAAATATTTTATGTACCATGCTTAAAAGGTAAATCTAGTAAATAATGGTAAACAAATATTATTATAACAAAATTTAAATTACCCAAACATATATTATATTCATATTAGTTGATACAAGTCTGACCATGGGCATCCTTGGGTTGATTTTGGGAACCCATGGAGCCACATGAGAGTGATAGTGACACTTTATATTAATTAATCTAAATAAAAGACAAAAATGACATAAACATATATCTTTCAGTAAAATAATTTTTACAAGGGGTTATGTAAGTTATCTTTTTGAATATAAATATTAATTTGAAAGCTGAAATTATTTACTACATCATGGTATTTGTTTATAATTTGTAGACATCAAATAAATAAAATTATTTATGACACAATAATGATGCAGTGTTTACCTCATTAAAGAATGATTTAAATAAATGAGATTATAAAAATTAAAATAGTATTCAAAACCTATCCAATTCTTATTGGATGGTTTTATTTCAAACATGAGTCATTTTTTATTCTACTTTAATGAGTTTTTATCCTTTATAAACTGAAAATCCTTATATAATAAAATAATATTTTCAAACATTCCTTAAAATCCCCTCCTCCCCCTTATTAAAAGCCCTCACCTCTAAGCCATTTCCCAAACATATCAAGACCCTTGGTTCATCCAACCTCTACCAAATTAATCTCCCTACATCCCTCTATTCTTTTTAGATGCCTTACCTTAGGCAGAAGGAACTTTGAGGAATCATTTTGATTCAAACCAAAGGGAGTTACCTGATTTAAAGGAAACATCTCCTCTTAAGTTCTTTTCAATTATTTTACTTCTACAACACCCTAAACTCTCTTTATTACTTTCTATTATAACAAAAAATTTATAATAAATATACTATGTTTTTTAATGAGATATATTTAAACTAAAATTACACACACCTCTATCTAGTGGGTATAGAACATAATGTTTATGTGGATGGTGAACTACTGCATCATGAAAGAATGATTGTTCAATATTCTACTAACACCTCTTATGGTTGCCATTATGATGGAACTATAATTATATATGATATTTATGATATTTATTTTGTATATAATCTTCTGTAATTATCTTTTATAGCATAACTTTATTCTTTTCATGTTGTATATATACGAAAAATCATTTAAGGAAATGTGGACCACCACCCCCTCAAAGTGATATGACTCGTTCATACCATACATGGAATGTATAAAGGATGATGTTAATGAAATTACATGATGTGTATAAAATATTATATTATACTATAATAATAATATACTTATTTATAATTTGGTCTTCATTTCATTTAAAATGAAAAAAAAATGAAATGGAAGTAGCGTTAGTCCATACATACGGATTACCATCTCCATGAACATGATGAGATTCATTCCCCATTGTAACCATTCAAGAATAATTTTTATTTTATTATTAAAAATAATATTTAAGAACATTATATATTTCTATATATGAATCGAATACATACTATCCATAACGAACATGCTTTACGTAACAGAACATATAAAGGAAAACAAATAAGTTAACACCTGAAACAATGATACTACAAAAATATTAGTAACAAAGAAATTTTATAATATCATATATGATAACATATATATGTATTTGGTTCTTGTATGATTTAATAAAAATTATTTAACTATTATACAAGAGGTTAATGTAGCCTCGTCCAAGTAAAAGTACAAGGTAAGGTTTAATTCCTCAATCTCATTATTATCCTACATTGTTTATGTGTATGTTGTTACAGGGACATATTTATTTACAATGTACATGTTTCATAAAAGATTTTTCAAATGGATTATTTCTAAGGGTCTCTTTTACTAAAAAATCATTTTAAATGTTTTAAACATTTATTATTCTAAACCTTTCTCATTAATGTCCATGTTTTCAAAATAGTTTTAAGGATTTATTTATATGAACATAAATGTTTTAAAATGTTAATTTTTTCAAAAGTTTCAAAGTGGTATGGGACAGTTTGATTCCAAACTATCTTTTAAATTACTTCATTTATATATTTTATGACTTTTAAATGATTTCTTGAGAATGGGATATTTCTCTCTATGATTTTTACTGATCATTTTCAACTATATCAATATCCTTTAAGGGATATAATTCTTGATCGAGGTTGATTTATTATAATAAAATCTTCCATATTTTATTGAATGAGTTATGATATTTTTTACTATGGATGTGCTATTTTTCTACCATTTATGGTTTATAGTTAAAGTATTGACATTTTGTATTCTTTTTTTAATAAGAATTTTTGTGTTGTGTTTCAAAACATTCATATGAGGAATGAATTAGACATAGTATGTGACGGGTGGATCCCACTCTAACTCCTCAATGCATCGGTAGGTCCCATGAGACAAACTATTGTCTTGGAATAAGGCCTTGAAAAAATATTATTTGTATTCTTGGCACGAGGCCTTGACTATGTGGTTATGATGTCTGGCATTATATATTCCATCATTATGAAATTATCTATTGATATTACATATGATTATTCAAATAGTAGATTTTCAATGTGAATAAGTAAATGAATTATTTGATTTATCTTGTTTATATTATGCAGAAGATTATGTTTAAAAAGCTTTTGTTTGAGTTTCATACATTGCTTTAAATTTTTATGCTTATTTTTTAGGTTTCTGTTATATTGTTATCCTTTCTGAGCATCTGATCTCCCCACTTTCTATGGTTTATTTTTTCCAAGATTTCAATAATTATTTTATGGTTGACCTGCAGGGATAGGCTAAGGGGTATAAGTGTGTTTAAAGGGGGGAAATGTTATTGTTGTTTTCATCTCACGATGTAATGTAAAACTTATGTATGTATCTAGTACATCCAAGGCTATTAAACTAATTGGTATTTTGGAAAATCATTTCTTGTATCATGCCAATGTTATCTAATAATGAAGCGACTCTAGGTAAATAGGGTCAGGGCGTTACATTTAGAATAGATCTAAAGGAAGTCCACCAAAGAAGAGGTAATCGTTTCTACTAAATCGTCAAAGTTATTTTAATATTCTACTTACTATTTATATATTGTTTCCAATAAAAAGTAATAAATCTAGTATCATATATATGATGAGATTTTATTCTGATTATGGTAAAACCATATTAAACTATTTATCCTTTCAATGAAAAATTAAAGTACTGTGTTGGCATATATACGAGTTACTGTCACCACAAAGTGGTGTAATTTGTTTTTCATAACCACTTAATAGGGATATCAATAACGATGAAAATAATGGAAATAAATAATAAATAAAACATTATATTTATTCTTTATAATTAAAAACCGTCCAATTATTCACCCTTTCACCATTAAGGGAATGATAACGTCGCTCGTCCGTACATATAACCAACTGTCTTCACGGCCTAATGAGATTAGTTTTCCATGTTAACTATTCAAGAAAGACTATAAGAAAGTATATAATGAGTAAATATAATATCTATGAAATTAATATAATTTTATAGATTAAATATATATATCATATTCATAAGAAATAGGACTTACACGAAAAAACATGCATAGAAAAATGAAGCAGTTAAGACATAAAACAAGGGTAATAACTAAATATTATTTACAAAAAGATATAAAAAGATTATATTTGATATAAAAAATAAGTTTATAGTTATAGTATAAATTAATATAATGTTTTAAAAATTATACAGGAGGATAAATCACATTCAACTAAAGTAATGTACAAGGTAACGGTTATTTGACAATATCATTATTATTTGAGATTGTTTATACGTATGTATCTTCTGGGGAATATTTATCATCCATATTCATGTTTACAAATAATGTTTTTGAAAATATTTTTACTATATTTCTAATAAATTTAATGGACTATTAATAAATGTAATAATTTTTTTTAAACTGTATAAATAAGATATTTTTTTATTTTCCAAATGATTTACTTTTTGAATTTTTCAACAGAAGGAATGTTTTTTAACTTATGCAGTATGAAAATATTTTTCAACTATCACGACCCCTTATCATATATAATCATTCTTTACAAGTTAAAAAGGTTAGTTTCATATAAAATGATTTCATTTATAAATTAATGTATTTTTAATTAAATAATTTCAAAGTTAAAGGAAGTATTTCTCTCAATAACTTTTAATGATTTTATTATATTATTTTTATCTCTGTCAATATCCTTTTTTGAATTTTATGATTCATTAAGGTTGATCTATTGTGATATAATTTACCATATTATATTAAGTTGTTTATGATAATTTTGACTAAGTATGTGCTATTTTGATACCATTCACCATATTACTCGGAATTTTTTATGATCATATTTACTAATTATGAATAGTTAAATACATTTCATAATTATATGTTTTCTACGTTCATCCCATTATATGAGGAATGCATTGAATATAGTAAGTGATGGGTAGGGACTTCTGTATCTCCTATATAAATTGGTAGATATCATGAGATAAACTAGATATAAAAACGGTTGATGCCCTTCACATTTATTTTCCGATATGGATTTTTTTGATCCCTTAACCATTTATCTTTAGAAGACTTATCCAAGGCATCGACGGTATATTCCAGATGTCCATAATTATTCATTATATCATTATGAGATTAGTTATTGAAATTAAATGTGATTATTAAATAATTATAATATCTATGTTTAAGTTTCCTAGCTCATGTGATTATTTAAAGGGGTTGGGTTTCAGTTATTTACCTTTAAATGTTTTTATTGCCATATTTACTCATAGCTTCTCCGATACAGTTACCCTTAATGAAAATTTGAGGTCACCCCTTTATTGTGTTTTATTTTTTCCTTGTATACAATTTTTTTTGAGTTTAATATGTAGTGTTACACAAATGGAAATTATGGAATGCTCGAAAAATATTCTTTGTGTATTTTATGTTTTAGATTCTGATGTGAATTTAATTTTGTAATCTGGTTCTTAAAACTCATAAATTGGTTGGCACTTTGGGATTTAAATATTTTATCTATTCAAATGTTATAAATTATGTCACTAGTTCCATAATACTAGGGTTGGGCTTGTTATATAAGTGGAATAATTGAATTAAAAATGTATCATGCATACATGATGATAAAAATGAGTTTTTATTGTTAAAATGTTCATAAGTTTGAAGTGTTTTTATGACAAAATTAAATATGGAATAGATTATAATGACCTAAATTATATTAGTAGATTTATATTAGGTATAATTTAACTAAAAAATATTTTTAAAATTTATGTTACTTCCAAAAAAGTTTTAGATGAAAATTCAGTTTTCAATTAAATTCAGTATTTTCACTATTTATCAAAAATAAATAAAATCCTTAGAAAAATATAAAAAATTCACCCAAACTAAATTTTTAGATAAATATTTACTAAAAAAGTGTATTTATTAAATAAAAAATTTATAAAAGTTTCCTAGTTTAGTGTCAAAAGAACTGAGCCTTTAAAAGGCGGTAAAAGTGCCTTTAGGAAAAAATACAGCTTCTTATGTATAAAATTGGATTTTTTTTCTAATTTTAAGCTGATAACAATTATTGGATGAATTTAAAAACATTTTATTGAATAGGTAACATATAATTTGACTAAATATATTTCAAAAATAATTATTAATTTAATTTATTAAGAGAAAATACATTTGTGGGTATAAAAATACTTTTTTTGTTGAAACATTTCCTTTATAGTCTTTTTCTTTTTACTTATATAATTAATTGGTAACCAGTAAATTAATTTTTTTAAAATGTGTCAAAAAAAATTTCATAATTTAGTTAACATTATTCATTTTTGTCCATTCCAAGGGCTATACGATAACTATCATGTTAAATAACTATAGTTTTGGTATATTATTGTCCACTAAGACACAAACTTATGTTTAACACCTATTATAGAAGAGAGTCGTTGGTATGTTCAATAAAAGATAACCTTTGTGTTAAGATAAACAATGAATTATGTGTAACTCAACATATCAAGGAATCTTAAAAAATATGAAAAAGAATATTTTATAAAATCATTGTATGTTGCATCCTATGCCACATAAAATGAATTTCTCCCATGAAATTCATATTGCTTATCAATGGACATTCATTTTTTATAATTCCTTTATTGAAACCCACATCATTAAAATGAAATAAATAAAACACCCCTTATAAATGGAATGTGGGAAACATAAATTTCACCTGAAGTTTAGCATAACTAGGATACCACATAGGGAGAACATTGGTAGAAAATTAAAAGATGGATTTGGATGGGAAAACTAATTCCCATGGAATAATATAAACTGATATAGAATTTGGCCAATAGTAATTCAATGATAGTAAAACCACAACCCAATTTGGTGTGGAAAGTTCATTGAATACATAAAAAAAGAGAGTAATCAGATAACATTTTATTTCAATATTAATTTCATAAAGTTAAATGATTCTTTTACCATATAGATTGAAAGCGTAAATAAATATTCCTACTTGATAAGTAAAATTTCATCCTTTAACAAATTTACACCATAATCACATATTTTTCTTTAGATGATGGGTATTCAAGATGATTCCATCATGCCTAAAGCACTAAAATAAAAATCTAAATATCACATAACTATAAAATGGATAGTTAAGTTATTCAACCTATCTTTAGACATTAACCAAACCCAAAATGGTTAGAATATAGTAATATAATTCCAAAAAATGTGTAATGAATCATATGATAAATTAATATCCAAAATTAATACCCAATGATAAAACCAAACGATTCCATAAAAAACTCTCCTTAAAATTTTTCAAACACTTACTAACCAAGTTCGAAACCCCAGTATTATAAGTATTTGATCATATATTCTTCAAAAATAAATAAACCATTATTCCTAAAATATAGTACCACATTTTTCAAAAATAAACTTAATATTTACCTATAAAAATTTCATATTAACAAGGAAATCATGTAGACCAATGGTAGGTACAACACCCTTATTTTCCTTTGGTTATTGCTTTAACTCCCAACTACATTGCACGATGTGACGAGTTATCTCCCAGCAAATGGGTTGTTATTTCTATTTTTTGTAATAAAAATAATTTCTCCCAAAATAATATTTCAAATTTATCATAGTTAATAAAAATATCTCAACCAAATAATACATTTCCAAAAATTCCATAATCACCTTAAGATCTCATCACTAAAAACATCGATGGGGTGTGTAAGACTTTGAACTTTTTATCATACTTAATCCTATAAACCAATGATGGTATCCATAACTATTAATATAACCTAACATTAAAACATCCTAATATTCAAATTTATCTAAACTGACTTTTCATACCAAATATAAAATCCCAAGGCCCAAACTCCAATCTCATGTACTTAAATTGTAAACTTTAAATGTCTAACTTTGGTGCTGATATTTATGACCCAAATTCTTCATCTAATTCATACAATGTCAAAAGAAAAAATAAGATAACTTAAAACCTCTAGGATCTTCTAGTTTTATTTCTTAAAAAAATTGTTCAAAAACATATCAACTTGGACTCATAAACAACTGGTTCATAAATACGAACATCATCTCACATTATACCGAACATCTCTTATTTTAGATTAGTCCATCAACATCATCCTTGTGAAATAACATGCAAACATAAATCATTCAACGCCATTATTTATAATATGGGGAAAATAAAACATAATAAGGGTTTTCTTGAATGCTTTTTATGGGTAAATATAAGCATTAATATTATAATTTCATCAATGAGAATAAGTGTTCATAGGGGTACGATGACATAATAAGAGTGCATGAGCGAATCATTAATGAACTCTTAAACATCAATACCGAGATAATAAAATATGTAAACATAGAATAGTCAATGGTCATAAACAGAAATAATCATAAGCCAGGTAATATAAATCTCAATCATTAGAAACATTATAAACCCATATAAAGAATAAAGAAAACAAATACAAATTTGGGACATCATTTTCACTTCACTCTTATAATCACTCATACAAATTAACTAACAATATGGTGGAATTATATACCCAATGTGTTGGGGGGATATAATGGACCCACCCATACTTGATTTATGATCGAACCACCCATCATTGTTTTATCCTAGAACCACCCATCATTGTTTTATAACATAACCACCCGTCAAATTTCTAAGTACCATTACATAATCATAAAAAATAATATACCTTTTATAAAATGATTAACATGGGGAAAATAAATGGGTTTCATTTCAACCTCTTTGAATCATGATTAACTCATTAAAAAGAAATGTGTTCCATAATAATCTATTTAATACATGATTAAACCATGTAAAAGAAACGGGTTCTATAACAGTTACTTTGACATAATATTAATCCATCAAAAAAATAATGATTATGGTATAAATAAAACATATCCTCAGTGTAGTATATGTAAAAAAAGTACGATTGATATTGATGAATATAAATACCTTTAAAATATTATTAAGAAAATTCTTGATGAAAATGTCTTTATCATTTTAAAAATCACTTTTTATAATATAAAATTATTTGAAAATTATTTTCTATATAAATAAAATTGAAAAATATAAAGTAAGTTTTAAAAATTATTTAAATGATTTATTTTTAAAAATATTCTTTTTTCTTCGAAAAACAATTTTTAAAATAATTTAAAAAACATGCTTTTTAAATAAAAGAGTTTTTTACTAAAGAAATGTTTTTTAATAAAAACATTCATTTGAACTCTTGACTATAAAAAGAGTGTAATATTAATAGAAAACATGTATTATAATTCCATAAAATCAGAAAATAAAATTAATGTGAATTATTTAGAGGTAGATCATATGATTTCTACAAAGAATATTGAATTGAAAACAATTCCGATAAATGATGAGAATATTACATGAAACTCTTACAACTTTGGAAAAATTGAAATGTAATCCCTATGATAGAATAACCTGAAATTAAAATTTAAACATTATTAAAATAATTAGATTCATGATATAACATTTTAAAGGGTATTTATATGTACCTCATAAAATAAGATAGGTGTATAACACGAAATGAGTCACAAAGAAGAACAATTGTGACAAAAATCCATTACTACTTTCGTAACATTGAAACCATAAACCTCATTAAATAGTTATAATAAAATTAAAAAGTAAATACAAAAAAATTTAATGATAATAATAATAAAATTCATTCATGGGAAGTATACACATCACACAAAAAAATAAGTGGTGAATATGGAATGTATCTAACAAAAATAAAAGTGAGATGAGAAAAACCCTTAATAATTGAGTAACTTTTGAATCATGTGATACATGAAATAAAAACATCTATTGAAACTTTTAATATCATTAAATAAATTAAATTCATTATATAACATTTCATATGTAATTATATAAACCGCACAAAACAAATTTATTGTGAATATGGCATAAGTCTTGCAGGAGACAATGTGAGGCAAGAAATCCCCTTACCTTAACTCTTGAGTCTAATTGTGCATGTTAAAACATCATTCATAATAAATATAAATTTTTTATAAATTTATAAAATAATTTTAGTCATATATATTACTATATTTTATTTTATAATTACTTTATATTACCCATTTTTTGACAATTCTATATTAAAGAAACGTTTCCAGTAACAATCGATTTGTTTTTCATATATGTTTTGACTTAATATTTTTGGTATGTTAATCTAATCATGATTAACTAATTTATATAATGTAAAACATAATATCAATATACTATATATTTACTGTATATTAGTTTATAAAAATCTATTAAAGATGGAAATTTTAAATTAAATACACCGTTCTTGGAGATGAGTCATATGTACACATGAAAATTGTTTCATATTCTTATAGTATTCAAAGAAATAAAAGTAAATTATATATATATAATTAATGAAGCATTTTTTTTATTATATATAAAATATATTTATATTACACCCATTTTTAACATATTCCTTGTAAATCTTGAATGAATCTCATTGCTTTGCGAGGTGGTAGTCTTTCTTAAACACAGATAACATTTTCATATTCTCAAAAAAGGGAAATCATGAAACTATGTGTTATATTATAGTTATAAAAGAATAAATAAACAATAAATATCATATATATCATATATAAATAGTATTTCCATAATTATTCCCAACCTTGATAGGTGGTAATGGAAGAACAAATGACATCGGTATGCAAGTCGGTAATCCTTCATAGACATGAACGATGATTGCATATCTCATTAGATAAATGTATATATGGGTGTAGGTAATAAACTTACCATAATATTATATCAATATATTTAGGATAATTAGTTTAATATATAAGAATTTTTTAATAATAATTTAAGGGGTGGAGAAAGAAATAAAACAAAGGTGCATGTTGATGAACATTACATGTTCTTCGAGTAAATCCTTTTGGTTTGTACCAAAGGAAATACTTGGTTTACTTTATTCCCAATGTGAGGATTCTATTATTAGATTAGGGAAGAATGGATTCTATTTAGGTAGAGTTTTGACTATCCAAAAGGCTTTATTGTTTTGTACAATGGGGGATTGTGAACGGCCTTTTATAATGGAGGAGGAGTGGTATTTCTGTAAATACCAAAAAGAAAACACTATTGGGAGGTATTCGTTACATAACGTGGTTCCAATGATTAAAAAAAATTATACTCAAAATGGAATAGTCTAAAAATATAAATCCAATGGATATGTGATAACAATCATGTTAAATAATAATATTAATGGTATATTGTTTTCTGGTATGTCTCTTCTTTGCATGTAACACAACATTTCAAAGAAACTTGATGGTATGTGTAATGCATGACAAGCTTGTTGTTATGTATAATGAAAGATAAATTATAAATTTTTTGTTATACAAGCTATAGAAAATATTAAATTATATTAAAATAATTTATTTCATTAAATTTTGGCATGCTAAAAGCAAGATCAATATACGGAATAAAATGCAATTATACTATAATAAATACATATGGCTTGATTCCAGCAAAAAATTATACTTACACAGATTGTGATTTAGTGGTGCTACATACATCAAATTTGTTTTCCTCTTTCATTCTCATACCTAAGTTCAAATTTATCCACTTCATATTCACTTATACCTGATCCATGTCATTATTTAATAACTTTTCTAAAAACTACACGTGGATTCATTTCTATTAATATAGGATCTATAGTGATGACTAAACCTCTTTTTATAGTAATAACCAATAATCCTTGTCACTCCAAATTCCATTACACGATATTCATATCCATGAATAAGTTCCTAGTGCTTGATTTATTTTCATCAGATAGTGTTGAATAAGTGTGAAATTCCCCCATATAATTTCTCCTGGTATGTCATCAAAATAAGTAGTCAAAGTCCTAACGTCATGAATTTAAACCACATAACTCAAATTAGACTCGAAATGTCACTAAGACCCTTAGAAATGGTCTTTATTATGAAAATAAACTATAACACATCCACATCCATTTTCCATGTTGTTAAACTACATGACATATGGTACATCCTATAAGATCATAAAATTTTCATAGCATTAAACTCAATTACACCCATAATTCTTACTTATAAGAAAGATATAAGAAATAATATCCAACACATGGTTCTTTATCCATAAAATTATTTTAAGAAAAAATGTCTCCATTTTCAAAAATGTAATCGATGAATTTAGGCTTTCTTATAATTCTTTGAACTATTAGAATTAGTTTTCTTTTATTAAATACTATTTTGAATAGCTTGTTCCACATGAAACATTGAAATGAGCTAATATTATGATACATTAAATTTAAATTATATTATTTGAAAATTATAATATATCCATTAATTTAACTGGTATAAATATATGTAACCATGTTATGAAATATATATAGAAAAACATAAATAAATGGCATCAGGTGGGAAATTTATTCTTTTGAAGGATCATTCATCTAAGTTTAGTTGAGACGTTTTTTAACCAGAGTTTTCTATAGAATAATATCAAGATAAAATCAAAAAAATATGGTTTTATATTAATTATTTTTGAGAGGAGTTCAAGCTCATAGAAATTGCCACAATATCTATGTTAGCTGAACCACCATCTGTGATTTCCACTATAGATTATCTTATAATTATGTATTACACAGAGATATCTAGGGGTTAGTTAAGTAGAATATAATATGATATAAACATATAATTATAAATTTAATAAATATGTTTTTATACAGCATTTATTTTATAAATTTAACACTTTGGACTTTGGAGAAAAATCATGTTCATTTTTTTACGGATGAAATACCGAAATTTAATAAGTATATCTAAAAAAACTATTACAATTTATTTAAACCTAAAATGTATTTTACAAAGAATTTCCTTTTTTATGCACTACATATAATTATTTTTAAAAACAAAATATAATAGGTTTAAATGATTTTAAATAATATTATAGATAATAAAAATATACTAAAAAAATTCAATTAGTAATTGAGTGGAAATAAGAATAAGAACGGTTAATATTTGAATAATACATTTTCATATAAAAAAAATGTGATTATATTTTTTCCCCAATTAAAAGTTATAACCTTAAATTTTTGAATTTAAATTTAAAAATATGAACTTAATATTTTAATTCATAATTACAGTGTTATATTATTATAAATTTTGGTATTTTTATGAATTGGATATTTTTTATGTAAATTGGGAAAAATTTCAAAAATATCTTAGAGTTTATAACTTTATCATGACATATGTATGACTTAAAAATTTATAAAACATTTCTATCAAACATAAAGTTATTTAATGAATAATATGATTCATTTAAATATACTATGTTGAATTTATAAACCCTGTGTTTAATATTTTGAAACTCGAATAATATTTTATTCCAATAAAAAATAATTTTGGGCTCTTCTTTTAATTAACTATCCACTTGAGGCAATACAGTTCAGGATTTATTTCAAATACATGTAACACACTTTTTAGTAATAAACAAATTAATTTAATTTAATGTCAAAATCATTTATAAATTTAACATAAATATTATTTTTAGTCTTAAAAATACATCTTTTCTTAAAATGGTTTTAAAAGGTTTTATGCACTGATATTAAAATTATTCTCGCTCACACTTAAAAAAATTAATAAAATTATTTTCATATTTGAAATTATCTTGTTAAAATTTGGCAATAAGTTAAATTTTAATTTTGTAAATTAAAATAATTTATCAAGGCTAAAAACAATTTATTGCAAGAAAAGTAAATTATGGTAAAAGCTAAAACTAAAAAGAAAAGGCATAAAATTCAACAAAACCTGTCTTAAAATGTTTTTGAATGATTTCCTCCAACCAATACTCATAAAAACTCCACTATTTTCAATTTTTACTCATATTCATTGATTTTTTGTCTTTCTTTTTATATTATTACAAAAAAATCAATTCCCATCAATTATGAATGGAGACATCCACCACCCCTTAAAATATACTAAATAATTTAAATTATTCTTATAAATATACTTATTTGAACATCCCAATATCCCCTTACCACATTTATAATCCCATTTATCTTTGTAAAATTCTTAAATCCTCTATTTCCAAGAGGTCCTCTAAGAGAAGTTTCAAATTGTCAAAGAGCATATAATCACTTATTAACCTTTTTTGTTCTCTGTATCTCTCATAATATATATTTTTTATACTCTAATATAAAAAAATCATTATTATTTTCATAATTAAACGTTATTATGTTAATTTTATAACCAATATCTACCCTCACCTCTTAGAAAAAAGATAATGTCATGTGTGTACATACAGAATACCACCTCCAGGATGCGACGTATTTCATTTGTCATAGCTACCTTATGTGGATGGTTAGAAAGTTTATTTAACTTTTAAATATAAAATTTGTTAAATGTGTAAAATTATAAAAAAAAATTAAACCATTTTCTTCCTTTCTCTTATTCTCTGCAAAGAGAAAACATCATATGTGTGTACATGTGGACTACTGACTACATATAACTATATATTTATTTTTCAATAAAAAATTACATGGAATATTATAAGAATTTATATATTAAATAAAAATTATATTTATTACTTGAATAATGTTTTATGAAAAAATATATTAACATTTAACTCATTATTAAAATACCATGTTTTGTTCGTCATAAATTACCGAAATAAACCTGTCACTGATTCTGTATTCATAAATAATGAATCAAACTCCAAAAGAGTGAAATTAAAATAATATAAATCATTATAAATAATCAATTAAAATACCTTGGATATTCTATGAATGATTAATTTTTTATCAAATAATGGAAATGCACATCGACATTTTAAAGTATTTGTGAAACAATCAAAATCATTGACATCTAATCATGAAAATAAGAAATAACTAAATAAAAAATATATAATAAATAATTATAATTGAAGGATATATTGGTAAATATATCGGAATAAAGTTATGAAATAAGTTCCTAAATTTTTTTTTATTATAAATGATGTTAAATTCCCTTTATAAAAGTCAAGAGTAAATGTAAGTGATTTTCTTACCCCCCCCCCCTTCAAAAGTGATAATTATTGAAATTTAACTATAGTTTTACAATATTTATTTATATTATAAAATAATGAGATTATATTTATTTTCCTCCTTGATTTTAGGGGAAATTATATTTTCTCCCCAAATTCATCTATTTTGATGGATTCTTTTCTTCATAAAATTTGATATTTTTAAGGATAATTCTAATCCACCCCAAATAATTGATTTTGATTCCAAGCCTATATTCACTTTTCAAACCAATGTTCTCATTATAGTTTTTTTTACAAAAATTATCATTATCCATAATTTTTAAAATTATGTATATATTTATAAAATGGAATATTTATTACATTATTAGAATGTGTGTTTCAATAATGTTATTTTTTAAATGATGAAAAGGTTTCCATTTCCCACTTATGCATTTTATCTTCCACTCCAAATTTCCTCTAGATTAAATTTATTTCCATCAAGGAAACATTATTGAAATTTATTTTTAAAGAATATTTAAAGAATAATTCATATCAATTTATAAAAAATGATATTTTTTAAAGTAAGTCAAAACTATTTTATATTAAAAGAATGTAAATAAATTTTATATATATTCTTAATTAAGTTTCACTTCAATTTTCCTATTTAAATAAAAATTATCTTTATTCTATGGAATTATGTTCTATGAATCACAATATTAATTCATTTTTTAAGTACTATTTTTTTACTTAATTTTTTGTATCAATAAATTTAATTTTTGAAGTCTTTTTATATGATTCCATTTTTAAAATTTACAAACCACACTTTATTTCCATGGGTTATCTATGGTATTATGAATTAATGAGTTCATATATAACATATATATATATGGATGATGATGGGTGGGGTCTTATATAACCCTCAAATTTATTTTTTAAAGTATTTGTTTCTCAAGAGATAAGAATATTGTCTATGGAAGTGATCAAATATTTCATTGTTCACAAAGTTATGTGTGGACATGATCATGTTTGTTGGTCGAAGTAGATTACTCAAGAGGGAAGGGGTGAACTGAGTAACTATAAAAATTTATGGTCAAAAGGTATTCTTAAAAAAGGTTTCCCCAAAATGTTAAATACTGCCCAGTTAATCAAGGTTATACTCTTATAAGAGTTTGACTATTTGAATAACTTTATAGAAGATTGATTATCTCTTAGTAATATTAATATTAGTTATTAATATTACTTTTTAAGTAATTATACTATGAAAAAACAATTATAAATTCTTTACAAGATTAAAAATCAAAGCTAATTTAGTGATTTCTGAATTATACAGTAAAGCAGTAAAATAGAAAAGACTAAATTAAGTAGCACAGTAGATATGAAACAAGTGGTTCAGTCTGAAGCTGAGACCTAATCCACTCCACTTTGTGATCACATACCACCATGCAGTTTATATAAATAAACTTGATCCACACCCTAGATCGTGGTTAAACAATAGTACATAGGACTGCCTGGGTCACACAGGGACCACTCTACAGTTCTTTGTGGGTACAACAACCAGGCCACATAGGGACTTCTTCCACATTTTTCTATGGGTATTCACAAGTGAAAAAAGATGTTTGAGTAAGTATATCTTGTATCCTATTATTTAATGCAGGATATAGAGTGTGTTGTTATACAAATAAACACAGTGCTCGGAAGACAGTAAAAAGATACACAATAGAGAAGAAATATTGAAATTGGTTTAGAAATGCTCTGAATGATAGTCTTTGCAGCTCTGGACTTCTAAGATGACGTAGATGTAGAAATAAAGTCCTCATATGGAAAACAGAGCATTGAAATTTAGACAGATCCAACCTGTGTTCGTTGTGATGTTTGGCAGTGTGAAGATGTTCTCAATTCTGGAATTTAATTTAGCTTCGTGTGTTCTCCAGCAGTATTGAGATTCATGAGACAATTGTTTCTTCAATAATTTAATAAGTGTATTCTATTATCGTACTCATGCTTATCCACTTGTTTCGCTTTTTAGTATCATGCCACACTTTTGTGTTTCTGGGCATTACTCTTTTATCTTGGAGTGCATTTGTTTGAGCTGACAGGTTGAATGTATTCTGCACCTCGTACCTCGTACTATCAGATGACATGTCTAAAAAGAAATATTAATTATTTAATTGCATTTAGATTCTTTAAATATGACCATTAGAAATTAAATTGAAACATGAAAAAACATATTATGAAACAGTGTCATAGTATGTCATGGAAACGACGTCTCATTCACGGTGTCTGGATCATGGTGTATGGTTCAAGGTGTCTTGTTCACGGTGTCTTGATGTCACAATGTCTGGTTCACAGTGTCTTGTTCAAGGTGTCTTGATGTCACGGTGTCTTGTTCACGGTGTCTAGCTCACGGTGTCTTGATATCACGGTGTCTTGTTCACGGTGTCTGGTTCACAGTGTCTGGATGTCACGGTGTTCGGATGTCATGGTGTCTGGATCACGGCATCTGGATCACAGTGTCTTAGACTTAGGAAAATATCTATATTCAGAATTAAGAAGTGATATTAATAAAATGGATTAAACTCAATCATTTTTCAAATAAGTCATTAGAATGTAGATCAACAGATACTATACAATATCCAAAACTAGTGTATAGAACTTAATAGCTTTCGATAGATTTTACTAAGCAATTGTGCATTCGATGTGACATAGATTTCATAAATTTAACTAAGTTTATAGACTGAATAGGACTTTTGATCAGTAAAACATTATTAATACCATAGGAGTCCAACAATCTCCCCCTTTTGATGATCAAAAATCCTGGATATTTATAGTGTATATTTTTTCTAACAACATAGATCCAATGTGTATATAGCATATATAGAGTCAGTGTTCTCTTCTAAAATATTTCTCCCAAATTTCTCCCCCTTTTGGGATTATCAAAAAGTAGCAAGAAAAATAAAGAGAATAGAGATAAGAAAAGTGCAAAATGTATTAGAGAAAAAATGGGGATTACAAAAACTACAACAAAGGTAACAAGATTACTATCAAAAGAGAGTAATAATTTTTCTTAATTACTAGCTAGTCTTCTCTCTTCCCTTAGCAGCAGTAGAAAATGAGGAAGCCATAGGATCAGAGGTTGAGGAAGAAGAAGAGAGTGAGCTGGTTGATAAAGAAGGTAAAGGAAGACCTTCAAAGATAGAGGGAGCTAGAGTAGGTGTAGTAGATGATCGAGGAAATTATTGATCCAAAATCAGAGGCCTGATCTAACTCAATGCCTTACTCATAGAAATTGAAGTGGAGGATAGGGAAGAGGTGAATATAGGCAAACCAAGTCTCAAAGGGGCAGCCGCAGGAGCAACAATAGGTATACTCTGTACATGAAATAGGGCTTCAGAAGCTTAATAAAATTTTTAATGATCTCTCCACCATACTGCATATATTTCTCAAAGTCATCCTTGTTTTCCATAAACTTATCCAACAGATGACTAAACTCTATGAGCTTTTGGACTTGAGTCTTGAACGCTTGAGTAATAAGAGGAATCATCAGATTTTCTAAAATATATTTGAAATGATTGGTCATGTTAGTCTTTCTGAATATTTGTTTGAAGTAGACATCCAGTTTCATGGAAAATTCTTGTTGAGAATCATTAGTAAATTTTGAATAAATTGGGATAAAATCAAGAACTCTATCATTGTTGTTGATAAATTTAGATAGAGAATCTTTATTTAAATAATTAAGAATAGTCTAAAGTTCTTCTTTGACCACTATTCTGAACAGGTCATTGTCTAAATAAAATTGAGATGATTGTCCCTATGCCTTAGAATAAGTGACTATTAAGGTGAGATATTTCTGTTGATTAAGCACTTTTTGAAGGCACCCCTTATACTAATCATTTATCTAGTTAATATTAACAAAAATCTCTAGCATCTCTCTTAAAATATGTTTTTTTCTTTCTGCAACCTTTTCAGCTAAGGAAGATAAATGAGGTTGAATTTTAGAGACAACATTATGTGGGGTTTGGGGAACAACAGGCTCCATAGGATGAGAAGACAACTCAGATTTTGAATTCACCACTTTCTATATGTCTTCAATCATACCTCTTAGAGTCTTCACTTCATCACTAAGCAGTCTGTTTTCCACTTTGACTTCCAGAATCTCATGAAGCATTTTAGGTTGAATCTTCCAAAAAAGTTTTTCCAATAACAATGAGGCATCTCTCTCACTTAGATTTGTTACAGGAGCTAGTTGGGTATTCAAGAATATTTCAACTCCATCCAAAATTTTAGCTCCAAATTCTTTTAGATCATCTTTACTCACTAAGGATGGTTGTTCTGGTGGAGGTTCAGAAATAGGTATGGATACGGGCTCAGGTTCTTTCTCAGGGGCAATATTAGAGACAGATTTTAATTGGAACATAGTGGAAAAGTAAATTCCTTTTAATGAGACATCCTAGGAGTCATCCACATCATAAAATCTGGGGAATTTATAATGAGTCTCTACAGGTCTTGGATCAATCGGGTTTGGTACTTCAATAGATTCCATATTTGGGGGTTTCTCCCCCTAAAAAGTTTAATTCTTCTCAGGACTTAGAGGCTCAGGGGATTGATCTATTTCCCTGAATTCATCTCTTAGTTCTACTCTCATTTCCTGTCTAGCCAACTAAAAAGTAGGCTCTAGCCTTTCCTCAGTCAAAGGAATGACATTAGGAACATAATTTTACACAAATATTTCTTTAAGATCAGCTTCTTGAATTACAGGTAATTCTTCTTCTAGAATATCTTCTATAGAATTATGTTCGGTTTCTTTGACAAAAGATTTTGTTTCAACATCAGGTTGATCTTCTAGATTAACAACATCATCAGAAGTAAGAACATCCTCCTCACTTACTTAAAGAGAGACAGGAGTACTATCTTCCTTATTAGAAATAGTTCTCTAGGAGGCACATCAGCCTCTTCTTTTTCTTCTCCTTTAGAATACTCAACAACTTCATCTGGTTCCAAAAAAAGATCAGAAATAAGTTTTTGTATTAAGGGAAGTTCAACTAGATTTAACTTTTCATAAATCATGTCATTGTCTTCCACCCATTCCTTTTTCTAAGGATTCTGATTGATTTTCATCCTCTTGAAAATGGCTTTTGAAAGGCAGAACTCACATCCCTTAATAACTTATTCATTAGGTCCAACCACACATTTGGAATTAAGAATGGCTGATATAATCCAAGAATAAAAGAGGGAGGTTGACTTGGATGTGGTTTTGATCAGCTCACACATATGGTGTATGATATACTTACAAAGGTTGATCTTATGCCCATTTTTCATAAGATGAATCAGAAACACATCCTGATATTTTCGTATAAAAAAATCACTTTTTCTGGTGATAATCAGGTTTTGTATAAACATAAACAGAAGTCTAGATTCTATATCCAGTTCAGCAGTAGTGGATCTTCTATTGGTTCCATTTCTGTTTAAGCTTTTCAAAGCATCTTTAAAAACAATGAATTCACTAGAAGGTGGAAGTCCTCTGTAATAGTCCTCACAGATACCTTCATGAGGTATCCTAAGGCATGTAACCCATAAACTCAAAGATAATGAGCATTTCTGGTCATTTATCCAACTTCTCACAGAATAACAATCTTTTGAATCAAAGGATAACTAAACATACTGATAAAATTGAGCCATAATCTTAGGGTAGATAGTTATATATTCCTTCGAAAACCATTCTAACCAGCCTTGCTCTGTTTGAACATTCAAAACTAGAGACTTACTCAATAGAATCCACTTAGTGAATATCTTTTTCTCAGGTACCACGACTCGGTTCACTAGATTTGGATTTAGAGGACCTTCAGGTGTTATCTTGGGTGTGATCTTAATCTTCTTTGAGCTACATTTCTCAGGAGTCGACAATGAAGGGTGTTTCATCTTGGGTATTCACCGATGGTTCGATAGAGAGAGAGAAGGGTTTAAGGGTTAAGGAAGGGTTACAAATTTTGTGATTAGAAGAAAGCTCGAGTGAAGGACAAGTGACACTTCCTTTATTTTCTCATTTATGAATACCAAATGTCACAAAAGTAAAAGCACGGAAAAATAAAAATGTGAAATGAATAATTACCGAGAAACAATTTTTTACTTTGTAAATAAAAATCATAAATAATCTTTACGGTGAGACCATATTAGGTCTTTACGGTGAGACAGTCACTGAAACTTACGGTGAGATAGTGACTGAACCTTACAGTGAGACATTAACTGTTAGACAGTAATCACGAAATACTAACTCTGAGACTATAACCATGAAACAGTGAGATATAAAATAGTAAGATATAAAATAGTAAGATATAAAATAGTAAGATATTTATTTAAGATTTATCATGCCTAATTCATGTATGATGTAGTCTATTCTTTCGGAATTTAATGGTTTGGAAAATATATCAGCATATAGATACTCAGTACCACTGAATTCCAAATTGATATCACCCTTTTTATAATGATCACTCAAAAAGGGATGTCTTACATCAATATTCTTTGTCCTAGAATGTGAAACAGGATTTTTTGATATGTTAATAGCACTTGTGTTGTCACAATTTATAAGTACATGCCTGAGTTGATATCCATAATATAGTAATGTGTGTTTCATCCACAAGATTTGTGCACAACAACTACCAGTAACTATATATTCAGCTTCTGCAGTATATAATGAAATAGAATTTTGTTTCTTACAACACCATGACACTAGTGACTTTCCTAAAAAGTGACATGATCCAGAGGTTTTTTTTATATCTGACTTACCACCACCAAATTCAGCATCATAATAACTAACTAATTCAAATGATTGTCCTCTAGGATAGAATATTCCTAGGTTGGTTGTATGATTGAGATATTTGAAAATTCTCTTTACCGCATTTAAATGACATTCCTTAAGATTTTCTTGAAAACGAGCACACATACACACACTAAACATAACTTTAGGTTTATTAGAAGTTAACTAGAGTATCCATCCAATAATTCCTCTATAAGTGGTTGGATCAATAGATTTTCCATATTTATCAAGATCTAACATACAAGTGGTACTCATGGGAGTGTCACTAATTTTAGTTTTATCCTATCCAAAAGGTTTTAGAAGATCTCTAGTATATTTACTTTGAGTTAAAATAATACCATCATTATTTTGAAGGATTTGAAAAATAAACTCTATTTGGTCTAGAAAAAATTAAAACAGTAGAAAGTGGATCATAAATTGAATAAGTTGATTTGCTTTCATAATTGGGAGTAAAACTATATTTCCTAGATTTAGAAACAAAATCGGTTCTACCAAGATTTCCTTTTCCAGGTTGATAACCAATTTTAGTGTTATATTTTGGGGAAATTTTTTTTCATGGAATTTGAGTAAGGGTATTTTTTCCCATTGGTAAAATTTTCTAGGTCATTCTTCAATTTCTCATTATACATTTCTAATTCGTTGTTCTCTTTGAGCAGTAGAGCATTTTTTTCTTTTTCAGTTTTGAGTTCAGATTTAACAGTCACAGTAAGAGCATATTGTTTCGTCAATGATTTATATTTGTATTTTAGTCCATTCCATGTTTCTTAAATCATGTTACAGTATTCCAAAATTTCTTCATTGGTCATATTTTTAAAATCACTCTCATCTCTTGAATAGTATAAATTATGTACAAGAGAGTCCAGTGTTACCTCAGATGTGTTGGTCATAAAACACATATTGGCTTTGTTAGCTTCTTCATCATGTAATGTTTCTGACTTACTTGAACTGTCCTCAGAAGCACTCAAGGTTGCTTTCATCTCCTTTTTATATTTCTTGTCCTTTTCCTTAAATCTCTTTTTGTACTTGAGATTTGGATAGTCATCCTTGCCTTTGCGCTTATATTCATAGCAGAAAATCTCATCAGTCTTGTAACTTCTTTTCCAATCCTTCTTCCATCTTCCCTTTTGGTCATATTATCCCTTGAAGTTAGGATTTAGGAAAAAGTTCTTCTTCTTGAAAAATTTCTTTAATATTCTAGCTAATTGATGCATCTCCTCATCAATGTCAAGTGATGATTGTTCACTACAAGAACTCTCTACAAAATCTTCCAATTTCCCTTTGTCCTTGTGTATATATCTGGTGGTTTTGAATGCAACGGATTTCCTTTTTGGTTCATCCTCATCTCCCTTGTTGAATTTCAACTCTTCTTCATACATCATCAGTTACCCAATGAGTTCTTTTATAGGTATCTTACTGATCTCGCATGATTCTCTAATAGAGATAGAGGTTCATCTTCATCTGTCAGGCAGACATCTAAGAATTCTCAAGATCTATGCCTTGGAAGTAAATTCTCCTCCAAGAAAAATCATTGTTTTCACAATATCATTAAACCTAAAATACATGTCTGAGATAGGCTCATCACGTGTCATTATAATGTTATCATATTTCATAGTATAATTATTAAGTCTCATTTCTTTTACACTAGATGTTCCTTCTTGTGAGACAGACAGGGTGTCCCAAATTTCATGGGATGTTTTACAATAATAAATTCTTTTGAATTCTTCATATTTTAAGGAGTAGTATAAAGCATTTATAACTTTGAAATTGCTATTGTAGGTAGTTCTGATAGGTTCTTCCCATGTGATTCTATCAGTAGCAGGAATATTATATTCATCTATAATGGAAGACCAAAATTCAAAACCCATACTCTTTAAATGCATTTTCATTTTAATTTTCCATTGAGCATAGTTGGTTCTACTAAAGAATGGTGGTCTATTGTTTGAAGCACCTTTCAATATATAATCTATAATACAGAAATACTTTGACAGAGCTATAAATTTACAATTAACATAAATTTACAGATCATAAAAGTAAAACTACAATCACAGTTGAATGAGGTTAAACAAAGTCTTAATAAACAATCTCTGATACCAAATGTTGGTTGGAGTAGATTACTCAAGACGGGAGGGGTGAATTGAGTAAATATTAAAATTTCTAGTTAAAAAGTATTCTTAAAAAAGGTTTCCCCAAATGGTTAAATACAGCACAGTTAATCAAGGCTATACTGTTATAAGAGTATGACTGTTTGAATAACTTCTTAGAAGATTGATTAGTTCTCAGTAATCTTAAGATCAGTTTTTAATATTACTTTTCAAGAAATTATACTAAGACAAGACAATTATAACTTCTTTCCAAGATTAAATATCAAAGAAAATTTAGTGATTTCTGAATTATACAGTAATTTATTAAAACATAGAAGAATAAATTAAGCAGCGCAGAGGATATGAAACAAGTGGTTCAGTATCAGCCGAGACCTAATCCACTCAAGATGGTGATCACCTGCCAATAAATAGTTTATATAGATAAACTTTATACACACACTGGATCGGGGTTAAACTACTGTACATCGGACAATCCGGGTCACACAGGGACCTCTTCCACAGTTCGTCATGGGTACAAACAACCAGGCCACACATTGACCTCTTCCACACTTATCCATGGGTATACAGAAGTGAAAAAATATTTCTGAGTAAGGATATACTTTATACATCAGTTTAATGGAGGAGATAGAGTGCGTTGTTATACATATACACACACTGCTCAAAAGATAGTAAAAAGATTCACAACAGAGAAAAAATATTGAAATAGGTTTAGAACTGCTCTGAATGTTATTCTTTGTAGCTCTGGACTTCTGAGAAGATGTAGATGCAGAAATCAACTCCTCGTATAGAAAAATTATTGTCAAAAGTTATATTAATCCAGATTGTGTTCTTCGTGATGTTTGACAATGTGAAGATGTTCTCAATTCAGGAATTTAATTTAGCTTCATGTGTTCTCCAGAAGTATTCAATTTCATGAGACAGTTCTTTTTCAAGAATTTTCTAAGTGTATTCTGTTTTCATGCACATTCCCATCCACTTGTTTCACTTTTTAGTGTCATGCCACACTTCTGTGTTTCTGGGCATTACTCTTTTATCTTGGAGTGCATGTGTTTGAGCTGACAGGTTTCATGTATTCTGCACCTCGTACCTCGTACTGTCAGATTACATATCTACAAAGAAATATTAATTATGTTAGTGCATTTAAAATTTTATAATATGACCACTAGAAATTAAATTAAAATACGAAAAAACATATTAAGAAATGGTGTCACAGTATGTCATGGAAATGGCGTATTGTTCACGGTGTCTGGTTCACGAGGTCTAGTTCACGGTGTCTTGTTCACAGTGTCTTGATGTCATGGTGTCTTGTTTACAGTGCCTGGTTCAGGGTGTCTTGATGTCACAGTGTCTTGTTCACGGTGTTTGGTTCACTGTGTCTTTATGTCATGGTGTCCTGTTCACGGTGTCTGGTTCACAGTGTCTGGATGTCACGGTGTTTGGATTTCATGGTGTTTGGATCATGGTGTCTGGTTCACGGTGTCTCAGAACTAGGAAAATATCTATATTCAGACTTAAACAAGGATATTTATGGAATGGTTTATACTCATTAAGTTTTCAGAGAAGTCATTATAAAGTAGATCAACAGATAGTATACAGTAACCAAAACTAGTGTATAACACTTAAGAGCTTTGGATAGATTTTACTAAGAAATTGTGCATTTGATGTGATATATATTTAATGGAGTTAATAAGGTTTATAGACTGCATAGGATTCTTGATCATTAAAACATGATTAATACAGGAGGATTCCAACACTGTTTTTCATTATTTTTATGGTTTTTCAAAGAAATGGTTATATTTTTCTTTGTTCTTAAATTTGAGGATGCACATGATTATTTAATTATTTATTCAAAAAAAATTAATGGGAATGATTTCATTATTCTTTATTCACAATATTGTTCTTGGACATGATTTCTCTAGGCTTTGATTATAGTATTATGATTTCATATGATTATTCTTATTCTAAATTTCTATGTCATATTCAAATGATATAATCCATGGCTTATAATTTTGACTCGTGATTCCACAATCTTATTCCATTGTATATGTTTGATCCTTTGAGATTACATTTTCTTCTATTATGACACATAAAAAATATTTTTGTTTAGTTATCCTTTTATATATATATTTCTCTTATACTCATGTTTAATCACTTTACTATTATCTAACCCTTGATGACATGTTGATAGGTTTTTTCCATGAAGAGCATTCAATATCACTCGTTTCTTTGGTTTTTCATTCTTAATGTTATGAAGATGATTAAATCATAGGTGGTATCTATAATGGGGTATAATATGGTGTGACTGTGGAGGAATGCTCCCAAGTGTTGTAAAATAATTTTTTTATTTATGTAATATTCAATGAAACTAAAATTTTGGTTATTGAGGTTTTAAGACTACATGTGAGATAAAATTTTTATTCAAGTGAAATATTGAAGTAAGTGTGTTAATTTAGTTTGGGTCACCTCAAATGGTATCAAATCTAGTTTTTAAAAGAATGTGTGTTCAGAACAAGATATAGGAGTGTGGGTCTAGGTTACCTCAGTTAGTATCAAAGCATGATTTAGTTATATTTAGGGAATAGTTTAGTTGTTTTGGGGGATTATTAATAAAGATAAGTATTTTTTAGAATAACAACATAAATTTTTGGTAAATTATGTACTTTGTGTTTCCTTATCAATGGAATCCCTATTTTATTAAAAATAATTGGATATTGAATCAGGTATAGATGCACCCGGTGGTAATAACACTAAAAATACTAGTTGGGTATTCAATTGATCTTAACCTAGTTATTATAAGTGATGTCTAACTACATACATGGTTTAAAACTTCTAGGGGTTATTATTTATTGATTCATATACCCATTATGAATCATTATTAATAATTTGAGCACATTTTTATTTTATATTTAGAGAAAAAATAGTAAATAGACAATAAATAACCTACATTAAAACCTATATATTTATAAGCTAAGGTAAATATATAATTTATGGTATATTTATTTTATCTTAATACTTTTCCATTTTATAAAATTATAGAATTATTTTCTTTAACATTAATTTATTTATGTAATGGATTGAGTAGGTAGAAAATGAGTTGACAATGGGTACAATGGGAAAGGATATAATTGTCCCAATGAGGAACCAAATAGGATAGGAGTATAAGTGCAAAATATTAGGCTTATTCTCACTTAATTCTTCTTAGATATTAATAATAACGCAAACCATGTTGATATTTCAAACACACCGAGGATGGAGAAGCTTTCTTCACCGCCCTTTATTTAGAAACGTCTACAATCCTTTAGTGGGTAACAAGACCCACTAAATTCCGAGAAATGGATCAATGTTATTGGTAATATATTTTTTGTTCTCTAGTGCTCAGACCACAAGAAGCTTCTCTCTATTTGGTATCATCTAGAAGAATCGCCTGACCAGTGGTGGAACCCCATTAATAATAAACTAAAAAATGAGAATTTGGAATATATGGGGTGATAAATGTTCAAGAAATATTATTCCCCAAATACTTTTTTCTAACTCTTCACACCAAACTGGAGTGAGAATTCCTAGAGGAGAGACAAAAGGAGGACAAATCTATTGAAAGTTATGATGATAACTCATCATACCCCCACAGTACACGTATAATTTTATTAATATGATTAAAATTAAGATCAAAATATTTTTTAGTGGCTTAAAATAAATTCAATTAGATTAATTTTTGATAAGAGACTTTGGTATATATAATGAAATTGTTCAATGTTTAGTTAAGGTGGAAATTAAAACTTGATAATCTAATTATTTTAGAGATAAAAAATTAAAAATAATGTTTCAGGGAAATTTTTATGACAAAACACATAAAGAAAATAAATTCCAATTTACTATATGCCAAACATGTGTAAAGAATCACCCAGGTGGATTCTAAAAAGGAATTGGATAATTTTTTGGGAATACAAGGCTTGTAAATCATGGTTATGCTAGTTAAAAAGTGGTAAAAAAGGTTCTTCGATTAAAAAGGGGAAGAAAAGTTTCCAACTAATTCTACAACCACACTTCTATTATTTAAATCAAAAGAGTGTATCCACTGTGGAAATCAATGCCCTAATCCAAGGGATAATGATGATAATGGACACAATATAATTCTATAAACAAAGGAACAATGAAGATCATATGTAATAACTACACTTTAAGTAGATCCTAATAATTAAAATACAATTATCCTCCACTTCAGAGTTATAGAAAACCTGTTGGATATTTATTTTTTTATAGTTTAGTATAACTATGATGTATTCTAAGAGTATTTAATCACCACCCCTATGATTTTATTTTTGAATAAAACTTCTATTTATATGATTATTATAACCCAAGTTAATGTTTATAGGAATGTACTTGATATAAATTTTATTAAGTATTCCCTCATATGGATTTGACGTTATTTTAAAAATAGATTTTATGTATACACATAGACACCATATTAATTACAAAAAAAGGTAAATCACATTTTATATTTCAAACCAACCTATGATCTTATTTTATTGCAATTAAAGCTATAAACTCTCTTGGAAAACAAATCCTATGACTCATGATATCCAATCATGAGAGAGTTTTTTATGAAATTATTAGAGAGAAAAACAATATTAGAGATAGTCCCATTTTGGGGAAAATGATATTTTTCCTAAGTTTTTAAAGTTGTTAATTCTCTATAAATTGCATCTAGATATTTTTATATATAAAAGATACACCTAGATATTCTCACAAGTAACTGATCATTAATATTTCGAGAATGTAATTTATTTAAGAGGAATAATGTAATATGCCATGATATTAGTTTTAATTTCACATTAATAAATTCTATGTTGAATAAATTTTTTGCATACCCCAATGAACCAAAATGAAATTGTGATATTATAAATTCAAATTTTTAAATTTGACCAATTTTGTATAGCCATTAAATTAGAGGGTATAAATATAAGTAACCACATTATCAAATATATGTTGATAAGAAAAACAAATGGAAACTTGTATTATAATGCTTCCTTATAAATCTCATTCATCTGATATTGGAAGGGGGTAGTTTCACTAGGGTTTTAATTATAATATTCCAAACCCAAAATCTAATAATTGTGATTTCAGAAAAATATGTTTTGAGGAAAATTCATACTCGTGGAAATTTATAATAGATCCATGCTAGTTGATACACCCGCAGTGACAACCACCGATGCTTATCTTATCCTAAGGTATTATATAGAGATCCTGAAGAGATATGTAATTATAATTTAGGATGATACAAAAATGTATTTATTAATGTAATAATTTAATTGGATAAATCATATGTATTTTTTAAATTTCAAATTTTTAATTTTAAATGAATAATGTTTATTTTTATTACTAAGGCACTAATAAAATTCAATTAGTATTTCTAAACAACTAATAAGATTATTTTATGCCTAAAAATGTATTGTGCATGATGTATCTTTTTTTTATGAAACTAAATATATTATGGTTAAATGATTCTGAATTAAATATTTTATCTGAATAATATATTAATAATAATTTAATTAGTTATTGATAATAAATAAGTATAAGAACAATTAATGTTTAAAAATGTTGTATTCCGAAGAAAAAAATATTTTGTTATATTTTATATTTCTCATTAATAGTTATATTCCTAAATTTAAAAGATAAAATTTCTTAAAAGAATTTCACTTTTGGATTCATCATGAAAATATAATCTTTATATGAATTTTGGGAATTTTCTAAAAATGTATATTTTTAGGAAAATTGTCAAAAATATAGTTTTCAGCAATATCATGTCATTTATGACTCTGTCATTATATAAGTATAACATATAATTGTTCAATTAAATATACTATGTAGAATTTATAGAACCTATGTTTAACATTTTGTAACTAATGTCATATATTATTCCAATAAAAAACTATTTTTGGTATTTTATTTTTATTAAGTATTCATGTGAGGGTATTTTGGTTTCTCATTTCCTTAAAATACAAATAAATATTATCTATTTAATAAAAAAATAATATAACTAAAATCATCAACATTGGTAATTTTTTCCTAAATAAAAAACTTATGATTAAAAATACACATTTTCTAAAACATGATTTATACATGTTATGTACACAAATTCCTAAATTAATCAATCTCATGCATAAAAAATTTTAAGCAACAATTCTTTTCTAATACTTTAAATTAGCATGTTCAAATTAGTGAATAATTTTAATTTTAATTGTCGGAATTAAAATAAACTACGGAGGTTTAAAATGAGCTATCACGGTAAAATTAAAAACTATGTAGAAAACACATAAAATTCCACAAGCCTTATCTCAGAATGATTTTTGATCATTTATTTCAACCCAAGACTCTTAAAACCACCATTATTTTTAAATTTTGGATTCACGTGCCTTGAATAGTGATGTGTCATTTTATATTATTTTAAAAGTGTCACTCCCATCAGTTATAAAAGTATACATAAACAACCCCATTATATACACTAAAACATTCAAATTACTCGTGATAATATTCCCATTAGACTTTCCCAAGATTCGTCCCTCATGTTTGGAATCACCTATATCTATGAAAATTTCATAAATCCTAAATTTCAAAGAGTTACTCTAAGAGAATGATCAAATTCTAAATTGGATTACTAATAACTTCTTTACATTTTTATTCTCCATATTTGTACTCAAAGTATATCTTACCCATTATAGTATATTTAAATCATTATTTTTATCATATTTAAATTTTATAATGTTAATGGTATAAAAATATCCACCATTCCCCCTTAGAAAAATTAGAATGTTGTTCTTGCGTACACGTATACTACCACCTCAATGAAGTGATATATTTCATGTTTTAATATTTTTTTACATAGATAGTTATAAAAGTTAATTTAATGAATACATATTATATTTATAACATGATTAATATTATGAAAATATAAACCATTTTATATCTTTCCTTTATTCTACAAAAAATGAAAAAAAAATTGTGAATAAGTGTGGACTTACACCTCCATGGATTAAAGTATTTATATTTCATCCCCACCCCAATTAAATAATTATAAGAAAATATATAATGAATTAATTTTATTGTGAAAATAGGGTTATTATAGAGAACTTATATTTATATTTTAATAATTTTTAACAAACCAAATATTAATCAGCAAACATTTCTGAAAAAAAATCTTATCAGGGATTTTTTTCCCCACGAGGAATGACTACAATTCTCAAAGATTAAAATTCGGAAAATATATTCATTATTATAGTGACCCTACTTTTCACTAAGTATTTTCCTTAAATATATATTTTTTTCAATAGATTCAATTACACTCAAGACTGAACTCAATAGAACTAGAGTATATTATATGAATATTATTATGAAAATTTAATAATAATTAAATATATTTTAAAAAATTCTGATTAATTACAAATTATAAAAAAAAGATAAATAACGCCTACAATTTTTAATGGGAACTTTTCAATAAAATAAATTAATAACATTATACTTTTAATCACAAATTTTGTTTCTTGATATTTAGAAACTAAATCAGATTAAATGGATTCCAAATTCATATTAATCATGTCAAAATTTTGTAATAAGGTTTAACTTTTATTTTTCTCGTCAATATAATTAGCATGGCTAAATTTTATTCAAGTTTAATAAGTTTTAAAATGGGTTATCTAATATGACCCAAGTTTTACTAAATCAATTTGACACATAGACATTATATAATACTTATTTTAGGTTTAAAATGTATACCAACATGTATCAACAACATTTCCGAACATAAATCACCTAACTATATTGTAATTCCATTCTTACCCCATACCTGCCATTTTTTCCAAAGATTTGACC
This sequence comes from Viscum album, assembly GCA_963277665.1. Taxonomy (NCBI): domain Eukaryota; kingdom Viridiplantae; phylum Streptophyta; class Magnoliopsida; order Santalales; family Viscaceae; genus Viscum; species Viscum album. The sequence goes on along the minus strand of OY728156.1, from coordinate 1,463,731,012 downwards.
CACTCTTTCACCATAAAAAGGGACTCACTTCAACCATTTTCAAGTCACCCATATAGTTCAAAATTACAATGAGGATTAGCTAAATTTTCTTATTTTTTATCCCCCCAATACACTTTTTGTATCCTATATCGACAAAAATGATCCTCTATTTCTTTATTTTCAAATGATACTTCAAGAGACAATCCAGTTTCTCAATGTAAGTATTAAATTCCCTCTGACATCATTTCATTATCCATCCTCCTCTAAAACCATTCTAAAAATATGTAAAAACCGAAATTAGTGTAAATAATATAAATAAATTTTATTATATTTATCTTATAAACATTATCTGTTCCTCTCCAATTTAATCAGAAAATGAAAATATTACTCTTGCGCATGTGTGGATTGTCACATCTATGAACGAAACGTTTTATTTTTTTTTCACCACATTTTAAAAATGATATTATAAACTATTTTAGTGAATATATATTTTATCTATTTCATGATTTATATTGGGAAATTAAAAATTAAAAATTCTATATGTAATATTAGCAATAATCGGTCATTTTAAAACTAACCACCTAAAATGCATGTACCAAGAGGAAAAGAAATTTATTTATAAGTGAAAAATAATATTCCATTTAATTTATTCGTATAAGTAATACCAATTAGGATTAATTAAATTAAAAACTTATCAATAAATTAATTATATATTTATGATAATGATATTACAACAAAATTATCTCTTCCATAAAAATACTCACACATAGATTGTATCATGTTCATATTGGTTAAGTTTAGCCAAAAACTTGAACAATTCAACCAATTTATATAATTTATGGATTTGGTAACTTTATTTTAGATATTAAAAAGTAAATAATTATATTTTTAGTTTATGGGTAGTAATATAAATATTTAAAAAATCAATAAAGTACACACCATTTTCCATTATAAATTACCTAAACAAGATCATCATTGACTACATCATCAAAAATAATATCTAAAATACCAGTGAAATGAAAATATAACAATATAAATAATTAAAAATAATAAATTATAATAACTTTTATGATCTATAAATGATTAATTTTTTCATAGTAATTAATAACAACAATGTAATTTCAAAACTATTTCAAAACAATACAGAATAATCACACACGATTTTAAAAATATAAAATAACTAACAAATGTATATGTAGAGAATAATTACAGATAAATTTTATAAAATGATATAGTTTTAAATAATGTTATTTAATATTATTTTAAGGTACTTATGTTTTTTATGCATTATCTATGACTTTATTCGACTAAGTGGGAAATATGTTAAAGTTTTATTGCCTCAAATTTTCACTCCTTTAGACATATTTCTAATTATACACCACGTTTTCTATGTAAAGTTGTATCTATTACCATTTTTATTTTTTCTATGATGGAAATATTATTATTTATGATATTTAATGGTTTAGTCTAAATGATATCCTTCAATGGGTTTTGATTTAAATGTTTCTCAAGTCATAACAGATTTCCCAACACAAACACTTTCACTCTAAGTAATAAAATATATGCTTGGTTATTATCTTATAAGATAGTTTTTATCATTCCTTTTAATTTTACAGATGTACATTTCTCTTTTTATCAAGTAAAGTTACTTTATTTAATTGGTACAAACTTATTTTATGAAATTGATTCTTAAATAAAATTCATCCACTGGTAAGAATAACTATCATAATTTATAATCAATCATTATCCTCCATATCCATATTTTCTTTCACACTAATGTTTACCTCAATTCTTATAAACTCAAAAATGGATTAATTCTTGTCAACCTATTTCTTATCATCACCACTATTTAAATGGAAATATTCTTATCATATTTATGATGTGGTTTTTCAATAAAAGTTTTTTTAAAATATAAAAAGGTTTCATATATCATTGATATCATCCTTATCTTTTAATCCATGTTTTCCCTATAAAAATTATACGTCCTTTTCATGACTCTATAATTATATATTTAATCAAAATTAATATTTTAATATATCTCAATAGTTTTTTCTCAAAAAAAAATTAATATGATTTTTCAAATGAAAAATGACTTTGCATCTTAAAATATCAATATAAAAATAATAAAAGAATATATTTTTTAAAAATATTTTCTCAAGAATTGATTTCCAATAATTCTGAAATGAATTTCTCAATTTTAGTGGTTCAATAAAGTAATTATTATTTTTGCTAATTATAATATAATTTTAAAAAATTATTTAAATCGAAAAGGTAAATTTTCATGAATATTTTCAAAGTTAAATAATATTATTATTATCATTGATTATTTACCCCTTATTTTATAAAATTGAATCATCTAATCTTTATAAGAAAAATGATTCATAACAACTTTTTTATTACCTTATTATCTTTAGTGTATAACCATAATTTCCATTCCAATGATTTTCCCCTATGAATACACAATTTTGGAATCCTTTGATAGAAGAGTGTCCACCAAGATTATATTCATCAATTTATAAGTGAAACTATTGAATAAACTCTATACACTTTATCATTATAGTATATATACCATATTCTTTATCTTCTTTATTTAATTGTATTTACCTAAAAAATTACTTAATATATTTGGAAATCTATTTACATTCCATTGATTTATTATGTTTACTGGTGGAATTATGAAGTTTTTCCTTATATTATTTCATTTTAAAGGTATAAGAAACATATTTTCATTTCATGGGTTATATAATATTTGATTTATTTCTTCTGAAACACATATATAAGGATGATGATTGGTGGGGTCCTATATATCCCTATAATGCATTGGTAATGTTTATATATCATGAGAAGGTATTCAAGGTTGAATTTACACCAATAAAAACAATGAATGGGATGATTTATCCCATGAAAAAATATACAAAATAGGATTTATCCCATGATAAAGGGTACATGACAGGATTGATACCAAGATAAAGGGTACACAGGAAGATTAATCACAGTAAAAATGGTATATAAAAGGATGTATCCCAATCCAAATGATTACGCAGGAGGTTTATCCCTAGAACAAGGGTACATAGGAGGATTATCCCAAGACTAAAAGGATACACAGGTGATTCACCCAAACCTACTATGTAATTAATATCATGATGGTTCCATGTGACATATGATTTTTATTCTTATTATTGTTCAACAGTAGTAATATGTCCAATTTATATGGTTAAATTGATGGTTATGTTATGCTCTCATGGATACTATTTATTAAATCACGTTTACACGCACTTTTGATTCGTTAATTATGAAATGTCAACACTTATTCCATGATTCATTATATATTCTTTATTAGGAGTTAATTTTAGTGTGTGTCTTGATTATACCCATATGATAATAAAATTCTCAAATACGATATTGATTCTTATCACTTATGTTTACATTTATTGGGCATCTGAACTTACCCTATATTTATTACTCTATTTCCATAGTTTTTGAAGATGATTATAACTTATGATAATTTTATAATATTTCTAGTGTGTCAAAAATATGGATAAATTGTCACAATTATAGTAAAATAAGTTTCTTATGTAGCGAGTTCTCAAAAACACAAAACATTCAATCCTCTAGTATGTGTAACTATTTTTGAGATGGAATGTGTTTTCTTATAAAATAATGAAACAAATTATTTTATCTTTCTTGGATCACCTCATTTAATAAAACATAAATTCTTGTACCATATATAATATAGTAAAAATGAACTATTATCAATAAATTGGGATCTAAATATATATTTTCTATAAATCATGAAAAAATAAAAACAAATAACATATAATTATTAAAAAACTATAAATAACTAGTAAATGTATAATTAATTATTAAAATTGGAGGATATAGAGGGTAATATGTTTTAATGAGGTTAAAAAATTAGTAATTAATAATTTCATGATCATTATATAGGAATTTAAATCACCCTGATGAAAGTTAAAAGTAATGGTAAGGGATTTTCTGGTCTCAACTTCATTAATTTAGTCATAATTAATATTTTTTATTATGGTTTTAAAGATCATTTATCCTATAAAACAATCCTATTGTATTTCATTTTCTATTTATTTTATATGTAAATTAAATTTTCACAAAAAATATATCTACTTTATTGGATTTCATTCTTTACAAAATTTTACATTGTTAATAATAATTCCCATCTTCCCTAAGTAAGATTTTTTAATCCATTCCCATTTTCATGCATCCCAAAAATGTTATATTTTTTATTTTTAATCACAAAAATGTATTATATTCATTGATCTTATAATTTTCTTTTTCAAATTTTTAAATGGACGATATATTAGTTATTTAGGATGTGTGGTTCAATAAATGTAATTATAATATTGAAATGGTTTTACTTTAGTGGTTATATATTTTATCATACGATCCACATTTCCTCTAGATGCAATTTGTGTCATTTCAATGATCTATTATTTATTTTTTTAAAATAATGTTTTTTAGAATAATTCATCTTAATTGATAAAAAAATATATTTTTAATAGGTTCTAATAAATTCTTATTTTTGCGATAATGATTAGAAATGTATTCAAAATAATATTTTACGGTTTTCTTCCATTTTCCTCTATAATTATAAAATTATTAATCATATATAATTATGTTTTATAAATACCCTTATAAAATAAATTTTCAAAAATTTTTCTTTTGGGTGATTGAATTTTAGGTATCAAATTGTCTAATTCTTCATGCCATTTTATGTGATGCCATTTAGAAATATTATGAAACCTAATTTATTTCAATGGTATATTTATGATATGTTGAATGAATGAGATTATTTGTCACACTTATGTTTGGATAATGATGGGTGAGGTCTTATATCACACTCTATTGCATTGGTTAAGGTCTTATATATCATGAGATAAGAATTTCATGCATAGAAATGATTGTATTTTTCATTTTTCACAAGGTTGTGGGTGGACATGATTATGTTATACTTTTTTCAAAAAATTAATCATAAAAATGATCACTTTCTTCTTTTTTTCACAAGGATATGAATTTATTTGATTTAATTATTCTTTTTTCATTCGGTTTCTAGTGGAAATAGAAGTGTTTTACTTCTTTCACAAGATTGTTCATGAACATTATTGTTCATGGACATGATTATACATGGACATGATTATTCTTAGATTTGTTCTCAATATTCATATTTCATATTATTATTCCCAAACCACATTTATATGTTATATTCCAACGATATTATCCTTCTATTATGATTTTTTCTTATGATTCCACTCTTTTATTCCATGTATGTGTCTAATAATTTAAGAGTTCATGTACTTATATTATGTGTAATAGAAAATTATTATAGTTAAATTTTCTCTTTAATTGGGATTTCATAAATAACTATGTTCATTCACATGTTTTTGATCTAAACCTTGATAAAACGATGATATTTTTTTTCCTTAATGATCATTTAATCTCACTCCTTTCTTATCATTTCCAATCCTTCGGTTATGAAGATGAGTATAACCTAGGAGATGTCTACAAGGGGATCTTGTATGGTTTAATTATGGAGGAATGTTCAAAAGTGTTGCCAAATAAGTTTTATATATTTTTAATATTCAAATATACTAAACCTTTAGTTCTTATGGTTCTATGACTACATCTGAGATGGAATTATTATTCATGTGAAATAATGAAAAAAGTGTGTTTATTTAATTTGGGTTTCTTAATTTGGTATAAAATATAGAATTTAAAAAAAATAGGATCCCAAAACACAAGTATATTATGACACAACTCTCATTAATTTTAGTTATTCCTTAATATAATCTATAATGTGGTCTATATATGAAAATCCCCCCCATCAGATTTAGTTTCGGTTAACTATTTGGGTTTCCGCTTATTGATGTTGGGTCTCTTGATAACCTAGCCTTGAAATAAGGCTACATTTTTTCTTGTTAATGTGCCTTCTCTTTTTAAACCACTTCACATATTGGTCATATTCCTAAAACCTTAAACATCATGACACATATCTTATAACTTCATGAATCCAAAATACAAAGCATTGGGTCTTAGATCTATAATCTTAAACTGTATGATGTGAGGACCTTACCACAAGACCATAAACTGTATGGTCTGAGATGTATTTCATATGACCTAAAAACAATTTGAGAGTTCAATAACAGATTATAATAATAAATTACCAAGATTATTACATATTTACTTTTCAAACCACTCCTTAAGAGTTTTAGTTCACCAACCACATTAATTAAGATATATTACTCCTACCCAAATTTTGTGTCACGCACATGATGGTGTATCCAAAGAGTAATCCAAACTCATTTAGACTAAGCCACTTCCACCAAACCAACTTCATTCCAATTAATTTTTTATTAAGAACCAACCTAATACCTTGAGTTGAGATAATCCCCTTAGAACACCAATAACTTTGAAAGAATCCAATATATTTCCCCTTTCATAGAAATTAGTAGTATGGTTTTGGATCAATCCAAAAGGACTCATCTACTAATTGATAGTGAATAACACACTTGACTTTGTGATTTTAGGTAACCCCTAAGGGATATTTTGGTAATGGAAAAAAGGTCCCCTATAACTGCATGTGTTATTCCCTAATAGTGCATCATTGAATTCCCCCATTACTAATAGTCTAAAAACTCCCACCAGTCGTTATTTAATCATCTCTAATTCATAAATTTTAAGAATTTATTTGAATCATTTTTATTCAAAATATACAAATAGGTTATAAATATCTCTATGATCTATTACCACTTGAATTATTGAAATAATTAAATAGGCTCTAAGTGGAATAAGCATAAACAATATAACACTTTGGTTAAATCTTTACGACCTTAAACTACAATGATAAAAATTCCACCCCATATGAATTTAAACTATTGGGTCAGTTCATTATATCATAACCTGAAACTACTTGGAATATTTTGATCCATGTGACCGTATTAAATATTTACCTCTCATATTCAAGAGCCTGATATACATTGTATTAAATTTCCTATCCTTGGGGGTTAACTGATTATGGATATACTTGCAAACTAAATTATTATGGTTCACCTAACCAATTACTAAAACTAACCACAATTTATAACTATGTTTGGTTTGATTCCCATACCATGAAATACATAGTGATGCCTAGATAAATTTTCTTGGTCCTGAATGGAAATTTATAGGATGTCAAACTATTCCCAATGTATAGTCACCTCATCCACATTGGAAATTTCTATATCAGACTCTACATTGGTATGATGTATCATTTATTAATAATAAAAATTATCTTAATTCCCATTATTTTTGGATAATTATTAATGCACTAATACAATTTCTTAATCCCAGACATGAACCCCAATCACAACATCCACTTTATCACATCTATTTTGATATCTTCATCCATATAGGGTTTCCCATCATATGTTCAGTGATGGGATAAATATAACTGATTTTTTCATCATCTGTATACATGAAAATATCCTAAATATAAGTTTTCTTTTTGTGACCTTAGACTACATGGATTCTGAGTCCTTTTCAAATTATTCTAAGCTAAAAGTTGTATGGTCTATCCTAAACAAACATTAAAATACTTAGAGTGGTTTTTTCTCTGTGACTCACTCCCTACTTGAGAGTTAAATGCATGTAGGATAACTAAAAGATTGTATGTATCTATAATCATATGATATTTATTAATACACTATTAATATTAAAACTTGGATATCCACTAGTGGTAGAAATCCACATAGCTTATTTTTCTTGTAATCATATACTAAAAAAATCCCCTTCCATTCATATGAGTTTGATCTATATATGGAGTTTTTTTCTTGAGATATGTGTATCTTGAATCCAAATACCTGAGGACGTATAGTGATGAAAATATCCACTATCCTAGTCCTAGATACAATAATATATCTCATTTTTTTATCCAACCACCCTGACATAAAACTACGTGCACCCATTTCCAAGATGGTATATAATAGTGGTATAAACTCTTATTCACTTCATATTTATTGCACACATTTACTACATGGACTATCTCAATGATTGTTCAAATATGTAAAAACATAAAATTTTATCCATACATGGTTCAAATCACAAATACATTAAATACAACTCAAAAGAGACAATACTATCTTTTATTAGAAAACTCTTAGAAGGATCCCTGAGAATATGTCATGTTTTTTCATGATAATATTTCCCATTTAATGGTTTTGAAAATTTTTAAATAATATAAATAATATGAAAAAATCATTTAGTGACTAAATATGGACCTATAAAAATTAAATCCATACCTGCTCAACCTACTAATCTAGGAAAAAGATTTAGTAGAACTTTCATTCCCTTATCAAATAGGTTAACTCTATATCATGGGAAAATTTTCATTTATGATGAGACGACCTCTCCACACATAGTAGAAAACCCATTTATGTTATTGTGTATAAAGTTATTTCATGTTACATCCCATAACCAATAGAATGTGTTCTATATTGGTGGTGTAACCTTTAGTGTGCTTGAACCCTTCTTGAATATCCTATTCTCCACAAAACCACATTATATCTTTGATATCTAAATCTACACCAATATAATTCCTTAAGTCTATATATTCCACTTTGAATCCCATAACCTTGAGTTAATATTTCCTTTTATTCCCCCTTTCATTTAAATTTTAGTAATATAGATAGATTCAACTATATGTATCTCACTCTGAATTGATGGTAAATAGAAAAAAATTCTTTGAGATTCAAATTAATCCACATTAGACATTTTTTCCCAAAAGGAAAGTTCCCCCTAACACCATGATCAATTTCCTAGTGGTTTATCACTAGTTTCTAAAAATACTTATGTTAAAGCTACTCCCACATCTCTTCATTTCTCATTGATTCAAGTGTTTTTTTGTTATTATTTACAACTTATAGAACCTAACTATTCAATTTATTTGAAATACCCACTATGTTAAATATTTTTTTATCAAAGATACTTTCAAATAAATATTTTCAAATAATATTCTTTTTCAAATTCATATCTGGAAATGAATATAATGTGATGTCCCAAATACTTGAATTAGAGATAATCCCAAGGGAAATCCAAAGTCCTTTAGTTGATATTTTTCTTTTTGAAAATTTCTATCAGGTATCTAGTCCTCATTAAATGAAACAAAACCAAAAAATAGAATGGTATGAGCACTATGACCTTAAAACTACAAACAACATATATGTGACTCTCTACACTAGTATTCGGACCTCTATTCATGTTTACAGTACCTCACCCTTTCCATAGAGACTCACTCACTCTTATATTCAAATCTATTTGGACAAAAATATCCAAAACAATTATTCCAACACCAATAACCTAAAAATACATGCACCATTACTCAAGATTTTATACACTTGTGACATTAGGCTCTCCAAGAAAATATAACTTTCTTTTTCCATAACACCATATAGATTACCTCACCATTTTTTCAAAGATTACAATAATTAAATAAAAACTAAATTGGACTGAATTTCATGACCATAAACTACCTAAAGAATGAAACATAATACACATTGTGTGGAAACCCCACAAAGTGTAACCTATGCTAAATTCAAATATCTTATTTCTAGGAATTAACCATGTATTGCCTTGGTAAAATTTTAGAGTTGTAAATTTAAAAAAGATATAAAACTTGTGTTTTAAAAAACACATAATTGGAATACTAGAAAAATGCATGTTTCTTTTTTCTAGGCCCCTCCATCATAAAAATATGAAAAATTCATGGTGCCTTTATATTCTTAGTGCATGTAGTCCTTGTCAAATAACTTTAAAAACATGGAATGTGGTATATATTGTATGAACCATAAACGAATATTATTTATTTTTGTTATGATAAATAATCCTTTTTTAACTCAAAATTAGTGTATTATATCAATGAATTTTGGTTATTTTTCTATGGCCATGTTATATTATGAAAATGACCCCCTTTTTAGTGTTATCTCCCCATCTACACTGGGTTTTCTCTAATTTCTTCATACCAAATCAAGTATATTATCTTTCATACATGATCCAAATATATATAGAGATATGTCAATAACTACATTTGGATTTATTTCAATTATTATAAGATACAAAGTGACATAAAAATATATTTTATTAGACCCATGTACTAATTTTTCTTACATTACATCCCCCCACTGTCCTTGTATTTGGGACAACTAATTTTGGTTAGTTTTTCCTCTATTTACCCAATGATAGGATATCAAAATACACAAGTGTATTATTACTCATTGTGAAACCACTGAACCCTTGAGTTGAGAACCGCCTTTTGGAAAGAAACTCCACATTGGTGTGATGTGGTTAATTACCTAAAACTACCTTAAAATTATATATTTTTAATTTTAAACAAATTCTATTCTAATGTGAAATTTTTTTGGCACTTAACAGTGTGTTCAAAGAAATTTTCTATGAAATTCATGACTAGGTGCTCACTCAAAAACTACATGATGAGTTGGGGAAATAAAATATTTCATGGCTTAAGAGGAAGTGAATGGGGTTCCTTGTGCTACATGACTACCCACAAACCATGTAATATTGATTCTTTATAAATATTTCCCAATATGGAAACAGGGTGGTTAGAACAAATCCTATGATTAGGCCATCAATTTTACCCTTCGTAGATGAAAAAGGGTGTGGAAACCAAATAACCCATTTTTTGCAGACTTATATGAACTTTTTAGAATCAAAAAAATTACTTAAAATAAATTCAATAACCAAGGGCATTGTTTGTTTCACTAATTTTATGTGAATACTCATGGAGCCACAATATAATTTACATGAAAAAGTTATCTCTATTTTAATCCAAACCCTATTTCAACATGATTAAAATTTTAATAATGGGATATTTTCAAGAAGAAACTTAGATTTTAATGAATAACCCCATCATTCAAAAATAAACTTATTTCTTCATGAAGTACATCATCATTCCTAAAGTTAATATCGCACATTACAGCCTGTCATTAATGAAACACTCTCATGATGAACTCTATCATTCATGGATAATAGTTCATAAAAATCTCATCATTAAAAAATAATTCAAGTCATGCATAGGGATCCATCATTTATGATGAAAAGGCAGCAATTTTTTAGGTTCCACGTGGTTCCCTAATGAAGAATCATACTATATGGATGAATAATAGACCCTTTTCCTAGAAATGTCAATCCTTCATAGTCGCACATGACCTACATGACCATGTACCCATATGTGGCTGGCCAATTTAGAAATATAGTTACCAACCACTGTTTATAAATATATATATCCCCATATAAAAATGAGATAGATAGGGATACACTCTGATTATCCAATCAAGGAATCACCTCTCTGGTAATTCTAGAGTATAAGTTGAAAACACGGGAGGGTCTTCATGGAATAATCATGTGACAGCCCCTTTGTGAGGAAACCCCTATGAAGGACCCTTCATGAAGCAACCACTGTGAATTCCCCTTCATAAGGTAATATCTATAGTGTTCATTCCTGAAGTACCTCTATGAACTCCACTCCATAGTAGCCACTTGACAATCACCCCTGTGAAAATTCACTTATGCAGACCACCTTTGGAAAAATCCCTTCATGAAGCACCTATACGGAGGCCAATTAATGAAGCACCTAAAAAATAGGTCATGGATAGACATGCACATCTGTAAAGAACTATATAGACACTCTTACATTATCCACCCTTCATATGAGCCATATGTAAACCAAAAAACCCTCTCAAAGAACCTTGATTCTATGTGTTGTGGGGGATTCATAAATTATATCTATCCCACTTTCCGTGGTTTGATATAATGGGTCCACATTGATTTATCATTAATGGTATCAACATTATACCTCTATTAGTGAGTCATATATACCATATATGAGTCTCCTCCTTGGTATACACACAAAAACTATCCTTCACCTGAGTAACCTTTTATGTAAGTTTTTTACCCAATGTGTAAACCCTACTCGGTCTCTTATTTCAACCACTTTTATATCATAGTAATCCCACTAGGACCTCCTACAACTTGTATTCCCAAATAATACCCTCGCATGGTTAGTTACTAATAGATAGGATAAACCCAAAAGGGAAGCACTCATTTGTACACCCCAAAAAATCACCTTGAGAAAAGATATTCTTCTTAGCCCCATTGTAATTCCTTAAGTTTTGATACTCCACCTAGTCACCCAAAAACACATTTACCAAGATCATAAACTATAGTAAACAATAATGGGTGTCTAAATGTATAATAACCAATCAATACTCTATTTTGTTATCTCATTCCATATGGTAATTATTTTATTAATATATTATTTCTCACACCAAGCATGACTCACATTAGATTTAAATTTTTCATTTTATCATTTCTCTGTCAAGATAATGACAAATCTTATCAAAAATGGTGAATACTTAGTCTTGGATTCATGACTCTAAGCTTCACATCACACATCCTTGTCTTATGATGTTAAATTCTATGAAATAATCAAGGAACATGAACTTATATTGTACAACCCAAACTATGTGTAATTTTACTCCTACGAACCAGGATATGTAGGACAACACTCTGAGGTTCAATACTGACATAAAAAAACAAACCCACTCTCCTATGTTACATGAATAAAGAGACCAGTTTATCTAACTACCATGAGTGAATATATGATTCCTAGTGACCCTAATATTCACCTTGTGTTGTGATACTCCTCTGGGTTTCTTTATATGCTACAAGTTGTGATTATCCTCTTGGTTTCACTATACACTAGCCTCCTAATATGTGTAACACCCGACAAAACCTTCTTGTCCTAATTTTTTAAAAATTTATAGAACATACCTATCAAATCCTAATAATAGGTGTGACTCCTCATAATTTCTTCTCTTATGTATTTAATAACAAATAAAAGTACCCAAAAAGGTCATCTCATGCATAATCCTTTCTCAATATCCTATTTTTGACTTCTTTATATAATAGGCGTACCAACATGGCTCTCTGAATAGGTGTAGTCCTCAATATATCCAACATTTACTCCTTATATGGCTACAAATAGATAGGGTATGTACATCCCTATTTGGTCCTTCCACTAGGTGTAATATCTGGCTATCTTTTTAGTATTTAGTTACTAACAAATAGGAGGAACCAAAAGGGAAACTCATAAGTAATTACTATAGCAAACATTTCTTAAAACATTTCTTATAATCATATATTAACAATGATGTTAAAATGTTTGGAAAATGTCTTTTTCATGAAACCTTAAAATGAAATATATGTCTTTTTAAGTTGCATTGAACTATGTGCATTCTGATTCCTTTAGTAATAATACATAGAAATATTCTTTCATGGGATTGATCCCAAAACCATGACACCCACCAAATCCTTGAATGGGGATAAATTATACGGCTCCTAACTATGGCTATATACCATAGAATCATTAATTAATAATAAAAATATGAATAGCCACTAATATATATAAAATTTCAAATCTCTATATAATTTCAATTAGATAATTTTAATAGAGGTAACCAGTCTCATTTTCAGATTTAGGAAGGATTCAATTATAGATAATAAATTCATGAGAGAGTATAGGAGTAGGAAATTATTCCCCCTAAAAAATTTTGTATGAGACCAACCTCCCATATTCTCCACTATTTCACATTATAGGGAGAATCTAGTAAAGTCTTAGTGACTTCTATTTTTTAAAAAGGTGATCCATGTAATACGAGAAATTTTTATGAGAAATATTTTGTTTTTATGTTGTATAAATCATCAAAGGAATATTTCACTACACACAACACTATATTGGCTTTCATTACACGCAACTGTTGCCTTCCTCGATAGCTTGCGTTGTACGCAATACCGAGTTTCACTAAACAACGATATGCTATTAAAATATTATTAAAACTAGCCGTTATGAATAGTAATACACACTTTTTGAAATTTTATGAATTTTATCTTTCAAAATGGACTTCATTTTTGGATTCATAATATCAAAATTAGCCTCGGGTGAAATTTTGGTATTTTTCTAAAAACTTTCAATTTTTGATGAATAGTGAAAACACTAGGTTACTATTTAAAAACTGACTTTTTATTTAAATAATTATTTATTTTATTTAAATTTTTTTTAGGTCAAAATTGATACATAATACCTATATAAGTTAAAATTAATTCATTTGATTCATTTTATAATAATTTTAGATATAAAGAAATTTTATTGAACTTTTCACCGTCTTTTACCCACCTCCTATGAGAATTTGCAAATTCACATAAAACTTAATTTTACTGCTTCTGTGAGTGAATTTAGAAAATTCGAGAGATACGGTTAATATCAAGGACTAAAATGTGGTTCAATGAAATGAAAATAATTTTTGGTGAATTGTAACTTTTTACTTTTTTTTCCCACAGTTAAAAGTAAATAGGGTAATTAAGGGTAAAAATGATATTATTATTATCCTAACACATGTACTAGTTCTATTGGATAAGTTTAATTCGACCAAAGACAACCTTATGAATAAAATATGACCATTTAGGCCCCCTTGGATTAGATTAGGACATTTAATATTATTTTATTTAAAGAAGAGTTAAAATAGTTAAAATCAATGTTTAATAACTAAAACATTTTTAATATAGGGTTATATATAGAAAAATTCGACAATAAATACTCATTATAAATCTAAAAATATTTCCTACATAATGGTATTTTAATTATAATTTTTAGACATTAAATAATTTAATTTATTTATAACACAATGATGATGCAGTAATTATCTTATTTATGAAATATTAACATAATTGATGTTATAAATACTCAAATAAATGTAATTTGAGACTTTTCATGAATTACACTGATTTTATAGGTTAATATGACATATTAGTATTTAGTTAATTGACTTTTTTAGAACTAATCATTCTGTTATGATTTTCACAAAAACAATTACCAAATAGTGTCAAAATTGATATAAAATAGTTTTTAAAACAAATACCATATTATTAATTGTTATTAGATTTATAAAAATCTAAGGTCCGGCCAAGATACTTATATAATGATAGTTTTATCATTAATGTACCAATTGGGGGACTCTTGGATGTATATGGTAAGTTTATAAACTATATAATATAAAAATACAAAGTGACATGGTAAATGTCAATCTTATTAACTAAGATTTAAAACTAAAAGATAAGGTTAATATAATGACCTAAACTTGTCTAGATCCCACTGGTTGAGATTATTTCGACCCATACCCACCTTATCTTTGAAAAAAATCAATTTGGAGCTATTAAAAACCGAATATGACTTTATAATAAAATAATATTTTTAGTTTTTTCAAAGGTTCCCCTCTCCTCCCTTATAAAAGGGCACCTCCTCCCTCTCTTCATCACACCACTTTGAGCCTTAATGATTTGTAAACCCCTACAAATTTCTCTTCTCCACTTCCCTAGAAACATCCTAGAGGTCTTGGTCTTCTTCAAAGACCATCTTTAGTTCCCTAAGAGGAGGTTAATATGAGGCGCTTCAAAGAAGAGGTAATAGACAAGCTAGTTAGGGTCATGGTGTATCTCTTTCCTCATGATCAAGGACTCCTCTAGTGAATTATAAGTGGGTTGGAGTGGTGTATCCCTTATAATAGTTTTAATAAAATTCTCAGGAATATCATTTATCTAGGAAAATGGAACATCTATAGTGTTTTTCAGAGTTTATCCCTTTTAACAGTGGTTGTTGTGATAGTTAGGCTCATGGATTCAGGGATAAATTGGGTACTTTACCATAAGATAGTAATTGGATATATTTTCATTAATAATTATATGGATTATGATATGGTTCTTTGTATTAGATGTAAAAGTTTATTATTAATTAATTAATATGTTTATTAAAGTCCGTAGTAGAGTAATAGTCTTTGTCCAGTTGCATGCTATTGATCCAACTTTATCTGATTATGGGGAAGGACCATAAATAGATTGTGGTATAGTTTTAGTCACACCTACCATATCTTATATTTTATTTCAAATGGGTGTGTTTAACTCATTCCTTCATTAATCAACAGAGAATAACCAAACTACTATAACCTAATATTGTCTAGATAAGGCCCAATGGGAATTCTTGATCCCAATGGGACAAAGAAAAGAACTTTGGAATTAAGAAAAACCATGGGTAAATATTTTTACAAAAATAACATGAAACAGGGTGATACGAATAGGGAAAATGTTAGAATGAAAAAAACAAGAAAATAATGAAAAGATACAAATGTGAGGAAAATAAAGGGAAATCATCCATAAAAATCCCAGGTACTCCTAAATTCTAAGTCCCAAATTCAATTGATGTGATGTCACCTACAGAATCACACACCCTTATACATAATAAAATCATTATTATCCTATAGCACATTTCCCTTACCTATAATATACATAGAAAGACTGAAATACACCCAACAGTTTATTTAGGGTGTGATTAAAAGATAAAAGTAAGATCCCACAAAGTGATTCACAATAAGAATTTGTAAAATAAACCAATTAAGATCATGTTATTTTATATTATGGCATGATATATTTTTTAACTCAAATAATGGATAAATCACCAATTTCATAATATTGTAAAACATTTCATTTAATGAATTTTCAAAGCATTTTATAACATTCAATCCCACTATTCTTGAATGAAAATAGATAAAATCTTCACTTAGGTTTAAATTATTCCAGGTTAGTGAGGATCCTAATACAATTAGTATGATTTGTAGGCCATATGGTTTTCAAATTACCATAGAATAACAGGTATTGGGGGTAATATTAAACTCATTAGAGTGGTTCTATACCAAAAATTAGACCACTTGTTTCACATGTTATCCAAGAATAATAGGTATAGGGGTTTAGAGTTCATCCTTGTAGATGTATCATTACCCCATCATTGATCACAATCGAGTTTACCATATCAAAATCATTCTATGAGACTTTTACTTTCAAAACTATACAATTCAGGCTTCAAAAACTATTTATCTTACTACACTAAAGGGAGACAATCATTAAAAATCCAAAAGAAAAACCATCATATTTTATCAAAACATCATTCATGTGCCTAACCAATTTTAAAAATAAAATCTAAAGAGAAAGAAAACATGGTTTGTAAAATAAATCTGAATCATCAAACCAATAAAATTGATGTAACATCTCATGTTATGGATTGGGTAGAATATTACAAACGAAATTAAATTTTTCATTTTGTGGATAATTCAAATCCTAAAACAAGTCTTGAAATGTAAATTTAAGCATTATAATTCTTAAAATTAATTTTTTTTATGAGGTTTAAGACTTCATATATGTCTCAAAAGTTTGTATGAGTTTTTGGAGCATCGGGCTCTGAAAACCCACTTTTTGAGAGAAATATGAAGGGTCATACAATTTTTTTAAATCACATAGTACCCTAAGAGAACTTTTATGGCCATATAAGGGGGTGTCAGATAGATTTCTAAACCATGAATGGTTGAGTACATGGCCATGTGAGAGGTACGTAATAAATTTAAAAGGTGTGTGCATGGGTTGTACATGGTTTTTCCAAATTATGCACCTAACAACATGGCTAGTACCACATAACTAGTAGCACTACAATATTTGAGCATTGATTAGCCAAACCATGTAACTAAATCATGCGGGGTGTAGCTATTGGATAGCATGATCCCCATGGTTCTTTCATGGTTGACCAAACAATGCGGCCAAACAGTGTGCCTCATTCCAAGGGGGCATAGATTTTGGTTAGTCTATAAATGAGTTTTGGCCCATAAGAGTTAGTTTTTTACTCCACTTTATTCTTTAATTAGTTTCTCTTCGCACTTTTTATGTGATCATTATATGATCTCATTCACCCAATTTTAATGGAATTTTTTTATTCCTTTTATTTCTCTTGCCTTAGCTCAAAAAAATGTATGAGAATGGAAACATAAAGCATCATGTTTGTGTGTGTGTTTAAGGGAGGTGTTATGTGGATTTTTCACTTAAATTACTATTGTTTATAAATTATTTCATTATATTGCACACTCAATTCTCCCTGTGTTTCCCCTAAAATGTGAAATAACATGAATTAATTGTCTAAACTACAACCCAATCCCACTATTAGACCCATTATCATGCTTCTATGTTGAAGAACTTAACCTGCCCCACTAAATAAGGTGGTTTCAATTTAAATTTTCTTGGTGACCATATTTTCACAAATTCCAAGCCACCTGATGTTGTTAATATTTTCATGTCTTATTATATTCTCCCTTTACTGAATTTATATGAAATGTTCATAATTTGTGTGAAATATTAATGTTTTAATATTAAGTATAATTTTTGAGCATTTTTAGAACTAGTCCAATTGATTTAGTTTACCATTTTATTTATAAATCTCACCCTACTGGTCTAAATTGTGTGGTTACTATTTTTTACGATTTATAATTCAATATAAAACATTTCATTAGAAGGGATCATGGGCCAATTCTACCATTTTAAGGATCGCATTTACCACACAAGATGACCTACAGAATCTGTGAACAAACTGGACCAGCCTTGAAGATTGATTTACTGGGATCCATCCAAAAATACAAAAACATTAAATCTCTTCCATAATTCTGGGAACACTACATTTCATCTTGGATAAAAATTTCAAGGCCCAAATCCAAGTACAAGGGGCCCAAATGATGCTTTAAAATCCAGCCCACCATTTTGGCCGAGAAATAAAATCAGTATAGTATTCATGACATATCTCATGATGTAAGCATCAAATAGAGCTGATATATTTTAGTGTGAAAGAGTAGATATAGGCGGAAGACTTTGTTGAATAAGTAATTCGGATTTGAAGGCATCTTCCAGTTCCAAAATCCATTCACATTTTGGCCATCGAAAAAGAATGGATAGAAATGGACATTTTACCTTTGTTTAATAAAACTGTCATAACTTTGGATCCACTTGTCCAAATGCCTCCAAATTTTTACAGTAGTCGTCCAACTTTATTATCTATTACATTTAAGAAGGGGATATTTTGATATTAGTATTTCTAAATATCAAACATGGATATGCCAGTGGAAGGACAGATTGGGAATGAAAACAGTCCACTCCTTGGGCTATAAATACTCTCCCCTTCTCTCCTTGAGAGGGGTTGGCATTTCAGAAGAGAGGAGATTATATTGGAACGACCAAAGCCTTTCCAAAGGCTTGGTAGGACCATCCATACTCAATTTTTTACTTGAGAGACCTTTCCTTCTCTCTTTGTTTTCTCTTACTTTCGTGTTCTTTGTTTTTGTAATCTTGTAAATCTCTTTGTTTGTAATTCAGTTTTAATGAAAGTTTCTTCTTTAATTTCTCTTATTCTCATCAACCTTCTGTAGATTAATATTAATTTTCTTAAAATAGTTCATATATAGTTGAATCCCCTTCTCTTATTTTGCTTCCTCATTCAATCGAAAGTATGTTTTTAATTATCATCATTGTTCGTGTGTGTGTTTTCAACGTACCACTCTTTTCTAATCCCTTTCTTTTTCTTCTATTCTTGATTTATCATAATAATTATTATAACCAGAATATTAAACACCCAAATGGCTGAGTAAATATCTCAATGGGGTGAGTCAAAATTTATGGATGTTATGTGATTGAGAGTATTTGCTCGATGGGTATTCGTTAATTTAACATTGTGTATGTTGGACTTAATATGTCATGGATTAATGACATCTTTTGTTTAGAATGTGGTTTCCATGGATTATTGGAACCATAAATACACTACCATAAACAATTACAGATTTATTTTAGAATCCTAGTTAATTTAAGGCTTGTATTAAAGCTTTAACACTTAGTAATTCTAATCGACGTCAACCTGTGAAGTGGGTGTTAATTTAAATGCAATATAAAGAAAAGCTCAAAGATATCACAAGCTTAACTCCCTAATAATGAACTCACCCCAATATTTATCAATTTGTTAAATCATTTATAGTAAATCAATCATTTCAATTAAGCTCTGCAAACAAACCCCCCTAATGAAAATACAATCAACTAAAAACAAATGACTATTACAAAGTATCATCGCTGAGGATTCGACCCGAGTGCTGCTATACACATTAACAGAGCACGAGAACTTTGACCGGTCGATAGGTGACAATCGGTTGTACATTTCAAATGGCATCGTTTTCAGGGATGGTGATTTAATTATTCATTAGTTTCTGGTTATTGTAATAAAAAACCCAAAAAAACAAAATTTAAAAAAGAAATTGAAAAAAAAACATAAAGAAAAACCCGTCCTCTCATAGAAATCATAAAAGGAAAAAATACAAAGAAAACCCCATCTTCCTCTTTTTTCCAAAATCTCTCTGAATGCCCCATAGCCTTCCAAACAATCCCTTGGATTTGTTTGACCCTTAAATTGAGAGAACACTTCACCAACTTAGGAGGAACATAAAAGATAATCAAATAATTCAAGAACCAGTCCTTGTCCAACCAGTTGAATTAGAAATGGTCAATCCTAGGGAACAAAACCTTAAAGAACTTGATGTCCCTAATATGAATTACCAACCTCTTTGTATTCAATATCCAAACATAGAAGCTGACATCGAACTCAAATCGGGTTTGATTCATCTTCTCCCTCATTTCACGGGCTAGCCAGTGAGGATCCACATCTCCACCTTAAAGAGTTCCAAGTAGTGTGCTCTACCATGAAGCCTCAAGGGGTTTCTGAAGAACAAATCAAACTCTGAGCCATCCCTTTCTCCCTAGCTGACACTGCTAAGTCATGGCTCTGCTACCTTCCTCCTGGTTCCATAACTACATGGAATGACATGAAGTGACTCTTCTTAGAGAAATTATTTCCTGTTTCTCATACTGCTTCTATCCGAAAAGAAATTAGTGGTATACGTCAATTCAGAAGTGAATCACTTCATGAGTACTGGGAGAGGTTCAAAAATCTTATCGCAACCTGTCCACATCACCAAATCCCTGACCAACTCTTGATCCAATACTTCTATGATGGGTTATTGGCTATGGAAATAACTCGCATAGATGCCGCAAGTGGTGGTGCTCTTGTTGATAAAACTCCTACAGCAGAAAGAGATTTCATAAGTAACATGGCTGCAAACACACAACAATTCCATACTCGAGCACATGCTCAAGTAAAACAAGCCCAAGATAATCAATCAATTTAGTCGAAAAAAATTACTAAGTGGATGAGTGAACTTGAAAGTCTTGTGCGACAACTAGTTGTGGCTACCAAATCCCCGGTAAAGGCGCCATTTGAAACGCACGGCCGATTCTGGCCACTTTGGACCACAAAGGACCTCCCGAAAGGTCCTAGACTCTGGATTCTTCTAGCCTTCACTCTTCAAGGACTCACATGAGTTCTGTCAATCATGTCCCACTTGCTAAAAGTTCGGCACAATATCCAAAAGAAATCAAATTCCCCAAAATACCTTAATCTTTTTTGAAATCTTCGATGTTTGGGGTATCAATTTCATGGGACCATTTCACCCTTCCAATGGATTCTCATAAATTTTTCTTGCAATCGATTATGTTTCAAGGTGGGTCGAGGCTAAACCCACTAGAAAGGATGATTCACATACTGTTAGTGAGTTCCTAAAGACACACATCTTCTATAGATTTTTCACTCCTCATGCCTTGATAAGTGACTAAGGAACCAATTTTTGTAACCAAACCATGGAATCTCTTTTGAAAAATAATGGGGTTGTTCATAAAACTTCAACTGCATATCACCCCCGAACAAATGGAATGGCTAAAAATTCTAATAGAGAAGTGAAAAGAGTGCTTGAGAGAATTATAAAACCCACCATAAAATACTGGTCTGAGATACTTGGCGAAGCCCCTTGGGCATATCGAACTGCCTATAAAACACCCATTGGGATGTCTCCTTTTAGGCTAGTTTTTGGTAAATCATGTCATCTACCAATTGAAATCCAACATAAGTCTTTTTGGGCTGTGAAAACCTATAATTTTGATTGTGAAAAATCTGGTGAAGAAAGATTGTTGCAATTGGCTGGACTGGAGGAGCTTTGACTTGAATCCTACGAGAATTCCAATCTGTACAAAGAGAAGGCTAAGGTGCTCCATGACAGACACATCCTGAAAAATGTATTTCATGAAGTTGAAAAGGTAATGCTCTTCAATTCTCAATTTCGACTTCACCAAGGTAAGCTTAATTCTCGTTGGTAAGGTTTTTTTTTATTACTAATGTTTACCCGTTTGGTGTAGTGCAAGTCCAAGACCCCTCTTCCAAAAGGACATTCACGATTAATGGACATCGGTTAAAGCATCACTATGAGAGGACACACAATCTTGGATCATCATCTACTTCCATTGGATACCCAACTTCTCCAGTCAACCCACCACCGGATGGAGATGAAGACCCACCAAATCTAAACCAGGGGCACCTCTTTGCCTTTAACTCTCTCTCTCTCTGTCTCTTCCTCTCTCTACCTCTTTCTTCTTTTTACTCTCTCTTTAATTTTTTTTACCACTTTCTTTATCAAAACCTTTCTTTTCACTTTCTATTTTTTGTGGGTGTATCTTTATAAAAAAAACAAAAAAATATAAAAACCTACAAAAACAAAAAAACCACGAAAACAATCACTTAAAAAAATACAAAAAATTAAAGAGTCATGCTTACTCACCATCGAGTTTTGAAATTTTGTCCAACCATTTTGGGGAGTTAACAGAAATGTTTTCATCTCAAAAATTTTGTATTTTTATCATGACGCTGGATAAAGAATTTTGTGTCAAAATTAACAAATTTTGAATACTCAATTTTTCATTTGGAAAATGCTTTTCCCGAACCGTGAGGAAAAACATTTGATTTCATGCCAAGGACACCTATGGCCATCTTTTCAAAATGTGTGTTTTCACCCCCATTTGTGAGTCTTGAGTTTGTGGACCTTTGAGCTGAATTTCCTTCCTTAGTGTGCATTAATATGATAGAGTAATTTTCTGAACCACAAGAGAATCACAATAGCCAAATAGCCTCCCATTTCCCTTACATTAATCCTCTTTTTGAAATCCCCTTCGAGCCCATGAAAACCTTTTCTTTGATAGCCACATTACAAGCCCAATACCTTTTCCCACCCAATATCAACATGGATTTTCATTGCATATTTTTTTTTTGAAATTTACGTGTGGGGGGAATGTATTTCATTGTTTGGGTACCCTATTACTGATTTTCAGCGAGTTATCATTTGCTTGGGGGAAAGAATCCATTTCAGTTTGGGGGAGAGTTTTTCATTCAGTGTGTTTTGGGGAATGTAATGTAATTCCATTTAGGTAATTTTGTAAAAAAATTTGACAAGTGTTCAAAAAAAAATAAAAAATGTTGAAAAAAATCAAAAAAAATTGAAAAAATGGGTTGTGTCTTGGGTAGGTCAAAAATAACTCTTTCTCAAACTTTAATATTGTTATAACTATTACAATTAGTGTCGTGAGGAGATCAAACATGGGTTGGGATATGAGTGTGAGATCTGTTTCAAGGTCAACTTTCGAAAAAAACAAAGGAAAAAAAAGAAAAAAAAAAGAACACTTCCATTATAATCTTATATCATTGGGAGAAGTTTTGTGGTTTGTAAATATTTCATCTTTGCATCCCCTTCATATTTTATTCATCTATTGTGTCTTTATTCACACAATCATTACCTTGTAAATATGTTTTTTCATTTCCTTCCATGTTTTATTTCAAAAACAAATGTGCATTGCTTTTTCTATGTTTGTGTTTTACCCTGCTTCTTCTCTCTTGAACATTATATTCCTACCATACCATAGCCACAGAAAAACCCCTTAAAAAGACCTGTTGATTGTTTTGCACTTTGGATAGGGATTTTAAGCTGAGAGCTCTTTCAAACTCTAAGATTTTTACTTTTGGTTGGTGAAAGAGTGAACCTCAACAAATAAATTTTATCATCTTGAGAGGTGTGAGTTTTGAGTGTCCCCATTTTCCATTTCTAAATTTGAGCATGAAAAAATGAATTAGTTTTGGAACATTGTTTCTGTAACAGATTGTGGTGGAATTCAAAATGGATGAGTTAAATAGTCTAAACCACCCCTGATTGGAGAAAAAAATTAATATTTGTTGGTGAGTGAAAATGATTTTGTTATGTTATTATATTTGTAATTCGGTTTTAATGCATGTTTCTTATTTAATTTCTCTTATTCTCATCCACATTTTGTAGATTAATATTAATTTTCTTAAAATAGTTCATATAATGTTGAATCCCCTTCCCTTCTTTTACTTCCTCATTCAATCAAAAGTTTGTTTTTAATTATAATCATTGTTCGTGTGTGTGTGTTCAATGTACCACTCTTTTCTAATCCCTTTATTTTTCTTCTATTCTTAATTTATCATCATAATTATTATAACCATAATATTAAACACCCAAATGGCTCAGTAAATATCTCATTGGGGTGAGTCAAAATTTAGGGACGTTATGTTATTGAGAGTATTTGCTCGATGAGTATTTGTTAATTTAACATTGAGTATGTTGGACTTAAAATGTCATGGATTAATGAGATCTTTTGTTTAGGATGTGGTTTCCATTGATTATTGGAACCATGAATACACTACCAGAAACAAGTAATGATTGATTTTAGAATCCTATTTAAGCTAAGGCTTGTATTAAAGCTTTAACACTTAGGAATTATAATCGACATCAACATGTGAAGTGGGTGTTAATTTAAATGCAATATAAATCAAAGCTCAAGGATATCACAAGCTTAACTCTCTAATAATGAACTCACCCCAATATTTATCAATTCGTTAAATCAATTACATTCAATCAATCATTTCAATTAAGCTCTGCAAACAAACCCCCCTAATCAAAATATAGTCAACTAAAAACAAATGACTATTACAAAGTATCATCGCCGAGGATTCGACCCGAGTCGTTATATACACATTAGCAGAGCACCGGAACATTGATTGGTCGATAGGCGACAATCGGCCGTGAATTTCACCGCCACTATGGGTGTGTTGTCCTGAACTAGCTTGATATTCCATCCAACCCGAAACCCGACCCAAACCATGACATTGAACAAAGGTTGTTCCTGATCCCCATGGGCTAGAAACTAGTTCTTGGGAATCAAATATTTTTTTGAATGATTTCATCCTTAGGAATCAACCATAAACGGCCACAATAATAACTCTTCATGAAAAGTTCAGTAACCATAACCAAAAAGAAACACATCCTTCATAAGTTAGCATTTTACATCTTTTAAACAAATATAGAAATAGAAAAATAAGGGGGAACAAATAAGAGAACAACCAAAAACCAATGTGCAGCAAGGGGGCCATCACCCTCAATCCACCTCTACCAACACCTTCAAGAAGGGGAACACTATAAACAATATCCACCTTCAACACAATAGAAAATCTTTCATTTACCTGGGTAAAACATTATGATATCTACATACATCTAAGGGTGTATGTAGCGTGTGATTTAATTCCCATTAATATATAATCCAAAAAATATTCCATGCCATAGCGTAACAGGACAGATCAACATGAAATCTTTCCAAGGAAAGAACAGAAAGGCATTTTTTGAAAATAGTTATTCTTTAAAAATTAGATGGTAACTTAAAGTCTACTGTATTCTAATGGTAAGAAAATAATAATATGGGAACCAAGGGTAATCCTTGCAGGAACTAATAATAGTAGGACTCTAAGAACCTCGTATCCCAGTGACATGGTACAGAAACCATAACCCACAGCTTCATGATGCATGATACACTATAGGAGAGTGCACCCCAAGGTCTAGTGGTATCCAATAATTGTCATATATTTAGTTAGTTCTTTAGTGTAAATAACACTAGAGGTAATCGGGCCTCAGAACCACCGATTCGACTAGCATACTAGTTCTTGTCCACCCATCTAGTCATCTAGGATTCCCTTTGTGCTCAATTTCATCTTCTATGTCACACAACCCACCAATTGCACACACGTGAATTTAAAAAAATTTAAAAATCCATGTTAAACTACCATTTTAAATTATAAAATCATTTATCATGTCACATAAACCATCACTACAATTACACATAATCCCAACAATGAAACACTTATGATAACAACCATTTTTCATAGTCAAAATGTCTTTAAAATTAAAAAACACAATAAAATTCTTTGAAAATTACGTTTAAAATACCCACACAATTCATATAACACATTTATGAATCATTTTAAGCATGCTAAAATAATATAATTACTCTAAATGATGGAATCACCTACCTAAATATTAGGAATATATTGGAATCTAGTGGGAAAACACAATCTCACCATAGAGATACCCTATAAAAGAAAGATCATACCTTAAACATCAAGATTAAACTCATTGAGCCATGGTTCGAACCACTTTAGGGAAACCAAACCATTAGAGAGGGAAGAACCCAGGAGAAATGGGAGGAGAAACTAAGAATAAGAATAAGGATAAATGAGATAAGGATCGGCTAACATGAATAGATCATGAAGATTCCACACTAAATCCACAAAAGGAATGGGGTCTAAGGGAGACAAGAGGGAGAAGTGAAATTTCAAAAAAAATTAATTATTTAGGTACGATTCACGGTTTGGATGTGGAATCAACCAAATCATACGGAAACTATATAGCTTCCTATATCTAAGAAGAAATCAGGTGCATGGTGTATGGGAATGGTGAAATCTCATGTAGTCAACCTTGTTCCTTGAAAATACCCACTTTTCTAGGAATACGGTTAGTTTCACACCCATGTATCTTGGATAGTGCCACATTCTAGGGTTTATAGTCTCTCTTGTGTGGTTTCATGATTTATACTAATTATGTGCCACTAATTTTTAGTTTTCAAAACTTTAATTTTCATCAAAAACACACCAAAAATATAGAAAAAAAATATTAGACCAAAATAAACAAGAAAATACCTCAAGAATAAACCATGTATATCAAAATTCTCTCCACCATGAAAACGTTCCACCCTTAGAAATCCATTCTAAAATATGATCATAGAATAAGGATAGGTATTATTCCTTAACCCAATACTTTCACTCTGATGTCTCTTTCTCATTATTACCATACTACTAAATAACATAGACCAATGTTATGGAAATATCATTAAGAAATTTCTCTTGGGAATCCAAAATCTATTCTAGTCACTCAAATACATACTATTCGTATTTTTTTCTCGAACTCTTACCAATTCAGTGCATGAGATGGATTCGGATATACTTTTTGATGTGAGAGACATTAAACACATCATGAATTGGAATCAATTGAGATGAAAAATATAATTGTTACTCCACATGAACAACCCTTTAGGTAATCTCAAAAGGTATCACATACCTTAGTGTTATATTTAATTGCGTACCAAGACGATGGTGACCCAAGCGAGGGGGGAATTTCAAAAACACTCAATCATCAATAGAGAATTCAAAGGATCGATACCGCTGATCAAAAAAAGGAATTATGGAGGCTCTATGCCACCAATAAATGATTCATGATCAACTATAATTTTTCAGAAATCTATTACATAAGGTCGGATCCCATCAAAGAAGTCTCAGCCACCACTTCCTAAGACAAGGGTGACTGACACTGTCAACCATAAATTGCCTCAAAGGGAGCCATTCTTATCGAGGATAGGAAAATTTTGTTATATAAAAACTCCACCATTTACAAATTTCCATCCTATGAACCTATGAAATCTTACACACATTCTTAAAGCTTGTCTTCCAATATCTGATTCATCCACTCAATCTAACCATCCATTTGAGGATGGTACATCATTCTCAAATTGAAAAGTGACCCCATCACCTTCTAAATTCCTTCCCATAGTCAAGAAGTAAAACAGAATTTACTATCTAAAATGATTGAATATTTCCCAACATGAATCCACACTATCTCTTTACATAAAACCAATCCAACTCATCCACTTTTTCATATTCCATGATAGGAATTAAATTGAATGATTTGGTCAGATGGTCAATTAATACCCAAATCACATTCATTCATCAGGTTGTAAGTGGAAAGCCAGTAATAAAATCCATGGTGACCTCATCTCACGTATAGATAGGAATGGGTAGTGTAAAAAGAAAATCGAAGGGACTTTGTTGCTCTACTTTAACATGCAGGAAGGTATAACACTAGGATACTAATTCTGTTATATCTCACCTCATACCAAGACAACATAACTAACTAATCACATTATAAAAAATATTGGTGTTCCCATGATAAATATACCACTAAGACTAATAGATATCCTATATCGCCACCCTTCTTGAGGATAACAAAACAAAAAAAATGTACCTTGAAACAAAGAACTCCCTTGGGAGTCAATAAACACTCACTGGACACCTCCATGCTATTTATAAACTACGTAGACTGCTGAAATATCTCGTCGCAAATATTATCCTATAAAATCAACTCTAGAGTGAAGGGTGTTAGCTAAACACTAGCCAATAACGCACCACCATTGTGCCCCTTGTTCTCCATTTACATCTGGGTGAAATTCCTCATCAAATCCCACTCATCATTTGACTCTTTCAAGGCTTTCACTAAAACCTTCTTGCTCGAATCTTCTGCTACAACATTTCCATTACTTGGGGTATACACGATATCAAAATCTAACCCCTAAAGGTAATCAACCAAATGATGTTTCCTCATATTCAGATCCTTCTCGAATAAAATTTAATCCAATATATTATAATATTAATAGAATACAAACTCCTCCCCAAAAAGGTAATGACCCCAAGTCTTCAAATCATGAATCACGTTTGTTAATTCCAGGTCATTGGTTGGGTAGTTATCTTTACATGGTTTGAGTTTTAATGAACCACACACCACCACATTCTCATCCTGCATCAACAAACACTAAATACCCATACCTAAGGCATTACAGTTGACCATGTATCCCTTTCCAAATTCCAATAAGATCAAAACATAAGTTGTGGATAACAATATCTTAATCTCTTAAAAGGATGTTGGACATTCTGGAATCCATTCAAACTATACCCTTAATAAACCACCTATAAAACCCTTCCATACCCAAAACTCTGCAAATTTTGAAATAATTCTTTGATTTTTTCCATGGCATGATCGTGTTTATCTTCTCGGGGTCCAGTAAAACCCCATGTTTTGAGATCACATTTTTCAGAAACTTCACCTCCTTGATCTAGAATGTACACTTAAAAAAAATTCATATAGTTGATGGTCTTGAAGAGTTCCTAGCACAATCCTCATGTGCTTCTAATTCTCTCCCCCAGTCCTTTAGTATACCAAGATTTCATGAACAAACATGGAAAACAAAAGAATTGAGGTACTAGTGGAACATTGTGTCCATGAGTTTCTTGAGAAGCACTGTTGTATTAGTTAATCCTAAATGAATTATCAAATACTCAAAGTGGTCATACCTACTTTAGAAATATATCATAGGAACTTCCACACCTCTGAATCAGACTTGGTGATACCTAGAACACCAATCAATCTTGGGGAACCACATTGAAAAATTGAGCTAATCAAAAAGGTCATCAATGTGTGGAAAAGGATATTTGTTATTGATAGTAATATTATTCAGCTTCTATTAATCGATACACAAACAAAGAGATCCATCAGCCTTCTTTAAAAATAAGACTCGATTGGACCAAGTTCAATGCATGGTATAATGAATTATATATATTCAAAATTATCCAGTTAAATCTTTAATTATCTCAACCCAATGGGGTCATATTATATGAGGGAGGAGATATTGGTTGTGTCCCCAGTTTCAAATCAATGGGGAACTCCACATCCCATTCTGGAGGCAACATTGAGAAACCCTTGGGAAATAAACCTAGTAAATAATCCACCACTAGAGGTAATACACCTCTATGACCACTACCATTCTCCTCTAACATGAGTGGAGTGATCTGAAAAATAAGACTAAAAAATTCCAAAATTTGAGGACCCACACGTCTCAACTGAGAATCCCATTCACTTTGAAAACCCTCAGCACTCCCCTCATGTTCCACAAAACTCACTCAATAGTGATAAAAATTGAGGTGCACCCAGAAACACACCATCTAACCCATAAAAAGGGAAATATAAAAGAGTTCCACTACCATAACTAGGAAATCCCATTCTAGCTCAACCCCTGATAGAGTGAGTTAAAATGATGGAATCCTAAAACACTTCTATCTCCTCTTACCAAGTATCATTAACAACTCCATCACATATGTATTTAACAAAACTAAAATAACTCGGATCATATATCCATCCAAAACCCCATCTCAAAATATTGATCCTTCAACAAATCATTAAAAACAACCCTAGGTGTGAAATAGACTAACTCAATAAAATATTACGCATAATCCAACATGGTCTGATCCCCCTAATAGAGATCCAAGAACTCATTGTACTTAGTAAAGGCCAAGGTATTAGTAGAATAAAACAAATTGAATATTATATTAAAATCATTCAAACCCATGTACCCATGCTTTCCCGCATGAACCACTAATTCCCACCACCTCCGATCAGGACCTTCCAACAAGAACAAAGCACATTTCACTTTAACTACATCATGAGTTTCCAGAAACCCAAATATCCTATCAATCTTCTCAGTCCAATCCTTTGCCTCCCGGGGATTTGTGATACCCCAAAATGAAGTAGTCTTGTAATTGAAAAATTTGTGATCTTTTTCCTTTTTTAAACCTGGTTAGGAATAACAAATTTGAGTAGGACCACATCCCACTCCCAAAAAAATCTTGGATTTCCCAAACCACTAATTAAACTAGTATCTGATAAACTAGTGAGGGATTACACTCTATGGAATCATATTAAAGTTGCACAAGAAGTATTTGGGGAGGTATCTTGAAACACCAAGTAACAACCACAAGGAAACCATCAATACACAGTTCTAGAAATTTTCAGTAACAAAAAAATCCAAATGCTTTAAAAAATTAAAACATAGTAACATTCTATCAAAAAAACAAGAAAAAATACTTCACCCCTGACTAGTGTCCATGAAAATTCAATAACATGTTCGAATCACTTGGAGGAGAAGTAAAAAATAAACCATAACATCTAATGGAATCCCAAGGCCTATTACAAGGTGTGTTGGCCAGAAACACCACTCACAACTGTAACCTCAAGCCCTAATATTCTTAGCTCTTTTCTATCCAAACTTTCCCAATTATCATGACCCAAAAAAAGTAAAAAACTTACCCTCAATACCAATTTTTCAAAAAACCGGCCTGTATTATATCCAACCAAACACCCGACCCAACCCATGGCATGGCCCGAAGGGTGTTCTCGATCCACCTGGACAGGTAACAAGTGACTAGGAATAAAAATTTCTTTTGGTAATTATTTCATCCATAGGAATGAGAAACAAAAAACCACAAGGATAACTCATCATTAAATAATCAATAACCATAACCAAAAAGAAACACATCCATCACAAGTTAAACATTTTATATCTATTAAAAAATACTGAAACATCAAAATTAGGATGGGAACCAACTAGACCACATAAAAACCCTCCATGAATCAAGAGGTCCATCACCCTTAAGCCTCCACCACCAACACCTATAAAAATAGGAATACTAGAAACTAGATCCACCAAGACTACTACAGATCATCTTTCCTTTAACTAGGTCACAAATAACAAGGTCTACATGCACTTGAGGGAGTGTGTAGGGTGTGATTCAATGACCATAAGTAGAATCTT
The DNA here is from genome assembly GCA_963277665.1 of Viscum album. NCBI lineage: Eukaryota > Viridiplantae > Streptophyta > Magnoliopsida > Santalales > Viscaceae > Viscum > Viscum album. The sequence continues at coordinate 1,463,699,362 of OY728156.1, read as the reverse complement.
AGAATAATTAATAAATGAGAGGATTAAAGGCTTACTTGGAGAGATCATGAAGACTCCACACCAAATGCACCAAAGGAATGAAGTCCAAGGTATCCAATAGGGAGGGTAGAAGCCATGGGGATGTAAAGCCGAATGGGGTGAGAAATGGTGGATTTGGTGATAAATTTGAAGAGGTAAAAAGTTAATTTTTATATTTTTAATGATATGGGTAGGCCACATGGTTTTCCCGCACAATATTACAAACTATGAGGCTATTATTCAACTTCTTTTTTCTAATAGAGAACCAGCCACAGAGTTTTCCACGGAAGTGTGCATGCCCATTCAGTTGATTTTGTTCCTCAGAAAGACCCACTATTCAACGTCCATGGTCAGCTACATCCCCATGTGGTGGGTTGTGGTTCCTAGACCATGACACTTTCCAGGGAATATGATCCCTCTTGGGAAGGTGTATGGTTCCTACTAGCTGTGCGCCAGCCATTTTATGTCTGTTGTTGGCTCCAAAAATTCCATTTTTCAAAAAAAATCATGAAATATAGAGAACCAAGATAAGACCAAAATAAACAATAAAATACCTTAAAATAACCAAATACGTGTCATGTGTTGAGTGAGGAATTTCTAGTGGAATTTTCTAATGAATTAAATGGTTTAGATGAACCTCTTAGGCTTCACTATCTTACCTTATTCGAGGAATAACAAATCATTCTATCTTAATAATAATCGAATTAAATTTGAATCACTTTAATGGAATGACTAATAGAGAGAAATCAATTTTCTGAATTGTAATGGACCCCCACTTGGTCATAACCTAGATATTAGATGTTAATGATCGGCCCTTATTAAGGGAAAGTGAAATGATTAATGGAATGAAATGACTCTCTAGGTGGGTTTGATATGAAATTTAATTTCCCTTGGCCCATGACATTTGATGATGGATTGTTTAAATCAAATTTTTTTAATATATTGTGGCATGTATCTCAAAATCTCATATGATTAATTATTATATGTAAGTCCCCTATTAAAATTGATACTTGGGTATCGTGTCTTTTATTAAATATGATACTTGGGAATAGTGTCCCTTATTAAATGTGACACTAGGGCATGTCATCCTTTATAAAATTTTATATGTGGGCATCATGTCCCTTATTATTTATAGGCATGGTGATCCTTCTTATTCATAGGCAAAGCTTCAATTATTATTTATGAGAATGATTTCCTTTTTTATTATGGGCATGGAGTCCCCGTATAAATTTTATACTTGGGAAGGGATTCCCTATTAACTTATGACATTTGGGTATGGAGTCCCTCGTGATTTATGATATTTGGGCGTGGTGTCCTTTGTCGCTCTATAAATCTCCTATGACTATACATGAACACCTAAGATGCACCTTGGGTCATGGATAGTCCTAGTAATTTTATATATATATATATATATATATATATTGATACATATGTCACTACATATCATGTCCATATAAATACATATATATATATATATACTTTTATATATATAGGGGAATGTTCAGAGGTACTCCGGCTTAGGTTGAAGTAAGTATAGTCAGTCGGGCGTACTTTGAGGAACCAATGACTGACTTGTTTACGTTTATTTATTTCTAACTTCACTATTATACTTACACACTACTATATTTTAAATACATGAACTAAATATTAATTAGAAATATTTGTTGGTGTCCAACAAAGTATATCTCACACATTATTTTTGTTATTGTCCAATACTTGAATAGGACTAATGGTTATAGTTTCAGGATCATAGATTTTGTATGCTTGGTATTATGATTTTGGACAAGGATGGAGTATGAAAGTAGAATACTGAATATGTTCTTATGATTCTATTGGAGATGGATAACGATTTATTTATTTATTTGTTTTTATGTCTTTCTTTGTTGTTATTTATTACTTGTCGTAAGTATTCTAATCTTTACATTACAACATGTTCATAAATAGTTGGATTATTTGTCTTTGTCCTGGTTGTTTGTTTAATGTTGATTTTCATTTATTATTTAATCTTCATTGAACATTCATTATTTATGATTCCTCTGTAATTATTATCGGTCAATAGGGTATAGTCTCTCTATTATACCACCTTCAAACCTTCACAACTATTCAATGCCTTTGGTGTATGGTGATATGTTCTTGAGGCCATGTGAATGACTGGATCTAGGAATCATTTCAGTAAATCTTGGGTCGGGATGTTACAAGTGGAATCATAGACTTTCATTTCCCTTTTTATTACTATTTTGGGATGTTAAACAGTATACTAGGGACATTTTTTGCACTAGGTAAATAGCTCGTTCATGGGTCTAGCCAACCCATGCATGGGTGAAATATCAAGATACTAGGGATGGGATTACTTATGTTGTTTCTATTACAGTTGATTGATATTTCTCCTTGAGTGATTTATGTATTTCTACTACTTGTTGATTTATTTATTTTTACCCTTAACTCAATGTATAAAGTAATTATCATTAAATTCATCATTATACGCACATATAACATTACATTGCAAGAATATTCCATGACATGTGGTTTTAATCTATTAGTTTCTTGTGTGATTGTTGACTATTCTTACTTGTATCTCATGCGTTTGTGATCTTTTTCCTACATGCATATATTTATTTCTTGAAATATCATGTACTATTATAGTTATCATATAATATTGGTTATTAAAGTATCTATAACAACCTAAATGGTATTTTTCAATATAGCATGATGGTGGAAACTCTACTAACCAATAATGACATATTGATCCATGAACCATTGGTTTCATGGGATGAAACATTCATGGTTTCAAATAAACTAGAACTAATTTTCTAAGTTATAAAGTGTATAGGTAGTTATAAACTAGATAATAGTAACACATATAATTGAACCATTATATATGGACTTTTCATATTCTAAAATCAAATGTATAATAGGTGGTAGTTATATGAATTCATAATGTAACTTATAAAGTATTATACCTTTATAAGTTCAAAATGGTGATTCATATAACTCAACCATGACATCTATATATTGAATTTTTATTCATATAGAAAATTATTTCTTTTAAATGAAGATTTAAGTTTTAAATTTATAAAGGATCATACCTATATAATTTTGGAATGGCATCCCATATGATTGAATGCCTAAATGTAAAACAAAAACTAGGTAAGTCAGTTGGGGAATATTTCATATGAGATAAACTCATTAAAGGTTTTTTGGAATTTTAATAATTTAAATATTATGGTTTTCCCTTAACTAAACTTAGATAAACGTAATAGGACCCTCATAGGTTGTCTTTACTCCTTTATAAGCTTACCTCTTAGCATCATGGGGTTATTTTTATAATATATGGGATGGTTATTTAAGGTGTTTGTAGCTACTAATATAGTTTTACTTATAAACTTATGGTTTCATATTACATAAATGACCCACTTTACTTGATAAAATGTGTTTTATTCTTCTTTTGATCACCCTTACTATAAGGATTCAGTTGATTAAAATTCTAACTACAACCGAAAGAGTGTTTTCCTCTATTGTTTATAATTGATATTTTCATTAACTAAGACAATTTTTTTAATTTAATGGTTATATAAATGGAAATTTTATCATTTCTGTGGAACTCTAGTGACTTCTTCATGGGTTTTGTTGGTCCTAGAGGTTTGGTAGTAAGAACTAGTGTACTTTTTGGAATGAATCAAGTTTTATGGTTCAAACCATACAATAAATATGGGTATAGCCTATTATGGTAGTGCCCTAGGACACGAAAAAATTATAAAATTTTGTGCTAAGTTTCTAAGAATAGAATGTTTTATCCATTTGATCCATTTGAGTTAGTTACGACCCTAGATAATCAAAAAACACCCCGTGTAAATGCGTGGTTTTATAGAGATTTGAATTTTTTGTGTAAATTACCATATGTTGATACCTGGTGGGTCTAATATCTTTATCTTCTACATTTCAATTGTAATATTTCAGTGATTAATCGGCTATTCAGATGCTCAGTGAGGATCAGGGCCTAGTAGGACAATTCATGGAAGCTATTGGTGTATGCCTAGTTGGTATCCTTTGACCATTGTAGGTCATTGATCATTACATATTTTAGTTTTAACTCTTTTAAGGGGATTTTATCGGCACATTGGATGATGAGTAATATAATCCCTTATGTGGGATATGGTTCTCATATTAGATACCATAGGTATAGGTGGTTGGTCTTATTGGCCTTATTTCAAGTTTAATCATGATGGAAAGTTAGATTACCTAGAGGATATTATAACTGATGCAGACCCTCATGGGTAAAATTCATTTTTTTCAATCAAGGGAAACCTATGAGAGAGATTTTCATTGGCTTTATAGTAACCTTAAGGTCAAAAATGTTGGTTTTAAACTCGTTTTGAGACCGATGAATGGTAAGTGATCTAGTATTGTGTTGTAGGAATGGTGTCTAACTTTACAAGAATGTAACAAGGGTGTTGGATATCTAAACTAGCATCAGTGGATAGGATTTTTTGGGTTCCTAGACTAGATTAATGGTGATTATACGATTTAATCTTTAATTTCATAAAACAAATCCTTGAGAAAGGTGTAAATTTGATTAATCATGGCATGGGTTGGTGTCGGATTATGAAAAGAAATTCCATGTAAACATCCATCTTAATGAAATTGACTTGACTTGTAACAAAATCTACATAAACTACTTAATGAATGTATCATGTAAGTGTGATTCTTGTCTCAAACTAGGTGCTATGGGATAGTACACCCACTATGAATGATAATTCGAGTTTTCTTTAGTGGCACATATTAATGTTTTAAAATTTAACCTTGGTGAGATATTGGGTAAGGTACAAATAATGATGGTTTCAAATGTGACACTTGTGGTCCTGGAGACCCAAATATTCTGGAAAATTTTAATGATGTACTTGGGATGAGGGATAATTTCAGAATAGACTAGGTGTTGTGGGATGATTGACATATAGCTAGACCTTTACATTCATGTTTAGAAGACGTGTATCAATCTATAAATGAATTAATGTATAGATGGTTTTTATGTGAGTGTAGATAAGAAAGAAAAGTATACGTCTATCAATAAAATCTCAATGAAATCCTAGTTAGAGGTGATTATGTCCCTTATCTTGACTTCCCCTGGAGTACACTAAGAGATCATCGTTTATAAATTGAGATACCCAATGATCTCCTCTTGTTTAAAAAATGAATCTTTTAGAGTTTTTATTGAGGATTTATTTAAGGATGTCCACTTGGTGTGTGGTACACCAATGGATGTTTAAGGGTTCTCACCCTCCATGTGTTTTTTCTTTTCAAAAAAAACCTAATAATTGTTCCCAAAAAGACAGAATGATTCTGGGGTGATGTTATTTTATTTCATGGTGATGATAATCATTTTTTATATCATTTTTATGTCCATGAATGGATAGGTAATGGGTTTTAGTTTTGGTTTCACTTTTTGTTAGAGTGATAACAATTGTGTTCCTATAGTGGGTAGTGGGGCATCGGTCTCTAATGCCTAGCCCTCGTGTGAGAAGGGTCATGAATATATTGTGACATGTCATTGAATGTTATTTTGGATATCATATTAAATTTTATAAGTTAAGAAATATATGGTTGTTTTTAATTGTGGATGTCAGGCATAGATTCAAATACAAATTCATAGGAAATATGGATTCGGTCATTAATCCCAGATTATCTTATGAAGATCTATGGGTTCTAGATTGGGATAGTGTCAGTACTACTTTAATATCATGATTCCAATTTTTATTAGGGGATATTTCATCCAAGATACTTCACTTTTGGTTTATTATGGACCTCGGTTAGCATATAAAAAAGGGACTCAGAGTGCCTTGGGTAAAGGCATTTGAATCTGTTTTTTATAGTACGTCATCTCCAAATACAGATTGTTTTTTATAATAGATAGATATAGGTTGTTTGAATTTATCTTCCTAGTTATTTGGATACAGTTGGTGTAGAATTGCATTTAAAATTCTATCAAGATGATATGAGTGAATCTTAAAGGGTCGAGCAGGGATTTTCAAGGAAAATGCAGTTCTACCAGACTAAGCTGGGTCAATTATAATTTGACTTCTGTTTTAAGTTGATAAATGTGATGGGACAATTTATAGGACCCTTGGGATGTGATTCAAAAGTAAATTCTAATATTGGAGGTACCTTGACTTTGAATTGGCACTTAAAAGACAAAAAATTTTGGAAAGTATCATAGATTGTTTGATAAAAGAGAAAAAAACCTGATTATGTATTGAGGTAGACTGGATCTTATAAACCTTTACTTAATGATCAGTTTTATTTACCATCATTGCCTTATTTTTTGGTAGTTTAAACATTGTAAACATTAAATTACTCTTTGGGGTGTGTTGGGTGTTGAAAAATGAAACGCTACCATTTTAGCTGAAAATTCTTACCCCAAGTAGGTTAGGTGATGTTCCTTTGTTCCTAAAGGATTCTTGGGGATGTGAAGTTTTTAAGGTGGGGAGATTGAAAGATCCAAAATTTTGGATTGGGTTAAAGTTTCCAAAGGAATTCAAAATTTCCATTTATTGGATGGTTCAAATCATAAATTGATCCTTGGAATAGAAATCTAAGTGTAATATTACTTAAAAGTATTTTTTTTATGAGGATTATGTCCCAAGACATTCCTCGAAAGTTTGTGTGAGCTTTAGGATCATCAGGATTAGAAAAAACACTTTCTAGGAGAAATATATAGGGGAAAATTATTTTTTTGAATCATATAGAACCCTAAGATAAAATATGTGTCCTTTTAAGGAGGTGTTGTATAATCTGTTAAACCATGCAGGGTGGAGAATATTGTTATTTAAGATGTATTTAGTAAATTTTAGAGGTGGTTTCACTATCTGTACAAGTTTTATAAATCATGTTCCTTGATGCATGTTCAGTGCCACAAAATTAGTAGCTCCAAATAGTTGAAACATTTTTTAGAAACAATATGTGGCCAAACTGTATGTGATCATGATCTTATATAGCATGAGCCACACTATTGGAACACAGTTATCCAGACAGTTTTTCCCAATCATGTGCCTCATTTAATGGGTAAAATTAATTGTATCCCCCACCGTCAAATTGGTTTTCCCTATTTTATTACAAATATTACCCATGAGGTATTTCACATCTACCCTCCTACTCATCTTTCCATGGTGGGTTATCCCTCATTTGTAATCCTATTCAAGCACTTTTTGATGCATTGGATGCATAACAGTTATTCAATGACTCCTATTGACACTTTTATCTATTTCACTTAACACTTTTAAATATATAATTATGTGATCTCATTTACCCTATTTTAAAGTTATTTGTTGAATTTTTTGATTTATCTTATCTCATCTCAAATGAAATATTGAAAATATATTAGTTAAGAATCATTTTTATTAGGTGGTCTATTCCTTTTCCCTTAAATTCTCTTGTTTATAAATTATTCCATTGGGTTGCATGCGGAATTCTCCATGTGTTACTCTTAAAATGTGAAGTAGCCTAAATTATTTGTTTAAATCAATACATGGACCCTTCCTTGGACCCCTTATCATGGTTTTATGTCAAAAATATCAACCAGAGCAATAAAATAACATTGGTTCAATTTAAATGTTCTTGGTGACCATAATTTTCCAAATTCCAAGCCTTCCTAATTGTTGTCTTCAATATACCCTCACTTGTGGAATGACCTAAGTAATTAAGTGGTTTATAAAGTCCTCCTAGACTTCACTTTCTTACCTTATACTTTGATTCAATAATCGGTCAAGCTAAATAATAATTGAATTGAATTGGAATATATTTAATGGAATGACTAATTTAATTAAATTGATTTGTCAAATAGTAAGGAACCACACTCTTTTATACCCCAAATATTATATTTAAATGGTTAGACCCTCTTATGGGAAAGTTAAATGATTAAGGGAATAAAATGACTCGCTAGGTGGGTTGGACATCATGTTTCATACCCCTTGGTCCTTGCCTTTTCATGATAGACTATTCCAATCAGATTTTTTAATGTATTATGGATTTTATTTCAACATGTACTCTACTTAATTATTATATGCATGTACCTTATTAAATGTGATACTTGGTCATGGTGTTCCTAATTAAAAATTTTATGTGCAAATTGTGTCCCTTAACAAATGTGATACTTGGGAATTGAAACCCTTATTAAATGTGATACTTCGGTATGATGTCCCTAATTATTTACAGGCATGGAATCCCAGGTTTTTTACAGACAAATTTTCCCTTTTAATTAAAGGGCATGGAGTCCCTCATTATTTTGTGCATGGTATCCCTTTATAAATTTTGAAACTTGGACATAGAATTCATCATGACTTATGATACTTCTTTATGGATTCCCTCATGATTTATGATATTCGGCATGGCATCCCTAATCACACTACAAGACTCCTACAACTATGCATGGACACTTGAGTTTCACCTAAGTTCCTAGATAGTCTTAGAATATATATATATATATGGATACATATTTCACTATGTATCAATTCTATATATAAACATACATATATATATATGCATATATATATATATAAGGGCATGTTTAGATGTATTCTAGCTTAGGCTGAAGTTGGTATTGGTCAGTCAGGCATCCTTTGAGGAACCCGAGCTGGACATAAGTACATTTTTTTATTACTTAATTAAATGATATAGTTACACACTACTATATTTTATATTCGTGGACTAGATATAAATTAGACACTATTGGTGGTGTCCTGCTGAGTATATCTCACACCCTGGTCAAACCATCGTTTGGTATCATAATGGACCAATGGTTGCAGGTTTAGAATATTGGATGTGCTTGCTTGTTATTCTCCCACTAGGATAGGGTAAAGTATGGGAGCGTAAGACTAATTTCAGGTATTTTGATATATACATTATAGAATGTTCATGTCTGGTTAGATTATTTGTCTTTATCCCAGTTGGTTTTAATTATTGATTGTCAGTTATTATTTTATCTTTCACTACAATTCATTATTTATAATTCCATTCTAATTATTACTGATCCATAAATTATAGTATCACTGTTATACCACCTGTATACCCTTTATTCTAGGAAACAACCTATAGCATTAGGAAGATGTGTTTGAGGCCATGTGACTGACTAGTTCAGGGCACCATTTTAGTGTCTCTTGGGTTGGGACGTTACACTTAATTAACATATAATATCATACCCCATGGGTAAATAATAATGCAAGGTGATATGATATTTTAAATAATTTATAAAGGATCCTCAATCAAGAATTCCTAACCAAGAATCACAAATTTTTCACATTCAAGAACAATGGATATAAAATAAATAAGGTTAAAAATCTAGATCTAACAATTCACATCATTAAAGAAGCTGATTCATAGAGATAAGAAAGTTGAATTCAAATAAAAATTAGATCTAAGACCAAATCAGAGATTAACTAACCAATAGAGGACTATGGCATTGATTGGAACTTCTATCTTCCAAGGAATTAGGTTGTGATAGAAAAAGATATCCTAATGAAGTATCCATGTATGAATGGGTTTTGTTAGGGTTAAAATATTTAGATTAAGAATTCAAAAGTGGATTTTGGGAATTTAGAGGGAAAATGGACACATAACATCATGGTGAAAGACACACTCCACGGTGTAAGGTGGACTAATGTAGAAAAAAACTATAGAATAAGATAAGGGGATACATCACAACCAAGTCTATTCAAACATGATTTTATATTCCATTCCATGTTCAAATGTGAGAACTTATAAACCAACAAATAGGGACCACATCATAAAGTAACAACCCCACCATGGAATTATGAATATATGGAGAAGGATACACCACATCTTAGCTCCACAATATTGTTACCAAAAAATTGGTAGAGGTGTCAAGTTATCATTTTTAAGACTCTATTTCATATCCCAAGATCCATTCCATAGTTTTTTTTCAAAATTTGAAGATACTAAAAAATTATATGCTATGTTGTACTACCCTAAAAACACCACAACCACATCATTTACAGCATAAATCAAGTGATGCGCTGTAGAATTTTTTCCCACTAAAAAACACCTAAAAACACACCTTCAACCAACCCTAGAAAAATAAAACATTATAAAAAAGTATAGATTAGAAAATTAATGAAGAAAAAAAATTATGACTATGGTTATACATAAAAATAATACCACTATGTTTCAATTATCCCTACCATATTAATTTATGCCCCCCTATGCTATGTTGGATAAGGCTGGTCTAAAAAGAGATGATTCTATTACTCTATAATTATAACCTCTCCATCCCATATCTCATGAAAGTATTAATCACACTCCCATAGAACTCAAATTAGTTGTAGGGACCTCCCATAAATAACCTTTACTTGAGAATCCAAAATTAGAAGTGGTTTCAGAGTAATGAATATGTTAGGTTCTATGTTGTGGTCCTCCTAATTCAGAACATGGGATGGGTCCATCTTATACTTTTTGAGTTGATACACCTAGAATATGACTTTGATCTATGACAACTATGGTGTTAAATCGAAAATATATTCCTCCCTTATGAATCATTAAAGGACTTCAAATAGTCCCATGTGCCCCTGATAAAGCTTCCATTTCTCTCCAATCCAATAGTGACCAAACTAATGTGATACATTCATGAACAATAAATCATGAATGGAATAATCCAAAGAATGAAAACATTGGTCTTCATAACAATTATGCATGCTTTTATTCATCAACAAATTATGATGAATCAATTGAATCTTTGTTGTTTTATATAGAACCAAACTTGGTTAAGCCAATGAATCTTCTCCACCATTGGACCAATAAACAAGAGAGATACAAGTATGGATATATAAAAGTATCAAAAGGTGAAACTATTATGGAATAATACAAAATATTATTATAAGAAAAATAAACTACACACAATTGACTATACAAAGAATCTCTAAAGTCCAAGATGCAGGCATGAAGCATATCCCCTAGAATTTTATTATCCCTTTTGTCAACCCATTTATCTTGGGATGATATGTTGATCCCAACTTGACCTGAGTTCCCATTTACTTTTTATGACCCTTATAAAACTATGAGGTAAGGTGAGGGTCCCTAACTATGTCAATGGATATAGGATTCCCATGCATTATTACCACCTCTTTCACATACAAATTCCTTGGGTCGTCAACTTTAGTGGTGTAATGAATCATTATGAACTAATCTGGATTATATAATTAATCAATTTTCACCCAAATAGAATTATTACCTTGGGTATTTCAATTTAAACCAATGATAAAGTTTATTGAAATATCATTTAACTTCTATAATGGAATGGGAAGTCGCTGAAGTAAATCAAAAGGATTTTGGTTCTCGATGTTACTCTATTGGTATGAATTACATCAAGATACAATGTTTATTCCCTTATATACCAGGCCACCAAAACTGATTATTTATTTCATAAAACATGTTTTTGGTTCCAAGGTGTAAATACTACAAATAATGGTGATAATATCCAAACATGGTATTTCTCATAGATGAAGGAACAACATGTATCTTCCAAAAGAAAAGAATTCATCCTATAAAGATAGACCATTCTCAAATGTTCTTTACCCCATATAAAGAAAATTTGACTCTCCAAAAATAATCAGCTTGTACTAGATCCTTTAGAATCATATCAGGAATATAAAATGTCATGTGAACACCTTCTAGAGAAAAAAACAATACTCCATATCCTTGAATTCCAAGTGCATATTAGTAAGGAGTCTCATAAATTTTCATTCATCCTTTTCATACTTTATATCCTATGAAGGTAACTTCCTACTAAGAATGTTGGCAACAAAATTACATTTTCACAACATATAAGAAATTTCAAAGTCGAATAAATTTCTGTATTCCACCCATATTCTCTACTATAGGTTCAAATAATTTTGATAAAAATGTCACATAAACACTTATGGTCAGATTGAATTGAAAAAAATTTCCAAAAAAATTAGTTTCACTAACTTTTAAAGGCATGTGCTATACCTACAACTTCCAAATAATGTGTGAGATAATTCTTCTCATGAGTTTAAAGTTGACATAATCCATAAGCTACAATAGGATTCCCTTGCATAAGAAAACAACCAAAACCTACACATGAAGCATCATAATAAAACACATTTCCCTAACCAGCCTCTTGTAATGTTAGAATCAGTGTTGATTTAAAACATCACTTTTTCATCAAATGAAGCCTGGCACCTTGTCACCCACAATAGTTTCACCCCCTTTTCAGTGATTGTTTTCAAAGGAGAATCAAGATTTGAAAAATCCCTTACAAACCACTGATAATTCCCAAATAAATTTAGAAAGATAAAAATATTGAAGACATTTCATGTTTCATACCATGAAATAGTAAACATCACTTTCTTATGATCAACTAAAATACCATGTTCAGAGATCATGTGTCCCAAGAACTTTACTTTGCAGAGTAAGAATTGGAATATTGAGAATTTTTTATAGAGACAGAGATCCCTTATAATTTCCCAAATGTAACTCAACTAACACACATGATATTCTTAGGATTAGAGTACACTAATATGACATCCATTAAAACCATAAAAAATGCATCAATATATTAATAGAAAATCCATTCCATTAGTTCCATAAAGATTGAATGAGCATCGGTTATTCACAAATACATCACAAGGTATTCAATGTTTTAATATATCTAACTTTATTATGAGATATAGATCCATTATATTTTGTTTTAAAAATTATTTTTATCCTTATGGAAGAACCTAAGAGATTAAGGGATATTTTAGTAGTGTTTAGGTTTTTTTTAGAGCATGGATCTCTTATTTTTGAAGAAAATATGTGGTTTATATGGTTTTTTTAAACTGTACACCTAAGGCTACACTATTTGGGTAAATATTGTAGGGTGCAGTAGAGTTGTTCATAGAATGCACATAGTTTTCCTAAATAGTGTTCCAAGACCACATAATTATCACCAGTTAGGTAGTGAGTGTGCACAATATCTACACAATTTTCAAAAAACATGTGGCCAAACTGGGCACCCCTTTAAATGAAGAGTGGAGTTTCATTTTTTCCTCTACCGGCTCATAAACTCAAACCCACGCCTCTATTTTATTTTTTAAATTATACTTCATGCCTAGAATACTCCAAATACCTCCTCTTATGATTTGATCCTCCTTTCCTAGTTTATCTCTCCCTTATGAGTGTTATTTTCAAGAGAGATAATACGCCATGTTTATATGTAATTTTTCAATTTAATCAATTTCTCCAGTTCTACATTGAATATGAAGATGATACCCAATGAGGATTAATCTAACACACTATGAAAAGTAATCTAATAATTTTTTCCTAAATCCAAGTTGTTTTATATCATGTGACATCATGTCGCATGAAGGACTTTCCTAATGATACCATAAAAATAAGAATTTCCTTATTTAAAATGTTGACCTTGTTCGAGGAACTCCCATATACCCTTATTTATTATCATAGGTCATCCCCTTCAACTGATTAGAAATATTGAGGTGGTCTTATGAAATACCATTTTCTTATTAAATTTTTAGTTTACCAAACCACATCAAAGTGGTCTTGGATTTGTGCCTAAATGATATTTATTCATTAAATTAAATGGGAATGAATTCTAAATCCATGTCACATGACCCTTAGTACATTTGGTATTATTCCTTAACAAAATGAAATGTATATTCATTATATACCATATCCTATCTTATGTTAAATCATGACCAACACTTATTATTAAATGTGATATGTGGTCATGGAATCCATTATGATTCATAATACTCAGGCATTGTGTCTCTTATTAAGTGTGATACTCAGGAATAGCATCCCATATGATTCATGATACTCAGTTATGAAATCCCTTATGATTTATGATAATCAGGTATGGAATCCCTTATGATTCATGAAGCTCGGGCACTATATTCCTTCTTACTATATGAAACTTTTTCTACTATTCCTCTACAGATGAGTTACACCTCAGTTCCTGGCTGGTATTTGTATCTATATAAAGGGTTATATTGGATACTACCTATATATTTCATATCTATACATACATATCTACATATATATATATATATATATAATCACATGTTCTTAGGAATCTTAGCATATGCTGAAGACAGTAGTGTCATATTGGACTCCTCTAGTAACCAGAGCTAACTTGAATAAAATTACAGTCCTGATTTACATTGTTATATCTTCACACAAAAACTATATTTACAATGTATATATTATATAATACATCTTTGATAGTAGCCTACTAAGAATGTCCCACACCTTTTTCGGGTCATTGATTGGTACCCAAATAAATCTTATAGACATAAGTAGGGATAAATGCAAACATCAAACTATGAATACTTGATGGTCATCCTAGGATAGAGTATGGGAGTAGAGTACCGAGCATATTCTTTTGATGCTATTGGAGATATTTTTTATTCTTTTCCGAGTTTTTTATAGAATGGTCTATATATCGGTCTCTTTTCTCCCATGTTTGCCCATTTTATATAGAAAACAGACATGGAATCATTTTTTATATGATATTACTTCTATTTATACATGTTTATAAAATTTGGATAACTTGTAATTTAGTAGTTAATTTATCATATTGTTTCCACTAATTGATATTATTATAAAAATTATGCTCCACTCTAATCATGAGGGTATAGTCTCCCAACCATACCATCACAGACTCTCAGTTCTGGTCAGTAGACCTTGGTATACTGGCAGACACACTTGAGGCTATGTGTCCAACTAGGTTTAGATATATAAGAGTGAACCAGGTTCAAGATATAGAAAATTGGTATCAGATCCTTTTTTTGTTTGCCTCACTATTTTAGTTTGGTAAAAAGAAGATTAGTAATGTTTCTAAATTTGGTAATGATCTTGTTACTTTGAGTATCTAACCCACATATAGTAAAAAAAATTACGTAGGATGGGACTTATTGTTTTGGATTATAATTGTTCGGTGGTATTTATTTCTCCATTTGGTGATGCACATGATTTGTGGTGTAATTATTTTTATTATTATGATGGATTTTATTTTATCCTTTGCCAGGTAAGGAAAGGGTGTATCATTTTTTGCATCATTGTAGGAACATGCAGATTTATTTTTCATTCATATGCCATGCCATAATTATATTATAGTATACATTTCCTACATCATATTACTTTTTCCTAAATTCTTATATTCATAATTGAGCTAATTTTTCTTTCATGGGTGGAATAATTGGTTTAATTTAAGTGTGTGCATAAACTTAAATGGTGTTTTCCCATATATCATAATACTGGTATGTTAATTAACCAATTTTTTTAGTTTTTATCTAGTGACCACTAGACCCAAGGGTTGAAAAATTAGTTTATTTTTTTATAGGAATTCCAATTGTAATTTATAAAGCATGAAATTCTATTAATTTTTCATGGTGATTAATCAAATCAATTCCTTTTATACGACCTGTAATACCCTAATACTGGATGTAAGGGTTAGTTCATAGTTACAAGATGTGTCAATTTCTATTTATAAATATTACACCATTATAACTTGGGAATATTGACTCATCTAATTGGAATGTGATACATATATCCATATAAATTATGATAAACATAAATTAACTTAAATACTTAAAAAATGGTTACCATTTAATGGGGATGCCAACATCAATGTAAATGGCGTTTTCCTCTATAAATTTCAATTGAAACCTTACATACCAAGACCTCTTTTATGTGATGTCAGATCTTGAAAATAACCTAACCATAGTATTTGGACGTAATTAGTGTCTCTTATTATTCCTTATGGTCCTATACCTCATCCAAGCCTGGATTTAGGAGTAGGAAGAATGGAGTGACTTTTATATTGGAAGACATCTACTTATCACGTTCTAGTATCTGTTATTTGAAATGTTATTGAGCTTTATCTAAGGTGTTTTATTGGAAATTTTAAACCTTTTCCTCGAAAAATTCCTTTCTTCATTGACCGAAATGTTTGAGATGGCCACGCTCAAGAGGTGGTGGGCTCTCAGCCACTAGTAATACCTCATGTAGTTCCAATTATGGAACCTCCTACTTTTCTTGATCTGGGAAACAATAATCAATTTTGAGATATATTCCTATGATTTAGGTAGTCTGTGTATGTATCTTTATAACCTACTTCAACTATGGAAGAGTTGATGTGAAAATTTCAGCAACATTGTATGCCCACATTCTCGGGTTATGGTCACCCCTTGACTATTGATTCATGGCTAGGGGTTATTATATTGACATTACAGTATCTGGAGATGCCTCCAAAGAGGAGGGTCAAGTTCACAATGTATATTATTAATGATTCTACCAATAATTTGGGGGATGTAATCACCCAAACTGACTATCAATAGGGTATGGTCTAGGAAGAATTTTAGATAGTCTTAAATAACTACTTCTTTCATAAGACACTAATATCAGACCGCACTATAGATTTTATGCACTTACATCTGTGTGTTTTTTCAGTAACGGAGTATTAATCTCACTTCAATGAGCTTTTAAATTTCACACTAACATTTTCTAGGGATGAGTTAACAACAATAAGACGTTTTGAGGATGGGGTCATATATTCCATCCAAGGAAAGGATAATATATTTTGGTTGACCACTATTTTTGAGATAGTGAACGAGGACCTTATCAATAATCATAACCTCAGTGAATCCAAAAGTTTGGGATAGGAATTTTTATCACTGAGACTAGGAATTTTTTCATTGAGTGGGAGAAAATCTTGGTTAAAGTCTATATGTGGGGGAATAGATAGTCATCTGACACTAATTGAGAGATATGTGGTTTTTCACTAGTGCAAGATACAAAGGAATAAGAAGTCATAATATACCAGAGACCCCATGGAATGTCGAGGATGTTACAAGTTGGATCATCTTCATCATTTTAGTAGGACACCCCCATTTTTTTCCAAGTGAGAGAAGATCTACACCGTCTCCACTATTAAGAGTGAGATATGTAGTGCAAAACATGTCAGGTACTAAGAGTAATGAAAGTTGATTAGGTCGAATCAGTGTTCATGGATGAGGTATCTATGCTTTAGATATACAACACCAAAAGATAGGAATTTCCAAGTATAATCATGTTGCATCTGAGGGCCATGGGTCTCGTTATATATTTTTGGTGTAGCATACCCCCAAGGAGAAGAGTGTTAACCCTTCGATAGAAATTATGGAAATTCTAGGCATATAGATAGAGTACTTATAAAGTTTGATTAATCTCAAAACACTATTTGGGATTCAATTTTAGAGTATACACTAATGTAAGTAATTTCCCTTTGAGATAGGTGGTTCCATTTTAAATAGAACCTGTTTTACTTGAGATTATGGGCTTCAACAACATACTTGGGAAGGAAGGGTTAGTACCTTATCATGATCAAGTTGATTTCTATCACCATAGGGTGTTTTTTATAGCACTAAAGGGTGGTAATTATATTCACATGGATGAATGGTATGTCTGGTTGAGTCAATATAGACCAGATCATCATGGTTTGGGAAAAGTGACAACCCAAATTTAAATTATTTTTATGAGATAATTTGGAATGTGACATATGGATTTCCCCCAATAGTGTATTGTTTTAGAGATGTATTCCTTGATGAATTCTATAAACTGTCTCCTAGAAGAGAGGTAAATTTTACTTTTGAGATAGTATTATGAGAAATATAAATGTCTAGTCCTCCTTATAGGTTTTCACTTACTAAGATTTAGTAAATCAAGAAGCATCTAGGGAACTTATAAGATAAGGTTTTTATATGAACTATTATATCACCATGGGGTTCCTCAATCCTTGTATCCAAGAATAAATATGGTAACCTTAGGCTATGTGGGAATTACCATTATATGAATTAGATTATAGTGAAGAACCATTAACCTTTACCTCAAATAGTCAACCTCTTTGACCAGTTATGAGTAGCTTAGGTTTTCCCAAAGATTGATTCGAGTTTGTGTTACAATCATGTTCATGTTTGATCATCAGATGTTCCAAGTCCAACAGTCTTTAGTAGATATTGCTTGTATGAGTATTTTTTCCTATTTTTTGAACTAAAAAATTTCCCCACAGTCATTATGGATTTAATGAAATAGATATACCACCTCTATCAGGATTCATTTGTGTTAGTATTTTTAAAAGAGATCATGGTGTATTCTCATAGTAAACACAGCCCTGAAAAACATTGTGAGATCATAATACATACACTAAGAGATCCTTTCCTCTATAATAATCACAAAAAACACCACTTTATGATAAACAAGGTTCACTTTCGAGGTCACATCATCTTAGAGGCAGGAGTATCTTTTCACCCAGAGAAGGGGAAATCTATAGTTTCCTTGGAGTGTATCAATAATATCTAAGATATATGAAGTTTATTAAGTGTGGAAAGCTATTACATGAATCTTATGCATGATTTATCATGCCTAAAAGTTCATATTATAGGTTTAACTAAAAATATTGTTTGGATTTTAGGGACTAAATCCTATGAAAAAATAGGATTTAAAAGGAAGAATGAATTGAGCACTGATACTAATCCTTCTAATGTCTGTAAAAAGTTATATAGTTTGTTGTGACACTTTAGGCATCTGGATAGGAGTACTCATAATATAGTATTAGAAATTCATGTCATAAAAGTATAATTAGTTGTGTCCTCATGAGAAAAATTACCCTATGCGAAATATTGAGTCAGCAGTTCTGCTTCATTCCTTGGGATGTTGGTGGCACTATCTTCTGGGATAATGGTTTGTGGAATATACAGACCACAAAATCCAAAAATACATACATACATATATATATATATATATATGAAATATGAATTAACTATTAGGAAATGAAGGAAGGTCTATTACCTATAATCCTTTTAATTTTAGATTTCTGGTATTTTTGGGAGGGGAAATGTTATTGTTAATGATCTAAAATGGAAGACTCAGACACAAGTAGTTCTGGAGGCTTTTAGTGAGTGGAGATTGATGGCCCTATTTTATATATGCAACTATTGGTTTAGTGGTATCATGTGAATTAGGTTTTAGAAGCCTTAGTAATTATGTCTTCTCTCTTAGAGAAAATAATGATATAAAATCTTTTCTATCTTGAGATCTTGGTCCTATATGAGATAATTTCAAGTGAGGACCCACCACCTGGATGGTTCATTGATGGAAATGAGATATTTTACATTCAGGGGTGTATTTTGGTGTAGGTGAATAAAAGGTAAGAATTGATGTGGAAGTCTCATGCCTCTATTTTGGTTGTGTGCCCTAGATTCACCAGGATTTACCATGATATATGCCACTAGTATTTGTTTTTGGGTATGAAGAGGTAGGTTTCTGGTTTTATCGCATAGTGTTCCACATGTAAGTAGGGTAAGTCGAAGCACTAGTTGACTAATTTTACTTTTATAGCCTTTGTGCATTCAATAATATAAATGGATTTTTGTAACTAGGTATTTTTTTGAGGGGTTTGTTGAGATCCCCTTGAAGAATTGATATGGTATGGATGATCATCAATAGGTTAACCAAGGTCTATCACTTTCTATATATCAAACTAAACTTTTTAGTAGATGAGATTGGTGGAATTTACATTCAGGAGATGATATTACTTCATGATGTTCCTCATTCTATAGTATTAGATAGGGATTCTTGGGTTATGTTGTATTTCTATAATAGGTTGTAGAAGGAACTATGTTCACATTTTCTTCTAAGTATAGAGTATCACCCTCAGATTGATGTAAGTTCAACTAAATAATACAAGCATTAAAGGGTATCTATATAGAATGAGTACTTGATTTTGGAGGATCTTGGGATAAAAACCTACCACACATCAAAATTTATTACAATAATATATTTCAGAAAAATAATATGGATCCCTATGAAGCCCTATATGTTCAGTTTTTACATTCAACCCTCTGTTGGTTAGAGGAAGGCAAAGAAGCCCTATAAGAACCTCATCTCATTTATGAGACATCAGGGATGGTATAACATATCCAGAAGAAAATATATGTAGGATCGAAATAGTGATGTAGATGCTCAATATACAAGAGGGGGTTGAATTGTATACTTTAAAAATTCCTTTGGAACCTTTAAAGTTAATTAAGAATAACTATGTTTTCCTTAAGAAAAGGAAAAGGCTAAGTTTAACAAAGTTAAACTAAGCAAATTCACAACACCTCTAACACCGAATGCAAAGTAGGAAAGAGATTCTGAATGAGGTTTTCGGAAATATGTTGAAACTTAACAAAAGATTTTAATATGAGATTCTACCTTAAAGCGTATAGAATCTAAATGAAACAGAGTACAAATAAAGAAGTATAAGAAAGTTATACTTTCCTTATATTACAAAATGCAGCGGAATAAAGACAAGTAGTAGAACTACTAGTAACAAGATATAAGTCTTTTAACCCAAAGAGAAGGGTATCCAACAACCTTGGATAAAGGTCCCTTGATTTATACTTTCAAGCAAGTCTGTCTTACCCACACCAGGGTAAGCCCTCGATACGAATATCGGAGTCTCTGTCTTGCTATCCCCGCAAGCCCTCAACTTCAAGGTAGTTGGTAACCTCTGTCTTCCTCAACAAGAAATCCCTCGAACTTTAAGGTAGTCGGCACCTCTGTCTTCCTATCCCCGGAAGCCCACGAATGTAATCACCAACATTCGGAGTCGCATGATGCTTTGAGAGTTAATAAGAGTCCCTCTCTCTAGAAATCACTTCAAGCAAATTAGTCAGCCTTTCAGCACACTTATCATCTATCAGCCATGAGCTCTTTCAAATGAGTTCCTATTTATAGGTAAGGTCGGCTCCTTCTACAACGGTCATATTTTCCTTAAAGATCGGAGGGACCTGTACACGTTTCACTTAGACAACGATTAGTTTGTAACAAAACAGACGACATCGTTTTATAACAAAACAGGTGTAACAGAATGTACGACAACGTTTTAATTCTGACTCAAAGGTTTGGAATGAACGCTACGGAGTAAAAGTTCGGAGTCTAACAAAGATATTTTTCGGAGTCTGAATTAATTCAGAGTGTATAAAACAAATATCCTCAAATTCTGTTTAATAGGTTAATTCGGAATGTGAATTCGGAATAGGAGTTCGTAATAGGAATTCGTCATCAGAAATCGTAATGAGAATTCTTCAATAGAATTCGTAATGAGAATTCTTCATCAGAATTCGTAATGATAATTCTTCATTGGAATTCGTAATGAGAATTCGGAATGAGATTTCTTCATTAGAATTCGTAATGAGAATTCTTCTTCAGAATTTGTATCCTGAATCTGGAATAGAACTTAGTCAGAGTTCATATCTGGAATTCGGAATGAAAACTTCCTTATAGTTCTTATCCAGAAATCGGATCCTAAAACAGAATGCTTTATATCAGAGTTTCAACGATTCCGTGATAATGAATCCGAATCTCATACTTAAGAAAAATATGGATGAAAATAAGATAAGGATAATTTTTCTTATGAAAGCGAATTTCCTTATAAAAGAAATTTTTCTTAAGAAAGTAATTTTTCTTATAAAAGCAATTTTCCTTAAAGATAAGGTGTTTGTGATTTTCAAAACAAGAAGGAATGGAAAAGTCATAAGGAAAACCTTATTGACTCAACAATCTCCCCCTTTTTGGAAAGCACAAACATGCTTACGAAAAAGAAATTCTAAGAAGAAAGAAAAACATTAAGGCTTATCTCCCTTTGCTTTAAGGATATTGATGAATACGACTAACTCCCCCTTAGGCTTTCAAACTCTAAGGATCGTATTCAGATTTCCCTCTAAGGATCGTATTCAGATTTCCGGAGTGATAAATAAGAAGGTCTTCTTTAATGAAAAAGCTCCCCCTTAAACAAAATCTTATTAGAGTTTTTATTTTTCTTAAGGATCTTTTTCTTCTCCCCCTTTGATAAACTCTTATTAGAGTTCTTCTTTTTCTTAAGGATCTTTTCCTTCTCCCCCTTTGTGATTTTCAAAAAGAATTGGAGGGAATGGAAAAAGATAACAAAGTACCTGAAAAATTAGTAATGACAACAATAGAAACGACAATCACAACTTTTATTAAATTTGAAATCTCAGCAACGAAAAGAATACAACAAAAAGATCGGATTTGGTTATTTCGGATCTTTTTCCTTTGTCATGAGCCCCTTTAGAATAGTCTTGATCTTCTTCAGGTCTTTATGATCTTCTTCAGCTTGCTTCTCTAAGACAACTATTCTTGCGGATTGAGCTTCAATTTTTTCTTCCTGGGCTTTTAGCTTTTCTTCCTGAGCTTTGATCTTTTCTTCCTAAGCCTTCATCCTTTCTTCAAAATCGATCTGATGATCCCTTTCAAACATCCAGTTTTGAGAAACGGAATTCAGCTTCCCATTCAGATCTCTCACTTCTTGAATCCAGAAGTTCTTTTCTTCTGTCAAATTCTCTTCAAAGGATGCAGTCAACTCATTTATTTTCTTGTCCTCGGTTTCAAAAGCATCTTTAACATTGGCTTGAAACTCATCGAACAACCTCATCTCTTCCACAGTCTTCTTCGACCAGTTTGTCATCCTCTTACAAGATTTTCTATGAGCTTCATAACCAACAAAAAATGTTTTGAACTTAGCCTCAATCTCAACGCACTTGTCCATAACCATAGATACGGAGTCAGTTTTCTGATTCAACGCATGTTGGAGCATCTGGCACCTTGAGTCAATACTAGAGAATGTCGGAATGGATCCCACCAGCTTCTTTAAAGACTGGACAACAAAATCATGCCCCAACGAGGATGACTTCGAATCTAAAATCTTGCTTGGAGATTTTTCTTCCTCAATAAGCTCCAACTTCCTTTTAGACAAATCACCATATTCTCTTTTCTTGCTAGCCACTGATTTCGGAGTTTCAACAAGGAGTTGCTTTCCCTTGTCTTTTTTCGGAATTGATTCTTGATCAGGAGTTTTCTGCTCCCCAGTAGACACTTGAACAATCTCATCAAAAACTTTCTGAACAACATCTTCCTCATTCATATCTTTCTCTGGAGTTACTAACTTAGAGGATTCAGCCTCTGAAGTTCGGAGCGATAGATGTTCCGAAGGTGATCCTTTATAATCATCCACTTGTTTCAAAAGATCTCTTGTTTCACCACTTCCTTCAGCAACTTCTTCTTCCTCTCCTACTTTGCTGAATCTGCTCAATTTTCTCAACATGCTTAGCTGTAGTCTCTTCCGGAAAATCAAGGTTTCTTCCTGGAGTCTCAGGTAAAGATTCCAGGGAGAAAGATCTCGGAATTGGGATGCTTCCGGATACCATCTCATTAAACTTTAACAACGCTTGGACTGCCTCAGCTTCTGACATCTTCTTCTTAAGATTCTTTTCCTTTTCTTGTTTTTCAAGCTCATCAGCAGTTCTCTCCTTTAATGCCTTAGCTTCCGCAGGGTCCAATCCGAACTGCGGATCCCCTTCTTTCCTTTTTTCTTTATCAGCTCTCCACTTTGTAACTACCTCATTAGGATAGGTCTTCTTCTTCTTTGGTTTGGGAGGAGCGGTTTGAACTTCCATAGACATAGGATCTTCGACTTCATCTGCAACTTTCTTTAACTTTCTTTTCTTCGCTGGTTTGGATGATTCTAGTTCAGCAGCCTTCGGAACCGTTTCTTCTTGATTAGGAAAATCAACGAACTCACCAATATCCTTGTTGAAAGCCACATCCATCCCCTTAAGGGTGTCATCACTAACCAACAAAATTTTACAAACCCTTGGCTTAGATCTGCAAGCTTCCTTGAAAGATTCTAGGCACCGAACTATCACCTTCGATAATATTGCTGGGTACATTACGATCTGAGCTCTGAGATTTCCTTTCTTAAGATTCTCAATGGTTATAAGAATATGCCTCATGAAGTTAAACTTCCTTATATTTATCAGGAAATCTAAGATATAGATCTCACTCTTCTTCAAGATGTCTTAATCACCTTTCCTCGGTACGATAAGTCCTTGCACCCACAACTCTAGAGTCCAGAAGTTTGTGGATAGACTTGTAATCTTCGGAGCCTTATCATCAGCCAGTCCGAGAGTTTATAATGCTTTTTCCCTGTCGAAGCTACCCTTAGAGTCTGGCAACACATGCGAAATAAATTCGGCTTCTCCTTCATAAGACAACCCTACCAAGCTTGCTGCCTTGGTATAAGAAAGTTTGTAGGTCTTTCCATAAGACTTAAAAGAAAACTTCTCCCTATTATCTTCCTGGAAGAAGGAAACAGTTTCATAGAACTCAACAAGTAACTCTGTAAAAAATCGTCTTGAGTCCCCAGTTTGGATACAGCAACAACTTCCCAGCCATTCAACTTAATGTTCTTTGAGATAATAGAATCATAGTTGTTGAAGAAATCCGGATGGACTAACATTTCTCTATAAACTAACCACTGAGAAATAGGCTTGGTGGATGACATTTCTTGAGATGCTAACTCCGCAGACATTCGGATCTGTAATCCTCTGAGAAGTTCGGAACGGAGACAACTGTAGTTCGGAACGGCCTTAAAACAGAGAGGTAGAGATTCGGGACTCGAGAGCTTGAGATCGATGTGGGACGAGTATTTGGGTCCCCTTTATATAGGCAACGAGATGACGGTTCACCTTCCACAGTTGATCTAACGGTTGGAATAAGCTGAGATCAGATATGACGGTTGAAAGCTTGTATCCGATCTTTTTGAGGTTTTTATTAAAACAAGGAATTAAGAAAACTAAAATCCGAAAACATAATACAATAAAATGCCAGCAAGTAAAATATGACTACGAAAACATGAGTAAGGTAATCATACCTTTCGGATGGGCTGAGGAGGATTATTCGTAATGGATAATATAAAAAGATGATTATGAAAAAAAAAACTTTATTATGAAAATACAAAGTTCTCAAAAGTTTACTATGGAAAACAATCTCACTACGAAAAACTCAGTACGAAAAAGTCAATACGAAAAACACATTACAGGTAAAAAATCGGTACAAAAATCTGGTTATGAAACTGCCAGTACGTAAATTTTCATTCCGGAAATTTCCAATTCGAACACTTCCATTCCAGAAGTATTCTGTACGAGAATGTGCATTTTGAAAAATTTTAGTTCCGGAAGTTCCATTCTGGAAATCTTCGTTCTGAAAAGTTTCAAAACAAATTTTGAAAAACATTGTTTAAACAAACAATCAAATGTACTCCCCCTATGAAAAGGAGTTTATTATTGTAAGAATACTTTTTCAATAGAAAGTTAATTAAGAAATATTACCTTACGGTTATCATTCCTAACTTCTGTTTAATATATTCAAATCTATCAGAAGGCAAAGATTTTGTGAAAATATCAGCAAGTTGATCTTGTGTTCCGATAAACTGAAGAATAATATCTCTTTTAAGTGTGTGATCCCTAAAATTGATGCCTAATATCTATGTGTTTTGCATGGGAGTGAAGTGCAGGGTTCTTACTGAGGGCAATGTCACTTGTGTTATCACACAAAATTTGAGTTTTAGTAAAACTCAAGCCACAGTCTGTGAGTGTGTGTTGCATCCACAACACTTGTGCACAACAACTTCCAACTGCTACATATTCAGCTTCAACAGTGGAGAGTGCTACAGAATGTTGTTTCTTGCAGGACCAAGAAACTAAAGAATCTCCTAAGAAATGACAAGTTCCGGATGTACTTTTTATATCCATTCTACATCCACTAAAGTCAGCATCAGAAAAGCTTTTTAGAACAAAATCATTTCCAGAAGTATAAAATAATCCTAGATCCATGGTTCCCTTAAGGTAGCGAAAAATTATTTTTACTGCCTTTTAGTGAGATTCCTTAGGATTGGATTGATATCTTGCACATAAGCATACTGAAAACATTAAGTCTGGTCGACTAGATGTTAAGTAAAGTAGACTTCCTATCATACCTCTAAAAGATGTTTGATCTACTAGTTTCCCAGCTTCGTCAAGATCTAAAGAGTTTGAGGTACCAATGGGATTACTTATACTTTTAGTGTTGTCATAACCATAATTTTTAAGAAGATCTTTAATATACTTATGTTGAGATATGTAGGTTCCTTCTGGTTTTTGAGAAATTTGAAAACCAAGGAAAAATGTTAACTCACCCATCATACTCATTTCAAACTCATATTTCATTAGACTAGCAAAAGAGTCAGTCAAAGATTGCTGAGTTAAACCAAATATAATGTCATCAACATAAATTTGAACAATCAAGACATTTTTCTTATCTTTCTTTATAAAAAGGGTTGGATCTGCATTTCCCTTAACATAGTTATTTTGAAGCAAAAATCCAGTGAGTCTATCATACCATGCTCGTGGGTCTTGTTTAAGACTATACAAAGCTTTGGTAAGTCTAAAAACATGATCCAGATGTTTTGTATCTTCAAAGCCAGGAGGTTGTTCAACAAAAACTTCCTCTTGAACATAATCGTTAAGAAAAGCACATTTCACATCCATTTGGAAAAGTTTGAAATTAAAAAATGTTGCAAAGGCAAGTAGAATACGGATAGATTCAAGTCTAGCTACTGGAGCATAGGTTTCTTCATAGTCTATTACTTCTTGTTGATTATAGCCTTTAGCAACAAGTCTAGCTTTATTTCTAACAATGACTCCATTTTCATCACATTTATTTCTGAAAACCCATTTTACTCCAATAACAGAGGTTTCCTTAGGTCTATCAACTAAGGTCCAGACTTTATTCCTTTCGAATTAATTTAGTTCATCTTGCATTGATTTGATCCAATCATCATCACCTAAAGCTTCATCAGTGCTTTTAGGTTCTAATTGGGAATGAAATGCTAGATGTTCTACTTCATTTCTTAAGGATCTTCTAGTCCTTACAGGTTGGTTTACATCACCAATGATACTATCACTGGGATGATTCTTAAGAAACACCTGATTTGGGTTTTGTAAAACCTGTTCATCAACATAGGGTAGAAAGTCTTATGGGGTAAATGTTTCAGAAGTATCTTCTAGAACAATTTCCTTATCAGAAGTTTCTTCTATCAAAGGTTGACAATCAGTTTTTGAAAACACATCCGAAGATGTAAGTTGAGATGATTTAAAAACAAAAGGATCTGACTCATCAAATTTTACATGTACTGTATCCTCAACAGTGCAAGTATTTTTATTAAAAACTCTATAGTCCTTAGAAGTTGTGTAATAACCTAAGAAAATTCCTTCATCAGATTTTGGTGCGAATTTATGTAAGTTATCTTTAGTATTCAAAATGGATACTTTGCAACCAAAAACCTTGAAGTAGGATAGTCTAGGTTTTCTTCCATTCCATAACTCATAAGGAGTTTTATTAAGAAAAGGTCTAATCAAAACTCGATTTATAGTATAACAAGCAGTACTTACAGCTTCAGCCTAGAAATGTCTAGCAATAGAATATTCACTCAACATGGTTCTAGTTATCTCTTGAAGAATTCTATTTCTTCTTTCAACTACACCATTCTGTTGAGGAGTTCTAGGTGCTGAAAAATTGTGAGTAATACCTTTCTTACTACAAAAAGTTTCAAAATCAGAATTTTGAAATTCTCCTCCATGATCACTATGAATAGTTTTCAATGGAATGTTTTTCTCATTTTTAACTTGATCTCTAAAACTTTTGAAATAGGAAAAAGCTTCATATTTCTTTGCTATAAAATAGACCCAAGTAAATCTAGTGTAATCATCAACTAGAACAAATACAAAGTATTTTCCTCCAATACTTCCAGTTTGTGTTGGACCAAAAAGATCCACGTGCACTAACTGTAATGCATTAGTTGTTGAGACTTCACTGATTGACTTAAAACTAGATTTATGTTTCTTTTAATATTGACAAGGATCACAAACTTTAGAAGAAACAAATCTAAGCTCTGGTAGATCCTTAACTAGTTTCTTCTTCGAGAGTTTACATAGGTTTCTAAGATTACAGTGACCTAGTCTTCTATTCCATAACCAAGAATAATCTTCCATTGCACTTAGGCAAGGTAAATCTTGGCTTCTAAGATCTTCTATGTTCAAAGTGTAGATATTCTCTTGCCTATTGGCTGAGAGAATAAATTCTTCCTTGGAATTGTGAACTAAACACTTATCATTCCTAAAGTTCACAAGGTAACCTTCATCACATAACTGACTTATGCTAATGAGGTTGTGCTTAAGACCCTTAACAAAAAGAACATTTGAAATCAAGTTTTTACCAAGAAAAATAATATTAACAATACCAACAATCTCTCCCTTAGCATTATCTCCGAAAGTTACCTTTCCTCCTTTCGTTTTGATAATCTTTTCAAAATAGCTTTTGTTACCAGTCATGTTCCGGGAACATCCACTATCCATGTACCATGTATAGTTTCTAGTACTCTCTTTGTTTTCCTGAAATTAATAAGAAAATTAGATTTTCGGAATCCAAACTTGTTTGGATCAGAGATTTCCAGACAATAAAATTTTAGGTATCCACATTTTCTTAGAAAAGTAAGCTTTGTGAAATCCTAGAGATTGGGTTTTGTTTAAGGAACAATTCTTTGCCCAGTGACCACCACATTGACACTTGGTACAAAATGGGGCACTTTGAGGAAAAAAATAATTGTTACTGAAAATAGGTTTTGCATGGGTCTAACCAAATCCGGATTTATTTCTTAAAGGTTGTATTTGGGAATACATCTTATCAAAATTTTCCTTACCATGGTTAAAGTTTGATAAGCACTTCTTTAAGGAAAAAATTTCAGACTTGAGTTTTACAACCAAGTTTTTATCCTCAAGATGATTAGTTTTAGAAATAGAGTTAGCCTCGAAAACATTTTTATTAGAAATTACTTTTTCTAATTCTTTAGAAATTTTGTTCTTCTCAGAACGTACTTCCTCAGGATTTTTTGAAATATTTTCAAAATCATCATTTTTCTTATCAAGATCTTTAGAAAGATCTGATATCTCTTTTGTAAGAACAGAATTCCTAGAGTTTTCCTTATCAAGTTTCTTATTGAGTTTGGAATTCTCAATCTCAAGAAGTTCAGCAAACCTAGAGACTTCTTCATAAGTAGGTAATGTATTTTCCTCATCAGAAGATGATTCTTCATCAGAAGAATTATAATACTTACTATCATTAGAATTTAAAGAAACATTGGTCAAAGATTCAGCATTTCGTACCTTAGCCATAAGACAATAATTTTCAATAGGTAATTTGGCTATAAGACCAAGATTCTTCTGTCCTGAAGATTCATAATCAGAAGATTCATCTGAAGAGTCACCACCACTGGCACTCCAGGTGTCATTAGCTTTCAGAACTTTCTTAGCTTTAGCTTTATAATACTTCTTCCTCTTTCTGTCTGAATGACTTTCCTTCCTTTCTTTCTTTTTTAGCATAGGACAATCTGGTCTAATATGTTCATCTCTTTTACATTCATAACAAGTAACTTCTTCATCTTTCTTATCTTTCCTTTCATTTTTCTTATACTTAGATTGAAAATTTCTCTGTCCAGCTATCTTGTTCATCCTTCGAGCAAGATTGGCTAATTAATTTTCTGAAACTTCACTCTCACTTGATTTGGATTGGAAAATAACATTCTTAGACTTGGATCTGGTTACTCTCTCAGGAGTCTTAGCTTTCATCTGATTTGAAGTTGTATTAAAAGCAACAGTACCATTTCCATTCTTCTTCATGATGTTGTCTGCATCTCTCTTCATTCTGGTTTCATGTTGTAGAAGAGTTCCAAATAATTCATCAAGAGTAATCTGAGTGACCTTCCTGTTCTCATCTATGGCTGTTCTCTTAGATTCCCACTCATTGGGAATAATGTCAATTATCTTTTCCACAAGAGCTTCATCATCTAAACCTTTCTCTCCCATAGATTGTAGACTGTTGACAATAGTCATAAATCTTTGTTGAACTTTACAGATAGGTTCTCCATAAGGAAAATTGAAGCCATGATATTCATCTCTAAGCATAGCTCTTCTAGTCTCAATCACTTTGGAAGTCCCAAAGTGTGTAACCTCTAACTTCTTCCATATACAGTTAGCTGCTTCACAAGAAGAAATTTGGCTATATATATTTCTGGTCATTGAACATAGTAAAGTATTGAGTACCTTATAGTTGAGTTGATATTCTTGCTTTTCTTGATTAGTAAAAGATCTGACTTCCTTGTCAGGAATTTTATAATCACCAGTAAGCATAACAAAGTTGTCTACTCCAGTATTGATAACAAAAGTCTTCATACGATCTCTCCAGTATTCATAGTCATTACCATCAAATATTGGTGTTCGTGTAGGATTCAGATTATCAATTGATCCAACATTAACTCTTTCCATACTTAAAATAACTTTGCACACAAACTTGTTAGTAGCAAAAAATCGTAATAACAAAGTTCAGAATGGGAAAAGTTCGGAATGGGAAAAGTTCGGAATGATAAAATGAGCAAGAAAAACTTGTATGTGGGTACAAGTATTTCAGAGACCTCCTCTG
The DNA here is from genome assembly GCA_963277665.1 of Viscum album. Classification (NCBI taxonomy): domain Eukaryota; kingdom Viridiplantae; phylum Streptophyta; class Magnoliopsida; order Santalales; family Viscaceae; genus Viscum; species Viscum album. Next base: position 1,463,668,930 of record OY728156.1, on the reverse strand, counting down.
ATACCAATTGTAGGATCGAAATAGTGATGTAGATGCTCAATATACAAGAGGGGGGGTGAATTGTATACTTTAAAAATTCCTTTGGAACCTTTAAATTTAATTAAGAATAACTATGTTTTCCTTAAGTAAAGGAAAAGGCTAAGTTTAACAAAGTTAAACTAAGCAAATTCACAACACCTCTAACACCGAATGCAAACTAGGAAAGAGATTCCAAATGAGGGTTCCGGAAATATGGTTCCGGAAATTGAAACTTTACAAAAGATTTTAATATGAGATTCTACCTTAAAGCGTATAGAATCTAAATGAAACAGAGTACAAATAAGTATAAGAAAGTTATACTTTCCTTATATTACAAAATGCAGCAGAATAAAGACCAGTAGTAGAACTACTAGTAACAATATATAAGTATTTTAACCCAAAGAGAAGGGTATCCAACAACATTGGATAAAGGTCCCTTGATTTATACTTTCAAGCAATTTTGTCTTACCCACACCAGGGTAAGCCCTCGATATAAAGTTCAGAGTCTCTGTCTTGCTATCCCCGCAAGCCCTCAACTTCAAGGTAGTTGGTAACCTCTGTCTTCCTTAGCAAGAAAGCCCTCGAACTTTAAGGTAGTCGGCACCTCTGTATTCCTATCCCCGGAAGCCCATGAATGTAATCACAAGCATTCGAAGTCGCACGAAGCTTTGAGAGTTAATAAGAGTATCTCTCTCTAGAAATCACTTCAAGCAAATTAGTCATCCTTTCAGCACACTTATCATCTATCATCCACGAGCTCTTTCAAATGAGTTCCTATTTATAGGTAAGGTCGGCACCTTCTCCAACGGTCATATTTTCCATAAAGATCGGAGGGACCTGTACACATATCACTTAGACAACGGTTAGTTTGTAACAAAACAGACGACATCGTTTTATAAAAAAACTGGTGTAATAGAATGTACGACAACGTTTTAATTCTGACTCAAAGGTTCGGAATGAACGCTACGGACTAAAGGTTCGGAGTCTAACAAAGATATTTTTCAGAGTCTGAATTAATTCAGAGTGTATAAAACAAAGATACTCAAATTCTGTTTAATAGGTGAATTCGGAATGCAAATTCAGAAAAGGAGTTCGTAATAGGAATTCGTCATCAGAAATCGTAATGAGAATTCTTCAATAGAATTCGTAATGAGAATTCTTCATCAGAATTCGTAATGAGAATTCTTCAATGGAATTTGTAATGAGAATTAGGAATGAGATTTCTTCATTAGAATTCGTAATGAGAATTCTTCTTCAGAATTTGTATCCTGAATCTGGAATAGAACTTAGTCAGAGTTCATATCCGGAATTCAGAATGAAAACTTCCTTATAGTTCTTATCCAGAAATCGGATCCTAAAACAGAATGCTTTATATCAGAGTTTCAACGATTCCGTGATAATAAATCTGAATCTCATACTTAAGAAAAATATGGATGAAAATAAGATAAGGATAATTTTTCTTATGAAAGCGAATTTCCTTATAAAAGCAATTTTTCTAAAGAAAGTAATTTTTCTTATAAAAGCAATTTTCTTTAAAGATAACGTGTTTGTGATTTTTAAAATAAGAAGGAATGGAAAAGTCATAAAGAAAACCTTATTGACTCAACAATAGAGACATCTCAGTCTCGTAATCAGTCTTATACCAATCTTTATCACTGACCTTTAGAGCTCGAGGTGAGAAATCAGGTCTTCCAGTGAGTTTTACCTAGGCTGAGGCATTGATGGATTTGAAAATAAGACCAATCTATCACCTCCTTATGTTATAAATTTATTGATAATAGATAGATTCAAACTAGTATCCTATAAGTTATCCTTACCTCAAATATATATCACGTTATGCATGATATATTCTATGTATCATAGCTTCACCTTTTTTATTATGTCATGTACCATTCCATTGATCCTAACAATATTGACCTGGAGGTTGGTGCTTCTTTGGAGGAACATCCTATTAGAATCATCAAACGGAGCTTGAAGACTCTTTTTTGTAGGATGTTTCATCTATTTTATGTTTTCTTGTAACATAGATGTGTACATGATAAGGATTAGTATAGAGAGTCCTTCCTACATTCCCTGTGGTTGAAACTTTTCCCTGATGATGTTTTAACACCCTTAAAAGGGAATATTTAGGAGTAGTTTTTTTAAGGATGATAGGTTGTAACATCTGAAAGTTTATTATATTGTGTGGATCCTTTATTTTTTGTTTAAGCCTTTATTTTTTATCCTTATGGAAATTTTATAGATATTAAGGGATGTTTAGGGAGTTTTGGGGGCTCATTCAGAGCTTGGAGCACCAGTTTTTTGAAAAAAATATGTGTCCTGAACTGTTTGATTAAACTATGAACCTAATCTCTTACAGTTTTTGGGAAACCATTCAGGGTGATGCATAAGGTCTACAGAGAGCCAAAATTTACGTATAGGGTTTTACCAAACTATGATCCTTTATTACAAACTTATCACCACTTAGGCAGTGAGTGAGCATAGTTGGGGCATGGTTTGGATAAATCATGAGACCAAACCATATGCCCCTTCGAATGAAGGGTGAAATGTAATTTTCCACCTCATTCTCTTAAACTAAAACCAATTCCTCTCTTTTTTAAAGCATTCTAGATTCTTAGATACCACTAAACATCTCCTTCTATTATTTGATCCTCTTTCATCTAAACTCTATTTCATTCACCTACAGTGTTGTTGAATAAGTAATCATAATCTCTTTATTTCTCTTCTTTCCATTCCTCATATATCTCAACCTCATTAGTTCAATTTATATGAAAGATAATATGCACTATCTTCATGGAATATATCTATTTCATCAATTTCTAGAATTTTACTTTAAATATAAAGTTGATATTGGATAATAAGACATCAACCTCTTTAATTTGGGTGGTCTAGTTATTTTTCTCTAAATCTGGGTCATTTTATATCTTATGTAGTCATGCCACATGTCAGACTTTCCAAGAAACATCAAAAAATAAAAAATCACTTATTTAAATTATTAACCTTGATATAGGAATTCTTATATACACTTATTTATTATTAGAGGTCATCCCCTTTGACTAGTTCCACCTCTTGAGGCGATCTTTGAAATACTCCCTGACTTATTAAATGTTTATGTGAACAAACTATCTCTAAGTGTTCTTGGATTGGATCCTAAATGAAATAACTACATTATATTAAGTGGTATTGAATGGTATGACCATTAATATGACCCTTATGTATACTACAGATTATAACTAAAATAAATGAAATATAGAATGTATAGATACCATATCTTCACTTACAATGAAGTATGACCAACACTAGTTTTTAAATGTGAAACTCAAGCATTACATACCTTATGATTCATGACGCTCAGGCATGGGGTCCCTTATTAAATGTGATACTCTACATGTAATCCCTTATAATTCAGGATACTTTGGAATGAAGACCCTTATGATTCATGATACTCAGGTATGTAATCCCTTATGATTCATGATAATCAAGAATGGAGTCCATTCTTACTCTATGACACTTTTAGGACTACGCATGGACATCTGAGTTGTGCCTAGGGACCTAGATAGTATTAGTATCTATATATATATATGGATATGTATGTCACTACCTATATATTCAATATATACATATACTTATATATTTACATATATGGTCACATGATAAGAGGTATCTAAGTTTATTCCAATGTAGGTAGTGGAATCCTAGTGTCCTTTAGAAACTAGACATGACTCGTTTACAGTTACATATATTATGTATAATATTATATCTTTACACTACCATTTTATATACACTGGATAGATAATACAGTACACCATTGGTGGTCGCCTACTGAGATTGTCTCACACACATTTCAGGTCGTTGATTGGTACTCGAATAGACATATGGATGCAGTTAGGGATAAATGGAAATGCTCGGCTATAGATGATCAATTGTCTACCTACGATGGAGTATGAGAGAAAAGGATTGAGGTTGAGATTGGGATTCTACTATGGATAAAAAAAATTATATTCTAATATCTCTTCTTCTAAGTATTCTCATTTTGTATAAAAAAATATATGATATCATTTTGTATATGATATTACTTTTGTTTCTTCTTATTTATTATATTTGGATAACTTATACTTCTATAATTCATTTGTTAAATTATTTATGTTTCTTGATGTTATTATACACTGTTGTGATTTACTCTAATCATGAGGGTATAGTCTCTCCACCCTTCCATTAAAAACTATTTCTTGTACTCAACATCCTCTAGCATATAGAGAGTCGTGCTTGGAGCTGTGTAGCCTATAATGTTTTCTTACTTAAAATTGAACTTGGAATAGGATGCTACAGAAGTGTTTATACTTACTCTTGAAGGTAGTATTTTGAATATACAACTTATTAATTCTAAGTTTGAGATAACCAAGATGAGGATCAATTTTAAAAAATCATTTTTTCCATTTCAATAGTTCAAACAAAGAATCAATGAGAGGAAATTTTAATTTGTTCTTGACTCTTACCAAATTGAGATTCCAATAATCAATGCATAATTAAAGAGTTACATCAACCATACTTTCAAAGAGTTTTGGGGATGACTAAGGTGAAACACATAGAACTATAGAGAACTTTTCTCTCAAACCATCCCACGAAATTTCATGCTCTTTCAAGTGAGTTGGATATATGTTGTAAGATGGAATCAAATTCAGTTGGGTTCTATATTCTATGTAAATTGAGAACTCCACCTACTACTCTAGAGGAAAAACTAAAAAGTATTTCATAAACACTTGATGAAAATAATTGACTATCAAAGATAGATAAACACTTCTTGACTCATATCCCAACTTTACAACAAAAAAATAATTTACCATGATTTAAAAAAGGTGGTCCTACTCAAATATACCTCAGGTCTCATTCTCATGGAAGTATATAGGAGTTCCCATAAGAAATGGTGGATAAGACCCATTGATTATAAAAATAGATATAATGTTTTTAAGAAATCAAACAATCCATACAGATAATTATATAAAATACATCCAAGTAAATAAAAATATAATCCTAAACAAACTCTATGTCTCACATAAAGAAATAGCATTAGGGACATCACAAACCCTACTCCTTCTTTCATAGAGAAATATTCAATTCCATAATGAATGGAATGGATTCCAATGGATTTTTCTGAAATATGCACTATTTTAATTGAAAATAAGTATTGAGAGGAACCTATATCAAATAAATAAATCCCCAAGGTAAAATCAATAGGAATGGTACCTCTCATAGTCACAGGTCTCGCATCAAATTCCACTAAAAACCCATCAATTGCTTATAAATTCTTCATTCTGAAGACCTATAGTGGGAAATATATAGTTCATGAATAATTTTAATACACCAACAATCATATAGGTGACATGAATCCTATAATAGAGTGTAGATAATAAATATGCCAACAAAACTTCTTCAGGTGACCATGGTGCCCACATGAGTTGAAAACTTTCAAAGCTAGGGCACAAAATTTATTTGTGTGCCCTGTATGGAGACACTGGTAGAAATTCAATCCACCAACTTATGGTAATGTAATAAAAATAGAATTATAATAAACACAACCACTTTTTATTTTGTGAAACTAATTGAACTTCATATTTCCCATGTACGAGAACTACTAAAGCTACCATCACATGAAAAAGAAACTCTGGTCAAGCTTGACTTTCCCACCAGGTTAGTCTCTACCATAAATTCCCTATCCACCTCCTCGTTATATGTGGAAAATTTTAGAATGAATAAAGGTGACCATATATCAGCTCAAATACTCATATTAAATCTCTAACCCTTCATTCTATCATTAGATACAACCTGAGGTGAGAATAGGGAAAGCTCGAAAAAATTATTAGTAAACTCTATCACTGATTGATTCCATTGACCAAGTCTGAGAAACTCCATGGATTTTCCTATGGTCATAGATTCCTAGTATATTTTATTAGTTATAATGGGCTTGAAGTCCTTACACTCCTAGACAGTATACTTTTTAGCTAAGACAACTGAGTCCTAAAACCTTCTACTTAGACATTTTAGATTGAAGAAATATAAATTTACTTTAACAGAATCAAGGGTCACTAGGAATTCCAAATTCCACTCACGATTTCGAAAAAAATAGTATTCATTCTTATAATCTTTAAACCCTTGTAAATACTACGGTTTCTAGAGAATAAATTCCTTGGATTTATTTCAATCCTTATCTCATTGAGATTATACTTCTATCTCTTAAATAGGGGAAGTTGTAACGCCTTGGTCTTTATCTTGGACCATGAATAAAACTAATTGGATCATATTCTAATCAACTAGTGAGTTAGCATGTTGTTTTTCATTAGTATAACCATATAAAGGAATTTATTGAAGTCTTCTAGAGGGCATGGTATGACACATAAACAAACAATGAAACAAAGGAACAAGAGATCAATTGAACAATTCTAGTTTACAATAATATAATTCAACTATAATTATCAAGATACATATAAAAAATAAATAAAGGGATTAAGAAACTTTCTGTAACAGCCCGAATATTTATAAATAGATTATATACATAATGAATGAAATATTGAGTCTCTAAAAAGTACCAATTGGTTATAACCTATCCATTAAACCTAATTTTTCCACCTCTGTGATTTGAATTTTGAAAAAATGACATACACTTTTGTGTTTAGTAGGATATTTGGAGTCTGATAAGATAAACATAATTTTTGGTCAATAGTAACATACCCTTATAAAAATTATCATACCCTTATGAATAGTATTACAACTCTTAAGAATAGTAATGAATATTAAATCATCAAAAAAACAAAAAATTCACCCATGAATTTATAAATACAATTTAGACATATTATTTGTAAAATAATTATCATAGTATAAGTATTCGTATTTTTATATGTAATAAATATTTTAATTACAATTTTATGATTAATTTAAAATTTTAAAATGCAAATTAATTTTCATAAAATGTAACCATAGATTGTTACTTTATTTTCTTATGGTTACAAGATAATTTTATGGGACCATGGTTAGTTTATGAGGTGTTATAAAATGATTTATAGATTTAAAGTTGTTTTTTTGGAATAAATTGTGATTTTATTTAAAAATTAAATTAACAATATGTAAAAATTATTCTCAAAATATGGATATCATTTTTTTAATTCTAAAAATTGAAAAATTGTTGTGGTGATTTTTTGGGATTTTTCTAAAATACTTGAATTTCTCATGAATAGTACAAATATAGTTTTGAGTTTTTCATATGTTTAGAAATCAAAATGATGTAATAATTAATTTAAGATTTTGGTATACTTTTTTACATTAATATATGACAAGAGGATTAAAAATTGGCTAATACCATAAGAAAATAACTTGGGAAAGCCCATGGTTTTGCAAAAAAACACTACTGAGGTGTCCATTGAAATTAATAAAAAAACTCCCTCGCATTTACTATAAATACCCACTCATTCCTTAGTTTTATTTAATTAAAAACTCATAATCTTCTAAGATCTGGTATTTTTACCTCCCTATGAGTCCTCACAAGGTGTCCAAAATCCCCAAAGGTCCCAACCTTCACGTTGTAGGAGTTACTCTACAAGGTTAGGGGATCTACCACTCTACTCTTTTCAAGCTTTCATTTGTATGTTATTCTTTTTAATTTAAATTTGATTATGTTGGGATATGTCAGTAAATATCCCCCTTAATTTCCATATTAAGTAATAATTTTGATATACCCATTTTTCTCTCATCAAAATATTTTATAAAATTTTAAGCGATGTCGTTAGGCTTTGGAATTTTCGTAAGTGATCTCTCAATTTTTATTTTATTTTCATGTTCCTTTCTTTTCTTTTTCTTTCATCACCTCATTTAATCAAAATTTTATGTTGACTCCATTACCTTACATGCACTAGAATTTTTTCATCATAAATTAATAATTCAACATCATTTCTCTTTTCCCCTTATTTTATACAAGAGATGAAAACACCATTCGAGATATGTTGATTTATCACATTCAAGGACGACAGGTTTTCCATTTCTATTACCATATTAAATTCACATCATGAAACCATTTTGAAGGTTGAAAAAGTCTACAATATGTTTATTAAAACTTATATATGGTTATGTAATCAATTTATACAAATGGTATTAATTTATAAATCCAATTCAGTTTAGTGTGATCAAAAACAGCCAATTAACCCAAATAATTGTCACTAAAGTTTTATATAATTATTCATATTCCCTCCAAATATATAAATTAATTTTGTAACCATTTGATCTTTCTTTTCACTAATAACATAAAACGTCTACTCTGGATGACCATTCTCATTCTACATGTTTATTCATACATGAATATAAGTAAACCGGTCGTGCAATCCAAGGAAAAAACCCTCCCGAACAATGAAATTAAACCTCTTAAACCCATCAAGAATTCCATTAATTGTAAATCCCTGACCCTAGTTACCCAGAGTTGGTGAATTATTACATAACATTGGCATGATCACAAGGGATCAAGTCTCAAAATACCAATATGTTTAGTATCCTTCAAAGTACAAGATACAAAAATAAGTTTTATATTACATCATGAGATAAAAAACAATGACAACATTTTTAACCCTTTTAGCACACTTATATCTCCTATCCTGTCCCTATAGGACAACCATAAAATAATTCTTCACATCCTGGGAAAAATAAAACATATAAAGGGGTTAGATCAGATGCTCAGTAAGGATAACAATATAGAGGAAACATTCATAAATAATCATGAACATTTAAGGTGATGTATAAGACCAAAACATAAGCCTTTTAAACTTAAACTTCATAATAATATAGAAAATATAAATCAAATAATGTAATTTATTTATTCATATTGATATTCTACTTTTTGAATCATCACATGAAATATCAATCTCCAATTTCATAATGATGGAATGTTTAATGCCAGTCTTCATAACTACATAGTCAAGGCCTCGTTCCAAGACTATAAATAAGATTTTGTCAAGGCCTTGTGCCAAGACCCTAGTTTATCACTTGAAACCTACCGATGCATCGACGAGATATATCAGGCTCCACCTGTCACTTACTAATTCTAATTAATTCCTCATATAAAAATATTGAAACATAACATAAATATTTGTATTTAAACTAGCATACGAAATGTTAATACTTTAACCATAATCCATGAATGGTATAAAAATAACACATCCATAGTCAAAAATATCAAAAAACCTTTAATATAATATGGAAGATTGTATCATAATAAATCAACTTCAAACAAGTGTAAAATCCATCAAAGGATGTTGACAAAGATCAAATCAAAACTATTTGAGAGAAATATCTCTTTCTATTATGAAATCATTTAAAAGTCACATAATTATAAAAGAAACATTTATTTTAAATATATTATTATAATATTTTAAGGGAATATTTTAAGGTTTTATAATGGAGGAAAATATATGCACCCGCCCTATAAGTTAAAAAACATTCTTTTCTTAATTTTGTCGAAAAGGTCATAAGGTATCTTATTTGGAAAAAGACGGAAAGATTCCTGTATAAAAAATTTAAAAAAAGTAAAAAAGGTTATAAATGACTTTAACCCATATTCATAGAAATAGTAATAATGTTTTGAAATGCACTTTTAAGAAACACAGATGTGGATGATAAAGAGGTCCGAGTAGATACTCACGTATAAACAACCTCGGATAATGAAGAGATTATAGAATTGACCCTTACCTTGTACTTTTCCTTCGTCAAGGGTACGTTAACACCATGTATAATAGTCAAATAATTGTTATTAAATTATAATAAACCATGTAAATAAATATGATATCACATATGATCTTTTAATACTACTTTGTTAATAATATTTCAGTAGTATCATTGTATCAGGTGTTGACTAATTAATTTTTACTTATATATTTTTTTATGTAAGTCATGTTTGATATGGATAGGATGTATTTTATTCATATACCTAATGATATTAAGTTATTAAACAATTTTTTTAATCATAAAATGATAATTTATTATTTAATGGTTACATTGGGGAATGAATCTCATTGCATTCGTGGAGACGGTAATCTGTACGAACGCACGAGCGACAATAACATTATATTGATGGTGAAATAATATGTAATTGGATGGTATATCATATATTCAGAATCATTAACATATTATATTTATTATTTAAATTAGTTATACTCATTATTATACCCATCCAAATAATGGAGTGTTTGAATAATAAACTACACCATGACGTGGAGATGGTAAGTCGTACATATACACGTATTCTGACTTTGACATTCATAGGATGGGTAGAATAATGAATACGGTTGTATCATATTTATAATAACATAACAGTATGAATAAGGAACTGGAGTTATTATTTTGTTATGGAAACAACAAAAAAAAAGTAAGTGGAAGAAGAAAATAACTTGAAAGAGGTGGTCAAATAATTACTTCTTATTCGGGTTCTTCCTTTTGATTTGATCAAAAGGGCTGCCTAGGTTGGCTTTATGATCAAAGGAAGACCTATTGTATTAATTTAGGGTATTTTGAGGATATTTTAGAAGGGTTTGGCCGATCCAAATGGCTTTGGAAGTGTGATTTTGAGAAAAGGGGAAGTGCCCTTTTATATGAGAGGTGAGGGTCACTATAGGAAAAGCTTGAAACATTATTTTATAATAAACTCATTTTCGGTTTCTAATGGTTCCAAAAGGATTTATTTAGAGGAAATGGTGAGTATGGGTTGAAAATATCTCAACCAATAGGTTTTAGAAAGGTTTAGGTCACCACGTTAACCTTATCTTTTATATTTAGCTCTTAGTTAAATATTTTGACATTTACCATGTCTCCTTGTATTTTTATATTATATGGTCAATAAACACACAATAAACTACCAAGAGAACCCAAAGTGGTTCATTATTGATATATAAAACCTTATCAGAGTATGTTGGTTGGACATTATATTTTTTGGAATATTATATCAATTAATAATATAGAATTTGTTTTAAAACTTCATTTACGTCAATTTTGACACTATTTAGTATTTAATTTTTGTTAATTTCTTAGAAACTTGATTACTTAGAAAAAAATTAATTTAATAAACCCTAACATGTCATGTTAACCTATAAAGTTTTTGGAATTCGTTAAAATTCTCAATTTATATTTATTTGATTGTTTATAATGTCAATTATTTTAATCTTTCATTAATAAGGTAATTACTGTATCATCATTGTATCGTAAATAAATTTAATTATTTAATGTCTAAAAATAATTAATATGATACCACTATGTAGGAAATATTTTTAGATTTCAAATTAATATTTTTAGTAGAATTTATCTTATGTATAACCCTATATTAAAAATATTTTAGTTATTAAACTTTGAATTTAACACTTTAACTCTTCTTAAAATAAAATAATAATAAATGTATTAATCTAATCCAAGTGCACAAAAAGGATCATATTTTATTCATAATGTTGATTTTGGTTGAAATACAATTTTTAGATAGATTTATAACATGTGAAAGGGTAATTAAAATATCATTTTTACCTTTAATTATCATATTTAGTTTTAACCGTGATAAATAAAAGTCAAAAGTTACTATTCACAAAAAATTATTTTCATCTTATTGAATCTCATTTTACTTACTGATTTCAACTATGTCTCTTGGATTTTTGAAATAAAATTCACAGAAGTGGTAAAATTATGTTTCATGCAAACTTGCAAATGTGCCTAGAAGGTGGGTAAAATATGGTAAAAAGTTCAATAAAATTTTATATATCTAATATTATTATAAAATGACTCAAATAAATTACATTGAACATTTATAGGTATTATGTATATTTTTTACCTAATATAAATTTAAATAAAATAACTAACTATGTAAATAAAAAGCCGATTTTAACCAATAACGTAGTGTTTTCACTATTCATCAAAAATTGAAAGTTTTCTAAAAAATACAAAAAATTTACCCTAATCTAATTTTGATATTATAAATCCAAAAATGAAGTCCATTTTGAAAAATAAAATTTATATAATTTAAAAAAGTGGGTATTACTGTTCAAAACGGCTAGTTTGATTGGTCGTGATTTGTTAAAACTCCAAGTTGCGTACAACAAAAGCTATTGCATTATTCAAAGGGAAACATACCGTAGAAACTTGGGGTGTTACATAAATGAACTTAATAAGGAAATTATATATCAATAACATAAATAAAATGTTCTATAAATATTAATTAATAAATTTAATTTTCTTATCCAAGACACTAATATCAAGTGAAGAACACCATCGTACTTAAGTTAATAGTTTCCTCATCTCACTTCCATTTTGGTGAGATATTCCTTATTAGATACTATTACTTGTGTATGGTGTGTTTATATAACCCATTGATGTATCATATTATTAATATCTTTATTTTCATGGTATTTAATATATCATTTTAAAATTATTCATTTTGGGGAATACGAATCGATTGATTACAAAGTGGTAAGGGATTTCTACCTAAACCTCCATATTCATTCGGGTTAATCTTATTCTATTCTTACCTAAGTGAACTTTGTATTTATTCTAATATAATCCTCATAAATTATATTATAATGTTCTATATATTTTTACAAACTATATTTCTTATTTATTTGATGGGTATTTCCATATTTTAAAAGGAACATTCAAAATTCTTTCTGAAATACAAGGCCGATTCAAAAAAACCTTCTCAAATTCTTACCCATTTTCATGTGCACACCAGAATCTATTTTAAGAAACCATTATATTTATAAAAACACACATTTTATCATGAAAAATTATCTTGGTTCATTTCTAGTTTCAAGAAAACAAACATGCTTTTCCACTTTAAAATTCTCTTTAATGCATTCCTTAAAATTCTCTAAAATGTTTTCTTTCTAAATATTCTTAAGAACTATTTTTACAAGATTTCACTTCAATGTGACATAATTTATGACTCAGATATAATTTAAATTTCATGGACATTTATTTTTTGGTATATACATTTTTCAAATCTGATTTCATGTCAAATAATAATTATTTTCCAAAAGAACTCTTCTTTCAAAAGTAAAAAGTATTTTTCTAATCTCACATTTACTCTTATTAAATAAATGAATTTTTCACCACTCATTACATGAATTTGGTGTATGTACTTCCCTTTTTTATATCGTATCAATATTATCCTCATTATCATGATATTATAAGGTATTATGATTTTAATATTTCAAGGTTCTATATGATACTTTGGAATATTTTAGGACTATTTCCTCCAGAATTTTTCAATGTTCTCATTTAAATGCATATTTATTTAGGTCAACATCCTTTGATTAATATTTTATTTCACAGAGTTTTATCTCAAATTATATCTTCTACAGAATATTTTAATTATGGTTTTCTAATTATTTTTAATGTGGATTTTCTATCTAGATACCACTCACCAAATTTCTTCGAATGGTTGGTTTTTATGTTTAACGACTTGGGAAAGTTATTTACATTTTATATGTTAGTTTCAATATGAATGTATTTTTTGTTTATCGTTATTTACATTCATAATAGGAATTAATTGGACTTATTAATTGTCAGTTGGGTCCCTCTATATCCCCTTGGAGCAACAGTATGTCTCATGAGACAAACTATGGTCTTGGCATGAGGCCTTGATGATATGGTTATAATGTCTCTCATTATGAATTACATCATTATAAAACTTGTTAATGAATGTTTATGTGGTTTTTCGACTACTATAATACTAAGGATTATGTTTTATTATGGAAATATTTACTTGGATCAAATTTATTCCATATTCTGTTCATGTTTGTTTTTAAATTCATGTGATTTTAGTTATTCACCATGACTAATGTTTATGTTTATGATATCTTATGTTGTTTGTATTACCCTTACTGAGCATCTGAGCGCACCCCTTCCTTATGTTTCATTTTCATAGGACATAAAGAGGTTTATTATGAAAGACCTGTAGGGATAAACTTATATTTGTGGATGTTCCCAATAAAACTTATATGTTTTATTTATTTTCAAGGTGTAATGTTAGACCTATGTATGTATCTGGTTTTCCAAAACTACTAAACCAATCGGTCATTCAGAATTTGATTCTATGAATTCATTCCAGTCTATTAGAATAATGCACTGACTATGAGCTTTACGGGTTAGGCTGTTATAGTTGGTATCAGAGGAAGTTTAGTAGAAAACATGGAAACTAGATTTTCAAAACATAGATTAGGGAACAAAACCATAATATAGACTTTGAGGATAAACATAAAATAACACTCTGGAATTTTGGTAATGAATAGATAAAGTTGATATTTCTAGAATATAAATCAATTCCTAGATACTACAAGTGGACGTGGTTCTAGATGATATTTACCTAGGAGTAACAACTCTGACAATGAGTTTTGTGCTTGACCTAGGGTATCCTAGTACATAACAAGAGGCCTTACTTCACACCCGGTTTGATACTCCAAGTGGATATTCTTAGGATAATTCACATTTTCTTTACAAACTATTATGAAGGAATTAAATGTAATTTTTTCCTCAAAGAAACCATGTATATGATAATGAGATTAGTTATGGATAGGATTTCAATTTATACTATGTATTTTTCTAGGTTAAGATTATACATTATGATTTCTAATCTAACATTGTGTATGCCATTGTTTGGAAATGGCGCCTAGTAGAAGGAATGAGATCATCACCAATGCATGTGATGAAAATAGTAAGAAGCATCATATCTCTCATAGTATTGAACCATGGTTTCAAAGGAATATAGTCTCTCATGTGTCCAAATCATATGAGGAAATAGTATCATATGTTAACAAGGTATGTAAATAATTCCTTAAATCCTATGGATTTGAAGGGATGAAAAAGAAGAAAAGAACGATATGGAAAAATATGGATAAAGGGAAGAAGGGAAAGAAGGATTTTCTCGTATGTGATAAATATAGAAAGAATCACCCTAGTAAATGATTGAAGGGAATGGGTGTTTTTTATAGGTGTGGAGAAAGAGAACACCAATTTTAGGATTAAAAGGGTAAGAAAAGGTTTCTAATGTATAATGCTTCAACAGTAAGGAGATGGGGAATTATGCGAATCAATTTCATAAGGGTCAAAGGAATATAACCTAAATGATGATTCTGGATAATGATCAATTTATGATGCTACCATATATAAATTAGAATGATTAATATTCCTAGTCATTAATCATGTCATTTCAATATTTTGTAAGCAATGTATTGGTGATAAGAATTATGGAATATATGAGGATTGTACTGTAATACTTTTTCATTAATAATTTGAAACCATAATTTTAATGGTACCAAGAAAATATAATCATGAAAAAGTTAAAATTTTTAGAAAACACATGATTGAGGGAAATAAAACCACTAATATATATCTGATGTTGGGATAATAATGAAAATAATGATTTTTTATGTTAAAAACTAACTACCTAGGAATAGATTATTGAATTTTCAAGAAGTAGTATATGCTATCATCGATGGAGTTAACAACACTTTTGGATTTAACGAATATATCTAATAAGGTGTATCTTACTTAAGTAATATGGAATAATGCCTATTTCTAATATGGTTTTTACATTAATTCAAATTATTACCCTATTTTAAAAGGATACATGATGAATTTATTCACATGTTTGGAGTGTGAAAATTTGAGCTTCATGATATTGGTTAAGGGTTAATGATAAATTCATCTTGGAAATTTAGAGACCTTCAATCTAAAGTGTTGAATCATTATATTTATGAATGTGTTACTATTTTCAAAATCATTTAAGTTGATAATTGTATGAGATTTTATAGGTTAATGTATTAATTCAACATATAGCATAATCTATGCTAAGTGATGAAGTGTAGATAGTTCAAGGTGAAATCAAAGGATATGTTTTTTTAAGAAAAATATACATTTATAATCTTATAGAGTTGAATAATTCCTCAACTCAAGGAAAAGAGTCTTAAATAAAATGTTTTCTTATTATCATAATCTTGGATAATATTAATGATTTTTTACTATAGTTTATAGTTTTGTATTAATAAACTATCATCTGAACATGTTCACTATCACATTCCATCAGAACATCATAGTTAAATTTTTATTCCATGTATAGGTTTTTACTTCCAACTAATGTCACCCCATTTAAAAGAATAATTTTTTTTGGTGACCATCTCATTTCCCTTAATCCCTTTTTAGAAGGATATTCTATTAACACTATTTCTGATGTGGGTTTCTCATAAAAGAATTATCAAGCATCAACTTTTAACATTCAAAGTGCAGTTTGGAATTTTAAGGATGCAATTTTGTGGAGGGGGGAATAATGTAACACCCCACGAATTTACAAATATATTTAATATAGAATGTGTGAAACATTAAGCCTCTAAAAAGAACCACTTTGTTATAAACTATCTAGTAAATATAATTTTTCCACCTCTGTGATTTGAATTTTTAAAAACTGACACACACAGCTGCGTTTAATAGGATATTTAGAGTCTGAAAAGAAAAAAATAATTTTTAGTGAATAGTAACATACCTTTATGAATAGTAACATAACCTTATGAATATTACTATTAATATTATGAATAGTAATGAATAGTAAATATTCCAAAAATATATAAACTTCACCCATGAATGTATAAATACAATTTAGACATCTTATAAGTGAAAAAATGATCTTAGTAAAAGTATTGGTATTTTTGTATGTCACAAATATTTTAATTAAATTTTATGATTAATTAAATAATTTAAAATGGAAATTTATTTTCAAAAATTATAATAACAAATATTTACTTTATTATACTATGGTTATAAGATAATTTTATAGGAACTTGATTGATTTTTCAAAGTGTTATAAAGGGAGTTATAGTTTTAAAGTTTTTTTTGGAATAAATTATGATTTTATTTAAAAATTAAATTAAAAATATTTAGAAATTTATTATAAAAAATTTATTTTATTTTTTAATTCTATATGTCAAATAATGGTTGGGGAAAAGTTTTGGGATTTTTTTAAAATACTAGAATTTTTCAGGAATAAAAAAAAATTGATTTTTCACTATGTTTAATAACATCGTAATGATGTAATAATTAACATAAAATTATGGTTGACTTGTGTACAATAAAATATTATATTAGGCCTCAAAAGTGGATAATACTATGTGAAAATACCATGGGAAGACCCATGGTTTTTCAAAAACCACTAATCAGGTGTCCTTTGAAATTAATAAAAAAAACTATCGGTCATTTACTACAAATACCCACTCATTCATTCGATTTCTTTAATTAAAAACTCATCATCCTATAATATCAAGTATTTTTACCTCCCTATTATTCCTCCAAATGTCTCCTTAATCCTTCAAGGTCCCAATATTCATGTTTTAGGAGTTACTCTATAAGGTAAAGAAATCTATTGCCCTTCTCTTTTTCAAGATTTCATTTTATGTTATTATTTTTTATTTCAATTGAATTTTTTTAGGATATGTCATTAAATATCCCCTTAATCTCCATATTTTTTAATAATTATGATATACCCCTTTTTATCTCATCAGAATATTTAATTAAATTTTAAGCAATGTTGTTAGGCTGCGAAATATTTTGTAAGTGATTTATCAACTTTTTTTATTTTCAAGTTCCTTTATTTTCATTTTCTTTCCATTCCTCCTTTAATCCAAATATTGTGATTACTCCTGTACCTTACATGTACCAAAAAAAATTTAGGAAAAAGGAATAATTCTTCATCATTTCACTTTTCCCCTAATTTTATACTAGAAATGAAAACATCATCCGAGATGTGTTGATTTATCACATTCAAGGACAACGGGTTTTCAATTTATATAACCATCTCAAATTCAGGACATGAAATCATTTTTATAGTTTAAAAATACTATAATATATGTATTATAACTTATTTAAGGTAAATTAATCCTTTAATAAACATGATATTAATTTATAAATTAAAATGAATTTGTTGTGATAAAAAACTGCCAATTTACTCAAACAATTGTCACTAAAGTTTTATATAATTTTTCATCTCCACTCCCAATATCCAAATAAATTTTATAAACATTAAATATTGTTTTTGTTCAATAATAACATAAAACATATATTCTATACAACCATTCTAATTCTATATGTTTATACATACATGAATATATGTAAACCAATCATGAAAACTAAAGAAGAAAACCCTTCCGAACAGTGAAATTAAACCTCTTAAACCCATCAAGAAGGCCATGAATGAACTTAATAAGGATACAAAAATCAATTAAATTAATAATAGGTTATATAAATATTAATTAATTAATTTTATTTGGTTATCCAGGACACTAAGATCATGTGAAGAACACCATCGGACTTAAGGTAAGTGTTTCCTTATCTCACTTCCATTTGTGTGAGATATTCCTTATTCACTACTATTACTTAGGAATGGTGTATGTATACCCACAATTGATGTATGATTTCATTAATCTCTTTATTTTAATGGTATTAAATATATCATTTTAATATTATTAATTTTTGTTCATACGAATCGATTTATTACAATGTTGTAAGAGATTTCTACCCAAACCTCCATTTTTATTCGAGTTACTCTTATTCTCTACTTACCTCAATGAAATGCTTATTTATTATTATTTACTACTCATAAACTCTATAATAATTTTATATTTTTTTTTCAAACTATAATACTTATTTATTTTATGGGGGTTTTCATATTTTAAAAGGAACTTTCAAAATTCTATCTAAAACACATGACCAATTCAATAGAGCTTTTCAAATTCTTACCCATTTTCAAGTGCACCCCATAATTTTTTTTAAGCCACTATTATTTTTATAAAACCACTAATTTTATCATGAAAAATTGTCTTATTTCATTTCTGGTTTTAATAAAACAAACATTCCTTTCCAATTTAAAATTCTCTTTAATGCTTTCCTTAAAATTCTCTAAAAATGTTTCTTTCTAAAGATTCTTAAGAACTCATTTTACATGACTTCACATCAGTGGAGCATAATTTAAGCCTAAAATATAATTTCAATTCCAGGGAATTTTATTTTCATGGATATACATTTTTAAAATCTTATTTCATGTCAAATACATATGATTTTCCAAAATAACTCATCTTTCAAAAGTAAAAAATATTTCACTCGTCTAACATTAATTTTTATAAAATACATGCCTTTTTCACCAATCATTACATGAATGTGGTGTATATAATCACTTTTGTTATATCATATCAAGAGTCTCCTTATTATCATGATATTTTTAGGTATTATAGTTTGAATATTTCAAGGTGATATGGGACACTTTGGAATGTTTAAGGAATATTTATTAAAGAATTTTTCAATGGTCTCATTTAGAAGTATCTTTATTTATATCAACATCCTTCGATGAATTTGTATTTCATTAGGATTTATATTCTATTATATCATCTCAAAATTATTTTGATGAAGGATTTATTATTATTTTGAATGTGTATGTTCTGTCTTGATACCATTCACCATATTTCTTCGAATGATGAGTGTTTATGTTTAATAATTTGGGAAAGTTATTTACATTTCATATGTTAGTTTTAATATAAATTTATAAGTTTTTTAGTTTATCCACATTTATAATTTTAATGAATTGGACTTATTAAGTGTTGTGTGGGGCCTAATATATAACCTCAGTGCATCATTAGGTCTCATGAGACAAAGTATGGTCTTGGTACGAGACGTTGACAAAATGGATATTTATAGTCTTGGAAGAGGGCCATTATGGTATGATTATGATGTCCTGAATTATCAATTCCCTCATTATGATACTATTAAATGAATTTTCATGTGGTTTTACAACTAGTATAATTCCCGTAATATGTTTTATTATGGAAATATTTATTCATCTCATATTCCTTCCATATTATGTTCAATTTTATTTTTAAAGTCATGTGTTTTTAGTTATTCACAATGCCTAATGTTTATGATTATGATGTCTTTCACTAAATTTCATACCCTTACTAAGCATTCAAGATCAACACTTTCTCATTTTTCATTTTCTCATGACATGTATAGTTTTATTATGAATGACCTACATGGATAAACATAGATTTTTGGATGTTCCCAATAAAACATATATGTTGTATTTCTTTTAAAGTTGTAGTATTGGACATATGTATGTATCTAGTTTTCCAAAAATAATAAAATACTCAGCCCTTTGGGATTTGATTCCACTCAATCATTCCAATGTATTAAAATAAGTCACCGGCTCCAGGCTTATAGGGTATGGGAATTACACTTTGAATCCCAAAATAACAAATTCCATACCTTCATTGAAACTTAAGGAACATCACAATGAGTGTTGGATAGGGACTCACTCATAACCTACCCATTAAGTCCTCACATTCCAATATCCTATATACCAAGACATCCCAGAAATATAAACCAATAATTAAAATTGGAAAACCTCTATTTGATACCAATTGGTCAGCAACCAACCCAAATTAACCAATAAACATAAACTTAGCTATTCATAACCCAACCCAATGGGCATTCTCAATCTCTGATGGATAGTGAAAAGACCTATGTAACAAGAACTACCATTGGGAATGATTTCACCAAAAAATAATTTAAAAAATAATGTTATAAATATATACAATATTATTATTCCATAAATAATACAATGTAAAAAAGATATAATCATGAAGAAAAATAAGGCCTAAGATGCATAAATAACAAATGTAAGAAAAACTGTTAAGTCCCAACTCAACGTGACATGATTACACCTCTATACTCCCCCTCCCTCATACCAAATAAACCCAAAACAATCCAATGTTTCCTTCCCTTAATAGAGTTAGATATAAAAATTTCTATATATTCTAAAAGGTGTATGCATGGTGAGATAAAAAGAGACAAGTATGATCTCACCAAATGTTTTATATTCTAAATTCAAAAAAAACTAATTATTCTCAATTAATTTTATAACAAGTCATGATATAAAATTTAAAATAAATCATGGATAAATCACACATTTCAAAATATAGTAAAACATTCCAATAAATTGGTTTACAAATAATTTAATAACATTCAAACACAACTTCCAGTAATTAAAATTGACAGAACATTCTCTTAGGTCTACATTAGTCCAAGTTAGTGAGGATCCTTATACAATTTATGAAATTGGTAGGTCACAAGGTGGGAAAATTACCATAATAGAATAGGTCTAAGAAGTAAGTGTTCACTTCCAAGAATTGATACCTAACCTAAATTAGTCAACAAAGTGAACACATTACCCTAGATGAAAATAACAAAGTGGTGACATTTAATCCTTTATGGTAGCTCCATGAATCATCATATATATTCGTCGAATTTACCATATCAAAATCAATCTCTGGGCATTTCATTTTCAAAACAATAAAATTTAAATTTAAAAATCATTTTTTTAATATCACCAAAAATGAGAAATACATTTTAAAATCATAAGAAAGTACACCACATTTTATCTAAACATTTTTCATGCCATTAATCGATCCTAAAAATAAATTACAAAGTGTAACAAATAACAGTTCATAAAATAAATTCAAATCAGGAAAAAACTAACCCTGAAACACTTGGAATATCATAATCCTTGAGTAAAGAACAAGTCAAGACAAGATGAGGGTCTAAAAAATAAAAAAAATGGTCCTAAATCAAGGATTATCAATCAAGAATCTCTATGTTATTACATTTTAGAACAAAGAAATCAAAGGAAACACTTACCATCATAATTCCCAAGTAACACACCACAAGGATTAAGGATCCAACCAAAAACCCAAAATTTTGAAATAAATATAAAACTAATAAGATTAGAAATATGAATAAAACTCTTAGAATCATTTTTAAACTCTCTATAATTAGAGAGGTTACAGGAGTTCAAAAAAAATGGTGATCCAAGACCAAAATAGAGATGAACTTACAAAGAGCGTATCAGGAATTCAACTAGTGATTCGAACCATCATGGAATTAGGTTAGGAGAATAAAATATGTATTAAATAATTCTCCAAGTTATAATGGTTCATATTAGGTTTGAATTATGAGGATGAGGAATTAAAATAGGGGTTTTGGGTATTTATAGGGAAAACTGGGAATCATAACACCACGGTAGAATCCACATTACATGGTATAAGGTGGACTAATATGGAACAAAACTACAATGTAGGGTTAGAGACTTCACCCTAACTAATCCTGGAAAAAATGTTTTTGGATTACACATTGTTGTCAATAGTGTAATCCTTTAAACTAAAAAAGAGGGACCACACCACAAGGTAAGAAACACACTGCAGGATGCAAAAGATAAGAATAATTCTACACCATAGCCTAGCTATACAGTGTAGTCACCTATAATTGGATAAACCATCAAGTTCCAAATTCGAAGACTCTATGTATTAGCCCAATATCTATGTCGTAAATATATCAAAATTTCAATAGCCACAAAATATTTTTAATATTTAGTAGTACCCCAATCACATTGTAGTCATTTCCTATACAGTTCAAAATAAGTACTTCATTGTAAAATTCCGTTCCCCTATACCAACACCTCAAGATGCACCTTTAACCAACCCTTGAAAACTAAAACATATAAAACATTATGGTATTTAAAAAATAATGAATAAAACAATTCATGGATATGGTCATACTTAAAAACAATATCAGGATGGTATACATTCATATTTTCTTAGTTGGTAGATTATCTAGTCCAAGTGATGGAATTTCTATCAAGGATTATGACTATTGATATATTTTTGTGGATTTAATTTAACTATATGTAGAGGTTTCCATAAGGTATGAGTAACAGATGAGATATTTGGTCTTTTCCCCTATTTTTAACCAATTTTATAATGTTTTTTCAGATTATTTCTTTCTATTAGTACCTAATTTAGAGTTTTAGTTTATGTTCAACCCAATTCTGAGTATGGGTCTCATTTCCATTTATCCATATGGGATGGATCTCACATACCTTAGAGAGTTTAAAGTTTATCTAGAGTACCTTTGATAAATGGGCTACATTCACCTGAGCATATCCCCATGTAATGTGTCTATTCAGGTTTTCAAGATGGGAGATTATGGTTTACATTTATGTAATTATTTCTACAGGTTGAACTAAGTAATGATCTGTAACAAAAATATCCTTCCCAATATGAATGACATGTTCAAAAAACTAAATATATGCAAGTGGTTCCCTACGGTCAATCTAAGGTTAATATATCTCAAATTGAAAATGTGGCTTATAGATTTTTTCCATATTACTTTTCAAATTATATATTTTTTATATGATTTTCTTGTGATGTCATTAAATTTGAAAGACATACCGGTAGTGTTTATGGAGAAAATAAATAAGTCCTTTTATCAATATTTAGACTCATTCATGGTTGTATTTTTTATGAAATTATTGTGTGATATATATTAAAGAAGGACTATGTATGACGTTTTGATATTTTATTATGTAGACAATTGTATCATTGATTATATATCAAACTATTGAAGTTTCAATTAGAGATCAAAGAGGTGAACCTCATCAGGTATGTGATTTTAGATGATTTCATATCAATGGACTATGAGAAGGTCAATTCCATGGATTCTTGGGAGAGTTCATGAAACGACCCAAAGTTTTTCAATGGAAATTACCTTCTTATATTTATTTCATAAAATCACATGAAATCACAACATAATGACCTACTAAGTAATAAGTGACCTTTTAACATAATATTGTCACTTCTGTGTTTGGAATTTCGAAAATCTGGCATACACGGTTGTGTTCAAGATGTTTTTTGGAGTCTAATAAAACAAAAATATTTTTTGGTGAATAGTAACCTACCCTGATTAATAGTAACATACCCTTATGAATAGTGATATACCCTAATGAATAGTAACCTCACCTATGTTGGTATAAAAATAATATTCAAGTTGGAAGTATGATATACCTATATTTTAGAATGAGTTAATGAATGTTTTAAAACTTGTTTTGATAATAAATTATTATTTTAATTTAATATTAAAATAATCATATTTAGAAAATTATTTTTGAAAAATGGACTTCCTTTTTGGATTCTACACATCGAAAAATGGTCAGGGTGAATTTTTGGGATTTTTCTGAAATACTTGAATTTTTTATGAATAGTAGAATCCGATAATTTACAATAAATGCTAAATAATGGATTAATTGAGTCATCGATGATTCTATGCTGATGTAAGCCCACTTGGTTCGAATTCACATAACCCATTTACTATTCTTGGTCATGTAATACTTACTATTCCTTTTTTGGGAAGAAATAATAAATTAATGATTATAATATCATGAAATCCCTCCTCTCTGCCACTATAAAAACCCTCCTTCACTCCCTCTTCTCTCCACTCCTCTCAAGCTCTAAGCCTTCTATAAATTCTTCCCAAAACACTCCACAAGGTCTTTACCCGTTTCCAAAACCTCTCAGCCTCCACAAAATACCAAAACCTCTCCCCTTAAGAGGTTCTCAAAGGAAGAAGTCTCAAGAGGTAAATTCATCTTTCCAAATTTCTTCTTTTCTTTTAAGTTAATTTCTTTTTTATTTTCTTTCCTCACCTCCCTTCACCATAATAGTATGATAAATCCAGTAACATACATGTACTATAATTTATTCATACTAGTGTTATATTTCATTATTTTCTCCCTTTCCCCACCCTTTTATTTGAAAGAAATGAAAGCACCGTTTGAGATGTGCTAATTTAGCACATTCAAGGAAAATTATTTATCAATTTCTATTCTTATCCTTAATTTTGGTCATGAAAAAATTTGTGTTATGGTTGAACCAGATTATTATATATTTATATATATCCATTTTTTTATAAAATCTTTCGGTACAAATGAAATTAACTTATAATGAAAAACACATTCTTTGTAATCAAACCCACTGAATAACAAAAACAATTATCACTAGGGTTATATATGTAACAATTCAACATCACTATAAGTAAACTAATTATAAATAAAACCATGTAATCTAATGGATATGAACTAAAGAATGTAACTTGAATTATGGACAACCAATTTCATCTTGCATATAATCCAAACACGAATATAAGTGAACTGATCTTTTAAAGCCAAGTAAACAAAAGAACCCGAACAATGAAATTGAAACTTATAAATAATCAAAAGGTATTTTAATGAACTAAAAAGGGTTATAATAAATCAATTACATATATAATAGGTTCTGTACTTATTAATTAATAATCCTAATTTTTTTATTCGGGTCATTAATAACAAGTGGAGAACACCACCAGATTTGAGGTAAGGGATCCTCTCCTTTTCTCTCTTAATCAAGATTGTCCTCTATACTATGCCTTTATATGTGTACTAGAAAATTATGGGGTATGTTTAAGAACCTCCCCCATACTTCCTTCTGAAATTATAAGTGATGAGAAACCACATTTCTCTCTCATCAATTCCCCTTGGTCACACCCGACACTGTGCCGATAAAATCGTAACGTATTCTACCCGAACCTTCTTTGTTCTTTGGGTTTCCTTATCTTTCATTCAAAGTGGTTCTATATTATCTATCTATTTGAGTCTTATGACTTCTATTTAGTTGTACAAGATTCTTATATCAAGATCCTTTCATCACATTCTTTCGGGGATATACATGATTTGAAAGATTCCCTCCTTAGAACTTTCCAATAAGCCAACCTGTTTTAAGGGGACTTCCCAAATTTTTACCCAAATTTAAAGTGCACTTTATCCTATGTTTTAAAACACAATTGTATTTATGAAATCAGTATTTTTATTATTAAAACCTTCTTGGTTCAATTCTGATTTTATATTAAAGAATGTACACTTTTCTATTTGAAAATCTCTAGAGTGTTTTCCTTAAATCTGCATAAAAATGATTTAATGCTAATGTTTCTAAAATACATTTTTTTATATGTGATCACTTATATTTGACAAAAAGTACCGTCTTATAGGACTATTTTACCCTATTAATGTCCATGTATGTTATAATCCCTTCATTTCATGGACACTTTCCTGATACGCCCATTGGATATGTTTATGTCATGATTGTGGTACCCAATTCTTTTCATGGGTAACATTATGTTTATGTGTTGTTGATTATGTATGATTGTTTATGTGGAAAGATTATTTATTTGGCAAGAATATTCATGAATATGTTGATATGGGTGTTCCCAGATAGTTCTCCAATGCATTAGGTAAGGATAAGTCTCATGAGATGCGATGTGAAACGGGATTGGTGGTTAGCCTTGACCTGTACAGAAATGGGAAACGGGATTGACAATTAGCCTTGACCCGTACTAAAAATATGATTTATGATTCTTCCACATTTATATGATTCCATTTTTATAAGATCTCGTTCTTATATTAAATGATTTTATAAGTTTCATGTTTTGGATATCATTATGTCATGCCTCCTAACTCATGTGATTGAGATGTATCCTTATGTTCATTCCATTACTGGGATTTTTAGCTCATCCCTTTGTTCACGTGTTCCCCAGGGTACCCTATGCAGATGTAAGAGCTCAAAGGAATTTAGAAGCTCTTTATGGAGATTAAATAATGATGTTTTTTTAGTCCCATGTTTTATGTTATATGTACCTAGTCTTCCACGACACTAGACTTAACGATCCTTGGATTGTACTCGGATGATTGATTTTGCTTAAAATCATGAAATGGTTTGCGTAAAAGGCTTGGGTCGCTATAGTTGGTATCAGAGGATGGTCTAGTTATTTTGGTAGATTAGGAATAGAAAAACTTAGTGAGAACCTTAAGGATGATACTAAGTATAAGAAAACAGTCCTAAATTTTGGTGAGTATAAAGTGGATTATCAAGAAAATACATCCATGTCTGGATACGAGCAGGTAGAGGCGGCTCTGGCACAGATGTACCTAGGGGTAAAACCCAAAAACACCTCTTTGAGCTAGACTCAAATGGGAAATGGTGCACAACAATCAGCCTTGTTGCACTCTTGGTTACGAAACTCTCGGGGGATATGCTTTGGTAGATTCATGAGCTTAGTACAAACAATTATTAAGGGAAAAAAATGATCATAAGAATATAAGTTAAGAAATAGATCGAGGATAACCTAGATATAAACCTAAGGTATCACAAGTTAGGATGTACTTCTTCTTTATAAGTTTATCCATTAATGATCAATTTTTCCTTGTTATTCCCAATAGCTAAGTATTCAAGACCTCTAATTATACCTTCTTTTTCTTAGTTAATGGAGAGAAATAGAAGAACACATTCCAATAACCAATGTGATAAGCAATGTGATTATTGCCCTAATGACATACTTGATGTGACAGAAAAGGGTGCTCAAAACTTCATGGCAGTACTTGCTCAGCTGGCTCGAGTTATGAATAATAACTTGAATCAGGTGTAAGGCCCTCCTTCTCCAAGGAAAGAGAAAGTTGTCGTGGAATCCTTCATGCGGCAAAGACCTCCCATGTTTAGCGGGACTTCGGATCCCCTCCTCACAGAACAATGGATTAACTCCATTGAAAATATTTTCTCTATCCTCCAGTGCTCGAGAGAACAGAAAGTTGTGCTGGTAGTCTATCATTTTTATGGGGAAGTTGATCAGTGGTGGACACTGATCAAGAATACGAAGTCCCAAGAGAAAATTGATTCCATAGATTGGGAGGAATTCAAGAGGATGTTTTTCAACAAATATTTTCCTCTAACCCTCCATCTCAAGATGGAAATAGAGTTCCTTGGACTCAAGCAGAAGGAAGATGAGTCCATCGGGTTGTATGAAGTGAACTTTACAAGGCTTACAAGGTATGCATCTGGCTTTGTCATGAACACCGAAAGCAAGGTGGATCGCTTCTTTAGGGGACTAAAGCCGAGTCTACTAAAAGTGTTGGAAATTAGAGACTTCAACTCCTATGAGGAGATTTTCTATTGTGCCCCCAAGGATGAAATGGAGATTGGAGACTCTCAGTGGTCTCATGGTCCTAGTCTCAAGAAGAGGAAGATGGAAAAAAACATGGTTGGTCCATCAAACAAATCCCATGATGGAAAGAATCCCAACTTTCCCCTTTGCAAAAATTTTGGGAAGAAGCATCCACGTAACTGTCTAAAGGGAACCAAGAATTGCTTCAAATGCAGAAAGTTTGGTCATCTGGCCAAGAACTGCTGAAGGAATATGAAAAATCCTGCTAATGTTGAATATGAATGGAAGGTTCAGATCAATACTCAGCCTGCAGTGCAATGTTTTAACTGCAAGGAGCTTGGGCATTATAAGAACAATTGTCGTAAGTCGAGGGTTGTCAGAGGCAATAAAAAACAACCTCTAAAGAAACAAGGAAGGGATTATGCTATCAATACTATGGAGGTGGAGCCGGAAAACGATGTGCTGATAGGTACGCTTGTTATTCATTCAATAATAGTGAACTTGCTATTTGATTCTGGTTCTACGCATTCTTTTATATCTTTTATGTTTAGTATATCTATTCAAACACCACCCCAAAATTTAGAGGAAAATTTATCTATGAGAATAGCGAATGGGAAAATTATTTCATCCATGGTTTATAACTCCTCCCCAGATAATGTTTGTGGACTGAACCTCCCAAAAAATCTTGTCATACTTCCTTTAGTGGAGTTTGACGCTATCTTGGGAATTGATTGGCTATCTTTGTACAAGGCCAACATCAACTGCCAGGAAAGGGGGATTACTCTTCACATCTTAAATCATCCTCCAATTCTTTATAAGTGCAAGGAAAAAGATGAGTCTCCTATAGAATCTACGTAAAAAGTTTGGATATTTCTTCTTTATGAGCATGCATATCTAGCTCAAATGATTGAGATGAAGGATAGAATCATGCTTGAAGACATGCCCATCGTGAGGGATTACACTGATGTATTCCCTGAAGAGTTTTCTAGTCTTCCCCCTGACCGAGTGGTTGAGTTATCAATCGAACTTATCCCTGGATCTCTGCCAATCTCAAATACACCTTATAGAATGGCCACATTAGAGCTATAAGAGCTGAAGAAGCAATTATAGGAGAATATAGAGAAGGGGTTTATACGCCCGAGTGCTTCACTGTGGGGTGCTCTAGTCCTCTTCATCAAGAAGAAGGATGGATCAATGTTCCTCTGTATTGATTATCGTGAGCTCAATAAAATCATTATAAAGAACAAGTATCCCCTTGCACTGATAGATGACATATTTGATCAGATTTGTGGGGACAGATATTTCTCTAAGGTGGACCTTTGTTCGGGATATCACCAACTAAAGGTGAGGAAGGAAGATATTCCCAAGACTGCTACTGTGACTGCGACGACGACTGTGCAGAGATCCTTAGTGGATTCGATGACGACGACTACAGCACTCAGCGATCCTGTGTGGATCAGTGCTACCGATCCTGTGTGGGTCTGATCCTGTGTGGGTCAGTGCTCAGCGGTCCTGTGTGAACCAGCTCCTACAGATCCTGTGTGGGTCTGATCCTTTGTGGGTCTTTGCGGGGGTTAGTACATATTGATCCTTTGTGGGTCTGACGACTTAGATGGATCAGTGATCATCTTTATCGTCATCCGAAGAAGTATACCTGTGTGAGATGAATCATGTTTGCCTTCCTGTGTGGATTGTGTTGTACTATCCTGTGTGGATTATGTTTTTCTTTCCTATGTGGAATACGTATACTTTCCTGTGTGGACTGAGTTGTACTTGGGCTCGGAGGTTGGAGCGTATTGGAATTGATGACTTAGGTATATGTATGGCCATATACCTAAGCAGTGTCGGTTGTTACTTCGTGATTGTATCTTTATTTTGTGGTTTATCCTTTGTGGATTTTGGGAGACCTTTGGGGGTCTCGGGGTCCCTACTGAGTAGCTTATACTCACCCCTGCACGGGCTATGCCCGCACTACGTTGTGTTGGCTGCAGACGACGGAAAACGTTTATCGTGGTTGTGGCTCGCAATGCAGGACGGTACCTGGAGGTGGACCACTGGGCGGGACGTGCCCGGAGCGGACGGCGGGACCCGAGGAGTAGTGGAGCTATCTGTACCCACCCTTTAGGTGGGATTTCCAGTAGACAGCTCGGTGTAGCGTCTTTTACTTTACAGTTGTTGTTTTCCCTTTCGAGTTGTACTTTACTTTCAGTTTGGGTTTGTATACTGGCCCATTTACTTTTCCGCACATTCAGTTGTACTCTGTTTTTACTTAGTGTTTACTTTTCCGCTTGCTTACTCTGTGGTGCTTATTTACTTTACAAAAGCAATGTCTTCCCTTTCTACTAGGATTTACGCCTTAGTGCCAGTCGCCAGCCCCTGGCCTATGGAAGGCGGGCTTGGGGTAGTCACGGCATGGGCCCGAGGACGGGTCGTGACAAATTGGTATCAGAGGAGTTCGGTTCTACCGCAAAATCTGATCTTTTCTATGTGAAGCAATAGTGTTTAGCATATTGAGTGTGGTTAATAGTCCAGGGAGTCCAGTGTTGGTGCGGCGGTCGTCGTATCCGTACACCAGGACCCTGACTTCTGATTTCCGACTTAATGCACGAAAACATTGATTGCGTGTGTGTTTCAAGTTTTCTTTGTGATTACTTTGTAGCAGCTCACCAGGTATACTATTCTGACCATGGCGCACCTGTTTCCTTTTCAGGATGGCCCCATGATGGCAGCCAGCTAGAATTCTGAGAGTCGTGCATGACGACAGCCCACCGAGCGACGAGACCTCGGTGCAGGGCCCTTTGTCAGCTGTGGCACCGACGGTAGCTTTACCCGCTGAGCCCCTGATACTTCCAGCACCAGCCTCTGATGATGCACGTCGCCTCAGCGCACTGCATGAGTTTCAGCGCCAGTGACCGCCTAGGTTCTGTGGGGAGACAGACCCCTAGGCAGCCGAGGACTGGATGGAGGTAGTCGTACAAGTTTTCAGGCTAGTGAGACCACCAGCAGACCTCATGGTGATCCTCGTTGCGAGCCTACTACACACAGTAGCGGGCCGATGGTGGATCTTGATGCTCCAGGTGCACGATGAGGCATCTGTACTTCGGATGGCATTTGAGAGCCTCTTCCACTCGGAGTTCATCCCCGCCACCCTCCGTGCAGTGCGTATTCAGGAGCTTCTTCAGCTGCGGCAGGGCAGCATGACGGTCGCTCAGTACTCGGTGAGATTTACAGATCTCTCGCGCTACTCGACAGACATGGTACGGGACCCATTCTTCCGGGCCCAGACCTTTGAGCAGGGACTGAGACACGAGATCAGGGCATCGCTGATCTCCCTTAGAATTCTGACTCAGATAGGAGTACTGGAGCGGGCCCTTTTGATCGAGAGATTTCTTGCTGAGTCTACACCAGCGCCGAGACCCACCGCAGGGCGGCACGTAGCAGAGTCTTCTGCAGCAGGTAGTCGACGGATGACTCTTGGGTCCAGGAAGACCAGACCCTCAGGAAGACGACCTCAGGACACTGGCTCAGCAGTGCGGGGCACACAACGCGGAGCCGGTCTTTCGAGAGGCAGGAAGTGCTACTCGTGCGGCGGGCAGGGCTACATGGGTCGTGACTGCCCGACCCGCCGTGTCGAGGAGTAGCAGACGGTTGAGGGACCACCGAGGCAGAGGCAGAGGGTCGACCGTGGCGGTCCGCAGGGAGGAGAAGGACGAGGTAGAGGAGCTGGCCGAGTAGCAGGGGGTGGGCGACGCTTTGAGGCTCTACCACCACCACCACCAGGAGGTCCACCCCGACCACAGGGAGCTGGCGGGCAGAGACAGGCACAGCTCCAGGCAGTGGAGGCCTACGACCACGGCGCGCCAGAGATGATTCGAGGTACTATCTATGTCTATTCCAACCTTGTTGCGGTACTTATAGACACAGGAGCGAGTCACTCTTTCATAGCCGCTGCCCTTGTTCGGAGCTCGGAGATTCCTACAGAGCCGTTGGTTATCTATGGTCGATGTACAGATTGACTGTTTTAGGCGCAAAGTGCAATGTGTACGCACCGACAGGAGCAGATTCACCTTCACCAGTGAGAAGGGAGCCTTTGCAGCAGAGGATGGACTTCCGTGGAGGAGAGGACAGTCCATCACTCATCAGTTGGCTAGCCTCATCCTAGGAGCAGTTGACGTGCGGAGTCCTGGTTTTCCTGCAGTGGTGGATCAGTTTGCGGACGTTTTTCCCGACGACGTTCCAGGGCTACCTCCTCGTAGAGAGGTAGACTTTTATATTGACCTATACCCCAGGACAGCCCTGATATCGACTCCAGAATATCGGATGGCCCCCGCTGAGCTTCGAGAGCTACGGGTACAGTTGGAGGACTTGCAGGGCAAGGGGTTCATCTGACCCAGTGTTTAACCCAGGGCTTCCCTGATTTTGTTCGCCAAGAAGGTGGACGGGGGCTTGCGACTTTGTGTTGACTATCGTCGCCTGAACCAGGTGACAGTCAGGAACAATTATCCGCTACCTAGGATTGATGACCTCTTTGATAAGCTCAAGGGAGCATGGTGGTTCTCGAAAATAGACCTCAGGTCAGGCTATCATCAGCTCAGAGTTAGAGATGAGGACGTGCAGAAAACAGCCTTCAGATGTCGGTATGGCCAATATGAGTTCTTGGTTATGCCTTTCGGTGTATCCAATGCTCCAGTAGTGTTCATGGCCCTCATGAACAAGATATTTTAGCCATACCTCGATCGATTTTTCGTGGTCTTCATCGACGACATTTTGATATACTCAACAACTAAGGAGGAGCACGCCTACCACTTGCGGGTTGTACTAGACACACTCTGAGAGCACCAGCTTTATGGTAAGCTCTCGAAGTGTCAGTTCTGGATACGTGAGGTCCACTTCTTGGGACACGTCATCTCTGAGGCGGGAGTTGCAGTGGATCCTGCAAAGATCGAGGCAGTGTTAGCTTGGGAGCCACCCAGGAGCGTGACGGAGATTCAGAGTTTCTTGGGACTAGCCGGATACTACCGGAGATTCGTGCCAGACTTCTCCAGATTTGCGGCACCACTCTCAGCTTTGACGAAGAAGGGGAAACCCTTCGTGTGGTCAGACAGATGTCAGCAAAGCTTCTAGGAGCTGAGACAGAGATTGACCAGCGCACCTATCTTGAGGTTTCCTGAGGAGGGAGTAGGGTACGTAGTCTACTGCGATGCATCAGGGACCGGACTCGGTTGTGCCCTGATGCAGGAGCGGGCAGTGATCGCCTATAGATCACGTCAGTTGAGGCCGCATGAGCAGAACTACGCTACCCATGACCTGGAGTTAGTAGCAGTGGTCTTCTCTCTAAAGAAATGGTGACACTACCTGATGGGCGAGCACTTTAGTGTCTTTTCTGATCATCAGAGTCTTAGGTACATCTTCCTGCAGAAGGACCTGAACCTGAGACAGTGGCGATGGCTCAAGTTCCTCCAGGACTATGACTTTGAGATAGTCTATACTCCTGGGAAGGGGAACGTAGTAGCCGATTCCCTCAGCAGGAGGACGGGCATTCAGCCACTTGAGGAGGCGACGGAGCAGCTAGCCTCTTTGCAGATATCCTTCGTGGATAGAGATGGAGTAGCCTTCCTTCAGTATCTCACAGTCACTCCTCCACTTCTATAGCGGGTCAGAGAGGCACAGCATGGGGACGCTGACTGTGAGATGCGGCGTGCACAGATATCCTCAAGACAAGCACCAGATGGTTTCGCCTTTAGAGCAGAGCACGACATCCTTTTTAGAGGACGTACCATGGTACCAGTTGCTTTACGGGAGGAGGTGTTGAGAGAGTTTCACACTTCTCCCTTGGCGTTACATCCCGGAGTGGCGAAGATGTACCAGGATCTCAGACGACAGCACTGGTGGCCAGGCATGAAGAAGGATGTGGCAGAGTTCGTTTCTCGATGCCTCACCTACCAGCAGGTGAAGGCTGAGCATCAGGTACCATCAGGCTTGGTTCAGCCCTTGGATGTTCCGTAGTGGAAGTGGGATGGCATATCTATGGACTTCGTGACTGGACTTCCACGCACTTCCAGAGGTCATGACTCCATCTGGGTGATTGTCGACCGACTCACCAAGTCGGCTCACTTCTTACCCATCCGAGAGCAGGGCTCAGTGGATAGCTTGGGACGTCTTTATGTTCAGGAGATTGTACGGCTTCACGGTGTGCCATAATCTATCGTCTCCGATCGAGATTCTCTCTTTACTTCCCGGCTTTGGAAGGGGTTGTTGGAGGCGTTCGGGACGCAGCTATGTTTGAGCACAGCCTTTCATCCTCAGATGAATGGTCAGACGGAGAGGACCATTCAGATTCTCGAGGACATGATCCGCGCATCTGTCCTCGACTTTGGTCGTAGCTGGGAGGACCACCTACCCCTGGTGGAGTTTGCGTAAAACAACAGCTACCACTCTACCATCGGGATAGCACCGTACGAGGCGTTATACGGCCGACATTGTAGATCTCCTTTGTGCTGGACAGACCCTGGGGAGTCAGCACTTGTGGGGCCGGAGATGGTCTAGGCCATGACAGAGAAGGTCCAGGTCATCCAGGAGTGGATGAGGACAGCTCAGAGCTGGCAGAAGTCATACGCTGACAGGAGACGGAGGCCACTAGAGTTCGAGGATGGCGACCACGTCTTCTTGCGTGTCTCACCTCGACGTGGTTTACGGAGGTTTGGCTGTGGTGGCAAGTTATCCTCGCGCTTCATCGGACCCTTCCAGGTCCTCATCAGGATTGGCGAGGTGGCTTATCACCTAGCTCTACCACCTCAGTTGCACCGGGTGCACGACGTCTTCCACGTATCTCAACTGAGGAGATACGTGCACGACCCGACGCACATCATTGACCATGGGGAGCTTGACGTTGACGATGGGGCGACTTTTACGGATGTCCCGGTGGAGATCAAGGATCGACAGGAGCGGGTTCTACGTGGAAGTTCGATTCCTCTTGTGCGCATCAGATGGCAGCACGGGAACCTCCAGGAGAGCACTTGGGAGAGGGAGGCTCAGATGCGTGCTCAGTACCCTCATTTGTTTCCCTAGTTTTGATGTATCTTTACGGGGACGTAAAGCCCTGAGGTGGGAGTAATGTAAAGACCCTTAAAATTCAAGGGAAATTTTTTCGTAATTTTCTTTGGAATTTTACAAGAGCGCGGTTTCTGACGGCACCTGATTCTGAGGCCCGGTGTGCCCGGAATCAATTTCCGAAGTTTGGCTCGGGTACGTTCAGTGAGCGAACGCGCGGGTTTTTATAACTTTTGAACCGGTTCCCGGAATCGAATTCTGAGGGCACCGATGAACTCGCAGCGCCAATATTCGCTTAAGGAGACCTTTTCTGATGTTGTGTTTTATGCGGGATGAAAGTTAGTTTTGGGGAAAATTAGAAGAAGTTAAATAAAATTGTGGAACACAATTTATTTTTAACTTGTTGGTTATTTCCTCCCAAAGGGAGTTAGAGGTGGGACCCACATCCACATAACCTCCCTTTAGAGGATTAAGTGTGGTGGGTCCCACATGATCCCTAACTCTTCAACTTCCCTTAAACTCCCCAATAACTCCACTCTAATTAATTTGACAACTTGTGTTATTAATTAAGATGAGTTACTTAATTTCAAACCTTTGAAGTTCAAAGAGGTTGGGTTGTGTGAATAAAATAAGGCTTAGATTTATTTTATTTTGGTTAGTATCTTTTGCCACCTTGAGAGGATTGGGAAGCATTCTTCATCTTCTTCAACCTTGACGAAGAACGCGAAGAACACTTAGGCTCCGACGAAGAACATCGTCACCATAAGAAGAGAAAGACGTGCCGTCTCTTCTCTTCTTCGCATCCGGTGTGTTTCCAAAGATCGACGATGCCGCTTCCTCCTCGGGCTTTCTCCGTCAGCTTACGAAGCTACTCCAGCGATGTTACCTCTTCGGACGCACCTCGACGTCAACGGAATCGACGTACGATTCCCGCGACGCCCGACCTCCACGACGCTTGTCTTCCGCGGCTTGTTGGCGTGCTCCGCTCTTGAAACCGAGGTAGGGGATTATTGTTATTTTGTTAATTGTTTCTGTTCTTGATCCTAGCATGTCGAACCTCGTGGTTAATCGACTAAATGTTATCATTTAACGAGAGGGGCTCGGACCGCACAAACACGGCCTAACCCCCTCCTATGTTCATGATTGTCTCTTTGTGAATGGAACGGGATGGCGTGGTGTCGTCGCACCATGCGAGAATCACTCAGCAAAGTATTACGCGACACTGTCGCGCCACATCGAGAAGTCGAACAAGAACGGGACGCCGTCGCACCACGTCGAGGGAAGTTGAAGGCGACGCGGCCAGTGCGAAGCCACTGCGGAGGGGCGTGGTGCCGTCGTACCACGCCGGACGACAAGGGTCGTGGCCGGTTCTGGGCCGCGGCGGATCATGGTCACCGGCGGCCAGCCGGGCCGCTGGTGTCGGAGCCGGAAGGGGACCGGCCATCGCCGGTCCCGTTGAGAAGGAGCTGACCGGCCAGGTCGGGCCGGCCGGAAAGGAGAAAACCGGGGGAATTAAATTCCCCCGGCCAGCATGAACGGCCCCCCATAAATGAGGGGGGGGCGCGGTTACACAAGGGGGGCAGGCGCCCCCTGTTTTTCCAACAGCTCGGCCGAAGGACGAGCTGGCAGCACGCTGGGCGCGCTGCGTCCAGCTGGACCGGCGCCTGGCCAGTCTGCCAGGACGAGCCGAGCCGGGCCGCACCGGGCCGAGCCGGGCCGCACCGGGCCGGGCCGCGCCCAGCTGGGCCGGGCTGGGCCGGGCTGGGCCGACCCGGTCCGGGGCGGGTCGACCCGGTTCGGGCCAACCGGGGGGTCTCGGGCCGGGACGGCTCGGGCCCGAAACCCCTGATATCGGATTGTTTGGGTTCAAATGCCCATAACTCAGGCTACGGACCTCCAAACGACGCGCCGTCAGTGGTGATACGATCCTTGGATCAAGACGGTCGTTTCGGTATATCGCACCCAAGGTTTAGGAATACTTTGAGTTCAGCCGGGTTGGTTCGTACACGAAACCAACCGGGCCCTCGGAGCGGAAACGCTCATATCTAGAGCTACGGACGTCTGATTGACGTATCGTCAACTTTGTTGAGTTCCACTTAGTGAGACGGATCTTTTGGCATACTCCGCCCGAGATTTGGACGCAGGTGGAGTACGGTCGGGTTGGTTTTGCCTTGAAAACCAACTGGTCCCCTGGAACGAAAAAGCCAATAACTCTCTGACCGGGTGTCCGATTGACGCGCCATCTGTTGCGTTGAGTTCTTGTTGACGATACGGAACTTTTGGATACATCAACTCTGGACTTTGTGACAATTGATGTATCATCCTCTTGGCTCGTGGAGCGGATCCTCCCGAACGAGCTTGCTGTGTGCGGGAACCCTAGAGCTGGATGCGACTGCTACTGTGACTGCGACGACGACTGTGCAGAGATCCTCAGTGGATTCGACGACGACGACTACAGTACTCAGCAATCCTGTGTGGATCAGTGCTACCGATCCTGTGTGGGTCCGATCCTGTGTGGGTCAGCGCTCAGCGGTCCTGTGTGAACCAGCGCCTACAGATCCTGTGTGGGTCTGATCCTGTGTAGGTCTTTGCGGGCGTTAGTACCTATCGATCCTTTGTGGGTCCGATGACTTAGATGGATCAGTGATCATCTTTATCGTCATCTGAAGAAGTATACCTGTGTGAGCTAAATCCTGTTTGCTTTCCTGTGTGGATTGTGTTGTACTATCCTGTGTGGATTACGTTTTGCTTTTCTGTGTGGAATACGTATACATTCCTGTGTGGACTGAGTTTTACTTGGGCTCGGAGGTTGGAGCGTATTGGAATTGATGACTTAGGTATATTTATGGGAATATACCTAAGAAGTGTCGGTTGTTACTTCATGATTGTATCTTTATTTTGTGGTTTATCCTTTGTGGATTTTGGGAGACCTTCGGGGGTCTCGGTGTCCCTACTGAGTAGCTTATACTCACCCCTGCACGGGCTATGCCCGCACTACGTTGTATTGGTTGCAGACAACGGACAGCGTTGGTCGTGGTTGTGGCTCGCAAAGCAGGATGGTACCTGGAGGTGGACCACTGGGCGGGACGTGCTCAGAGTGGACGGCGGGACCCATGGAGCAGTGGAGCTATCTGTACCCACCCTTCAGGTGGGATTTCTAGTGGACAGCTCAGTGTAGCGGCTTTTACTTTACATTTGTTGTTTTCCCTTTCGATTTGTACTTTACTTTCAGTTTGGGTTTGTATACTGGCCCATTTACTTTTCTGCACTTTCAGTTGTACTCTGTTTTTTCTTAGTGTTTACTTTTCGGCTTGCTTACTCTGTGGTGCTTGTTTACTTTACAAAGGCAATGTCTTCCCTTTCTACTGGGATTTACATCTTGGTGCTAGTCGTCAGCCCCTGGCCTATGGAAGGCGGGCTTGGGGTTGTCACGGCACAGGCTCGTGGACGGGTCGTGACAATTAGAGCCTGCTCTCTAGAATTCAAAGGTGAATGGGATCATCATCTATCATTGGTTGAGTTCTCATACAAAAATAGCTTCCACTCGAGTATTCAGATGGATCCATATGAAGATCTATATGGAAAGCGATGTAGAACACAAACCTGTTGGGATGAAGTTGGAGAAAGAAATCTACTTGGACCCGATCTTGTTCAAGAGATGACAGAGAAGGTTCAAGTCATACAGAAACACATCAAAGCTTCTCAATGTCGGTAAAAGATCTATGCTGACAACCGTGAAAGGGATTTGGAGTTAGACATTGGAGATAAAGTCTCCCTTCGAATATCTCCATAGAAGAGAGTCATGTGATTCGGGAATAAAGGGAAGCTAAGCCCAATGTATATTGGCCCATTTGAGATCTTTGAACGCATAAGAGTTGTGGCCTATTGGCTTGCACTTCTACCAAATATGGCACGAGTTCATGATGTTTTCCACATATCACTCTTTAGGAAGTACATTCCGGATCCCTCGCATGTACTAAACACAGAGGTGGTGTAGCTGAAAGATGATGTCTCATATGAGGAAAAGCCAGTAAAGATTCTGGA
Source organism: Viscum album (assembly GCA_963277665.1). Lineage (NCBI taxonomy): Eukaryota > Viridiplantae > Streptophyta > Magnoliopsida > Santalales > Viscaceae > Viscum > Viscum album. Next base: position 1,463,629,921 of record OY728156.1, on the reverse strand, counting down.
TCAGAGAGATAAGGTTCTACGCAACAAGACAACCCATCTTATCAAAGTTTTGTGGAGGAACCATAAGTTTTAGGAAGCAACATGGGAATTGGAGGAAGCAATGAAGGAAAAGAACCCGCACCTATTTTTGTCTTAGTATGTAAAATGAAATTTTGAGGGAGAAATTTCATATGGGGGAAGAACATAACGACCCAAAGTTTTTCAATCGAAATTCCCTTCTTATATTTATGTCATAAAATCACATGAAAGCACAATATAATGAATGAGTAAGTGATAAGTGACCTTTAAACATAAGATTGTCACTTCTGTGTTTGGAATTTCGAAAATCTGGCATACACAGCTGTGTTCAGGATGTTTTTTGGAGTCTAATAAAACAAAAATAATTTTAGGTGAATATTTACCTACACTAATGAATAGTAACATACCCTTATGAATAGTGATATACCCTAATGAATAGTAACCTCACCTATGGTGGTATAAAAATAATATTCAATTTGGAAGTATGATATTCCTATATTTTAGAATGAGTTAATGAATGTTTTAAAACTGGTTTTGATAATAAATTTTTATTTTAATTAAATATTAAAATAATAATATTTAGAAAATTATTTTTGAAAAATGGAAATAATATTTGGATTATAGACATCAAAAAATGGTTTGGGTGAATTTTTGGTATTTTTCTAAAATACATGAAGTACTGATGAATAGTAGAATCCGATAATTTACAATAAATGCTAAATAATGGATTAATTGAGTCATCGATGATTCTATGATGATTTAAGCCCATTTGGTTCGAATTAAAATAAAAAATTTACTATTCTAGGTCATGGAATACTTACTATTCCTTGTCTTGGGAAGAAATAATAAATTAATGATTATAATATCATTAAATCCCTCCTCTCCTATACTATAAAAATCCCCCTTCACTCCCTCTTCTCTCCACTCCACTCAAGCTCCAAGCCTTCTCTAAATTCTTCCCAAAACTCTCCCCAAGGTCCTCCCCCACGTCCAAAATATCTCAGACTCCTAAAATTACCAAGACCTCTCCCCTTAATATGTTCTCAAAGGAGGAAGTCTCAAGAGGTAAATTCCTCTTTCCAAAATTTTTCTTTTCTTTTAAGTTTCTTTTTTATTTTCTTTCCTCACCTCCCTTCACCATAATAGTATGATAAATCCAGTAACATACATGTACTATAATTTCTTCATCCTATTGTTATATTTCATTATCTTCACCCTTTCCCCACCCTTTTATTTGAAAGAAATGAAAGCACCAATTGAGATGTGCTAATTTAGCACATTCAAGGACAACGGTTTATCAATTTCTATTATTATATTTAATTACGTTCATGAAACCATTACTGTTATGGTTGAACTATATTATTATATATTTAATATATATTATTTTGTTTTTCGGTAATCTTTTGGTACAAATGAAATTAATTTATAATGAAAAACACATTCTTTGTAATCAAACCCACCGAATAACAAAAACAGTTTTCACTACGGTTATATATGTAATAATTCAACATCACTCTAAGTAACCTAATTAAAATTAAAACCATGTAATATACTGTATATGAACTAAATAATGTAACTTCAATTATGTACAACCACTTTAATCTTGCATATAATCCAAACATGAATATAAGTGAACCGATCTTTTAAAGCCAAGTAAACAAACGAGCCCGAACAATGAAATTGAAACTTATAAATAATCAAAAAGGATTTGAATGAACTAAAAAGTGTTATAATAAATCAACTAAATATAGAAGATGATATGGACTTATTAATTAATAATCCTAATTTGTTTATCCAGGTCATTAATAACAAGTGGACAACACCACCGGATTTGAGGTAAGGGATCCTCTCCTTTTCTCTCTTAATCAAGATTGTCCCCTATACTATGACTTTATATGTGTACTAGAAAATTATGGGGTATGTTTAAGAAGCTACCCCATACTTCCTTATATATTTATATGTGATGAGAAACCCCATTTATCTCTCATCAATCCCCCTTGGTCACACCCGACACCATGCCGATAAAATCATAAGGAATTCTTCCCGAACCTTCTTTGTTCTTCGGTTTGCCTAATCTTTCATTCAAAGTAGTGCTATCTTATATATCCATGTGAGTATTATGACATCTGTTTAGTTTTAAAATATTATTATATCAGGACCCTTTCATCATATTCTTTCTTGGATATACATGATTTTGAAAGATTCCCTCAGAACTTCCCGATAAGCCAACCTATTTTAAGGGGACTTCCCAAATTTTTACCCAAATTTCAAGTGAACTCTATCCTAGGTTTTAAAACACCATTTTATTTATAAAATAATTATTTTTATTATTAAAACCTTATTGGTTCAATTCTAGTTTTATATAAAATAATTTCTTCTTTTATATTTGAAAATCTCTTGAGTGTTTTCTTTAAAACTGCATAAAAATGTTTTAATGCTAATGTTTCTAAAATACATTTTTTATATGTGTTCAGTTATATTTGACACCAATTACAATTTTATATGCCTATTTTTCCCTATTAATTTCCATGTATGTTCTAATCCCTTCATTTCATGGACACTTTCGTGATACGCCCATTAGATATGTTTATGTCATGATTGTGGTACCCAATTCTTTCCATGGGTATCCTTATGTTTATGTATGGTTGATTATGTAAGATTATTTATGTGGAAAGATTATTTATGTGGAAATAATATTCATGAATATGTTGATATGGGTGCATCCAGATAGCGCTCCAACGCATTGGTTAAGGATAAGTCTCATGAGATGCGATGTGAAACGAGATTGGTGGTTAGCCTTGACTCGTACGGAAATGGGAAATGGGATTGGCAGTTAGCCTTGACCTGTACTAAAGATATGATTTATAATTCTTCCACATTTATATGATTCCATGTTTATAAGATCCCATGATTATATTAAATGATTTTATAAGTTTCATTCTTTGGATATAATTTTGTCATGCCTCTTAACTCATCTGTTTGAGATGTATACTTTTGTTCATTCCTTTACTGATATTTTTAGCTCATCCATTTGTTCATGTGTTCCCTAGGGTACCCTATAAAGATGTAAGAGCTAAAAGGAATTTAGAATCTCTTTATGGATATTAAATAAAAAAGTTTTTTTAGTCCCATGTTTTATGTTATATGTACCTAGTCTTCTAAGACACCAGACTTAACGATCCTTGGCTTGTACTCTAATGATTAATTATGCTTAAAATCATGAAATGTTTTATGTAAAAGTCTTGGGTCTCTATAGTCCAAGGAAATATAATGAAATTAATATAATCATTGGGATTTAAATATACTAAAATATATTCATTTTGGGCTCATCTAGATCCGAAGGATTGACGATAGCCTCAACTAAGAAGTTCGATAAGTTTGGGTAGTTTGATCCTTGTGAGAGTTACTTCTAAGAGTTGAAAGGATGTTTGATATATATGATCTAGGTTTAATGTACATCTAAATTACTGTATAATTACAAAGTATGATGGGGATTATTTCAACTGATCCATATTCCCAATTTATGTATCACTTCAAGAAAATATTAAAAAATATGTTGCATGCATAGGTTTATTTCATAAACCTATTATATTTTAATACATATAGGTTATATTAAAATACTAACAAGGTATTTTAGGTCATTTAGTGACCATTAATTCTCAATTTTATTAATTTTTTGGAGATGCATCTTGTGTTAGCGGAATTTTCCTATAGAAATACTTATATAGAATTTATTTAGATGGTACCTTTCAAAGAATTGTGTGGTTTTCTATGTTGATAACCTCTCAATTTTATAGAGGTATTATAGTATTATATTTCAATGTTGAGTCTTATGTAAAATATTTTAAAGTTTATTCATTTTATTTGTTAGTGTTTAATGACTTTCTAGAGTGAATAGTGATAAAATGCTAAATAGTGGTGACACCCTCTAGAGTTTTATTTGACAGACTACGTGTTGTTAACTATGTCTCCTTGATTATGAAACCAGTAGATTTATAAGTATAGAAACTTAACATCAACATTTTAAGAATCGTATGAGTTTCTTTATAAGATCATTATTGAGTTATAATAGTTATTTATTCTTCAAATATATTATGCAAACCACATTTTATTCTATATATTTTAACTTTAGCGATATTACATTGATCCTAATCACATGATCAGCACATTGATGATGGGATGTAGAATGATACCTCATTTGAGTTACGATTAGTTTTTATAGTGTATTAGAGTTAGAATATCCTTTTTTGGAATATGGTACCACTATTTCATGTGTAGTAATAGAATCAGTGTATTTGGGAGGATTAATAGGATAATGGGGAGAAAATTCGATCATAGTTTCTGGATATTTTCATTGGTGATTCCCAAATATTAAACTCAAGGGAGATTTGTTATATGGTGGGGAGGATGTAATAATCCACAAATACTGATCTATGGTATTATTCATGTTTTTACCAAAACCCTGTGTATTCAAGTGACTTTAATATTTTAGTGCAGTTTATAAGTTATTTAGTGAAGGAAGAGAAAACGAAACCCTGAGGGTTGGAAGACCATGTTGCGTTCCACTAAAAAATGATATTTGGGTATATAAGAAAAATAAGACTACAATAAGAAGCATTTCACCAAGGATTAACTACTGGAAATCTGACATATACTAACGCATCTATACAAACGGTTTGTAAAAACCGTTGGTATAGGTCCCCTTTCCCAATGGTTTGTCCAAACCATTGGGAAAAGGACACTTTGAGGCCACCTTTCCCAATGGTTATCCAAAAAATTTAGGAAAGGGTATGGATTTCTCAACAGTTTGGCCAACCTGTTGGGAAAATCCCACTTTGAGGCCACTTTTCTAAACAGTTTGTCCAAAATTTTGGAAAAAGACCACATTGAGTCCAACTTTCCCAATGGTTTTCTCAAACCATTGAGAAAGGGTGTTTCTTTCCCAATAGTTTGGCTAAACCGTTGGGAAATCCCACTTTGAGGCCACTTTTCCATATGGTTTGGCCAAACCATTGGGAAAGGGTGTGGCTTTCCCAACGGTTTGTCCAAACCGTTGGGAAAGAGTGGGTACCTATCCCAACAATTCTCAAAACCATTAGGAAAGGCCTATCCCAATGGTTTTGAGAATCGTTTGGATAGGTACCCTTATTTTTTATTAGTACATTAATCTAATATCATCAAATATATCAATATATAAATTACCTATATATATATATCCAAATATATTCACAAAGTCAACTCTAGGATAGTGGTAAATTAATTGATATATAACTTGGAGGTTTGGGGTTCAAACCTCCATTGGAACTTATATATATATATATATATATATATATATATATATATATACCTATCCCAACAGTTTACCCAAACCGTTGCAAAATACAAATCCCAACTGTTTGGAAAACCGTTGGGAAAGACCAATACCAACGATTTGAAAACCGTTGGGATAGGTTTTTTCCAACGGTTTTCTCCAAACCATTGGGATAGGTCTTCCCCCATGGAAAATCACTCAACAGCTTCCCAAACCATTGGTATAGGCTATACCAATGGTTTGGGGACCTATACCAATGGTTCCAAACCATTGGTATATGTAATTTTTCTACTAGTGTGTGAAACTATTACACTTTGTATGTATGGGATTACACCATGAGACATATTTAATAATATTTCATTCCACAATGTTCTATATCATTAAACAATGAGACAATAATAAAAATAATATATCTGGAGAATCATGTCACAATTATTGGAAATTTTTCCAGAGTTTCACTATGAAGCATATAATCTTGTAGCAACCATTTGTCATGATTATTCCTAGTTTCTCTAGATTTGGGTGTTGTTATGTGATGAAAAAATTAATTCTCTAACATATAATTATTCATTTATTATTATTTTATTTAGTTCAATCAAATTAATTAAAAAAAAATTAAAAACTTGTAAAAGTTACTCTAATTTTTTTCTCTGGCCTCACAAACTAAGGCCCCTTTCTCATTGATTCTTCCTCCCTATAGGCTTTATTTATTCTTAACACATCATTTTATTTTATTTTTTATCATGGATTATTTTTAGATTTAATTTTATGACTCCTTTTTATTAAATCAAGGTATCTATACCTTTTTCCTTTTTTCTTTGTCAATAATTATTAATTTAGGATTTATTAAAGATTTTGTGATTTTCTTGATTGAAGCTGAATTTTCTAAAAAACATTTGTTAGTGGGTTATTATGACTATGAGGTAGTAAGACCTTATGATTTATTCTAGGTTTTCAGGATTTTTGATGAAATGTACAGTATGATGGTTGAGTTGAATGGGTATACTTTACCCAAAATAAATATAAACCGCATCTCTTATATTTGTAGGAGTGGATTAGGGATGATTTTTCTTATGACTGCTCCTCCATGGATTGAAAAGTGATTCTATAGTTATGAATAACCATGTGTCTAAATTAGAGTGTTATCGGGATCCCCAAGGCATATCCTTGGTTGGGTTATAACTTATTTGACCTTGATAGGCTCCTTTAATCCTCCTTTAATAATAAGATGTACGTTTACATGATAGGTTATAATGAGGCATTCTTTGTAATTATATTTTCAGTTACCATGTGATTGATTAGGTATCTTTAATATGTTTTAGAGGGGTGATATTCCCACAGTTAAATGACACTACTCTAGGTAGATTATGCTTTGTATATGGGATATAGATAAGGGTCGGTAATTGTTAGAATCAAACTATACAAAATTTATTTTGTGTTGGAAACCGTAATGACCATGTTTTTAATTTTATATAGTATATTTTGGATAAATTATTTATTAATCGTGTATATAGTTAACGTTATGGGACATTATGCCTTATCAATATAGATGTTGAGATAGCGTGGGTCGAGATACTGACTTACTCCTTATATGGTATATTCCAAGGTATGATCTAACAATTAATTTTTTTTATTTCCATGGTTAGGGATGATATACCAACTTATTTTTACGAAACTTATGTTGTGGTACAATATGCCCATTTTTGTCAATTTTGACTGTGGTAAGGGACATATTCCCACTTACTATGTTGTCTTTCAGGGAAAGGAATGTTTTTCTATTTTTCTTAATATTTTAATGGGATGTTATTATATTATATCACCCCAATATTTTATGAAATATTTTTTCAAATAAATTTAACTTCTTCAAAATCTTTCATTTCAAGCAATATTGAGTTTTAGTAAACCACAATATACTTTTAATATTAGTATTTAAACCTGACCACTATATCCTAGCCATTAAATTGATAGATATAAAATAAAATAACTAAATTATAAAAATTAAATGGTTTATACATGAATAAAAAAAATTCAATTGTTATCAATTGAATAAAAATTAAAATAAAAACATTTGAATATAAAAGAAATGTTTTTCTGGAAAAAAAATCTGTGTATGAAGTGTATTTATCATATAAAGTTAAATTATTCAATAATTTATAATTATTCTTTATAAAATTGATATATAATATATTCAATAAAAATTTATCATTCTTATAATATTTTTCTAAACATCGCATAAAAATAAATGCAATTTTATGTGTAGAAATTTATTTTTCTCGAAGATCGGTTTCTTTGTATTCTCCACACTTATTTAAATAAAATACCAATTTTTCAAAATATATTTGAAAAAATTAATATAATTTTGTTTAATCATTGCGTCAAATTTATATTACATACACTTTTTGAAAATGTTTTTAAAATATTAATTATTTTGTGCATTGTGAAAATTCTAATTTTTATTGAAAAATATTTTCTATTTAAAGAATTTATAAAGATAAATTTTCTTTTAATATTTTTTTAAATGTAAAATTAGTTGAAATAAATTATTATTAATACGATTTAGTTTATTTTAATAAATTATTTATTCAATTTCTATCTAAACCATTTAATATATATGGAAACTTTTTCTTTGGAAAACAACTTTTTCATCATGGTTGTAGGTATAATTTTAAACAAAATTATGCCACTTATTTGAATTCAAAATGGTAAAATGGTTACCATATTTTTATTAATAATAATTAATATTAATTAATAAGGTAAAATAAATTACTTAATGAATAGTGAAAACAATAAAAAAATTACCATGGTTATGGTTAAAACGGGTTTATCAGTGGATAAACCAAAAATAAGGGTGTGTTTTCAAATAAAACATGTATAAATATGATATAATGGATATATATAAACTTATAATAACCAAAATTTTAATATATTTTCATTTTTAATCTTTTTTCCTGCGAATGACTTAATTATTTTGGATTCTTTTGGGAAATTCTCAAGTAGTTTCCTAGTGGGTTCTTTTCCACACTTATAAAAGGAAATATTATATCCTCCATTCTATAAACTCCTATATAAATTTTGTTAGTAAAATTAAAAAAAAATAACTTTATTTCATCCCTAAACATTTCAAATAGGTCGTATTTTTATTATTAATCCCTCTAAAAAGGATTTTGGTACTAATCTAAGGAGGTTGTCTAAAGAACAATTTTCGTTCTTAAGTGAGCATTTTTATTTTATTTATTCTCCCACCTCCTTCAAATATTTTTATAATATGGTGAAATAATAAAACAATTATCTCACATATAATGATATTTTATTATGTTATTATTATATTCTATGTTCATCTCCTCTTCTATCAATTGGGAAACCAAATTGTAGATCGTGTGTACCGCAGACTACCGCCTCATGAACCATTGTAATTCATTTTTCATCACTACCTCTCACGAGCGAATATAATGATAGACTTGAAATATATATACAGTATATTTATGAAATAATTATACTTAATTAATTTTAATTTATCATATACCTTCTTAACTTATAATCTATTGGAAAATGATAAAGTCGCTCACACGTGCATGTGGACTACCGCCACCACAAAGCGATGTGATGTGTTTTTCATTTTATTAGAAATCTAAGGTAATAAGAATATATTTATAGAATATATATAATATATATTACATAAAATTATTATATAAAGGTGAAATATTATTTACCTTTCTTTCATTCCATCCGTCGAGAAAAGGGAAACAGTGATCATATGTATGTATGGCATATCGTCTCCAACAATGGTGTAAATATTTTCCAATATATAACTTTTATGGATTACTATAAATAAATATATAACTATTTAATATTATATTAATATACTTATTAAAATTATTCTGATTATTTGTCAATAATAAAATTACAAGAACCAAAACTACTAAACCAAAACATACATGAAAAATTAAGCAGTTATCACCCGAAACATTTATTTTAAAAAAGAATCATTTAGAAATGGGTGATAAATATATGTAATTAAATAATATATATCATGATATATATATAATAATTGTTATTTAATATATTTTAAAAAACATGTATTTATTATAAATTATGTTGTAACGTGTATGATTAAAGTCAATAATTCAGGTAAAGAATTTATAATCTCCCCTTTATTTCTAGGTGACATATGTCACATCCACAAATTATTTATTTTGAGTGGTTTTTAAAATACTCATTGGAAATGATATATCATGAATATATTAATTTTATTTATATTTAAATTACCTTTTTATGTAATTATTTAATGGGTCCAATGATTCAAGAGTTACCAAAGTGGTAGGAGATTTCATCTCATTTTTTCTTCTTTGGGACACAAGTAATGTTATGCACTTCTCTTCATTTATGATGTGTATAAATATACCACATTGACATTTTATATCATTAATTTCATTATTATACTCATATTTAGTTTTTCATTTAAAATTATTCTTTCATGTGGCTTATGACTTAAAAGTTAATAAATTGGTAAGGGGTTTTCGTCTCACATTAATTTCTATGGGACACATGTCTTGTACACCACTTATTTATTCTATGTAGTTTATATAATATCCATTAATGACTTTTATAATTTATATTATAAATATTATGGGATATTCATAACCATATAAGTTTTTTTCCTTCATGGGGATAATAATACAAAGTTTACCAAAATGGTAAGGGTTATAAGTTACAATCTCATTGTTAATCGGTATTATTTATAATTAATTTTTAATAATGAAAAATTAAGATATATCTTTCAATAATATTGTTAATTTTATTATCATATAGATATTTTTGTAGAACACATGTTTTAAATTCATTTTCTTCTCTTTATTAATAACATAGACCAAGATAATGTTTTTAAGGAAAATTGACTTTATTTCCCTCTTTGATGAAAGATAATTTCTCATCCATGTCCATATTTTCTAAAAAAAAATTAATGAAATATTTTACTATTATCCAATGACTATTTAACAAAATTACCCATATTTTAATTTTTTAAAATTGGTTTTAAATAAATATTCTAATTATTTTAAGAGAAAGGTTATTTTTGAAATTTACTGAAAATGGGAAATTGATCTTCATTTTAACATTTATGACATGAATTGAATTTACCACCTAAATAAACACTCAATATTTTAAATATTATTTTATAATATTCCAAGTATATTTTCAAATAAAAATAATTCCTTCATATTTTGTGGATTTCTAGTTTTAAAAAGGTTATCTTGAAATTAGAGAGGTTATTTAACTCAAGAAATATTTTAAGTGATCTTTCAAAATTATATTCCATAGAAGATTACATACTTTGACATTACTGATGATTTAATAGGGATATTATATATTTACACCATCCTTATTATTTCTCTAGATTTTCTTTATAATGAAAATATTTTTATAAACCCATTAATTTTCTACGAGTTATGCTATGATGAGATGAATAAATGTTTATCAAACTCATTTATTTTACATGGGTTATGCTATATTGAATCATTTATGAAACTAGTTTATTTTCATGGTATCTTATATGATGAATGTTTCATTATATTTTGTCACACATACATATTATTTTCATTATATGATGGGTGGGGCCAATATCTACCTCCAATGTGTTGGGTAAATATTGGTAACTCAGGAGTAAATAAATTATTAATGAACCTAATTACATGTTCACAATGTTATATGTAGGCCTAGAATTCATGATTATAATATTATACGGTAGACTAGCTTCCATGACCATACGGTTATGCGTTTACCTTGTTTCAGGTTCATATTGTTATGTGTGCACCTATTTTCATGTCTATAGGGTTCTGTATGGACCAATATTTATTTACATTGGTTATTTTTTCATCTTGTTTCATGTCTATAAGGTTATGTGTGGACTTTTTTTCATGTCAATGGGTGTATTGGAGGGCATAATTCATGTCCTTTACTTAATGGGTGAACCCGTTTCAATTTATACATGTTCACAATGTTATGATCTTACATTTTCTTCCACATTTCAATGTCTATGATATACTCCCTTGGCTTATGTTCATTAATGTCCTTTTATGATTCATGTATTATGAAATTTTAACATATATTACAGGAATCATTATTATGATCATTATTTTTTATGGTATGGTATTCAAATTTTAATCTCATGTATTCATACCCTTTTGCTCATGTTATGCCTATGTGATCATTGATATCTCCCTTTTTTACCCTTACTCACTCTCTCACCACGCCCTTTGTTATATTTCCATTCCCCATTTTAGGAATAAAGGATTTAAGTATAGTCTTTCATTGAAAAGTACTATTTTGGAATATAGGATATTTTGAATATTTTTCAACAAATAAGATAATTTTTTACAGTCTCTAAATACACTAAACTTTTACAGTCTTTAGGAATGTATATATGAGATGAATTAAATATTTATATAAAATATGTAATATTTATGTATGGAAAAGTTAGTTTGTTATAGTTGGTATCATATTATATTTTAGTCAAACTTTAGATATTATAATTATAAAACATTATTGAATACCCTGAGGATAAGTCTAAGTATATGATAAAATCCTAAAATTTGGTAAGATATAGATTATGTCTTTATTCATGTAATACATCCTTGAATGGATACTATAAGTGGATATGGATTTAGAAAATATTTTCCAAGAGATAATAACTCTAGAAAGGGTGAATTGAGCTTTCAATCATTCTCCACTTGGTGCACGATAGAGGGACTTTCCAATCACTTAGTTTGAAACTCCTAGGGGTTATTCTTTAGTTAATCTGCATTCCCTTTATTAACCATCATAAAATATTGGAATAGATTATGACCATGAATAATCTAGGTGAAAATTTAGAATATGTCACTGAATTATCCTAGGTCTTCTGCTCTAAGGTTTCTTTGACCTCCCAGCATCATTCACCTACGTTTTCCTTTATCGGTGGAGGTTTTGGAACCTATATAATTTCATCATATCCTTGATTTTAGATATATATTATGTTGCATCTATAATTATTTTTTAATGAATTTACACATATTCATATTTTCCTATTTCCCTCATTCATCATTTTCAAGCTTCTTCTACTCCCATCCTTCTTATCTTCCCTCATTCCTAGATCTGGTTTTAGATCTCGGATTCTTGACGTTGATCGGTGTTGTGAGAGGGTCCACAATGAATAGTTCCTTCAAGCGGTGGGGATCTAGAATCTTGTGTCTTGAATTTTCTCATAGGAAGTAGTTTTAGATGAAATGGTGGTGGTCTACAGCAATAGTGGTCTAACGTTATTTTAGTTTTTTGGGGAAGGCAGGGGGTCATGTGTGCCATGCTGTTGTGGGATCTCGAATGGATATGGGTTGGGTTGCATGGATGATTGTGTATAATTGATTTCATGGACATATTTTGGTAGGTTATTAGGACATTACTCGATATTTTCACTATTTGTTCTAGTTAGATGTGGTTCAGTGAGCTTGTTGGTGTCATCAGCGGGATTGCCCAGTTGGTTGTGTGAGGGATAGTTCACTTATGGTCTTCTGTTTGGTGACTTGGAAAAGGAATATGGTTCAGTGGTGGTTTTAAGAGTGATTCACAAGAATTTATTCCTATTATTCCTTTTTCATCTTGGTTCTATTTTTTCTAGGTGTGTATACTGTTTTAGGGGTGTTGGTTTATTCCTTATTTAATTTTGAGGCCATATAGAATTTTTGCAAGTGTCACTGGGTTAAAGGCCTTTAAAGATGGATGGGTATGATGGAACACATCATTCATCCATTCTTCATCACTTTTCCTTGATTGATATGTATCTTTCCATTAAAATTTTCTCAATGTTATCAGTCTTATTTTACATTGAATTAGGATGAAGTTTTTTTGGGTTCATTTCATGATTTTTTGGGTGGGTGGCTTGAAAGAGGGAAGGATTTGATGTAACCTTTCATCATGCTCTCCTCCACATTTTTGTGTTGGTTGTAGAGGTTCTCTTACATGTAGTAATTCCATCATGGTGGAACTTCTTGGTAAATGAGGTGACACTTCATTTGACTTGTCTCATTTTTGCACTATCTAGAAGGAGGTAAACGATGATTTTTTGGTGATTTCTTTTATGTTTGATTCCTTTGGACTTTCAGGATCATTTTGGCCATTTTTTATTTTATTTTTACGGATTTTTTCCCTTTTTTGTAATGGGTTACCTATTTCCCATTTATAAAATAGGTTATCTCATTTTTTTTGTTCCTTAATTGGGGCTTGAACCTCTACCTTTTTAAAAATTATAAACTATGTTAAACCTAAAGTTATATCATATTTAAATGATAGTTTCATGATATAAACATTATATAAATTATTTTTCATAATTATGTGGTTTCCCACTATAATTAATGTTTCTCACACTATTATTTTTTATTTTATTCAATGACAGGAACCTAAAGGAATAATTTGAAAATAAAATTTTTTAGCCAGTGAAATGACCATCCTCATGAGAAACCAAAATTATTAGAATTTGGGATGAAATATTTTGTGACAATGCTTACTCAACTATCTTAATCTACAAGAGGTAACATGAGTTATGATGAATTTTTGAAATTACTATAGAGGTAGAAACCTTCTATTTAACTTTTTATGTAACTAAATCTACCATCTTCTCTGAGAATTCCTATTCATTGGTTCTTAAGAAATGGATCAATGTAATACAAAAGATATTTCATTTTCTTCAATGAACAGATAATGAAAAATTTTTCCTAACCATTTATCATTTTGAAATTAAATCATATCAAAAATGGAATTTTATTAAGAATATGATGAAACATGACTCCATTTAATGGGATTAGTTTACGTGAATACTTTTCAGCAAGTAATTCCTTCAAATTATACACAAAAAATGAAGAATGAATTAATTAATCTTAAGTAGTAGGATGATGAATCCATTGGTACTAATGAGTAAAATTTAACATGACATGTAGGTATAGTATAGGTTTAAAAATTACCTCTAAAATAAAAATTGATCGATTCTTTTATGGTCTAAAACAAAGCCTTCAAAATTCATTATTCGTAAGGTTCATTGGAATCTATAAAGAAATAATTCTACATGCACTGAATATGGAAAACTAAGCTAGAAAGACTCCATGTTCTGATGCTAAGAAAATAAATATGGAGTTTTATGGAATCTCCAGTGGTATATCAAATGGTGGGAAGAAAAGTTTTCAACCTTCTACAACACAAAACTATGGGAAGGGGAACTCATGACAATTCCTGAAAAAAAAACAAGAAAATGGTTCAAGTGTGGAAAGCCTGGCCATCGAGTGAAACAATATCAAAGTAATGTGAAGAATATATTCAATGAATGGAATGAAGAAAGGGTTCAATATAATATAACACCCACACTAAGGTGATATTGATGTAATGAATTTTTTCATTATGTGAATTAATTCCTTGATCCAATTATTAATGAGGATAATAAGACACAAAACCCTCTAATGAAAAATGAAAAAGAGAAATTTAATAAATCGCAATGAATAAAGTTAATCTTGATAATTAGGGAATATTTATAATGTACTCCACTATTGAGAATTTAATATTGGAGTTTTTATTAAGGATGTCTATAAAAAATTATTCTATAGTGAAATTTCATGTGATTTTGATCATTGATTCTCACTCTCTAAATAGATTCTAGAGTAATGAAATCACATGTTATCTTCTGAATCTATCTATGATCATATATCGGTGAAATGATGAACCCAATCATCTAATGGAAATGTTTTTTTCAAATATATATGCTTATTTAAGGAATAAAGGGATAATTATCATGGAGAATCATATATGATTTTATTTAGGAAAATTATAGGGGTATTTACATTTTCGTATGAGACTTTATAGGATGTTAAAATTATTTCAAGACAATTGTTATGTTGATCAGTGATGTATGTGAGATTAAATCATTCCAATATTTTGGATTCAATATTGGTTAGACTTATATTAAGAATCCTTAAGATTAAAT
Organism: Viscum album; assembly: GCA_963277665.1. Lineage (NCBI taxonomy): Eukaryota > Viridiplantae > Streptophyta > Magnoliopsida > Santalales > Viscaceae > Viscum > Viscum album. Next base: position 1,463,614,595 of record OY728156.1, on the reverse strand, counting down.
ATGTATAGAACAGGTTAAGTTAAAATTTGGGTGTTATTATTGATGATTTAAAACATAATACTTTGTATTTATCCATATTTGATAAATTTTTCTAACCATGTTTGTTTTGGAATGTTTCTAGAGGCAGGAGAAATAAAATTCCACCATTTTATAGATCTTGTGATCCAATAAAATTTAATTTTAGTGTTTTGGTCATGAAAATTTAATCATAGATATTCATTTCTTGGAGTTAGAGATGAATGTGGAATTGATTAATGAAAAACAAAAGGATAATATTGTGCTTTTGAAATAGAATAAAATCAAGTACTTTTAATTTCTTGAAAAAAATCGTTTACTTTAGGAAAAGGATATTGAAATCCTATCACCTTTATTTCCCAAGTGCGGATGGTATTTTTCTCACCACTTTGGCTATAGTTTTTTGGTAATTAAGTATATTGTGGTCATTCACTTTCTTGTTATCAATGATCTATATACATTACATTTATTTCATGTCTATATTTCACTTCACAACATTGTTATCCTATATGAAAACCTAGTTATGTGTCATTATAGTTTACCTTTATATGGTAATTTTCCATCTTTTTAAGAGTAAGTTTTATCAACCCTTTTACGAAGTGGGGTTTCAACGAAGGGATTTTCAAATGTCAAATCATGGATTACTGAGTCCAACATAAAATTGAGAAGAAAAATTTTATTTAAGGAGGTGGGAAATAACTACCCCATATTTTAAGTAGTATTTTTTTCAAATAAATTTAATTTCTTTGATAGCTTGTGTTACACTCAAAAATGAGTTTTAGTGAACTGTAATATACAATTAATATTATTATTTAAATATTACTATTAGAGAATAGCCATTAAATTGGTGGTTATATATACGAATAACTAAATTATAAAAATTATATGGATTAACTATGAATAAAAAAATTCATTTGTTATCAACTGATTATAAATGAAAATAAAAAAGATTTGAAATTAAAAGAAATGTTTTTCAGAAAAAAATTTCAAACATAGTTTATTTATCAATTAAATTTGTCACTACTGGTAAATTATTTTAATGAAATTTATATTTAATATATTTAGTCAAATGTATTATAATTCATCTAACATTTTTATTAATCATGATAAAAGAATAAATATAGTTTTATGATTAAAAATGTATTTTTCTAAAAAAAGGGTTCATCACATTTATTTTATAAAAAATCTTTAAGACTTTTACGTAATTTATTTTATAAAATTCATTTCATTTTTGAAATCAACTTGTAAAAATTATCTTAGAGTGAGTGTATCACCCCCCCCTAATTATAGGTACTTGACCCTTGATTTTTTTATTTTATGTATATAAAGTGATTGTGTTATGTTTCTAGAGGTTCCAGGGATTTTTGGAATGTTTTGAGGCATTTTATAGAGGTGAAAGGTTTGAGAATGGTAGGTAAAAATCCAAAAGCACCTCCCTAAAACCAGGAAAATAAAACAACGATAACCGGGTAGGTGCACGATTAACCATGCGGATTCCTTAGAGAAACCGTGTAGTGCTAGATAAATAGAAATAGAAAATTTAGTGCACAGTTTTTCTAACCATGATAGAAATATGTGAATGGGTTGATTTGAGGTAGTTTCTCACACGAAATTAGAGTACGGTTTTCCAAACTATCCACCATAACTGTGCCCCATGAAAAATTTGATCCAAAAATCATGCATCTAATCTGATTTTCTCCCAAACCACTTGTTTTTTCACAAAACATCACATTACTAGAATACATCTTCTTCACAAGGATAGAGATACCATTCCTATCAAACTAGGAGTAATTCCTAGGAAAATAAAAGTTTGTCAGATTATAGAATTCATGAGTAAGTTCTAATATTTTATCATTTTCTTTAGATTTCTTCTTCTTCTATCTCTTATGATCATGGATCTATTCTATTGGGGATATATCCGTGATGTTTTATGTAATTACTGATAATATATGATTGTTTTGGTTAAAGGTAACAATATCTAAGGTCAAATTTAGAAGATCTAAGACATATTTTTTAAATTTGTTGTAACGTTCTTCACTTTTTACAAAGTTTGAGAGGTAGGGGATTCTCTCTCAACTCAAATTTATTTATACTTGAATTCTTAGTTTCAAATATATTTAATTTCATGATTTTGGTGTCACATATTTTTGGTATTTGATGGAAACCTCTTAACCGATGTTTTCTCAGAAATGGTAGAAATTTATTGGTTTTTGGAAAATGTTTTTACTTCATGATTTTAATATGATGGTTTTCAAATTATGATTTGGTTTTGAAACATGGAAAACAATTTAAAGTTTTTCAATAAAATAAATTTTTTTATTGAAATGGTTTAGAAATATTTGATTTGGAATGGTATTTGGAAAACATGGTTAATGTGAATCCATGTAAATTTTGGATGGATAAAGGTGTGAAGTTTCCCTCAATAAAATAGGACAGATATGGTTGTGAGGTTTTACGCATAAAAATGGTTCACCAAGTTTTATCTTCCCGAAAGGATGACTTTCCACTCGTAATTATGGTGAGGAATGTAGTTATGATGCAATTGTAGATTTGTGGGATTATGGAAATGGAATGAGTATGGAAAATAGAATTTGAGAAATGTTTTAAAGACTTGTGTGATGAATGTACATATAAAATGTTTTTGGTTCAGAAACTATTCTCGCTTTGTTATAAACTGATTTAAATTATTTTAAATAGTTTTATAAAATGTGATCACAAGTTTTATCCTAGTGGCATCAGTGGGGAAGTCATTGGAAAAATTATATGCAGTTTTATGTTAACCCTCTGCTTGGGAACTATGGAATGTTTTCAGATGTCATAAATAAAGACAAATGTAAAGGTAAGGCATCCCAGTTCTTTAGTGATACTTATTTATTCCTTGAGTTTGGAAAATGGATTTTGAGCTTGGTGTAGTTTGGGAGTTATTGGTTGATATCTTTGGTGTCGTTGGGATATGTTTATCATTTTAATATTTTGTTTATGTTACTATTTTCCACTTTTAACTCTAATATAGTTTTTTGTTTTATTCTTTTTATTTGTATTTTGTTATTCATGTATTTTATATTGGGTTTTATTGGTTTTTATCTCTTGGTTTGGATGTTTATCATTAAATGGGAAATCATCCACCAATTGTTTATGAATCCATTGGAATTTAATATCAGCCGTTATTATCTTGGGTATATACACTATGGGAAAAATGGGAATTTGCGATGGGATTTATTCCAGTCGCAAATAGCCCCGTTAAAAACTTATTTGCGACGGGGGTATTTGCCCGTCGCAAATAAGTAGCCTTCTGCGACGGGATAGCTTTCCCCGTCGCAAAAGGACTGGCGCGCTTTGCGCGCCAAATCGTGGGAAACTTATTTGCAATGGGGGAATATTCCCGTCGCAAATAACCGGCGGCGGTAAAAGGTATCTGCGACGGGAATATTCCTCCGTCGCAAATAGTATGTCGGCAGGTGGTTATTTGCGACGGGACCCGTCGCAAGTAACTATTTAACCGTTGACAGTAATAAATAATGGCTAAGGTATTTGCGACGGGTACCGTCGCAAATACTATTATTTGCGACGGGATACCCGTCACAAATGGACCCGTCGCAAATAATCTAACCTATAAATACCTCCATCCGTTTTTTTTCAAATCATTCTCAAACTCCATCTTCTTCTTCTCTCAAAATTTTATTTCTAAAGTTCAGTTTTTCTCAAGTTTAATTTTTTTCTCCGGAGTTGATATTCAAGTTTTGAAGAACGGTCAGAGATCAACTTCAGATCAATTTTCAAGGTATTTATATTCATTTTAATTTAATATTTATTTTTAATTTTTTATTAGTTTCAATTATTCTTAATTAGTTGTAATTTAATTATGTTTACATTGTTTTATTACTTAATAAATTTAAATTTTTTAGTATTGTTCATAGTTAATGGTAATTAGGAATAATTAGTAAAAAATTTAATAATTAAGAATAAATATTAATAATTAGTAATAAATATCAATAATTAGAAATAATAACATTATTATATTATTAGTATATTTTATTATTAATATTAAAATAATATAATTTTTTATATATATACAATTCTCTTTTCATCTGTGTGTTTGCTGTCTCCACATGTATTATTTGTATGTGGAGATAGAAAACACATAGATGTAAGGAGAATTGTATATAAATTAGAAAATTATATTATTTTAATATTAATAATAAAATATACTGATAATGTTATTATTCCTAATTATTGGTAATTATTCATTTAATTACTCATAATTAGGAACAATTAACAATAATTATCAATAATTAGGAATAATTATTAATAATTAGTAATAATTACAAATAATTAGTAATAATTACCAATAATTAGTAATAATTACCAATAATTAGTAATAATTATCAATAATTAGTAGTAATTACCAATAATTAGTAATAATTGGTAATAATTAGTAATAATTAGTAATAATTAGCAATAATTAGTAATAATTAGCAATAATTAGTAATAATTAGCAATAATTAGCAATAATTAGCAATAATTAGCAATAATTAACAATAATTATCAATAATTACCGGTAAATAGTAATAATTACCGGTAAATAGTAATAATTACCGGTAAATAGTAATAATTACCGGTAAATAGTAATAATTAGTAATAATTAGAAATAATTACCAATAATTAGTAATAATTACCAATAATTAGTAATAATTAGTAATAATTAATAATAATTACCACTAATTAGTAATAATTACCAATAATTAGTAATAATTACCAATAATTACCAATAATTAGTATTAATTACCAATAATTAGTAATAATTACCAATAATTACCAATAATTACTAATAATTAGTAATTATTAGTAATAATTACCAATAATTAGTAATAATTACCAATAATTAGTAATAATTACCAATAATTAGTAATAATTAGTAATAATTAGTAATAATTAGTAATAATTAATAATAATTACCAATAATTAGTAATAATTACCAATAATTAGTGATAATTAGTAATAATTACTAATAATTACCAATAATTAGTAATAATTAACAATAATTATCAATAATTAGTCATAATTAACAATAATTACCAATAATTACCAATAATTAGTAATAATTACCAATAATTAGTAATAATTACCAATAATTACCAATAATTAGTATTAATTACCAATAATTAGTAATAATTACCAATAATGACCAATAATTAGTAATAATTCGTAATAATTAGTAATAATTACCAATAATTAGAAATAATTACCAATAATTTGTAATAATAAGTAATAATTACCAATAATTAGTAATAATTAGTAATAATTATTAATAATTACCAATAATTAGTAATAATTACTAATAATTACCAATAATTAGTAATAATTAGTAATAATTAGTAATAATTACCAATAATTAGTAATAATTACCAATAATTAGTAATAATTACCAATAATTAGTAATAATTACCAATAATTACCAATAATTAGTAATAGTTACCAATAATTACCAATAATTAGTAATAACTAGTAATAATTAGTAATAATTACCAATAATTAGTAATAATTAGTAATAATTAGTAATAATTAGTAATAATTACCAATAATTAGTAATAATTACCAATAATTAGTAATAGTTAGTAATAATTCGTAATAATTAGTAATAATTAGTACTAATTAGTAATAATTAACAATAATTAGGAATAATTACCAATAATATTAGTACTATGAAAATAATAAAAAATTTATATAATATTAAAATTATCAATATTTGTAACATGTTTTGCTTTATTCTCAACATATATATTTAATTCTTAAAGGGTCAATTTTTAGGTCTATCTCATTAAAAAGTTTAAGTCAGCCGTGTATGATCTAAACTCTATAATTATCCTAGCTTGAGTGTTATTTCTAACAAACTATTCAAAATCGGTAATGCTTTTATATTTTATAGAGAAATATGGAACAACGGGGTCGTCAACAATCATTATTAGGTGACCGCATATGGATAAATCAACGTAGAAATCCAAACGGTTCTGGTTTAAATCCAGTATATGTAGAAGGTGTGGAGACTTTTTTATCATTTGCGGCATCAAATCCAGAATTTGTTTCAGAAGGAAAAATAAAATGCCCTTGCAGAAAATGTGCATTGAGAACGTTTGACACGTTTGACAAAGTCAGAGAACATCTCTAGAATTTTGGTTTTCAACCAGATTATGTTTTTTGGTATCAACACGGTGAACGCAGTTCCAGAGCAGGTGATACCAACTAGATTCCGGATCCATCCCGGTTTCAAGATTTAGTACATGATGTTGCAGGTTCATCTGTTCAACATACAGAAACTCCAGCTGATATAGCTTCAAATCCTGAGTTGGCACCGTCTGAATTTTATGAGTTGTTGAAGTCTGCTGAGGATGCATTATATCCTGGCTGCAAGATGAGCAAATTAGAAGCAGTTGCAAAATTTATGGCTATCAAATCAGATAACGGAATGTCAAACACCTGGACCTTTCCACTGATGGAAACATTTTGATAGAGTGCATCCATCCTTTGCTTTAGAAGCTAGAAATGTTCGACTGGGCCTTTCCACTGATGGTTTCTGTCCGTTTGGATCTTATGGTAGTCAATATTCATGTTGGCCTGTTTTTTTAACTCCGTACAATTTACCTCCATGGATGTTGATGAAGGAGCCATATATCTTTTTGACTTTACTAATTCCAGGACATCCGAAAAAAAATATTGATGTTTATTTGAAACCATTGATTGATGAATTAAATTTATTGTGGAGTACTGGTGTCAGTACATATGATGTTGCAACGAAACAGAATTTCATACTGAGAGCAGCATTGATGTGGACAATAAGTGACTTCCTGGCTTATGGGATGTTATCTGGCTGGAGTACACATGGTCAGAAATCATGTCCTTACTGTATGGGAGAGAACAAAGCATTTATGCTCATTCATGGAAAGAAACCTTGTTATTTTGACTGTGATCGCGGATTTCTTCCAGCTGATCATCCTTTTCGCAGAAATAGATCTCATTTCAGAAAAGGAACAGTTGAAAGGGATGGACCTCAAAAAATTCTATCAGGTTCGGAGTTAAAATCAGTTGTATTTTCATTACCTCCCATCACTTTTGGTCCCACAATAAATCAACAGAAAATTTCTGGTTTTGGGAAAGAACACAATTGGATTAAACATAGCATATTTTGGGATTTTCCATATTGGTATGATTTGTTGGTCCGACACATGTTAGATGTCATGCATATTGAGAAGAACTGTTTTGATAATTTGTTTCATACAGTTTTGGATACGCCAGGAAAGAGCAAAGACAATGTAAATGCACGTTTAGATCTTGACCAAATTTGTAGGCGTCCAGAATTGGAACTATTTGAGAATGTCCGAACAGAAAGGTTACTGAAACCAAAAGCAGCTTATACACTGTCTAAAGAAAACCGTGTATTATTTTGTCAGTGGATTGCAGATTTGAGTCTTCCAGATGGTTATGCTTCCAATTTGGGTAGATGTGTAAAGAATGGTCATATTACTGGATTAAAAAGTCATGATTGTCATGTTATAATGGAAAGACTTCTACCCATTGGATTAATAGGTTTGTTGAATTCTATGATTTGAGATTCCATAACAGACATGTCTCATTTTTTTCGGGAAATTTGTACGGCTACAGCAGATTATGATGCTCTAGGAAAACTTGAAAAAGATGTTGTTGTAATTAAATGCAAACTGGAAAAAATATTTCCGCCGTCTTTCTTCGACTCAATGGAACATTTGATGTTACATTTTCCATATGAAGCCAAATGTGGAGGTCCAGTACAGTTTCGATGGATGTACCCATTTGAAAGATGCATGCAAAAATTGAAAATAAAAGTACGTAACAAATCATCTATTGAAGGATCTATTGGAGAAGCTTATTTGCAAGAGGAAATATCTTTTTTCTGCTCCCATTATTTTGAATCTGAGTATCCTCCAAAACACAACCGAATGGGACGGAACGAGAGGAATATTGATGAAATCGACAATAAATTATCTGTTTTCAACCAGCCAGAGCTTGGTTTTGGTGGAGTTTATAAACGCTGGCTTTCAGATGATGAACATCATAGAGCTCATACGTATGTTCTGCTCAACTGTGAAGAGATGAAATCAGTTGTACTGTAAGTGTTTTATATCACTTATTCTATCATTTATGTTACAGTAAATAACTTTGGTTTTTATAGGTTGTATGATAATCATATCAAGAAACAAATTCCACAAATGACAGCAGCTGCTCTCGAAGAACGTCAACTGAAAAATTTCTCTCAGTGGTTTCAAAAACTGGTAACATAAATTCTTTATCTTTTAGCAACTCATTCAATGTATAGTTTACTATATTGATAATTATTTCACAAATTTTCAGGTGTCTCGACATGCTGATAAAATTGACAAACGGTTGTGTGTATTGAGTAGCCCACCTTCCAAACTTGTTAAAACTTATAATGCATATGTGGTGAATGGATTTCGATTTCACACACATGCATATGGGGAATCCAAAAAGACAATGAACAGTGGAGTTAGCTTGAGAGGATCTCATCATCGAGAAAATGAAGTTGAATTGTATGGCATACTTGATGAAATCATTGAACTCTGTTATCTTGGACAACATTACATAACCATGTTCAAATGTCGGTGGTTGGATACAGAGAGAGGCGTGCGTGTTCATCTGACTCATGGAATCATCGATATTAAATGTAAAAGTGTTATCGCAGTAAATGAACCATTCTTATTGGCTCAACAGGCACATCAAGTTTATTACGCAAAGTACTGTGCTACATCAAGAGACTTGACTGATTGGTGGAGTGTAATAAAAATCAAAATTCGAGACAATCAGTTTAGTCAAAGTGAATGTGCTTTCACTGATGTGCAAAGAATTGAAGTTTTTCAAGAGAGTACTCAAAATCAATATTTTTTACAAAGAGACATGATTATCGATGACGACACCACACATTTAAGAGTCGGTGATGACAATGATGTTAATGATGTCACATATGAATTTGAAATGGTAAGAGATGAAGCAACTGTAACTCGAATGGATATCGATGATGTTGAGGAGGAATATGAAGATGACATTGACATATATGAAGATGATGATGAAGATGAACACTGATAGAATTCCATGGTATTTATATACAATCATAATATGTATATATGTTTATATAATAGTAATTATCAATTATTTGCTAACAACATTAACATTTTCTATTTCAGATGGACGACGCCACATTTCGTGAGTTGGCGGATGCTGGCCTGACTTTCGATGCGGATGAGTTGCTGACAGATGACCCTCAGCCTGCAGGCGCTCCAGGGAGTACGCGGAGGGGGCGCGGTCTTGCACGATTGATGATTCCTGACCCCGTCCCCGAGCAGCGTCCACGTCTTGGGTTTGATCCACGCACACGGAGGTGTGATATCCTGTGTGATAACCTGTGGATTTGACTAAGATTTCATTAATCTATTCACATAATAAATGATTATTATTTTTACAGTTTTCCGCATATAGCAGTCGGACAGGGCAGCGCTATTTTGTGCAACTATTTCTCTCAGCCGTGGACCACATGGGAGCAGATTCCCATTGATGTGCAGCAGGCCATGTTTGGCCATTGGTTGGTACTTACGTAAATAAATAATTTTTATTTTGAAAATTATTTCATTTCTAACTTGATATTTTGATTTATTTGTAGGGTTTATGGTATCCGATCGAGGATACCATGCGTGATGCCATCCACGAGGCATAGGAGGTGGCGATGCGTGATCGCCTTCGTCAGTTTTTGCACAATTTAAGAAAAGCTGCGATGAAGAAAGTAGGAGTGTTAGATTTTGACGATTCATGTAGAGCACACCGACCAGAGTACATTTCATCCCATTTATGGGATTGATTATGTGCGCACTGGTTGAGTGGTGCCTTTCAGAGGAGATCATCGGTGGGGAGGCAGAATCGGGGGAGACATGAGGTGACTCATCGAGCTAGGAGTCGTTCTTTCAGTGCTCATAGACAGCATCTGTTACGTACATTATTTATAAATATTTTATATAACTATAAATATTAACAGTTTATTTTTTATTCTTATAGGTTGTCGAGCACCCCGATATTACGGAGTACGATGTATATCGGAGGATGTATAGTGATCCTTCTACTGGGGAGCTCAGAGATGATCGTCAGCATCACATCATGGTCAGTATTATTTGTTTTCAAGTTTAAAAATTAACTGCATATAATATGTTCACAATTTTAATTTTAAATTGCAACTACAGGAGTCATATGAGGCCGCAGCGTCACAGACCCGGCCTGAGAGTCAGGACGAGTCATCAGATCAGACCACTGGCCGCCAGTTTGATGAGGCGGCATGGATGCAGGCCACCTAGTATGCCTTTGAGAAGGGCTGGGTAGTTGGTATCGGCTCTCGACTGACTCCCGGAGATTCTTATGGCAGTGCTGCGATGTCGGCGTCCAGCTCGAGAGGAGCTCGTGCATCTTCTTCTGCTACACAGTTTGAGGATCAGTTGCGATCTCAGACTGCACTGATAGAGAGTCTCCGACAGGAGCAGGAGTAGATGCGTCAGCAGCATGAGGAGGAGCGTCGACGCCAGCAGCAGTTGTACGAGGAGCAGACGAGTCGGTGGCAGCAGCAGCATCCGGAGCAGATGGAGAACATGCGCCGACTCACTCATGCTTTAGGGATGGAGTTTCCTCCACCACCATCTACAGATCCCCCCCTCCCCCCCCCCCCTCCTTGAGATTAGAGTTTGTATTTATGTTATAAAATTTGTGAAATCAAAATATGATTTTTTTTCTATCTGTAGTTTCTGTCTCATTATAAAATATTAATAATATTATATTTTTAAATAACAATATTAATATGAATAATAATATTATTTATATTTTATAATATTAAATTTTATATATATATATTAAAATTTTATAATATTATAATTTAATTATATTTTTTTGTAATACTTGAATTATTTTAATATTTGAATGTAAAATAATTCTATTATTTTTATATTAATTAAAATAACTTATTAATATTTTTTTATTTATGAATTATAATTCTAATATTATTATATTAATTAAATCATTTATTAATATTCTTTTTTTTTTGAATTATAATTCTATTATTATTATATTAATTAAAATAATTTATTATTTTTATTTGTGAATTATAATTCTATTATTATATTAATTAAAATAATTTATTAATATTTTATTATTTTTTATTTTTGAATTATAATTGGATTATTATTATATTAATTAAAATAATTTATTAATAATTTATTTTTTTTATTTTTTTTATAGTATTTGCGACGGGATACTATTCCCGTCGCAAATAGTATTATTATTATTTTTATTTTTTTAAAAATAGTTTTTTGCGACGGGTCCCGTCGCAACAACTATTTGCGGCGGGCCCGTCGCAACAGGTATTTGCGACGGGGCCGGTCGCAAATAGTTTTTTACAAATATACGGAGTACTAGTTGCGACGGGGATTCTCCCCGTCGCGGTAGAAGGCTTTAGCGACGGGCCCATCGCAAAAAACTGTTGTTGCGACACCGTTTTCAGCAACGGGTCATTTGCGACGGGCCCCCGTCGCAAAAAGCAATTTGCGACGGGATCTCGTCGCAAATACCTATTTTTCCAGTAGTGATAACTTAACGTCTAGTATCACACATATAACTTCTCAAGACAATAAGGAGGGGCGGCATGTTACAATGAATTTTTTAGAATTTTCTAAAAAGGCTAATTTTTCATTGAATAGTGAAAATACTAATTTAAATTTAAAAATGCCTTTTTATTTAAGGAATTTATATTGTTACATATTTTATGATGTATTTAATAGTAAAATTATTTAAAATATATTATTATTAATCCAATTTTTTTCATTATAAATAATTATATATTAAATTTTCATATAAAAACTTTTTATACTTTTGAAAACTTTTTCTTTTAAAAAATGTTTTTCATCATGTCTACGAGTTTAATTTTAAAGTACATTTAACCACTTCTATGAATTGAATTTAGTAAAATGGATTCTATATTTATAATCCTAATAATTAATATTGTTAAATAAGGTAACCATATTTTTTTCTTAAGGATTAGTAAAAACAGTAAGAAAATTAATTACCACGGTTAAGGTCCAAACAGGTTTATGGAGTGGTTGAACTAAAATATAAGGGTATGTTTGCAAATAAAACATGTATAAACCATATTTTCTAGCCTCACTTCAACATTATCCTAGCCAAAACTAACAAAATATTTTCATTTGGAAGAATTTTTCTTAGTAATGGCTTTGTCATTTTGGATTATTTTGGGAAATTTCCAAGTTGTTTCCAACTCGGTTCATTTCCCCCACTTATAAAGGGATATATCCACTCCTCTCAAAACTTTAATAAACTTTTTTTCACTAATATATGGAAAAATATATTCATTTACTATCTACCTACAACCTAGTGGCCTAATTATGATTAGGAAACCCTCCTAAGATGGCTTTTGGTGCTAACATAAGAGGTTGTATGAAAAAGAGGTATCATACTTAACCTAAAGTTTTTAATATATTTCCTCTCCCACATCCATAAAATATTAGTCAACTATGATAATATAATAACATCATTATTTTCCATGTATTTAAACTTTATTATGTTATTATTATAACATTCATCAATCTCAACTTTTGTCAAATGGGAAATAAAACTATCGATTGTGAGTTCAACGTACTACCGCCACACAAACAAATGTAATTAGTTTAACATCACTGCCCATCATGGCTAGAAATAATGATGGATTAAATATATTTATATGATATTTATTTAATAATTATAATTTTTTAATTTTAAAATCACGTCTACCTTCTTACATTTCAATACTTTATAAAATTATATTGTCGCTTGTGTGTACATGTGCATTACCACTTCCACGAATTGATATGCCATGTTATTTATTTTATTTTGACATGGATTGTAACAATTATAGATTTGTTGAATATAATATATATATATATATATATCTGTGTGTGTGTGTGTGATAGAAATATGATTCTGTAAATTTGATATATTATTTACCTTTTGTTTGTTCCATCCATCAAGAAAATGGAAACGACGCTCAGGCGTACATACGTCATAGGGCCTCCATGAATGTTGTAATTAATTTCCAATCACTAAATTTTATGGATCACCATAAATAAATATTTAATGAATTTATATAAAATTTATATAATTATTAAAATTCTTGATATTATGGAACCATAATAAAAGTACAAGGAAGAAAACTTCCAAACCAAATCATATAAGAAAAATAAAGCATTTATCACCCGAAACAGTGATTTTAATAAGGATTTGTTAACAAAATAGTGATAAAACATGGTTAGTAAATCATAAATGGTATTATATATATTATTATGGTTTTTTTATATATTTTAAAGAAAAATATATTTATTATACATGATTTTTAAATGTGTATGAATAAAGTCGAGACTTGATGTAGGGGATTTCTAGTCTCTCTTTCATTTCTGGAAGGCATATGCAATATTCACCACTCATTTTACTTTTGTGGGGTATATACTTCCCCTTTGACAATATATATAAGGAATATACTTGTTTTCTTATATTAAAAGTTTCATTTTATGTTATTATTTAATGGTACTTATTATATAAATATATCCAAAGCAATAAGATATTTCATCTCAAATTGTCTTCTTTGGGACATAAGTTATGTTATACACCTATATTATTTTAAGAAATGTATATATAGAACATTTGAAAATTTATATCATGAATTTAATTATTATAAATATATTTAATTTTTTATTCAAAATTATTCTTTCATAGATATTATGATTTAAAATTTACCGAAGTGGTAAGGGATTTTCATCTCACTTCTATTTCGGTTGGACACATACCTCGTATACAACTTATTTATTTTATATAGTGTACATACTAACCATGGTTTTATTTAATGATTCATGTGATATAGATTATGGTATATTCATATCCATATATCTTTTTTATTTGATTTCATTAATGATTTAATATTTTCAATTGTGGTAATGGTTTTATGTAACAATCTCATTGCTTATTAGGATTGTTTATAATTAAGTTTTCATTAATGAAACATCATTATCTAAAATTAAATAATATTATGAAATTTATTTTCCTATAGTTATTTCTATTTAATTCAATTTTCCCTTTAATTTTCCTCAATTTAGGAAAAAATATATGAAAATAATGTTTATAATAAAAAATGACGTTCTTTCTCTCGATGATCTAAAATACTTTTTATTCCATGTCTATGTTTCCTAAAAATGCTTTAATGAAAGTTTTATATATTATAAAATGATTATTTAAATATATTTTCACCGATGTTTGAGTTTTTTTCAAAAAAAAAATTAAAATTAATCTTTTTACCATTTTCTGAAAATGGCCCTTTTTTACTTTTACCGAAAATGTGAAAGGAATATTCATTTTAACATATACGACATGAATTGAATTTCATTCCTCTATGAGTGATCAATTTTTTAAATATACCTTTATAAATTTCAATGGATATTTTCAATGAAAATAATTTGAAAAGTATTTTTTGAATTTTTAGTTTTAAAATAGTTGTTTTAAAAGTTGAAATATTATGTTCCTCAATAAATGTACCAAGTGATATTTCAAAATCATTTTTTATCTAAGATAACATCCTTTGATGTTACTTAATATTTATTTTGGATACGATCCAATTATACCACACTTATTATTTATCGATATTTTTTTTGTTTATAATGATATTATATTTATGAAACTCATTCCATCTCCATGGGTTATGCAATAATAAAATGATGAAACTTTTATTAAACCCATTTATTTTCCCCAGGTTATGCTATGTTGAAACATTTATGAAACCCATTTTTTTTCAAGTATTCTCATATCATTGACATTTTGTAATCATGTGTCACACATATGTATGATTTTAATTATGTGATGGGTGGGACCCATATCTCCCTCAATTATTTTTGGTAAAGATGGATAATTCAGGAGTAAAAATGTTATGTGTGAAGAGGATTTCAGGTTCAAAATGTTATGCATGGACCCAGTTTTCATTTCCATAAGATAAATAAGGGTCCCATATTAAATTTCCATAAGGTTATGTTTGGAACTTGTTTTATGCCCATTAATTTATGTGTGGACTTGGTTTAATGTCCATAAGGTTATCTTTGGACTTCTTCTCAAGTCTATAAGGTTATTTGGGGAGTATTTTTCATGTTCATAAGTTTTTTTGATGGCTTGATTTCATGTACTTAACTTAATTAGTTAACCTATTTCTATTTATACAAGTTCACTATGTTAGGATCTTACATTTTTTACACATCCCACTCTCTATGTTATGCTCTCATGGATTTTGTTCATTGATGTCCTTTATGGTTTCTTTTTTAAAAACTTCCAAAATTTATGTTAAGACTCAATATTATTATCATTTCTATGTATGGTATGGTTTCCAAATGTTAATATCATGTTCTCATTCACTTGTGATAATTTTATGCCAATGTTATCTTTTATATCTCCCTAGTTAACCCTAATTGAGCATCTGAGATCACCATTTCTTATGTTTCCTATCCATGGGTTATGATGAAAGGTTTTAAGTTGGGTAGT
Organism: Viscum album; assembly: GCA_963277665.1. Lineage (NCBI taxonomy): Eukaryota > Viridiplantae > Streptophyta > Magnoliopsida > Santalales > Viscaceae > Viscum > Viscum album. Next base: position 1,463,598,938 of record OY728156.1, on the reverse strand, counting down.
TCTAAGAAGATTACTATGTGGGAATATCTTTATGGTAGATATTAAAGATATATCAAGAAAATATAATTTTGTGTATCTAGTCTTGAAAGACACTAAACCCTTATGATCTTCAAATGTTTATTTGTGAAATTCATTGAATATTCATATAAAATGATATGATATTTATTAATGTAAGTATTGAGTTATTATATTTGGTAAAATAAGATAGGTTTAGTTAACCATTAGAGATTAAGGTTAGAAAACTATGGTGAGTAACCTCAGGATAAGTCTAAGTATAGCATAAAATCCAAAAAAATTGGTAAGATATACATTATTTTGTTTTCTTAGAAATATATCCTTGTCTTGATACTATAAGTGGATGTGGATCTAGAACATCTATACCTATGAGTGATAACTTTGAAAAGGTATCATTGAGTATTGACTCAAGGATTACTTAGTTAAGAATAATGGGAAATACCACACACCTATTTTGATGCTCCTAGGGGATATTCTTTGGTTAGACACATTCTCTTTATAAAAAATCATAAAGTATTTGATAGATGATGAACATTAATAGTATAGTTTAAATATAATTATGTTATATATTTGAAATAATATGTCATGAATTAGAAAAGTTTTAAATTATTTTTCATGATTATATGGTTTCCCACTATGATTATTAATGCTCACAGTATGATATTTGGTTTTAGTTAATGACTGGAACTGGATGGAATCATGTGAATAATGAATTTATTGTCCAATGCAATGAACATCCCCATGAGAAACTAAATGGATTAGAAATTAGGATGATTAGTTTTGTGAGAAATATCACTCAACTCTCTCAAGATATAAGTAGTAAAAGGGTCAAGTTAAAATTATGAATTTAATAAGGAGGGATAAAAATGACATTGAATATTTTATGAAAACATTTCCACCCTCCTTATGTGGTCCTTTTGACCCACCGGTTCTTAAGTAATGGATCAATGTGACGGAAAATTTATTTTTTGTTCTTCATTGCTCATATCAGGAAAAGCTTGTCCTATTAATTTATCAATTAAAAGGAAAATTGGATAAATGGATGAATATTTTTATGAATACAAGGCACAGGGATGAAATTAACTCCATTAAATGGGGTGAGTTTAAGGTAAAAAGTTTCAATAAGTATTTCCCTTGTATTCTATGTACAAAAATGGACTAGGAAATCCTTAAGCTTCAGAAGAAGGATGATTTATCCATTGGTGCCTATAAAGAAATTCTTACAAGACTTATAAGGTAAACTTTAGGTTTATACATTATTCCTAAAATACAAATTGATTGATTCTATCGTGGTTTGAAATCAATTCTTCAAATGACATTATCTATAAGGGACTTTGGAAGCTATGAATAAATCATTCAAGGTACACTAAAAGTCTACATAAAAGATAGAAACCCTAAAGGTTATAGTGATAATAAAATACAGATAGATATTTATGGAAGATATAATGGTATATAAAATGGTGGGAAGAAAAATTTTCAACATCCTACATGAAAAGAGTGTGGTAATGAGTACTCAATTGAATTCCAAAAAGGAATAAGAAAATTCTTCAAGTGTAGGAATCTTGGACATTGAGAAAAATAATGTATTAGTAATTTGAAGAATAAATTCAATGAAATAAATGAAGAGATTATTCAATATAATACACCACCCAAACATTAGTTACATAAATTAAATGAGTTTGGGCATTATAAAAATCAATATCCTAATATAAGTGAAAATAAGGATAATAAGCCAAAACCTCCAAAGAAAAAATTAAAAAGGGAATGTTTATAAAATAAAAAATTTAAAAGTTAATCATGATAATTAGGGAACTCTTATACTTCACTACATTGTTGGTAACTTCATGTTTAATTTTGTAGGAAGGATCCCTATAAAATATTATTATTTATCCTCTAGTTAAATTTGATGTGGCTCTAATCATTTATTATCTCTCTCTACATAGATTCAAGAATAATGGAATCACATTTGTTATTCTAAATCAACCTATGGTCATCTATCAGTGCAAGGATGAACTTAATATTCCAATGGAAATATTTTTTTTCAAATATAAGTTCTTATTTTAGGTATAAAGGGAGAACTTCATTTTAGAATCATATCTTATTTTATTTTGGAAAATTAAAAGGGTATATACATCTTAGTATGATAATTTATGATAGTTTAAGATAATTTCAAGATAATTTTTAGGTGGATCAAGGAAGGATGTGAGATCTAGTCATTCCAGTTTTAGGGATTCAATTTTGGTAATATATATTTTGGAGGATCCATAAGTTTAACTCTTTATAAAATGGATTAAGTTGAAGTTGGGGTGTTATTGTTAGAGTTTTAGAATTGAATGATTTTATTTATCCATATTGGGTAACTTTTTCTAACAATTTTGGTCTTAGTAAGTATCTATAGATAAGATAAATAACCTTCCATAAATTTATAGATCTTATGATCCATTAAATGTTAATTTTTTTGATTTATTAATGAAAAATGCATCTAGGATATTTATTTCATGGACTAAGAGATAATAGGTAAATTGATCGAATCATAATCATAGGATGAGATTGTGATTATGAAATGAATGAAAATAAATTAAGTATATTTTCATTAGAATATTCCTTAACATTAGGAAAAGGATATTCAAACAAAAATATTGTTCTATTACATTCATTTTTGATGAGTTGATGGTATTTTTCTCACCCTTTCGGTTTACGGTTTTTATGTTGTTAACTTTCTCTAGATCTATCATTTTATTGTGATCAATGATCTATGGACATTACTTTTATTTCATATCCATATTTTCACTACCCACCAATATACTCCTATTTGGAAACCTAGTTATGTCTTATTTTTTATTACCTTCGTATTTTCTGTTTCCCTATTTTTAAGAAGAAGATTTATCACCCCTTTTAAAATGTGGGTTTTTCAAAATGGAAATTTTAAATGTAAAACCCTTTATTACTAATATCATGTTAAAATTATGAGGATGAGATTTATTCAATGGTATAATTTAAAACCCTAAAATTATATGAAATAAAATTTTTAAATAAATTTAATTTCTTTGATAGCTTGTGTTATATGCCACATTGATTTCTCACGAATCATAATATACTATAATTATTATTATTTAAACATGATTGTTATAACATAGAAATTAAATTATACGGTATTATCATATTATTTGTGTTATTATGAGTTATTTTCTTCTTTATTTTTATTCTAATCATTATTACATAAATTTCCTGAGTCTTTTTGAGAAAAGTTGCAATTTTAAAGACAGAAAAAAGGTGGCCCATCGTTAGCATACTCTCAAGATAACCCTGAGACCAAGATAGTCGAACTATATAATATTTATGTCAAGGAAAATGGGGTTTCAAACCATCTAGGTAAAATATTCATCCTACTTTCCTCTTAGACAGAGGCACCACTTGGTTGTCACATAGATTGAAAAATTGTGTGGCCAAACCATGTGGCATTAAAAATCATTAAATTTTTTTGTTTTCCTATTTCACCCCTCCTTAATTAAAATACCCTAACCCCCCTTTCTCAAACCATTCTAATACTTTTCCCTATATGTTCCTCCATCTCCCCCTCTCCTCCCTTGGGATTCAATTTTTGGGTGTTTTGGAAATTGATCTTCAATAAAACAACAAGTAAGATTATCCAATATTCCCTTATTCCCTCTTATTTTTCCATTCACATTTATTTTTTTATTCTCTTTTATCCATAAAGGGTTTGTACCTATGTTCTGTTCAATCTATTTTTTTTGTGTTGAACCCCTATATTTTTTGCTTTCTTTCTTCCTTAGGGTCTACTCTTGTTGCGGCTTGTGGTTTTCAGCAAGTTATGGGTGATTCCAAGTTCAAAGGCACCTGGATCCACACCTTGATATTATTTTATGATTTTATTATGGGTTATTTTGTTTCCAAATGGGTTTTATAAACTATTCGATTTGTGAAAAAGGTGTTTTCCATGGGTTTTGGTGTGTGTTCAAGGTTGAATGGTGAAATTACATTTTTTGAATGGTTTTTGGTAAAGTGTGGTTTGAATTATTGAAATTTTGATTGTATAAAAATGGATTTCAATTTAGATAGGGATTTTATTAGAGAACATGGGAATCCTAGGTTCCTAGGTGGGCAAACTATACCTAGTACACTAGGTGAGTCGGTAGGTCTGAGGCCCGATCTCCATAGCAGGTTTACGTTTCAACACTAACTAAACAAACATGATATAAATTTATTTAATTGAGCATGATATGGAACTTCATGTACAATATATTATCACCAATATTAGGAATTTCCTAAGACCCTACTAACCTAAATTACTTAGGTATTTCCCACGGTGCTCATGTTATACCTTCATTTTAAATTTTTATTTCATTTGTTCCCACTTTTATGATAAAGATTGTTTTTATTAAAATTATGTATTTATATTTCCTAAAACCATCATGTTAATTTTTTCATTTTATGTCATCACATGTAATCATTTCAGTGGTATCCTACTGGGAAAGTTAGGTCACACCCTACATACACCCTTGTGTGTTTGTAGACCTTGTTATGTCTGACTCGGTTAAAGGCTAGGCCATCTATGGTGGTGGTGGTGGTTCTATGAACTAGTGGTATCCATTTGGATAGGTATTTGTGGTGTTTGGATGAGGGTTTCTACCAACATGTTTCATGTATATTTGTTTGTTTAGTCAATCCCTACCCCTTCTTGGTTGTTTTGGTATTTTCGTTTTGAACGTTAAATGTTTAACTCATGCTTGTAGTGTTTTAATTTGGTTTTTCAGTTAATAGATGTTGGTTGATATGGGATACAATATATTTTTATTTATTTATAGATAGTTTCCATGGGAAATCCATTCCCAAAAAAATGTGTTACTTGATTCCTTGGCATGAGATTCTAGCCAGTGGCGATTGGGAATGCCCTTTAAGACACAGTATGAGCTAAGTTGGGTATCTGGTTAGATAGAAGCCCATATCATTTCATGACATAATGGTATTAGAGCCTGGTTTTTCCATCCTTTGGGTCATTTTATTTGGGAGATTCTGGATAGAGAGGATCTGGGACTGTCAGGGCTTGAGGTTCTAGTTATGAGTGGGGTGTCTGGCCAATGCACCTCGTGATAGGCCTTGGGCCACTATGGGATGTTTAGAATTTTATTTGAATCCTCCTTTAAGTGTGATTTACATTCTTCATCCTATTCTTGGACATTGATCTGGGGTGTAAAATTATTGAATGTGTACTTTTTCTTTCTAAGGTTTGGTTCTAATTTATGGTAATCTTTAAATATTATTATTTTTGAAATTTATCTAGGTGTTGAATTGATGGTTTTCTTTATGTTTACTAAGTGTGTATAATCATACCTATTTGGAGACCTCTCATATAACCATTAGAATAAGACTTAGAGAATTATCCCTCAAAAATTGATCAAATATTATCTAAGTCAGTGGTTCGGGCTATCCAAGCATTTTATTATGGAGTGACCACTGGTATTTCTCATACTAAGGAAATTGAACCAAGCCTAAAAATGGACAAAGATCAAGAGTTCCTCAAGAAAAAACCTCCTTGCATCCAAGGTATAATGGACCCCCAAGAATCTGATGACTATATTTAAAAATCCAAGAGGATCTTCAAGTTTCTCAAGACGCCAAAATCAGTCAAGTTGAAATGTGATTTTTTCATGTTGGAAATGTCCTAGTCGTAGGGGGTGGGACTTAGTTTTATAGGCTTGAAAACATGAATAAAAATATTTGAAGGACTTAAAAATTTTCTTCAATTAGTATTATTTCTCTAAGACCTTCGATCTCTCCAAACCTAGAGAGTTTTTAAATCTCTATTATGGGGATCGAAATGGACTGAAATATGCCAACTATTTTTAATAGTTGGTCTACTTCCCACCTGAGGTAATTTAAAATTATAAGATAAGTATCAATGTTTTGAATTGGGTTTGCAGTTGGATATTCATTCCCTTGCCTTCTTTTTTAAGTTTAAGATATATGATGTGTTGGTGGATCGAGCTCTGATGGTGGAAATTTATCAGGTAGTTAAGTTCTAATTTTCTAGGATGACATCACTTATGGGTCAAGGAGGTGATGTGATGACTAAGAGGAAGATAAGGTCTGTAGAGTAGGATAAGAAAGTAAGTGGTATATTAGTCCACCCATCCTGACCACCTTTATCTGTAGTCACTGGAGGTGGGTTATTTGTGTGGTACCAGGGTGTAAGTTGAAGGAACATACAACCAGCATGTATGATAGTACCTAGACCTTTCCATCAGTGTGGGTGTTTGGGTCATTTATAGATATTCTATAAGAGAGTTTTTCTGACTCAAACATGTAATGGTTCCCCAGAACACAAATAATTCCCAAAAAAATTGAGTGCATCAAGCACTATAGGTTCTTGGTCTTCTCGGTATAGTGTAAACGATGTTTCCTCTTACAGAAAGAGTCAAATCTGGGTAGAGTCACAAGATAGTAATCAAATGAAGTCATCAGCAGGGATAAAGAAACTTCATGCTATGTATTAGGCACCAGTAGAATCGGATACAAGACTTGAAATAGTTTGATTCATTGTTCTTAGTAAATCATCAATAGTCATTTCTTTATTTGATACAGGTACTTATAACTCTTCTATTTCCTCCCACCTTGTGGAAATATTGAAATTACCAATAGAGGTTATATCATATGCCATGGAGTTGGTTATTCCACTTAGAAATAAGATAGAATATGGTTTCAAATGTATATTATATGTTCTCAGTCTATCAGGGGTTAAATTAGAATGGGACTACTTGGTTCTGGAGATGGACCTTTTTTATATGATTTAGGGAATGGAATGGACAGTTTGTTTCAAGGCACACATTGATTGTTATCATCAAAGAGTAACTTTTTTGGCCCCTAATGGGAGTACTCAGGTCTTCCAAAGTGAATTGGATCCCCAGTCGGGATCAGATAGACCTCAACTTCTAGAGTTAGTTAGCCTCATTTTCTAGGTCCCATCTCTTATATTGTAGAATGTTGGTAGAGGTTCTAAGAAGGAGTTGCCTTAGGTAGTATATGTGTTTCGAAAGGTGTTTCTAGAGGATTTATCAATTCTACCACTAGAATGGGATATGGATTTCACTATTTATTCTTCACTAGGAACACAACCGATATCAATTACCCCATATCATATGTCCTGCTAAAATTGAGGTAATTAAATATACATATTTTTCACTAGGAATACAATTGATACCACCTTAGTTATGTTTTATAAAAAGGATGGTTAATCCCTTTTATTATGAATCGATTACTGGAAGTTGAATAAGGTCCCAATGAAATAATAAATATCCATTTCCCTCTATTGGTGAACTCTTTGAATAGATAAAATGTGTAAGGTGGTTTTTCAAGATTTACTAGAACTCCATGTATCATCATGTCAGGGTTAGAGAGGCGAAAATCCCTAAGACATATTTATAAATAATATTTGGACACTTAGATTATTTTTTCCTTCCTTTGAGGTAGAAAAATTATCTTAAATATTTAAGGTTCTTATTAATTGGGTGTTACAGGAGTACCTCAACTTTTTTGTCGTGGTGTTTGTAGATGATATCCCCATCTTCTCTGGGATAGAGGAAAATCATGTGCTATATATAAGAATCATTCTATTTACTATTTGGGACCATCATCACTATTCTAATATTTCTAAGTGCACTTTCTAGATCTGAGAAGTCATGTTTTTGGGCTATGTGATCTCAGTATATGGGGTTTTAGTAGACCATGACAATATTGGATGAGTTATTTCATGGTTTCAGTTGATAAAGGTCATCGAGATCAGGAATATCTTGATCCTAGTAGGATACAAAAGGTAGTTTATTAGGGATTTATCTTGGTTTTTTCATCCATGACCATACATACTTAAAATGGGGTAAGATTAAAATAGAGGTCATAATGTCAGGCATCATTTGAAAAGGTCAAGCAAGGATTGAACACTATACATGTTTTGATTTTAACAGAATACAGAAATTGATATGGGGTCTTCTGTGATTCTTCAAGAACGGACCATTGATGTGTGCAGATAAAGGAAAACCATATAATGGAATATGGATCTTTCTAAAACTAACCACATTAAAGGAGTTAAAAAAACATTACTTTGAACTAGCAGTGGAGATGCATGTTTTGAAAACATGGCACCACTATCTCTATGGGGAGAATTCTATGGTTTACTCTGATCAAAATATCTTCACCTATATTTTATCCCCAAAAGATATGAATCTACGAAAAAAATTATGGGTAGAGTACATTCATGGGTTAAACTCTAATATTTTCTACACCTAGGGAAAATGTAATGCGGTAGTGGAAGCCCTAAAAAGTAAGATGTTGGTGAAAGATGAAAAATAGTCCAGTGGTGAATGAAATTTTATGGGGATTTCTACCCAGATGCACTTGGAAGATGAACAGAAAATTGAAGGAATATTCTCGGATAGAATTTAGTTGAAGACCTATTTTTTGGAGCTGATTTACAAGAGAGGTCTAATGATGAGATTTTTCAATACACTAGGTAGTTTTTGAATGGTGGGGAGGTGTTCAGCGAGGGGTCATTATATTCTAAGGGGATCCTTTGTTTTAAGTGTCGATCTGTGGTGATTCTATGCTTGTAAAGGGTGGTGATGTTGGTAAACCAACAATATTAGTAGTCCATTCATCCTAGGAGAACCAATATATATTATAAATTGTTTCATCAGTTTTGGGGTCTATTTATGAGGGGTTATATATCTGGAAATGTATCCAAGTGATAAAATTGTCATCGGGCTAAGTCAGTGGATCAGAGGCCCTCAAGAATATCTCATATACTCCCCTTACTACATATAAGTGGGAATATTTTTCAATTTTATTTATCATTGTGTTTCCTCATACACCCCTAGGAAGGAAATCATTGGGGTGGTTACTGATTTTCTAACCAAATCAGTGAATTTAATTCAGATCATAAATTTGACAAAAGTAGATGATCTAGGATGGTTTTTTGTTCAAGAGAATGTGAGGCTTCATGGTGTTCAATCATCATACATTTTTAAGAGGGACCCCCACTTTACCTCTATTTTCAAGGAATTATTTTAGATGTTAATGGGGTGATATGTCAAACTTAGTATAGAATACCATTCTCAGAGGAATAGTTAAGACATAATAGTAAAACTAAATTTTTTAAGACATTTTCCATGCATTAATGTCATATTTCTGAGGATAGTGGGATAACCATTTAGTATTAGTGAAATGTTTTTATAATAACAGTTACTTATAATTGATTAAATTTTATCCCTTTTAAGTTCTTTGTGGTCAACCATGTCATTTACCTTTTTGCTAGATCGAAGTGGGTGAAACTTATTTGGTGATATCGAGCCTAGTGCAAGAGAAATGTGATAAAATTATACAAATTAGGAAATTTTAGTTAACAGTGTAGAGACACCATATGTCTTATTCCAATCAACATCACTGATTTATAGAGTTATTAGTGTGTGACTGGGTTTTTATGAAGGTGACACCCCACCTTTGTCACTGTTGTCTTTCTAATAAATTCAATCTAATGCCAAGTTATTTTGGACATTTTGAGTTTAAAAAATGATTTGGAAATGTGGAATACTGATTGGATTTTCTGAATTAGTTTACATCCATCAATGATGTGTTCCATGTCTCACAATTGATTAAGTATAATCCAAACCTTTCCCATGTGATTAATTGGGAAGAGTTAGGTCTATAATCTAAATTTTGTATGTTAAAGTGACCAGTACATATTATGAATTCCCAAGTGAAAGTGCTTCAGGATAAATCCATTCCGTTGGTTTGGGTCCTTTTTTAATAAGGCATCAAAAATATTGATACATGGGAGTGTAAATCTTAGGGTGAGTCATATTATCCCCATTTATTATCTAATTAGACTTTAGCTTGACTTACAGAGAGAGTAATGTTTTCATGGTGGGGAGAATCATAACATATGTGGTGTTATTTAGAGGTATTTTTCTCATGTGTAATTATTCTTATCTTTATTACATGGATTTATCTATATTTTTTGAAGAAATGTTTTGTTTCTAGGAAAGATATAATGAGTTGTATGGTTTCAGAATGGTTATTAGAAACTGTGAACTATCCCAGTGAAAGTTGTGCACCCTAGACAGTGGTGTTATCCAAGATGAAATGCCTAGAAAATGGGTATTCATCCCTCTTTGGATAACCATAGACAAGGAGAGTTGTAATTTATTGGGTGTATGTCTATACATATGTTATTACGCCCCTCAAGGTAAATCATACAGCATCTTTAATTCTTGGACAGAGGTGTCACACAGTTGGTGAACGGTTCGTAAAACCATGTGGGAAAACTGTGTGGTCATCCAGATCAATAAATTTTTCAGATTTCAAATTCTAACTTTCCCCTATTTTAATAACATAACATCCCTTTATCACCCTATTTTATCCCTCTATCCATATGAGTTTCTCCCTCTCTCCCACTCCTCCCTTAGTATCTAATTTTTTGGTTTTTTGGCTAGGGATGTTCAAAAAATCATCAAGTAATCTTCAACAATATCTCTCTGTCTCTTATTCCAACTTTTGGTATTTTTCTCCTTCTTTCCGATATTCTATTTTCAATCGAAAGGGTTTAGACCAATGTTAGGTTCAGCCTCTTTTATTTGGGTTGAATCTCTCTAATTTTGTTGTGTTATTGATTATTTAGGGTCTCCTCTTTGTGCAACTTGTGGTTTTCAACTGGTTTCAAGTGATTCCAAGTGGAAGGTAGGTTGTTCCATGCCATGAAATTATTTGATGATTTTTTAATGATTTATTTGGTTTCGAAATGGGTTTAATAAACTTTGTGGAAGGCATGAAAGTTTTTTTCCATGGGTTTTAGTGTGTGTGCATCGTTGAGGGGTGAATTTTCATTTTCTGAATAGTTTCTTGTGAAGTGTGGTTTTAATTATTGAAATAGTGATTGTATAAAAATGGATTTCTATTAATATAGGTATTGTAAGAGATCACATGGGAATCCCATACACCTAGGTGCTCAAACTAGGTCTAGTATGCTAGGCGAATTGGTAGGGCTGAGTCTCAGACCCTCTAGTAGAACTATGTCACAATACTAACCAAACATACAAGATAGGGATTGGTTGGCTTGATATAAAGATGAATGTTTTTATCCAGGATTTTATTATTATGAGTATGAGGATCCTTAGTCCCTAATAGCCCTAGATACTTAAGGATTTCTCATGGTGCTCATGTTATGCTTCCATTTCATCTTTTTTTAGAATTTATTTCCTCTTTTATGAAAAATCTTTTTATTATTAATTTTTTAATTTATTTTTCTTAAAATATGGCATGTTAATTTTTTTATTTAATGTCACTACAAGGAATAATTTTGGTGGTATCATATTGGGGAAGTTATATCACACCCAACATAAACACTTGTGTGTATGTAGACCTTTTTATGTTTGACTCAGATAAAGGAAAGGCCTTTTGTGGTGGAGATGGTGGCTCTTTAGGATAGTGTTATCCTTTTGGATATGTGTTTTTTGTGGGATCATAATGTAATTGACAAACGTTTCCCATAGAGGCTTGTTCAACTAGTCATTCCCCCACCCCTTTTTGGTTTTTTTAGATTTTTTTTCTAAAAATTAAATGTTTAATTCATTTTTATAGTGTTTTCCTTTGGTTTTTTTATGTTATATATATTGGTTTTCATGTCATATAATATATTTATATTTTTTTATCGATTTTTCTCATGGGATAAAAATTCCCAAAAAAAGGTGTTACTCGATTCACAGTCACTAGTTTCCAACCCATTGGGATAGGGAATGCCTTTCGGGCCACACTATGTGTTGGGTTGGATGAAAACACAAACTGGTTTATGATAGATTTGAATAATAAAAACTAAATTATGTAAATTATTTTTTTATACAAGAAAAAATCTCATTTTTATTAATAGATTTTATATTAAAATAAAAAATACTTTAAATTAAAAGAAATGTTTTTCTAAAAGACTATTTTTATAGTAATGAAGTGTTTTCTTCTTAATAATTTAAATTAGTCACTATTAGTGAATGATTTTAATGAAATTATTGTATTATATTACTATAAGAAAATCACCATATAGCGATGGTTTAAACCTCCACCATATACATCTACGACGGTTTCATAAAACCATCACTAAATTGGGTGTCGACATCCAACATGTGATGGTTTCTTCAATTTAGCAGTGGTTTTTAGAAAGATTCATAGTAAACATATTTAGTGGCAGGTTTGATAGTTTTAGCGGTGATTTTCATGTAAAAAATTAATATATCTAGTAGTGGTTTTAACTACTGCTAAAGATTTATCTTTTTTTACATGAAAATCAGGGCTAAAACCACCAAAAGTGAAAAGATCAAGCTATAGAGGTCGTTTAAACCACCGCTAAATACGGTCCATTTCGTTATCAGTAGTTTAAACCACCGCTAAATTTAGATTTACAAATAAAAAATGTTGCAGGTTCTGCAGCCCAAGTACCAGTACCTTGAAAAAAAACCATGCGCAGAGATAATAGAACAAAATAATCTAAACCATCTAATAATGTTTAGTAGTCAAAAATCTAACAATTTTTCATAAAAAACTAGTTAAAGAGAATAAATAACATAATAATATAAACCATAGCATCTCAAACATCTAACAATGTCTCATAGATCTAAATATAAGACTTTAAACTTTATAAAAAAAATGTTTGAGATGTATGCCTTCAAACTACAAAGTGTGAAATTATGATCTATAAGACATTAAACTACCTAGCCTAACATTGACCATCTTCGACCAGTATGTAATGATCATGATATTATATCCCTTTCTTTGTAGAACTTTCAATTCTATTGATAGTCATCTACCACACTGATTTTCAAAACTACATATGGTTGGATTCTAAGTTTCATGGGATACAAAGAGATGCCAAAATATAATATCTTAGTCCCATCCAAAACAATGACCAACCTCAGGTCCTTCCCCTTGATAATGGGTTTGAATCTCTCTTATATATAGGCTCACTCAATGTGATCAATCACATAGTGGGGTAGCTCGCAAAGCATTCAAATCCACCTAAAAATCACCAAATGTTCACCTCCAAACTTTAGGTCTCCCTCAATTTGAATCCCTATCATCCTTCAAGTATTATTCTCCCCTATAGTGATGGCATGTGGCCTAAATAGGATCACACACCATCTAGGGCACACACCTCAAATAATCTATTTTGAAAAGAGATCATTCCCATGTTTCAAATGTGGTCAATGGTTGACCCAACATTTCTGGTTCCATCCTTGAATGACACCGTTGTGGGGCTTGTGTCTCCAACATGAATAAAATTAATCTAATAAATAACATAATAGTTAGTCATAAATACTAATATACAATACTAACATAACTCAAATGAAAATATTAAATATCTCTATCTTCTATATAGAACATAGATTACTTCGTACTCCACCAACTTCTTACTCCACCAATTCTAGACTCGCTTCCTTACTAAATCATCAATCCATATCAAATTCCAATGCCTTTATCAAACATGGGAAATCATGAAAATGTTAGGTCTTGAAAATGATAGGGGACTATTGTATGCCACACATGATACATGATCAAACCCTCTATTTCCATATTTTTTTAACATATCAACAAGACCGCTAATCACTTTTAAATTATGAAAACTACTCATCACCATCTTCACATCCATCTCTATTTCCTACTACTGGAACCTGTAGGACACTTGTATTGAATATTAAATAATGTTGTATATTTATATTTAAAATTAAAATCAATAAATGATTTCAAAATAAATGATTTTGATGTTTTCTGATATATTGGATCACCACTAGTAATCGATGAAATATCACCAGGGAAAGATCTGGTCATCTTCTGATATAAATAAGCCAATGCTTTCTGCCAACCGGATATCAGATATCTATGTTCCTGAATTGTTTTTAGCATATAAATAAAATATCTCTGAGCATCTCAGGGTAAGGAGTGACTACAAGAAAGAGTATATGCATCATTAATCCCTGATGGATAGTCAAAGACCTCATATGGTAAGGGTTCCAAACTAATCCCACACACTCGACCAAGATACTCCTTCCCAAGCACTTTACAAACCAGGTCATCCTAGGAGAATAAGTAGGAATGTGTGAGATTGGACTCCCATAGTTCTTTAATTTTTAACTATAAATAAAATATCATTAATATTAGAAGAAATATATATTAACATTGTGAAAACTAATGATATGTTATTATAATGAAAAATGAATTCATACCTTGAATTCTTTGGCAGGATCATTAATGAAACTCCCATAAGATTTTTTATGAGCATCCAACCACTCCTATGTTCACGATTCTTAGTGCCCCAAACTCTGTGACTTCATTAAATAAATATAAATCAATAATTTAATATATATTAGGAAAATAATATTTTCTTATAAATATTTAAACTAATGAAGGGATTTCTAGAGTCAATCGACTTCTAGAAAAACTATTTAACCCCACAATGTGAAGGATGATTTGCTTAACCCAGCTCGACGCATTCTTCCTCGAAAGATCTTGAAATAAATAAAATTTAATTTAATAGTAATCTATGCAATGTCATATCCTTTTAAAATAAATGTAAAATGTAAAATGATATTAATATAATAATATAAATTTAAATACCATCTGGTTCTCATCACTATGTTTTTCAACAAAAACTTTCTATTACTCTCTTGGTACCCCATTGGGTACCTTGTCATACATCTATTGGGAGATAAAATAAGTAACAATTCCCCAACCATAAACATTATATAATCTTGATTTATATCATGAATTAACTTTCTTTCACATTTATGATCTTTTCAGTTTTATATTTTTGGAGAATTAGGCCTTAACTATTACATCTCAAATATTATAAAGTAGACATATCTACTCTATCCATTTTTTCACAACAATAAAATGCCTTAAAAAATAGGAGTTATTTTATTGATAAAAAACTTCTTGAATTATTCCTTTTTATTACCCTTCATTATACCCTCTGAAAAACATTTCAAACACTTGGGATGAGAATAAAAATCTCAGTAAGGGTTATAAAATAAGGAAATAAATCATTAGTCCATGAATACATACAAATCAATGAAATCATTCTTTTCCCCCATAAAATGAAAGATATTTAATATACCTCCTGAAATCACAAGATTTATGAATAACTCATTGAAGTCATATATCATAAAGGTAACTTGTAGTATTCACAACATACTTACATTTTAGCTTTCATAGCTACATAGCAAATAACCTTAAAGGTTAAGTTTGGAATACCCATCATAGTATATTTCATAAATCTCTTAGTATGAACCTTAACATTTACCTTCACCAAGTTACCCAATTCATTTGGAGATCTATCATGACCTCACCCGCCCTAGGTATATCACGGAACCACCCATATTTATTTTATCAGATAACCTTTCATAAAATTTCCAAGTAACATTATATAATCATAGCACATAAAATATTTAAATTATCAACATTTAACTCATTAATCACAAGAAGTCAATTAAATATATTGAAATAATTAATCCATCTCCAAAACCATTTAAAACATTTAATAAAGATATTTTTAAATCAATGTCTCCCATACCACGTTGAAATTTTTAAATGAATTAACATTTTAAAAAATTAATGTCCATATAAATAAATATTTAAAGCCATTTTTAAAACATGTACATTAATGAAAAATATTTAGAATAATAATTCTTTAAATCATTTAAAAGATGTTTTAGTTAAATAGTCCCTTACCACTTGATAAAATACTTGAATAAAAATAATTAAAGAATAACATTGAAAAAAACTTATAATATCATGATAATAAAGAGATTCATCATATAATATGTCAAATGGAATCATATACGCCATAAAAAAACAATAAATAAGTCTCAATGGAATATAAATTGAGACGAAATCCATTAAAAAGATCGTATAAATGATGTAAATATTTATCAATGGGGTTATTATATGTAGAAATAATATATCCACACAAAGATAAGTGGAAATTATAACATAAATAAACAATTATTCCACACATAAACTTGGAATAATATAATCAACAAAGTGTGCATAAAATCCATTGATTGGAAATTGAGTTTAGAAATTTAATTACAAATATCATTTTGTTAATAAAATAGATAGATTATGTGTATTTGATATAATTACACATAAACAAAGTATAAATAAAAGATAAGATATCAAAATTTATTTCTCACATAATCATATCATGGCATAATCAAAAAGTAGAAGATTAACTCAAAGAATGGGAATTGGGTTAAGAAACACCCTTACCTTGAGTCTGACTTGGAATGTTCATTATTTATATTAATAAATAATAAACTTAGGTGAATTTATATTTTATTAATAACCTTTTTCAATTTTATAATTAATTTTATATTACTTATCATCATGTTATAAAAATTTCATAATTATTTAAGTTCATATCGGTCGGTTTTTCGATATTCGGTACTTGAGTCAAAAATGAACTTGTTTGATGTAAATTGTTCATGTGGTAAAAATTCAATCATCTCTAGAATATAAATAATGATTTAAATATCATATATATCCTTTATATATTTATTTATAATTTCCATAATATTTTTAGATAAAAAATGAAATGCACCGTTCATGGAGATGGTAGGTCGTACGTACGCATGAATGCTACCTTCATTTATTCGTCATGTTAAAAAATGATATAAATTTATATTATAATATGAGAATTATATTTATTTCATTTATGTATTATAGGTTTAATAAAACCATCCTTTATATGTTCCATGAATAGCATGAAGGGGTAATATCACTATAAGGGGGGCATAGTCTACACTTCCTCAAACGAAATTGTTGTATTTACACATGATGGAAGGAATAAAGGTATGTTGTAAATAAAAAATATAGAAAAATATAAACAATATAAATATAATATATATCATATATAAATTCATTTCCATCATAATTTTCACCATGGTAGGTGATAGGGGAAAATTGAACAAAAATTGTTTCGTGAGGTAGTAGTTCGCCGTAAATAGAAACTATATATTTGTATTCATTAGATGGAGATGTGTGTAAGTGTAGTAAGAATAATTATCATAACAACATACTAGTATATTTAGGATATTTTTTTCATTATTTAATCAAAGAATAAGAAGATCATAATAAGTGGAGAAGAAAAATAAAGGAAATGAACTTTAGAGAAGATGTTACCTCTAAATTGGATAACTTCTTTTGATTTGAGCCAAAAGGCATTCATGAATTTCCTTATGAAAAAAGTAAGGCTTAAAGAAGGAAGGAAGGGATTTTGGGAGATTATTTTATCATAATTTGGATGATACAAGAAGATTTAGATGTGTTATTAAGTGGGAAGATGTGGTTGCCTTTTATAAGAGGGGGGAGGGGCACTTTGGGAAAGTCTTGAAATATTGATTTATTATAAATTAAATTTCGATTAAAATTGGACTAAAACTAATTTAATTATAATATAAGATGTTATTTTTTCTAATACCCTTATTCCAACACTTTTTAGACCGGTTTTGATTATTTTTTTATCATTATCATTTTCGGTTTAACCCTTATTTTACCTGTTTTAATCTTACAATGATATCATGTTATTTACACATTGTGTGTTAATTTAAATAACATATCATGTAATAAGACCCCAAAAAAAGTCATTTGTGATATATTTGGACATTTATTAACCATTTTTATGAATATTATATTTTTAGGAATTTAATATCATTTAATAAACTTTTTTATATTTTAAGGTATGAATTATGTCAATTTTGGACACTATTCATACTTAACTTTTATAAAAATTCATAAAAACTTGACTCCTTCAAAAAAAAAATTAATAAATCATAAAATTACATATTCACAAGTATAAATCATGTATGACATAGATTATGTCAAATAATATTTATTTTAATACTTATAATATCATTTATTGGAATCCATTTTTAACGAAGCAATCACTGCATCATCATTGTGTCATAATTATAATTATTTATTTGATTTCTAAAAAATATAAATAAGATATCATGATGTATGAAATATTTTTAGATTTATAATGGATTTTTAAATTCTAAGAGATCATTTATATAACCCCATATAAAAATTGTTTTAGTATGAAGATACTTGTTTATGTTATATTTCTTTTTACTATAAGTAAATTATTATAACATGTCATTATCACTCCCAAGTGGCTCCCAAATGCCAACATTAAACCTAAGGATTACCATGGTCGGTAATAATTCATTAAATAGAATTAGGACATGTTTTATGGTCGTTTTATATTATTATAAATTTATTTTTTTACCCTTATTCACTAGATTTACCCTTCAACCATGGTAAATAAAAATAATCAATCAAGCTACAATTCATAATGTACAAAAATAAAAGGTACATATTTACACAATTTAGACCATTTGATTCCAAATATTGAATCTATTTTTCTAAATTCAAAATATAAAATAGGAAGAAATTAATTTAGAATTAATTCTTGTTGTCAAAACCGCAAAGCGTGTTTTTAAGAATTAAAATCTAATAAAAGATTGACATGTGTTTATGTCCAATTTCAAGGTGAAATTACTTATAATGACCAATATTGGATTAAATTATAAAAATATATTCCATTTATACAATAAAATCATTAAATAATATGATTTAACCATATAAATTGTCTCAATTGAAAAGGTAGTTTTCAATTAAAATTTAGAATCTTTTTACTATTCATCAAAACATAATAGTTTTGAGAAAAATATAAATAATTCATCAAAATTAAATTTTCATGTCCCGGTTCTAAATAATAATTTTATTTTTTCAAATATAACATATAAATTTTCCAAAAACTAAATTTAAAAATGGTTCTCCATCAAAAGGCTGTAAAACTGAATTTTAGAAAAACACTTCTTTTATCTAAAAAATTGAATTTGTTCTTATATCATATCTAGAAAACATATAAGATAAATTTAAAACATTACATTTAATATATAAGATATATTTTTTTTTAAATAAACATCCATAAAGAGTTATATGATTTTATAAACACAATTATTCTTATTTTGAATAGGTTTTCATAAAAATACATCCTTTATATTCAATTGGTTTTTATTTCTATTTCTAAAAAAATGGTAACCAATGAATCATTATTTAAACATGTTTAAACCATATTTTACTAATTCAGTTGATATTATTTTCCACCATTCCAAAATATAGGTTATAACGGTAACATTTAAATAACAATATTTAGTTGTTTAATTATGCTCGATGTAGCATATCATGTATGCTATTGAACATAGTGTTTTTTCTTAAAACTTAGGATGTTACATCATTCCCCACTTTTTGAAATTACATCCTTGTAGTTTTAAAATTTTTCTTAGTAACATCATTAGAAATCCCACAACATAAAATGGGCTGATAAAACTACCTTTTTAAAAGAAATAAAGAGAAGTAGAAATGTCACCTGAGATAGCACATAAAAGGGTTCTATGTATGAAAACATGGATATGGAAGAAAAGGTAAGTGTCAAGTTTTGATGAAGAGTGATAGAAAAAATTATTAGGATAATGTTAGAAACCAGAAAACTATAAACTCATGATAGGTTAAATGGTCTTTGATTTACCAAAAGGAAAAGTAAACAGAAATCCTTTTTGTTTTAAGTACTTTTTAAAAACGTTGAGCAATTATCTTACAACTTATTATAAAAATATAAGGAAACATACTTACATTTTAAGTAGACTTTCATTATTTAATAAATATCAACCAAAAACTCATCTTTTCTAAAAAAATATTAGTATTCAAAATGAATTACCCACACCTCAAGCGTTAGAATCAACTTCCAGAAAATATCATAATCCACAAAAGAAAAACTATTTATTTCCCCTATATTTAGACATTAAACTAAAACCAAAACAATTAGTACAAGATCATATAATACCCATAAAGAATAATCCTTTATAAAATGAAAAACTACTCTTAATCTCAAAAATTCATAAACAATACCCAATGTTCAATAAAGACCATTCAATAAACAATTGTCCATAAAATTCTTCAAAATAATACAAACTATGATTGAAACCCAAAATTCCAAAGGATATAATCACATAGACTATCAGGATAAATCTTAACATTTATCTCCAAATAACATAAACTACTTGTAAAGTCTCATACTTAAAATTAATTAACCTAATCTTATATTCTCCATGATAAGTTAATTATTTCCATAAATAACCCAAATCTCCATATGTCCACAATAAAAGTATAGATTCTTACAAAATAAAATTAAACCATTACTCCTAAAATTAAATACCATGGTATTCTATTTTATTTTGGCATATAGTCCAGTGGTAGGTTATAAATCTTAGTCACACTTCAGTTGTGGGTTTTATTCCCACTACTTTGTCCGATAAGATTGATTGTCATGCGGTTTGTGTGTTGTCCTTGTTCAAAAACTATATAATTTTATAACATTACCAAAAATGAGATAAAATCCTCAAAAACAACAATAACATATTTTAACCTCAAAGGTTATCTCAAACCTCACATTTTTTATACTAATAATTAATAACCCATAATTTCCTCAAAGGTGAATGGCTCCAAAAATACCATTAGTCACCTTAATATTTCAGATCATAAAGCCTCAAAAGGTGTTTCTAAGACATTGAACTTAATACCTACCTTAAAATTATAAACCCAGGATGATATCCCTAACCCTTAAGAAAATATCCTAATATCCAAAGTTATCTAATTCATTCCCCTGATGCCAATTATAAGGCCCCGACCTAAAACATTACATAATATTGATTTTTGATTAAGAATTTACTTTTTTCACATTGAGGAACTTATCAAGTTTGGATTTTTAGAGAATTAGGCCATAACTATTATATCTCAGATATTACAAATTAGATACTTCGACTCTAACCAAGATTTTTCACTATAATAAAATTCCTTAAAAAGAATTATTTTTTTGATAAAAATATTTTTGAATTCTTCCTTTCTCTTACATGTCCTTATACCCTATGAAAAACATTTAAAAAACATAGGATGGTCATAAAAAGCTCAGAAAGGGTTATAAAATAAATAAATAAAATAGTATTCCATGAAAACATACAAACAAATAAAGTCATTCTTTTCACTCGTAAAACATAAGCTCTTTAATATACCTCATTAAATCATAAGATTTATTAATATCTCATAGAAGTCCTAAATCATAATGGTAACTTTTGGAATTCTCAACATATTTAAATTTTATTTTTCACAACTATATTGGGAGTAACGTTCATGGTTATGTTTGTAATACTCATCATAGTGTATTCTCTAAATCTCATAGGATAAACCTTAACATTAACCTCTTTCATGTTACACAATGCATTGGAGAGATATCATGGGCTCACCTACCCTAGGTTTATCATGAAACCACCTGTATTCGGTTTATCATGTAACCAGTCTTTAAATGTCCATGTACCATTAAATAATCATATCACATAAAATATTGAAATTATTAACCTTTCACTCATCAATCACAAGATTTAAATTAAATATATTGAAATATTTAATCCATTTACAGAACCATTTAAAACATTTAATAAAGATATTTTTTAATCAAAGTTTCATATAGCGCTCTGAAAATTTTAAATGAATTAACATTTTAAAACATTATTTCCAAATAAATAAATATTTAAATCCATTTTGAAAACATGGAAATTAATGAGAAATATTTAGAAGAATATGTCTTTAAAACATTTAAAAATGATGTTTTAGTTAAAGAGTCCCTTTCCACTTGAGAAAATACTTGAGTAAAAATAATTAAAGAATAACAATAAACAAAATTTATAATATTATTATAATAAGGAAATTCATGATATAATATGACAAAGGTAATTATATACACCATAATAGATAATTGGTGCATAATAAAAAATAAGTCTCAATGGATTGTAAATTGAGACAAAATCTCTTAAAATATCATATAAATGATATAATAATTTATCAATTGGGTGATTAGGTGTAGAAAAATTATATACAAACAAAGGAAAGTGTAAATTATAACATAAATAAACATTTATTCCACACATAATCTTGGAATAATGTAATCAAAAAATTATGTGTAAAACCCAATGAGTGGAAATTGAGTTTAGAAATTCCCTTACAAAGATCATTTTGTTAATAAATTAGATCGATTATGTGTATTCAATATAAATAAACAAAAAACAAGTATAAATATAAGATAGTATATCAAAATTTATTTCTCACATAATCATTTCATGACTTAATCAAGAAGTGAAAGATTAACCCAAAGAATGGAAATTAGGTAAAGAACTTCACTTACATTGAGTCTGACTTGTCTTGTTCGTACTTTATATTCCTATATAAAAAAATCAAGTTAATTTATAATTTCTTCAGAAAATTTTTCAAGTTTATTATTAATTTTATATTACTTATCATAATGTTATAAAAATTACATAATTATTTAAGTTCATATAGGCCAATTTGTCGATATTCGGTACTTGAGTCAAAAATGAACTTGTTTGATGTAAACTTTCCATGTGGTAAAAATTCCATCATATTAAGAATATTATGAAAGATTTATATATCATATATATCCATTATATATGTATTTTTAATTTCCATAATATTTGGAGATAATAAATGAAATGCACTGTTCATGGAAACGGTAGATCATACGTACACATGAATGTTGCTTTCATTTCATTATCATGTTAAAGAATAATAATAAAATAATATAAACGTATATTATAATAAGAGTATTATATTTATGTAATTTATGTATCATAGTTTTAATAAAACCATCATTTATAAATTCCATGTATAGCATGAATGAGTCATACCACTTTGAGGGGGCGGTATTCCACACTTCCTCAAATGAAATTATCATATTTACACATAATGGAAAGCATAAAGGTATATTTTAAAAAAAATACAGAATAATTTAGACAATATAAATATAATATATATCATATATAAATATAGTGTCATAATTATTGCTACCATTATATGTGGTAGGGAAAATTGAGCAATCCTTGTTTCGTGAGATAGTAGTTCACCGTACAAAGAAACAGTATGTTTGTATCCATTAAATGGAGGTGTGTGTATGTGTATATTGAATCCTTATCATAAAATCCTCCTAGTATATTTATGATACTAATTTTTTATTTAATAAAATAATAAGAAGATAATAGTGAGTGGATAATGAAAATAAAATAAATGAACTTGAAAGAAGACGTTACCTCTAAATCAGGTAACTTCTTTTTATTTGAGCCAAAAGGATTTCTTAAATTGTCTTCTACCCATGTTAAGGCTTCTAGGAAAAAGTCAGGGATGTTGGGAGAATATTGGGGTAGAATTTGGATGATACAATGGGCTTTATAGGTTTGATTAAGTTGGTATAGTTGTTGACCTTTTATAAGAGGGAGGAGTAGCACTTTAGGAAAGTTTTGAAATATTAATTTATTATAAATTCAATTTAGATTATAAATGGTCCAAAACTAATTAAATAAAAATATAAGATGATTTTAGTTCTAATAGACTTTATCAAATAATTTTTATATAAGTTTTAAATATTTTTTTATCCTTATCTTTTTCGTTTTACCCTTATTTTCCCTTTTTAATCTTATAGTGATATAATGTTATTTACACATTGTGGGTTAATTTAAATACCATATCATGTCAAACGTCCTAAAAAAGGTCATTTGTGACATATTTGGACTTATATTATCCATTTGAACGAATATTAGATTATTAAAAATTTAATATCATTTAATAAACTATTTTATATTTTAAGATTTGAATTATGTCAATTATGGACACTATTATTACTTGACTTTTTTTAAAAATCATAAAAACTTTATTCCTATAAAAAAACATCCTACAAATAATAACATGTCATATTCACCTATAAAAATTCTTGGATGACATTAATTATGTCAAATAATATTTAGTTTAATACTTATAATATCATTTATTTGAATCATTTATTAATGAAACAATCACTACATCGTCATTGTTTCATAATTAAATTTATATATTTAATGTCTAAAAATTATAAATAAAATACCATGATGTAGTTAATATTTTTATCTTTATAATTAATATTTATATTCTAATATATCAGTTATATAAACCCATAAAAAAATTTAGTAAGAAGATACATGTTTATGTTATATTTCTCTTTACTTTAAATTAATTATTATAACATGTCATTATCACTCTCAAGTGGATAAAAATTGCCAAAACTTCTGCCTAAGGATGATCATGGTCGTCCATAACTCATCCAATAGGATTATGACACGTTTTAGGGTGGTTTTATATTATTATAATATTATTTTTTAACCTTATTTACCAGATTCACCCTTTAACCAAAAAAATAAAAATAATTACTATAGTTACTTTTCATAATGTCCAAAAATTAAAGGTATCTATTTAAATAATTTTGGAATTATGATTCCAAATATGGAATCAATTTTTCTTAATTAAAAATAAAAAATTGGAATAAATTAATATAGAATTAATTCTCGTTCTCAAAACCAGAAACTGTGTTTTTAAAAAGTAAAAATTTAAAAAGATTGACATGTGTTTTTGTCCAATTTCAATGTGAAATTACTTATAATGAAAAAAAAATGGATTAAATGATAAAAATATATTCCATTTATACTTTAAAACCATTAAATAATATGATTTAACAATATAAATTATCTCGATTGAAAATTTTGTTTTCTGTTAAAATTTAGCATCTTTTTACTATTCATCACAACATGATAGTTATCAGAAAAATATCAAAAAATCATCCAAAGTAAATTTGGATGAATATATTCTAAATAAGAATTTTATTTTATTAAATATAACATAAAATGTTTCAAAAACTGAATTTAAAAAGGATTCTCCATCAAAAGGTGGTAAAACTGTATTTTTCGAAAAATACTTCTTTTATCTTAAAAATTGAATTTGTTCTTATATAATATCTAGAAAACATATAAGATGAATTTAAAACATTACATTGAATATATAACATATATTTTTCATTAAATAAAAATATAAAAAGGGTGATATGATTTTATAAACACAGTTATTCTATTTTTAAATTGGTTTTCATAAAAACACATCCTTTATATTAAATTGGTTTTTATTTACATTTCTAAAAACTTTGGTAACCAATTAATCATTATTTAAACAACTGTAAACCATTTTTTTCATAATTTATTTTATACTATTCATTCTCACCATTCCAATGGCTAGGTTATAATGGTAACATTTAAATAATAATATTTAGTTGTCCGTTTAAGCTCGATGTAGTGTATCATGTATACTTTTGAACATAGTGTTTCTTTCATAAAACTCAAGATGTAACAGAAGTATCATTGGAATTGATCTATAATCTTCATTTTCAGTCTTTCCATATTTTCCTAGAATTTTCAATGTCCACCTTCATGCTAGCAGATCAGCAACTATAAAGTGGAAAAATATCTATACACAGAAATTCATTTTCAAAATATTAGAATTTAATAACACAATGAAATTCAATTACACCATAATGTATTAAAAATACCTTTATTTTTCAATCAAAAATTTCATTTTTCCAAGATGAAGTCATATTCCACTAATCATAACATGTAACCATAAGGGAAACTGACTCCATGGCCAGCTTTCCTAAAATCGAGCCAAGTAATCCTATGATGTCGTCAGTAGGGACACCGTTGGAGTAAAATGAAACGACTATCTTTAATCCTGTCAGATTCCATACCTCTGAACTTTTCATATTTTTCTCCATTGTTACATTATTTCTATCTTTTATGAATAAACAGTTAGTATAAAAAATGAAATAAATTTATTCATATTAAAAATTTTACCTATAATAGTCACCCTCCAATATACTCATGAAGAAAGACAAGTGGAAAACTGATCCCTCACTACTAATGTGGCTGATTGAGAAGGCATCGATTGAGCTATGGATGGGATGCTCAAGGAGGGTTTGAGAGATGGTTTAGGGGGTAAGCAGATGGTGTCTCAGATGTTTTAGGGAGGGAGACATATGGATCTTCATCTATTAGTGTGGTCGATGGAACTATTTTACAATTCGTCCTTTGAATTTTTGTCATTTAGTCAAATAAAATTAAGTTCATAACATATATTTCAAAAAATATTATGTAGAATGAAAAATTAGAAATGATAAAAAATGCACAGTACTAACAAAAAAATATACATTACAATGATAATGAATGACTACAAAAATAACATAAGTGGTTGATAAATGAATGTATAACTTCACATACAATCATTTTCTCCTTCTATCATGTTGGTTTCATACTCCATTACTTTGGAAAGAATAAACCGATAGAAGAAATAGGTACAAATCCAATAGGGACCCACTAGGGATCAATACAAAATCTTGGCTATCTTATTACATAATTTTTAAAAGATGTAGACAATGAATGAATCATAAATGAATGAATCATAAATGAATAAATAAAAAATAATAAAAACCATTCCCGATGTATAGAGTAAATTGAAAAGAAACTAAGATCATATAGACACACATCCAAAAATGATATATAATTAAAATATGAGAAGATTTATATGTATAAATTGTTAAATATCTCACATTAGGATAATCATATATAGAAATAGGTACTAAAAAATAGTAAAAAAACAGATACCAAAGCCATCAAAATAGTACTCAGTATCAACTTTGATTATTCTCTTCACACTTTTCTTCTAAACTTTCTTCAACATCTATCATTCATCATTTTGACCTTTCCTTTTAAATGAATCATGATATATATATATATTACAAAAACAATTAAAGTTCACAATTTGGTAGTGGGTATAAAATACTCAAATTATTTCCACTTATCTCCCCTGAAAAGCTTTAGTGGTACTATAATATTTGCATATGTAAGCATCATGTAGTATTTTACACCCTTCCTAATATGTAAGGATAGAAAAACACAGTCAATTTCATACATAGTGATGTAAAAAAATATGTTTATAACCACTATAATATATTAAAATTCTTACTGGTCACGATATAACTCATTAATAAATGTATCAAGTCACTCCTAGGTTAATCTTATGGAAAAAATATAATTTTATAAGGTAACTATTTCTTAAAGTACACTAAGGAGGGAAAATCAAAAAACCAGTAAATTAAATAAACATACTTTCATATTTAGGAAAGGATAGTAACATAAATATAATATAATTCAAGGTTACCAACCTTCCATAATAGTTCTATATGGGTAAATTAACTTCTATTCTAAACAAGTGTGACCTCCCTTAAAAATCATTTCATAATTGCAAATGTTTAACACGTCATTTTTTAGATTAAATAGAGGTAAACATATAATCATAAAACATGGAATCATATCAGGACATATAAACATAGAATTAGGTAAATGTGATAATTCTATTTTATATCAGGCCATAAAACACAGAATAATTTTGTAAATGCAATAATAATAAGGATGGATGGTGATGGGCAGCGAGCCGAGGGGCGGTGAGGTGAGGCGTGAAAAGGGAGGGCGAGGAGAGGTGCAGCAAGGGCCGGCGAGTGGCAGATATGCGTGGCGACAGGCGGCGATGAGGCTAGAGCTTTGGGGAGTCAGTGGGGTGGGGTTATGTGGGGTGGGGGTCTAGGGTTTTGGGGGTGGTGGGAATTGTTGTGTTTGAAAAAAGGTTTAACTCTTTAGCCACATTTTATAAAAAACCGCCGTGAAATTATTTAAAAAAAATTTAACTACGGCTTAGTAAACCGCCACTATAAAACCACCGATGAATACCTAGTATGGTGTAGTGCATGTTCAATAATTTTTTTTATTCATCTAATATTTTTTAAAATCATGGGATAAGTATAAATTTTGTTTTATGTTTAAAAAATGTATTTATTTAAACAACAGGATTCATCGCATTC
Source organism: Viscum album (assembly GCA_963277665.1). Taxonomy (NCBI): domain Eukaryota; kingdom Viridiplantae; phylum Streptophyta; class Magnoliopsida; order Santalales; family Viscaceae; genus Viscum; species Viscum album. The sequence goes on along the minus strand of OY728156.1, from coordinate 1,463,570,980 downwards.
TTTGCACTTATTTTCAAACTAATTTTTACCACTATTAGAATATATATTTTAAAAAATGAATTTAATTTTTGATATAATAATTTTAAACTTATATTAGAGTGATTTTTTCAGAATTTTTAAAAAATATTAATTTTTCAATGAATAGTGAAGAATACAAATTTTTATTGAAATTTGTTTTTTCATATAAAGAATTTATGAAGTAAAATTTTATTTTAAGATGGTTTTAAAATAAAATTGGCTAAACTATATTATTATTAATAAAATTTAGGTCATTGGAATCAATCATATGTTCAATTTCGATATAAAAATAGTTTACACTTATAAAATAAAATCCTTGGAAAACATCATTTTTTATTGTGTTTGTGGGTTTAATTATAAATAAAATTATGCCGCTTATGTGATATTAATCTAGTAAAAGGGACTCAATATTAAGAATAATAATTATTCATATTAGGTAATAATTTCAGCTTAGTTTTTTTCATAATTAATTGTGAAAAAAGTAAAAAAAAAATTAATTATTGTGGTAAAGGTTGAAATGGTTATATCAAGGTTATACCAAAATATAAGGGTATGTTTGAAAATAAAACAAATATAAATCATATTTTATGTCAATATATAAATATTATACTATCCTAAATTCTAATATATGGTAATTTTAGATCATTTGGAAAGCTAATGACTTTATCATTTTGGATTCTTTTGGGAAATTTCTAAGTAGTTTTCTATTGGGTTCTCTTCCCCATTTATAAAAGGAAATATCCTCTCCTCTCTTATCGACACTTCAAGATCATTTTGGTTCATAAATTAGAAACCAAAATACCTTTATTAATTCCCTCTGCATTTCCTAGAAGCTATCATTAGATTAATAAACCCTCCTTGGAAAGCATCTGGTGCTAACCAAAGGAGTTTGAATAAAGAAGATATATTGTTCTTAACTGCACGTTTTTATTTTATTTATTCTATAAAATACTTTAAATATTATTAAAATATATTGATATAATAATATAATTTTATCCAATATAGTTAAATTTTATTATTTCAGTAGGATAACCTGCATACATCTCCTCTTCCATCAAATGGGAAATGAAACCATCGATCATGTGTACAGTAGACTAATTCCTCACAAACTGATGTAGTTTGTTTCCCTTAACCACCTATAATGACTAGATATAATTATACATTTAACATATTTATATTATATTTATGAAATTATAATATCAAATATTCCTTATTTCCTTTCAATATTCTAGAAAATAATTATGTCGCTTGTGTGTACATATAGATTGTCGCCTCCACAAAGAGACATGATATGTTTTTCATTTTTTTTTGAGATTGAACGTAATAAGGGTATGTTTAGTGAATATAAGTTTTATCTATCACTTAAAAATTATTCTTTAAGTGGTGATATTTTATTTACCATTCTTTTTTTCTTTCCATCGATAAAATAGACCCATCATTCATGTGTATGTACGGCCTATCGTCACCAAAAATATTGAAATTCATTTTCTATCCCTAAATTTTATGAATTGAAATAAATAAATTATAATTAATTTATATTATATTTATGTAATTATTAAAATTATATAGATTATGTAACCACAATAAAATTATGTGAACCAAAACTACCAAACCAAAATATAAAAGAAAAACAAAGCAATTATCACCAGAAGTAATGATTTTAAAAAAGATTTATTGACAAATATGTGATAAAGGACTATAATTAAATCATATATGTTATGAATTATATGAGTTTTTTTTAATATATTTTTAATAAACCTGTAATTTTTATACATGCGTTTTAAAAGTGCACGAATAATGTTGAGTCTTAATGTAAGATATTTCTCATCTCTCTTTTATTTATAGGAGACATATTTCATATTCAACACTCATTTGTCTTGATTGGTGTATATAATTCACATTTTATAGTATTTATCAATATTATATATATTTTCATAATATTTAATGTTTTATATGATTCTATTATTTACTGGGGAATTTAATTCAAATATTTCCAAAGTGGAAAGAGATTTCATCTTCAATTATCTTCTTTTGAACATAAATTATGTTATGAAGTTGTCTTATTTTATTAAATTTATATAACACACCATTGAATTTTTATGTCATTAATTTTATTATTATTATTATAGTTAATGTTTTATTTAACATTATTCCTTTTTAGGGATTATTCTCCAATAGTTACCAAAACGGTACGGGCTTTTGTCTCACTTTTATTTCGAGGAGACACATGCCTTATACACAACTTATTTATTTCATGCAATGTATATACTAACAATGAATAAATTTTATGAATAATATTATAAATATTATGGGATAATAACACTTATATAATTTTTTTTATTTCATGGGGTTAATGATTAAAAATTTATAAAATTATAAAGGTTTGACGTTACAATCTCATTGCTTATCTTGATTGTTTAGGATTAAGTATCCAGTAATGAAATTTTCTGATCAATCTATGAATAATTTCATGAATTTTATTCTACATTAGATTTTTATAGAGAATAAATTTTTTTCCTTTAATTTTCTTATCCTTATGTTAAAAAGAGACCATAATAATGTTTTTAAGTAAAACCAATTGTATTTCTCAATTCGATCAAAAATCCTTTTTCTTTCATGTCCATGTTTTCCAAATAAAATTAAAAAATGTTTTTTATATTATCTAATTGTTTTTTAAATAAATTTTTACCCATGATTTAATTTTTAAAAATGATTTAAAATTAATATTCTTGTCATTTTCCAAATAAGCCCCTTTTTACTTTTACCAAAAAAGTGAAAGGAGTATTCATTTTAACATGTATTGTGTGAATGGTATTTCCCAATATCATAACCAATAAATGTTTTAAATATTACCTTATAAGTTTATAATGATATTTTAAACTAAATAATTTCCACAATATTTTTTTGAATTTTATGTTTTAAAGAAGTAATTTCCAAAGTATAAATTTTTTTTCCTCAATAAATCTTCCAAGTGATCTTTCAAAATCATTTTTCATCTAAGATAACAAATCTTTATGTTAATTAAGATTTAATGAGGATATTAACCAATGATTCCATCCTTATTATTTCTCTAGACGGATCATTTTTAAAATAAAAATATTTGTACGAAACTCATTCCTTTTCAATGAGTTATTCTATGATGAAATGACGAAATGTTTATTGAACTCGTTTCCTTTTCACGAGTTATGTTATAATATAAATTTTATGAATCCCATTTATTTCCATGGGTTATGATATGCTGAATTTTTTATGATCTTTTTTCATATATATGTTAAATTTTCATTGTGTTATAGGTGTTAAATATATCGCCCTTAAAATTATTACATAAATATGGATAACTCATCAGAAAATATGTTATGTGTGAACCTGATTTCATGTTCACAATGTTACATCTAAATCTGGTTTTTATTTCTATAAGATTAGGTATGGGCCTAGAATTCATATAGATAAGGCTATCTATGTATATTTATTTATCTTCATAATATTATGTGTGGACCTTATTTTATTTTCATAAGGTTATTTTTTTACTTAGTTTCTTGTCCATGATGTTATGTGTAGACCTAGTTTAATGTTCCTAAGGTTATGTGTTGACCGGGTTTAATGTCCATAAATTTATGATAGTTCTTTATTTCATTTCCCTAACTTAATGAGCAAACCTATGTTTATTTATACATGTTCACAATGTTATGATCTTATGTTTATTCCACATTCCAATATCTATGTTATGTTCCCATCGTTTGTATTCATTGATTTCCTCTATGATTCATGTCATATAAACTATCAATATTTATCACATGAATAAATATTATTGTTGATTTCATATAGATTGTGGTTTTCAAATGTTATTCTCAAATTCACATACCCTTATTGTCATGGTATGCATATGTGATCGTAGATATATCCCTTATTGAACCTCACTGGGCATCTGAGCTCACCATTTCTTTTGTTTCCCTTCCCTATGTTATGAAGAAATTTTTTAAGTAGGGTGTGTCTAAGAAGTGTAATATGTGGGAATATATTCATGGGTGATATTGGGTATTATTCCAAAAAAAGAATATTGTGTTACTAGTCTCCAAATACACTAAACCTTTATAGTGCTTGGGTTTGTATTTAGGAGATGTGTTGAGTATTCATCTAAAAATATGTAATATTTCTAAAGACCCAAGCTTGACGTACATGGAAATTACATTTATTTTGTAGATTGCATAATACATTACACAAATAGATGCCCAAATACTATATTAGTTTAGTGATTTTGGAAATATGGAACACATTATTCTATCTTGGCGAAAGATCTTAAATATCTCCCAAAAATATCTTCCCTATTAGTTTTCCTACCCAAAACCTTTCTTTATATCCTAAGGAAAAGAAAACATAAAAAATGTGAGCTCAAAAGGTCCTTTTATTAGCACTTTTTTTAGCGTTGATAAAAGTTAAAAAACATTAAAAAATAAAAAATATATATCTGCAATTTGGAAATGGGATTTAATAGTGCCCTCATCACCCATTTAGCAGTTCCCTGACCCCACCCCATCCAGCACTCCCCTAAAACACTGTCGCATCCTTTAACATCACACTCAACCCCTTTAATAGCATTATCCATTATTTCCCACATGAATGTGTGACCTGCCTCCCACTGGATTCAAACTCAAGACCTCTTGCCTGCGCGCCAAAGAATTTATCACTCCACTATATTGCTTTTCTCTTTATTTATTAATATATCTATTTATTTATATATATATTTAGTTATATTTCTTTTTATATTAATATATATTAATATTAATGTATATTTATATTAATATATATTTATATTGACATATATATTTTATATTAATATATACATATATATATTTAGTTATATTAATATATATATATATATATATATTTAGTTACATTAATATATATATATATATATCTGTATATTAATATATATTTATATATTAACATATATATATAGTTATATTAATATACGGATATATATATTTTTTTAAAAGGTGATCCCTTGGTCAAAAATGACCAAAGCCTAAATATTATTAAAAAGGAAGAAAGATTAAAAGAGTCTAAAAGACGGGATCATATTATAATCTTTTTCGTATATTAATATATATTTATAAGATAAATTTTAAATACATTTAAAAAATATGCTTTTTTGTGTGTGTTTATAAATAAATAAATACATATATACAACACACACACATATTATATGTGTATTTCTAAGTATAATTATACATATTTATATATATATATATAAATATTATATATTAATATGTATATCAATATGTTTAGAATATATAGATAATATATATTAGTTTTTCAATACAAATGCACACAAATATATATAAACACACACACAAACCCATCATATAGGTATATAAATATTATTATATTTTTATTTTCAATAAAATTCATATTAGATTTTTATTTAGATAAGCATTATATATTGGGAAATATATTTTATATGTAATTATGAAAAATTATTTATTTATAAAATTAAATTTTTATGGGTAAATATATATATATATATATATATATATATATTGTTATATAATTGATTGTAAGTAACATTACATCATGAAAAATGATTAAATTTTAAATCTATAATATCAACAAAAATGTAACCCCTCATAATAAATTTTTTCCTTAGTGAAAAAGGTCAAAAATGCCCCCTGAAATGAGGCTGAAATTCCATCAAATGTTAAAATATTTGGGTATCCCGACTAAAAACTCGATTTTGGAGGCCTTTTGGGCTTTTTTGGCCTTGAAAATATGAAAGAAGATTCTCCCTCATCACTAGTGTGTAGAGCGCATCGCTGGCTTAGATTTTATTTACTATAGAGCTCTAATAGACACCCGGATCAAAAGTTATGGTTTTTTGAAGTTTGAGTTACATTTTAAACTTATTTTAGATCTTTTATTAATTTTTTTGATTTTTTTATGTCTTAAAATTATTATTAAATAATTATTAGTCAATGATAATTATCATATAATCAATTAATAATATTTTTTAAAGTATTTAAAATATGTTTTCACTAAATTTATTATATATTAAATTAAATAGTCTATTTACACTTATATAAAACATATTTAAAAAAATATATTTTACATTATATCAATATAAATATACTTATATATCAAAATATTATTTTTCATGAAAAAATATTTTTTTTAAAATAAACACTTTATCAGTGCTAGTAAAATGCACTGATAATCCCCCCCCCCCTTCTCAGCACTACTAAAAAAGAACTGATAAAGGGGTACCCATTATCAGTGCTTTTTTTAGCGCTGACAAAGGGTGGCACTGTGGAAACCTAGTTTTGTGGTAGTGGTTGTATTTTCCTTTTTAAAATTCTGACACATATTTTTATAAATAATTACATTGATAAAAATCTATTATTGTATATTATTCATAGGATTGTTGGTTTTTATTGTTGATATAATATTATAGTCTAATTTTAACATATATTTTATATTATTTCATTTATGTTGCACAGTGTTCTTCTATTGTTACATCCACTAAATCATGTTTCCTCTTTCATTACTCTTAAAATTTAGTGTAAATTTATTTCATCCTATTAAGTAATCATTGAGATCTATACACCTTTATTATTAATTCTCCTATTCCCAATCATACTACATCTTTTTTTATGGATTGTATTTGCTTAGTTACATTCAAACTAATAATACCTTTTTAATTATCTTAGTCTTCTGCATCTACTTATTCTTCTTTCAAGTTTCTTTTTGATGGGTGTTATCCTTCATACGTATACTTTCCATAATTTTATAATAATTATTATAAAATAATATGTGGAATCTATTTCATGTGAGAACATATTTTCCATTATCCCAGTGCCGGTATCCTCTATAAAAAACTATCTTGTGGGTTTTTTTCATAAATACTGAAACCAAAGAATGTGTGAATTAATATTAAATTATTATAATTATTCCTTTTATGTAATGGTATAAAATAATAATCTTTTATATTATGTTAATAAGGTTCTATGATACTGATAAAATGCATATAATACTTAAAAACTTATTGTGTGACAATGCATCACATAAAATATCACATGTTTCCATATTTTATTATATACTTCATTGCCAATTATAACATGAAGATGTAAAATTTTTAATATATTTTCCTTCTCTATGGTACAATTATTTATATTAACATCATTTCTTCCAAAATAATTCTTCTCAGGTTGAAAAAATTATCATAACCACATCCATTTAACCACATATAGTGTAGTATTTAGTATAAAATTCTTTCCTATTCCCATTTAAATGATTCAAAAACATCATTTTATTTTTTTAATTGCATTCATTAACTTATTAACATATATATATATATATATATATATATTAATTTTACTTAAAACTCTTACTATTTCACATGTGATTCATTTTTACTATTTATATACAATCTCATGTATTTCCCAAAAAAACTTAATCAAAATAATTCTAGATTCAAGATAATTTTGTGACTTTTTCAATCTCTTTAGATTGAATAATATGATCTTTAACCCTTATAACATTATCCTTTTGATATTAATTATATATATTAACAAATTTGAATGTAAATTTTATCACTTAAGAATTTTTAACAAGGGCCTCAGTCTTATACTGTTTTTCATCTATTACTTTATCCTTTTCTTTGAACTCAATATAGTTTTTTTAAAATATTATATTAAGATATTAAACTTTTGAGATAGTAGATTATAGTGAAAGTCTTGGTTACTCTAGAAATTTACATATTCTAGATCTTTATATAGCCAAATTTTATTTATTTTTTATTTTTTCATATGAAATTGAGACACTCAATTCTAAATTAAGTCAATTCATTCTATCACAATTAAATAAGATCTCAATAGAATCATCTGACTAGTCATTCAGAATTTTTTATTCCCTGTAATAATTTTTTTGGCATAGTGAAACCTCTTTATTTTTATTAACAACATTTATACAACTGAATCTTACTTTTTTAGATATATTCAATAGTTTTACTTTACATAACCATTTTGTACACATCATCTATTAAATCATCCTTTAAGGCTATCTTTATGATTCTATCAAATCTATAATTTATATTTCATGTTGAAATTAATGTTTATATATTATTTATTAGTGATGATTTATAAAAAAAACTATAATAAATATAAATATCCCCTTATAGCTATAATAGAAACTCATATTTCCATGTAGTGCATCAACTACTATTAAACCTGAGGATTCACTTTTATATGCTATCAAATAGTGGATCTCTTTAATTTTCTTCTCCCATTTTCATTAGTTTCTTTTTTAATAATTAATACCTTTATAAATTTTCTATAAAGTTATAAAAAATTGTTATTATTTACAATAAGAGTCTCTTACTTATCTTTCATCAAAGTTTTAAAATTCACAATCATCATTACTTGGTAACTTGGTACAACATATTTCTTAGATATTTTAACATAATTAGAAGGATAGAGTAAAGTTTTTATATAAATCACTCAATTATATTCATATTCCATGAGTTATTATACACCTATAACTTACTTAATAACATTTTCAAATAAAGTAAAGTGTAAAATTATTTTCATTTATTACATCATGAACTCTCTTATTTTAATTACCTGGGTGAGTTTAATAAAAAAATGGTGTTAATATATCATCATCACACATGTAACCATAACTATGTATATATATATTTAAAATTTCAAAAATTTACACCTTCGAAAAATGTAATACTCTTTTATGTTTCATAAAATTCCAAAAAACCCCTTATAAACAGGGGTATATTGGCCAAGTTTTTAAAACATAAATAATTATTTAAAAAATAAAATCAAATATAATCAATGAGTTAAAAATATAAATAAATTAAATAATAGATCTAATTGATAGAAAATATTGAGTATAAAATAAAATATGGGTCCAAAAAATCATGGCTTTAACATGACCAGTTAGAAAACCAAACTATTTTAAGGCACCCATAGTGGGGTTGAATCGGTGTGTAACTGTATCAACTTATTTTAAACCTTTATTAATATAATTTTTTATAAGTCTATTAATATATTTGATTAATTATTATTTGGTTATTTTATTTAACTTCTTTGTTAACTTTAATCTAATTAATTCCACTATAGAACCCACACAAAATGAAAATTAAATCATGTAAAAGGGGATTAAAATCATTTGCTTTGTTCACCCCAATGTGGTTCCAATCAAAGGAAAATGTATGAATAAATAAATTCCTGAAAAAATCACTAAATTACTCCTATTAATGGATTTCAAGGAGTTCACTCTTCTGATAGACTCATAACCTTAAAATTTATTAGTTTTATCTCACTACTCTACCATGGGTCTACCCCAATGTGGGTCACTACAATTACAAAGAGGGTCTTATAACAACCAGAACTATTATGAATAAAATTCCAAATTTTTATTTAATTAAATGTATTCTGGTTATAAAAACCACATGAAGTTCTTTTGTTTCATTATATCCAATTGTATTTAGACTACCGTTAAGTATCATTACCATTGATAATATAGTTTTTGAACAGTGATCACATGACTAGTATAAATGTATGGTTTTTTTAACTAAACCTTTTGACATAGACAAAAGAACTAATGTCCTTAACAACTAGGATCATACACTATGAATCCCGTTTTTTAGATCTTATGCGGGAGATATAATTTATTGGATTTTCCACTGACCAAACCCAATCTGAGATCTAACAACATAAGCACAAGTGAAACCTTTGATGGGAGAAGTTCAAGCACATCGAGATCATGGACCAAACCATGTTTACTGAATGGCCCCATGAAATCCCCACTACCGTACACATCACAATTTGGGTGTATTCTTGTGTATTAAATTTATATTTATCAAGAACATATAAATAGTAATATTTATGTTATTTTTTATAAAATAATTAATATATTTTAATCCTATCATTGTTACTTTGTAAATGATTTTCAAAGCACCAATTGTATTTTAGGTTAATATTCAAATTAAATTAATGAATTTCTTAATTAAATGATTTTTTAAATACATAATATTGTAATAAAATATTATTATTAATTAATTTTTATCAAATATAAATTTTTATATAATTTTTATGAAGTCAAATGTAATTTTTTATTAGGGTTCAAAAAATTGTTATTGTCAAAAACTAGGTATTTTAAATAAATGTTTATTTTTATTTTAAAAGTGGAAATTTACATATTTCGAAAAATATTTATATAAAATGAATATTATTTTTTAAATCAAGATTTTTAAATTATCCAATTTTTAGTTTTTCATAATTTTCTGAGATAGTTGAATTTTCAGGTTGAAATTTAATACTATATAAATATACATTTTGTTTGATGACATCAAAATGACCCAAAAGTGATGAAATAAGTAATATAATTAGGATAAATGGTAAAATATATGTTACCCCTTTAAAATAATTTGATTTTAATGTTATTTTATTCATTTTTTAAATCCATTATTAATCTTCCAAGAGTTATAATATATTTTATGCTTTTAAAATAATTTTTTAAGAATGTGACTCACATCCACATCACCAATGGTAATATTTTAATATTTTCATACATTTAACAGATAAAATAATTTAAACCACTAAAATTTGGCATAAATCATGTCCAAACACCATGTGATGGTTTGTGGTTTTTGATATTTTATTATGTATAGTCCAAAACCAAAATAATAATGAAATCCCAAAAATTTCCTATATAAACCCACCCAAGACCCAAATTATTTTCACTAAAAAACCTAATGGAAAATCCAAACTCTGAAATACACTCAATATATTCCTACAAAGGTTCCTAAAATCTTTCAAGAAGCCCCTCCCAAGCCTTTGGAGTAACAAATTCAAGTAACGGAACCTCATATTCCACTCTCCTCTTTTATCAAGTAGTAATTTTTTGTTATGTCTTTTAATTTCCATTTTCTTATGATGGGATATTAAATTAAATATTTACCTTAATTTATATTTTATTTATAAGTTATTATATCTTCCTTTCACTCTCATTAATCCTCCCATTATAATTTATGTACACCTGTTACCATGCTGAAATTTCATAAGAGTTCTTTCCTTTTCCTCTTTCTTCAAGTTTATTTATTATGTTTCACTTTATTTTTTGAATTCCGTAAATTGGAAAATGTATTTACATTTCCATGTTACTATATATTTAATATCTAAATTATTATATAACTTTTTCACTCTCCTCAATCAATTTTATGAATTTTTATTTGACATCGTTATGCTGCCGAAATTGCACCATGATTTTCCATTCCAAAACAATTATGTAGTGAATACCATACCCATTTTATATCATGGATATTATACTTTATAGACATATAATTATTTCATTTGTTACATTTATTTATTTATTTCACACTCCTTTATCTAGGAATAAATTATCATGATGAATGAATCCATGTTAATTTGTCTATGTGCCACACTTAATCCTGAGAATGAAATAAAATTGACATGTGCACCAAGAATTATATAGAGATCCAATGCATTGGGTAATGGTTAGTATCATTGTACATCAGATTGGGATAAGGGTATTACCTTATTCCTTTATGTTACTTTTTACACTATGATATATTTGCAGGTTTTTCCTTTACATATGTTTATGATGTTGTGTTTTAAGTTGTTTCCACATTTCCCATGTTATATCATGCCTTATTATTCATTTTCATTTTATCCTCCATTGATATGCCTATTTTCTAACATGTATTGTATTATTAATGTTATGACTTTATTATTCACTTACTGATCTTTATAGCACGCCCATTTCTTCTGTAGGTCTTCAGGTAATCCAATGCAGTGTTAAGTGTGAAGGACCATTTTGATCGTGTTAATGAATTTTTCAACAAAGACGTTGTTTTTTATGTTTTAAGTTGTTATGTAATATACCTAATTTCCAAAATAAACTATACCAAACAATTATTTGGGTTTTATTAAGTTAAATTTTATGAAATAAATAATTTCTAAATTTAAAATAAAGATCAGGGCTATTATAGTTGGTATCAGATGATAGGATTAGTTATTTTGGGATTGGGATTAGAAAACTTTAGCAAAACCCATAGACATAAGACTAAGGATAAAAAAAATCCTAAAATTTTGTAAATTATAGATTAAGTGGTATATTAGGAAAATATATCTCTATCTAAATACTACAGGAGGATGTGGTTCTAGAAAATATATACCTAGGGGTAACAACATCAACAAGATATTACGGGCCCAACTCGGGGTAATCAGGTACACAAAAACAGTCCTTACTATGCACCTGGTATGACACTCCCGAGGTATATACTTTATAAAATTAATAATCTCATTATGAACCATAATTAAGTAAATAAGTAGAAATTCCCATAATAATATGTGTTATGAAATATATCGTGGATAACATAGGTTGAAGCCTAGAAACTCATAAGTTAAGGAGATAAATGAAATTTATAAGTTATCACTTTAATGACATTAGATTCCACTATATGTGTTTAATATTTTAAAATGATTATACCTAATTTTCCTTTTATTCTATCCAATGTCCAGTAATATGAAGAATCGGGTTAACAACTGATGTGAAGGGAAATGTGATAACTACCCCAATGAGATTCCAAACCTGATGGTAGTGGGAATCACAAACTTTATCATGATACTCTCTCAGATAACTCAAGTTATGAATTGAAACATGTATTACGAAGGTAACCCACCCACCCCCTAAAGAGACAAAAACTCATAATCTAGAGCTTCATATGACAAAGGTCTCCTACTATAAATGGGTCATCTGATCCCTTAATCACGGAACAATAAATCAACTCTATTGAGAAGATCTTTTACATACTTTAATGTTTTGAAAAAGGGAAGGTTTCTCTGGATATTTATCATATGGAGTGAGAAGCTAATCAGTGTTCGAAATTTATCAATAATATGAAGTCTGAGGTAGATATCAATGTAATAGAGTGGAAATAATTCTAGTAAAGAAATTGAAAAATATTTTCCTCTCCCTATCTGTCTTAAAATTGAAAGGGATTTCATTTCCCCCAAGCAAAAAGGTGAAGAATATATCAGGGGGTATGAGGAAACCTTCACAATACTTGTGCAATATGCCTATATATTTTTTCTTTCCACCAAATTTAATGTTGACCACTTCTTTGGTGGTTAAATCCAAGTCTATGAAAAGTTAGGGAAATTAGCGACTTTGATAGCTATGAGGAAATTTTTTGATATGTCCTTAAATTCAAAATAGAGATAATATAATTCCAAGGGTATTATGGGGATAATAATCATAAATTGGAGTTTAATTATAGAATTTTTATGCATTAATCCAATGGTGCTGAGAAATGTAAGTATCCCACTTATCAAATGTGTGGAAAGAAGCACCATGAAAACTGCCAAAGGGGAACAAGGAAATGATTTATGTGCGGAAGATAAGAACAAGAGGACAATGGTTTCTAATATGTGAAACCCACCAATGTGACAAAGTAAAGGAATACTCCATTCAAACCTCAATTCATTGTTAATTACTTCAACTACAAGGAACCAGGTCACTTTGAAAACAAGTCCACTAAGCCAAGGGTTTTTTGGAGAAAATCAATAACCTATGAGGCAGAAAGGGTGAGATTTTTCTATCACAACCACTGAGGTAGATCTTAAAAATGATGTGGTGATAGGTATCTTAGTTATTCATTCATGAATAGTGAACTTACATTTTTATTCTATTTCTATGTATTCCAACATATCGCAAAATTTTAGTAGAACTATTCAAACACCATCACAAAGCATGGAAGTAAAGATATCGATGAAAATGGAAAATGGGGATTTTATTTCATCCCAAGTATATAACTCCTCCTCTATCAATATTTCTAGGATGAACTTCCCATAAAACCTTTTCATACTCCCTTTGACAGAATTTTCTGCAATTCTAAGCTTGGATTGGCTTTCCCTATATAGACACAATATACATTTTCCATGGGAAGGAAATCACTCTTTGTATTGTGAATCGACCCCCGATTCTATACAAGTGAAAAGAGAAGGATGAATATTCTTTAGCACCATAGTCTCATGCATGGATATTATTTCCCAATGAGTAAGAATATCTAGCTTAAATGAATGAGTCTAGGGAAAGAACCATCATCGAAGACTTTTGTTATTGTGAGAGAATACACTGATGTGTTTCTCAAGGAGCTTTCCATTCTTCCTCCAAGCCAAGAGGTTGAATTTTTCAATCAATATTATACCTAGGGTGTTTCTAATATCCAACACTTTATATAGGATGATTGTTGAGGAACATGAGGTGATAAAGAAACAAATACATGAGAATCTAGATAAAGGGTTTATATTCCCAAGTGTTTCAACATTGGGTGCACCAGTCCTCTTCATTAATAAGAAGGTTAGTTAAATGTTTCTTTCCATTGATTATCCTGATCTCATTAAGATCATGATAAAGAAAAAATATCATATTCCTCAATTTGATTACTTTTTTTATCAGCTCTGTGTAGAAAAAACTTCTCCAAGGCGGATATTCAGTCATGATATTATCAAGTAAGGGTAAAGAATAAATATATCCCCAAGACCTCTTTTCATACAAAGTACAAGCATTGTGAATTCATAGTCATACCATTCATACTCAATAATGCTTTATAAATATTAATGAACTTGATGAATATAGTCTTTATAGATTACCTCAATAAATTTGTGATAGACTTTATATATGATATTCTAATATGATACAATACCAAAGAGGACCAAGAGGAGAATCTAAGCACCATTCTAAAGGCCTTAATAAAGGAGAATCTCAATGAAAAGTACAAAAAGTGTGAGTTTTGGTTGAAGTAAGTATCGTTATTAAGGAATATCATCACAAGAAATGGGGTATATTCGGATCCTTCAAAGAAAAAAACAATTCATGGATGGATGAGGCCAACATCTTTCATAGATATTTATAGCTTCCTTGGGTAATCTGGATATTATCTCCAATTTTTGATAAATTTCTCATGATTTTAAAACCCTATTACTAAGCTAACTGAGAAGGTGGTCAAGATTCCTTAGAATGAAGAATGTGATGAAGGATTCATGGATTTTAAAAGTATTCTTATCATTGCCCCTATGCTAACACTACCCACATGTGGGAAACTATTAACAATTTTTTGGGATGCTTCAAAGAAGGGATGGGTTGTGTGATGATGAAAAATAAAAATTCAATACAGACACCTCAGGGAATTTGAAAATTATTGAGAAAAAAATCCCACACATGAAGTTAGGGAATGAAAACATTGAGGACCTCAAATGGTCAAGGATATGGTGGAGAAGGTTAAGACCGTTCAGTTGCACATCAAGGATACTCAGATTCGATAGAAGAGATATGGGGACAATCATCGACGAGACCTAGAGTTCGATATTAGGGACATGGTATTTTTCATGAACCAGGCTAGGTCGCCATCTAACCCAGCACCCAACCCGATCCGCGACATGTCCTGAAGGGTGTTCCCAATCCCGACGGGCTGGCACAACTTCCCGGGTATCAAAACTAACACATGGGAATTATTTACCCGAAAAGTAAACACAAAACAACTGATAAGATAAATAAACTAAAACTAAAAATAGACAACCAAATGGGGCCTTAAACTAAAATTCAAATTTAAGGTTTACAACTTGAACTAAAATCCAGGATGTAATGACAAGAAAAGAAGCTAATACTCTAACTCAAACCTCCCAGCAACAAGAGAGGTGCAAAATCCATAAGATACAACACCAACCTGCATGGAAAGACCATAAACAACCCAAACCACCATCCCTGAGCATGATATCACAACCTAGAATACACAAGAAATAAGGTCTACATACACCCAAAGGTGTATGTAGGGTGTAATCCAAGATCCCAGTAGGAAGTCACCCAACAAAAAGGTTCCATTCCCCAACATCAGAAAGATAATTTAACTTTCTTATTTAAAACCATGATCTTAAAATGCTTTTAAGGAAAACATTTAAAAATTGAAAGTGAAAATAAAAGAGTACTGAAAGAAAAACCTTTTCACAATACTACCTTAAAATTGAAGGGAAATTTTATAAAGAACATGCGCATACTCAAGTGCTCCTCTGTATGCCGACAAAAGGCACTACGTCATGAATAATAGAGCACTACAGGTAAATCCCCTAAGTATTATCTAGCTCAAGTGGGACCCTGGAACCTCGTGTCTTAGTGAAACATGGCTTAGAAACCACGACTCTCAAAAAATATGGCTTAAAAGACCACGACCCTCAGAAAAAGTGGCTTAGAAGACGACGACCCTCAGTAATTCATATGTTTAGTTAGTATTTCAATCGTCAATCTAGCTAAGTGAAATAGGGATGATACCACTCTGGATCACCAGCGCACTAGTTCTGGTCCTCCCACCTAGATACCAGGGGTTTTTCCTTGTGCTCAATCAAGTTTCACATCCACAGAGCAAATTTATTTCTCATATCACAGAACAAACAAGACATTACACACAAAAGTCACATTGGCATACCCAAACAACATTTCAAAAACTCACACACACCAAAATGCCTTTCCAAAATATATTTGTTGTTACTTAATCATTTAGAAAATCCCCATTTGGAAACACTAAAAGAAAAACATAAACAATTCTCACAACTAAGAAAGAATTATTTAAATAACACAACAAGGTCTGACACAAATAAACACACCCAATTACAAATAGGAGAGTCATTTCAAACTACTTTCTCAATAAATTGTCCTTCAAACTAGTTTTTCACCAAATAAACATTTAACTGAACCATTTTCACCACTTATAAAACAACACCAAGTGACGTAAAGTGGGTTTACACCAAAATGTCTCATTTTATATAAACATGCTACTTTAAATACAAACACATATTCAACTTTTACCAAATACTAATTTCATTCCATCTCAATAAATCAATAAATCATTTAAACAATTTGTTAAATCATTTCAACATAAACCAAGAACACTTTACACCAAAAACCACTTTATCCCATAAAGAGACATCACTTTAAAACCAAATACTGAAGGTAACAATATCAAAACATGTTTTCCAATCTTCAAATAGTTTACAATTAAATTTCAAGTGTGTACAAGAAGTCAACATGACCAAAATGACTCATTTTCCTTTGAAAACGCCCATTTAAATATTCACAAACCTCAAAGAACTTGAAAAAACACTTTTCACCTACCAAACATCCACAAAAAACCTTCTCAACCATGTTTTACATCTTAAACGCCACTTAAATAAACAATTACAAAATTAATGAAAAATCACACATGCATACCACATAGCCTCACTTTAAAACACAAAAATATTAGATGTCATAACCATTTTCAAATCAATTACACATCCCAACCCTTCTAAAACACCATTCTCACCCCTATAACATACTCAACGTTCATAATATTAGTCAACACATCAAAAAAATTTATCTTTAAAAAAACTCAATTTAATCACACCCGTACCTAAGATTTCTTGAAAACACAATTTTTACACCTTAAACAATTAACTAAAATGCACCTAAAGATTTCAACAACACAACAAGCATGAAATACATTGGCATTTACTTAAAAAAATTTAAATTTATCAAATATTCATATCGAATCACGTCTAAAATAAAATTCGCATCACGAAATTTATCATTAGAACACATTATATTTTAATTAAGGAGAAATTTAAATCATCTATAAATGGTATGTCATGGAACCACCTACCATGGTGTCCAAGACTCCAACCCTCGGTGAAAAACTTATATCGCTTGTTGTTTTCACCATAAAGAACCAAATGAGAACCTAAAAACATGAACTGAAACCATAAAAAAAATTGAACCCTAAAATCGGACCCCTAATGAGAGGAAAAACACTACAAGGAAGAAATAGGATTTCCATAGGGGCGGTCGCTGGACAGAATTTGGTCAGCATGTGGGGTCGCGGCTATATGGGGAATCGCTGGTGGAGGACGTGTCGGACCTAGCCATGTCAGAAACGGGATGTGACGGGGAGGAACTATGCATTGGAGTGGGAAGAGGGTGCAATGGAAGAAGTTTGAGGGGAGTATGGGGGGTTCACGCTCAATCAGGGGAGGCATGTCGGCCTTAGGGAACCACCAGAGAGGCTGCGGGTGGAAAGCAGCCGGTGAGGAGAGGCCAAGGGGGGGAGGTGTGGTGCCTGGGGGTACGGTTTCAGGGGGTGGGGTGCGAGGTAGTGGTCTGGCATGGGAGGGGGGTAGCGTGACGGGAAGAGGGGGGAAAGGGGGGTGTGACATGACCGAGAGAAGGGAGGGGTAGCGCAACCCTAGGAGGAAAAACAATAAATGAAAAACAAATTAAAAATAATAATAAGTGGAAATTAATAATAATAATAATAATAAAATTAACAACAACACTAATAATAAAAATGAACTAAAATAGGAATAATAATAATTGCTTAATAAAAATTATTGGTTGAGTCATCGTGTTTAGTGATGGTGGGTCTGGTTACTGATGGTATTTACTTGGAGGTTGGTATTGGAGTTTTAGTTCTCTATATTTTTTGTTGTGCACTTTGGGATTTTAGTTGAATTTTAGACTTTAAACCTATTTATAGTTTAAAGGCATGTTTGGTTGTCTATTTTCATTTTTAGTTTATTTATCTTGTTAGTTGTTCGCCTATCTTTTATTTTGGTTAAATTTTTCCCATGTAATATTTTGATACCTAGGTACTTGTGCCAGCCTGTGGGGAATAGGAACGCCCTTCGGGCCATGTCGTGGATTGGTTAGGGTGCCGGGTCAGATGGAGACCTGGCCTAGTTCATGACAGTATTCCATGGAATATCTCCATGGAATAAAGTAATGATATTTTTGAATAAGGGAAAGATTAGACCAAGGTAAATCAGCCATATTGAAATCATTATTGAATCAGAGTAGTGGATTATCAGTTTTCACTCCCATAAAAACTATATCAAGTACATGATTTTTTCCATGTATCCCTCTTGAGAAATTACATACGAAACCCCACATATGTACTCAAATCAAAGGTGGTACCATTGGATAATGATATTTCCTACGAAGAATAGTCGGTGAAGATCATATATCATAGAGAAAAAGTTTTACAAAATAAAACAATGCCCCATGTATAAGTGTTATGGAGAAACCACAAATTTGAAGAAGAAAAATGGTAACTAGATGAGTTGGTGAAGTGGAGTTACCCTCATATATTTTACTACATGAAAGGAAATTTTTGTAGGTAAAATTTATAAAGGTGGAAGATTGTAATGACCTAAACTGTTAGGAATAAAATTACCCCTTTTGATTTAATTAAATGTCTTATGGTCATAGAAAACACGTTCATTTTTTTTGTTTTATTATATCCAATTGGATTTAGATGACCGTTAAGTATCATAACCATTGATAGTATAGTCGTTAAATAGTGATCACATGGATAGTATAAATATAGGGTTTTGTAATTAATCATTTTGACATAGACAAAGTAAGTGATGGCCTCAAACAGTAGAATCATACCCTATGAAGCCCATTTATTGGAGCTTCGAAGGGAGATGGAATTTCTCGGATTTTACCTTTTCTAAGACCAACCTGAGATCCAACAACTTAAGAAAGAGAGAAACCATTTATGGGAGAAGTTCAAGTTCATCGAGAACACGGCCCAAACAATGTTTGTTGAATGACCCCATGAAATCCCCAACATCATGCAACTCACTATTAGGGTGTATACTGGTGTATTAAAGGGATATGTATCCAGAACCTATAAATCTTAATATGTATGCTTTTTTGTATTAAATAATGAATTTATTTCAATCCTATTTTTTTTACTTTGTAAATTATTTTTAAAGAAAAAATTGTATTTTTGGTTCATATACAAACTCAATTATTAAATTTATGAATTAATGGACTTTTGAAACAAAAAATATTTTTACAAAATATTGTTATAAAATAATTTTTATCAAATATAAAATTTTATAAAATTTTTATGAAGTCAAATGTAATTTTTAATAATGTTTCAAAAAACAGTTATTGTTAAAAACCCGTCATATTCAATAAATATGGGTTTTTATTATAAAAGTGAAAAGTCAGATATTGTTAAAATTATTTAGATACACTGAATATTATTTTTGGAATGAGGATATCAAAATTATACAATGGTTAATTTTTCATAATTTTCTAAGAGATTCAAATTTCCGGGTAAAAATTAAATACCGTATAATTATACGTTGTGTTTTATGACATCATAATGACCCAAAAGTGACGTAATAAGTGATATAAATTGGATTAATGACCAAATATATGTTTTCCCTTTAAAATAATTTGATTTTAAGTTTATTTTATTTAATTTTTAAAGACATTGTGAATCCTTCAAGAGTTAAAATATATTTTATGATTTTAAAATCAATTATTTTAGAGTGTTACTCGCCTCCACATCACCAATGGTAATATTTTAAAATTTTAGGACCATGGACTTATAAAATATTTTTAACCACTACCATTTTTTATAAACCATGGGAAAAACTATGGGGTGGTTTATGGTTTTGTATATTTTATTATGTAGATTCCAAAACCAAAATAATAATGAAATATCCATCATTTCCTATATAAACCCACCCAATACCCCTTTTCTCTTCACTAAAACTCCTTTAAGAACATCCACACTCTTCCCGACACTCCCTAGAGTCCTCCCAAGGCACCCCAAATCTTCCCAGAATCCCCTACCGATCCATTTGTTTCAAACATTCAAGTAATTGAACTTCATCTTCCACTCTCCACTTCCATCAAGCACTCCTTTTATGTTTTGTTTTGAATTTTAATTAGCTTATGATGTGATATGACCTTCAAAATTACAATTAATATATATTGGATTTATAAATTATGAGTTCTTACTTTAACTATAATTAATCCTCTCATGATCCTTTATGCACACCTGTTACCATGCTGAAATTTTCTAAAGATTCATCTCTTTCTCCTCTTTCCTAAAGTTTGGTTATTATGTTACATCTTCTTTTTACAATTGCTTATATTGTGAATTGTCTCTCCATATCCATATTATAGTCATTTTCATATATAAATAATTAGAAACCCATTACTCTCTCATCAACACATTTTATGAATTTTTATGTGACGTCGTTATGCCGCTTTAATTCTACCATGATTTTCCCTTCCAAAATAATTATGTAGTGAATACCATACCCAATATATATCATGGGTATTAAACTTTATAAAAATATAATTCTTTGATTGGGTACATACATGTATTTATTTCACACTCCTTTATCCTGGAATAAATTATGATGCTGAATGAATCCATGATTGATCTATGTGGAAAACTTAAGGTAGAGAATAAAATGAAAGTGACGGGTGAACCCCGAATTATATAGCACTCTAATGAATTTTGCAAGGGTTAGTATCATGATATGTCACTTTGGGATAGGGTTTTTACCTGATTCCTTTATGGGAATTTTTCCACCATGATGTCTTGGATGTTTTATCCTTATCCTATGTTTATGAAGCAGTGTTTTAAGTTGTTGAAACATTTCCCATGTTATGATTATCATGTTATATCATGCCTTATTATTCATGTTACTTTTATGCTAAATTGATATACATATTTTCTATTGTGTATTGTCTTCATCATTTTATGCCTTTACTCTTCCCTTACTTGGATTTATATCTCACCCATTTCTTATGTATGTCCTCTAGTTATACCATGCAGTGTAAAGTGAGAAGGAATGTTTTGGTCATGTTAAATAAGTTTTCAATAAATATTTTTTTCATGATTTATTTTGTTATGTAATGTACCTAATTTACCAAAGGCACTATACCTATTGATCCCTCAGGTTCTATTAATTTTATTTTTATGCAGTAAATCATGTTTAAATGTAAAATAAATAGCATGGTTTTTATAGGCCTCCCATTAAATAAAATAATAGCTCAAAATATTATATCGTATATGCATATAATATCCCCAATGTGCACTATAACTCTTATATATATAATATTAAACTTAAAATTTTCTCTCCTTTAACATAAATAAATATAAGACTACTCAAACTCAATCAATAATCCCCACTGCATCACTTTAATTTTCTCTTCAAATATTTTTTTTATCTTTTTTCACTCTAAGATTTTAGTTTTCAAATATAGCTTCATTGACTTAAACTCTCTCTTTAATGAACTCAAATAATCAAAAAAAAATTAATAATATAAATTTTCAATATTTTTCTATTTTTTAAACATTTCATCTACTTCTAATATAATATCTATCTTTAACTTATTAAAAATCTAAACATTATAAAATCATTCTATATGGAAAAAAATGTTATTTAATTTTCAACCTGATTAATCGAAAAAATTATATCAAGAATGTTGTATATTTTCATAAACTCCAAGATCATTAATCCCATATAATATAAAATATCATGGATTAATTATTTCATACGGTATTTCAAAATCCTAAAATAATTAATATTCCATTCAAGGCTCTATGATCTTCTCTTTACATTATTTCTTTTTATATGATGATCTTATCCACAGTAACCAAATGAATCCATTTGATTCTATGTGTAATAAAATTTCACATATAAATATATTACATATAATATGTTCTATTAATACTACACAAAACATATATCTCTAGGGAACATTTGAAACAAAAACAAAACATTTTCAACTCAAATGAAACATTTTATTTCAACTTATCCAATAAATGTTTTCCCAAAAATAGAAAAATTCATTCATATAAAAATTATCCCTATTTTTAAAACAAAAACAATTCAGGCTTACCATGGAACATTTAATTTAAAAATAACCATGTTATATTATTTTTTTAGAAATAAATAATTTTTTATGGTAATATTTAGGTTTAACTTAACCATTTGATATTTCTTATTGTCCAAAGAATATTTGTCCATAGAATATTTTATTTTCATGTAACATATATCCAAATAATTTTTTCTTACAGCAAATTATATTGGAATAAAACATATATCCACTTAATATATATCCATAGAATATACCTTCCAACCACAAAAACACAAAATATATATCCACAAGATATATATTTATTGTACAAAACATAACATATCATTCTACTAAGAAATATACATATATTATAGAATATATCCTCTTCATATAGAATGGATCATATACTCCTAAAAAACATATACTCACTATCACTGGACATATATTCATACTGAATGTGTACTTGAAATCACTAGAACATAACACATATTATAACATTATATATATCTGTATAAAAATATACTCACACTCTTTAGAAAATAATATATATATTAACAATTTATAATCACATAATTATATTTCACTAACACAAAATAAATAATATAATAGAAAAAAACCATAACATTTTAAATATGTAGCAACTACACTACAAGTCTTAGTTCAGTATAGACCTCCCCGGAACATCAGACATGAAAGTAATTTAACAATAATTTCCTAATACCCTCATCATTAAAAAGCAATTAAAAATTATATATTCATTCAATTATAAAATTATACAACCTTTCCCATGATCCTTCATTAATCATGTCTTCAAAGTACATTGATAACGGACCAATAATTATCAGTATATTAAATCACATATTTACATTATGTTGTATCACACCAAGACTATTAATATATTCACCAATTTAAATAAAATCAAGGAAGGTAAAATTGAATTTAAACACCTTAAAAATAATATATTAAAAAAATTCATTTAAAAAATTGGAAACTTCGTTAATAAATTAGTTTAATAGTCATTAATTTTTTGTACGTAGATATATGTTTCATGTTTTTGATAGTGGTCAAAAAATTAATTTTTATATTTCATGAATATTTTTATTAGAAATCTCCAAAATTGAAAGTGTATTTTTACATTAAAAACTTTTCAATGAATAATATAAAATAATTATGATTATATAAAATTGTATTAGTGGTATTATGATAATAAAAAGAGTATTTCATGGATTTAGAAAGTAAATAGTTTATCTAGATGAGTGCTTCATCTTGGGTTATGCTGGTTTTATTTTCCAAGTATATTGATAATTATAAATGAATTTAAATCTATTAATAAAATTTAAATTATATTATAATTCCTAAAAAACAATACTTCTACTAAATTGAAGATTTATTCAATAATCTTAAGGGGAAATTAAGGTTTTTCGGGATTAAATTTTGATTGAGATACCACCATCTTTGGGAGAGGTATCATGATATATCTAAGAGGTATTCTCAAATTATTTATAGACATAATAAATATTTATTGATTTATATTAAACTCACTAATGATTATCTTATGTTTATGAATATTAAGAACAATATCTTACAAGGGTATCATGACTTTCTTATCAGGGAATTTTATGGTATAATTTTTTTTATTAATGATCAAAGTTAAACCAAGAATTCAAAAAGAACTTTTTTTTAAAGAACCAATAATGTATAATTTATTTTTTAAATAGCCCAAACGAAACGTTTAACTCAAATAAGATAAGTATTTAGGTAATTTGGTATCGAAAAATAGATTTTATTTTAATATAAATAACGTTAAGGTCATAATATTTTCAAAGAATTGAAAAAAAATTGTAATATTTCAAATTTACCTATGATAGTTAAACATTATCACCTAGGTTTACCCAAGTAATTTATTTGTAAAGCCCTATGTCCATATGAATTCTTAGTTTTTTATGAAAGTTTGAGTTTTAAATTATTTGAGAGGCCAAATTTTCTACCAGCTTTCATATCTAAATTTTGAGGGTTAGAACCCTTAAAAAGATTCATTTATAAAATTTAATGAAGTTATATAGGGGGGTTTTTTGTCTCATTGGTGTATGGGAAGCTTAGGAGGAGACCTAGTCATGTATCCAAGTGGATGCAGAGCCACTAACTATCCATTGGAATATTAATAGGAGTCTAGGTGTGTATAAGCTCTATAATTAGAGAGTAATCCCAGAACTGAAAAGATGGTGTGTTCTTATTTACTTTTATAGAAAATGGGGAGAAGGTTCATGTCACCCCTTGAAAACTTTTCATCATAACCCATTTTTTCGGAAATTTTATTCCCCTTTCTAGTATCATTGGTACTTTCCTCCTCTTATTTTCCTTGTTGGATCTCCTATGAATCTTGTCTATTTAGATTTTCATCATATGTGTTGGGGAGATTTAGGTAAGTCTACTCATCATATCCCTTCAATTATTTTCTACCCTCATTATCAAGTGTTTTTAAGACTAATGTGCCCTATTTTCAGGGTGTTTGTCTATTTATTCAATTTCTCTCATTTTAAATCAAGATATCATATGAGGGCATCTCGGTGAGGATAATTTTGGTTGTATAAGTTATTTTTCCTTAAATTATTTCCATTATATTTCATTTTGTAAAATGTATTGTCACCTTATCATTGAATGACTAACCCAATATTTAAATTAATTTATTTTTTCCTTATAGATGTTTTGAAAACCCCATGGAATTAAAGTAACATGTTTAATTGGGGTGAACCTTCATTGGAGATACTAAAATGGTGAATTTATTTTATAACCTAGGATTAGGAAAATAAATATGGTGTTATAGGGAAACCTTTGTAAATGATTTATTTAATTTTGGGAATGTCAGTTTCATGGGATAACTCTTAGGAATATGTAGTACTTATTATTACATCCTGGTATTTCTTTCATTTTGGGATAGCTACTTGTGTTTTTTCTGAGGTAATTAAGGGGTTCATAGGATGACCTAAGCACTTATATCAGGTGTAGACCTAAACCTACAGCTTCTGAAGTTTTATGTGTTTCACTCGCTAATTTGTGAAGCCAGTAGCTAGATGGTAGGCTGGGAAGTGGATATAGAAATATTCAATATCCACCAACCAGACCATGCTTCATCAATGGATGGTATATAAGCTAGATAGTGGCTACCGCATTTCTATAATAGCAATGGACTCACCGATGGTGTCACTAGACAAGACTATTGGTAGAGATAGCATATAAATTGTACCTTAGAAACCCCATTATATTTATCTTATCTTCTCCCTCAAACCTAGATAAACCCAAAAGAACCTTGGGATTCATCCTTGATGGTTTTGGATCTCCCAACCTCATATCATGGAAGATTTATGTTTCAAATGAAGTAATGAATCTCTTTAGATATTTATAAATCTTATTATCCTTTGATCTCTTCTCTTCCTCTTCATTCATTCTTCTTAGATGGTATTGAAGCCTTGGGATTCATTGGATCTAGAATAATTCTTTTTATTAATGATTATATAATCTCTTATCATTTCTCCCAAGATATATCTTTATTGATTCGGTGACCTCCATCAGAGGAGACATATATCTGATTCATTGCAGTTTAATCTTGGATATTATAAGAAAGAGTTTTTATGTTGTTTCTTCTTCTTATGATTCATGTGCTTCTTGAAATATTGTTTTTTCTATTTGAAATTTGTTATTAATGGTTTTTTTAAAATTATAAATAACCCTTTTCATGAAAATGGAATTTAGAATGAATTCTTACTTATTGAAAATTAATCCTTTTTTAAGGAAAATGGCTTGTTCGCTGATATTGGTGGACTTTGTATCTAAAATGTAGACAATAATTTTAATGAAATTAGGTTGATTATTTAATTTTATTTTAAAATGGTTTAATTTTTTTATGTTCCTTAGGAATTTTTTTATGTTATTTAAAGAATAACATACAATGACACATTTTGGGAATGTTAGATATTGAGAGGAATAGTTTGGGATATATCTAACACTAAGAGGGGGTGAATCAGTGTTGGGTAATTTTTAAAAAAAATCCAAATTTTTATCCATGTACCTCTTGACCTGTTAGGATCTTTATTCTATTATTCTCTTTTTCCTGTCATATGCAATAATAGAAAGCAGTAAAAATATGAACATGATATTTTTACAAGGTTCACTACTCAATAAGAGTAGATACATCTTTTCAAGGTTTGGGAATTACTAGTGCATGGATTCTATACTATAATATGATACTTTATATATTGTATTGGATAGGAAAAAAATCCTCTAGTTAGTGTGGGTCCCAACACTTTGGATGGGGAAGGGAAAAAAATCCTATTTCAAAACTGGTGGTGACCTAGTCCAACTTAAATCCTCTAGCATGTTATTTATGCAACCACTAAAGATGGTATTCTTCTTTCTTGATAAGGTAGGTTCTTCTCTAGATATTCTTTTGTTCTCTTCACTTGGTTACTTGCAAAGTAGTAGGAAAGAAACTCTCTTCTTCTCTTCTTCTTCTTCAATGAAAACCCAATTTCACACTTCTTCTTATTTTATATTCTTCTTTTTTGAAATAACTAAATGCACTAAAACTCCTTCTTCTATCTTGGAAAGAATCACATACACCAATGTTATTATTCAAACATTGAGGATCAGCTTACTTGGCATCATCTGAATCAAATAGTCCTAAATGATTATCAATAGATTTGGACACACTCTTCCATATCGTTCTTCTTCTCTTCTCTTCTTCTTACTGAAATTAGTATTTATTCAACTGGATTTCACCCTTTTACTTATGAGTTCAATCATGAATATACTCTTTACCTTAAACACTTATTTCTTCACAAGTTCACACACATATGACCTTTTATATAAAAAGTGAATTCATGTATGTACCTTTTCATTTAAATCTTAACTTACTATATTCATGTACATGAGTCATGCACAAAGAAACACCAACCCAAATGGGGGTAGTTATTTAGAAAAGTTCTTCCTCCTTCACATGTGCAAAAAAAGCCTTGAGCTTATTCAAACAAAGAACATTCATGCTTGCATGTGTGTACTGACCTTCACCATTCAATCTCCTTATTCAATAAACATGAACCCATGCCAACAGTATAGATGTATCCATGAAAATAGGAGTGTCTTCTCACCCATTCTTTTTGAAAACCCAGGGTTCGCGATTCTTCTTCCTCACACAGCATGTATGCATGGATCTTTTTCACATAACCTTATGGATTTTGCTATTGTCTTCACAAATCACGACAAGGTTTCATATTCACCAGTTGGGTACCCATGGGATCACCTTCACGAAGCACAACGAGGGTTTGGATAACCCTATCACATGTGTGTGGCATTCCTTCGCATAGAGGTGCGGTTCTCCTTCTTCATGAGACACTTTAAGTGTTCATCGCACTAGTTGAAGGTATGTGGTGCTTTGTTCATCCTTCGCGAACCAAGAATGTAGATTCTCTGTTTTTTTAGAAACATGAGCTCTCAGGAGTATAAATAGAAGTAAATCTCTTTGGCTTTGTGTGGATACTTTTATTGGTAGGGAATGGATCTTCTTCGGGTTCTAAATCTCGACATTGAATCGGTCGAGATCTTCCCTTTGAATAACTGAGATCTTCAAATCATAAAAAAATTTCAAACCCGAGTTTGAGATATTCCAAGAATTTGAGATTGTTTCCTTTTCAAATGAGGTCCTCCTTTTCATGTGCATGTTATGAAAATCACATGAAACTCATCCTTTTCGAATACCTGAGCTTCATCCATTCAACATGTGGCCTCACAACTTCACTTGCTTCGGCCACATTTGAACTCGATATTTTATTTGCATGTATGAAAATGAAATTGAATGCATGATATTGTGGCTTTTATATGATCATCATTCAGTGGATTAGATCATCATTAATAATCAGGAGATCAATCTCAGTGGTTCGGTTGTTGCTCTATAAAACTGTGGTGTCTGGAACCCTTCGAATGATCAGAGGTAGAATATGATGATGTGGGCGCTCTACAGTTTTTGGATCATCTCAGATCAAAAATGGAAAGTGGAGACTAGATGGTGGAACTCTATATTAGATGAGTGGCGAGGATTGATTCTGCATTGTTCAAATGATGAAGAGTAACAATATTCCTTTATCCCACATCAAAACAGAGATGCGAGGATGTCGCACTATAATAATCAAGCCACTACAATAGTGGCTCAAAATTATCCTCCCCCACTCCATGGTACTGTCTCGTACCGTGTTCTATGCGGTAACACTTTGTTCCCACCCTATGCACAGGCTAGCCCCTGTACACTCCTGTAGGCCTATACACGACCCTAGATGTGGTCACAACTATGCCCAGCCCATGACACCTTCAGGGTGGGCCAAGGATGGTTCCCTCAGTGTTGTTGACCTTGAGTCCCACATGTGATGGGGTCAAGTTGGCCTTGGATTTCTTGAGGGTTGGCCTTATTTTTTAAATTAATCCCAATAAAAAAACTTCCCAAGTATAGGATGAATGGCGACCTTCAATCAAAAATCATGCATGGACACCTTTAGAACCCCAATACTCTTCATCTTTTCATTTATTTTTTTGGAATAATAATTCCAAATATCTTGAAATATCCTAAAATGGATGACACTTAAATGTTGTAAACATTGTGTCACCTTTGAAAAAAATTCTTTGAACTAAAGATCAGTGCATCAATCGTCTAATTTAAACAACATGTAGAATTTACCAAGCCTGGAATCCAATGTTATGAATCCATAACAATTATCTAGGCACCATAACTTCAACTAGTATCTATTCACTTTGGAGTTCCTTCTTTATTTTGACCATTATTGAAAACTGTTGACAATAAATACAACTTATACCCAACAATACAAAGAAGGATATTGTTGGGATCACTTTGTGTATAAGTTGTATTTTTTTCAACAATTTTCAATAATGGTCAAAATAAATAAGGAACTCCAAAGTGAATGGATACTGGCTGAAGTGATGAAGCTTGGATAATTTTTATGGATTCATATCATTGGATGTAACACTCGGGAAATTCTCCATGTTGTTCAAATCAAATTACTGCTGCACTAATCTTAAGTTCAAAGAACTTGTCTCAAAGGTGACATAGTGTTTACATCATTGAAGTGTCATCCATTAAAAAATGATTTAAGATATTTTGAATTCTTATTCCAAATTTAATAAAAGAAAATATGAAGAGGCTTACTGCTCTAAAGGTGTCCATGCCTGATCCTTATTGAAGGTAGCCATGTATCCTATAATTTGGATGTTTTTTAGGGTGATTAATTTTAAAAATAGGGTCAACCCTCAAGCAAGATAAGGCTAACTAGACCCCAACACAGGTGGGACTCAAGGTAAACCATGCGGAGAGAACCATCCATGGAAAACCCCGAAGGTATCATGGGTTGGACATAGTCATGCTCGCATTTAGGGCCATGTATGGCCAGTAGGATCACATGGGGGATAGCTTGTGCATAGGGTGGGAAAAAAGAATGCCCATAGAGAACACGGTGTGGGGCAGTACCATGGAGGGGGAGTGGAGATTTCGGAGACACTGTTAGAGTGGCTTGATTGTTATAGTGTGACTTCTCAAAATCTCTATATTGAGGTGGGACAAAGGAATGTGGTTACTATCAATCGTTTAAAAAATATGGAATCAATACTAGGAACTCATCTAATATTTCATTCCACCATCTAATCTCCATCTTCTGTGTCTAATCCGAGTTGATCCAACAATTTTATAGCATCCACGTCATCGTCTTCTACCTCTGATTGTTCAAAGGGTTCCTGATGCCACAATTCATCGGAGTTGCGACCAAACCACCAAGATCGAGCTCTCATCCATTACTATTAATCTAGGCAACTGAATGATGATCATATGAAAGCCAAAATATCATTCATACAATTTCATGTTCATACATTCAATGAAATGATCTTGTTCGAATGTGGACGAAGAATGTGAATTTGTGGGGTCACGTATTGCATGGATGAAGCTCGTGTATTCGGAAAGGATGAGTTTCATGTGATTTTTATCACATGCACATGAAAAGGAGGATCTCTTTTAAAAATTAAACACTCCTTAAATCTCGGAATATCTCAAACTCAGGTTTTATAAGTTTAAAGAACTGAAGATCTCAGTTATTCAATGGGAAGATCACGACCAATTTAATGGTGAGATTTAGAATGCAAATAAGATCCATTCCATACTTATAAAAGGATCCTCACTGATCCAAAGAGCTGTGATGATGTTTATACACCTGATAGCTCATCTTTCTCAAAAATAGAGCATCTAAGTTCCAGCATCACGAAGGACGATCAAAGCACCACAGACCTTCAATAAGTGATATGAACTCTTAAAGTGTCTCGCAAAGGATAATTGCACCTCTGTGTGAATGAAAACCAAAAACACGTGATAGGTTTATCCAAACCCTCATTGTGCTCCATAAAGTGTGATAATGTGGGTACAAAACTATTCCATATACACCCTTGTCATGGTTTTCATAGATAGAGCCATGAGACATCTGGTTTTAGGAAAAAGATCCATGCATACCTGCTTCTTGAAGAAGAAGAACCATGAACCTGTGGGTTTCACAAATAGAAGGTGAGAACACCCTCCTATTTTCATGGATACATATATACTATTGTAAAGTTTTAATTTATAGTGGAAAAGGATATTTAATAGTGAAGGTAATTATGCATATGCAAGAATGAATGTGCTTTCTTTTAAGAAGCTTGAGGCTTTGTGTGCACATGTGAAGGAGGAAGAACTTTTCTAAAGAACTACACCCATTCAGGTTGGTGTTTCTTTGTTCATGATTCATTTTCATGAAAAGAGGAAGATAATAAGACAAAGAAAAGGCACATACATGGATGCACTTTTTATATACAAGGTCGTATGTGTGTGTACTTGTGAAGAAATAAGTGTTTAAATTAAAGAGTATATGCATGCTTTCTTGAATATGTAAAAACAGTACAATACAATTGAACAAATACTAAATGAACAAAGAATAAGAGAATAGAAAAAAAAGTAGAGGGAAGAGTGTGCCCAACTCTATTTTCAATAATTCATGGAAGTTTGATTCATATGATTCCAAGTAATATGATCCTTATTGTTTGAATAATCACATAATTATATGTGATTCTTTCCAAGAAATAGTGAATTTTAGTGCATTCGTTTATTGCACTAAAGAGGAAGAAAGAAGAAGAATAAGAATTGTGTAGTTGGTCTTTCACTAAAGAAGAAGAAGATAAGAAGATAGTTTCTTTCCTACTTCTTTACAAGTAAAAAAGTGAAGAGCACTAAAGAAGAAAAATCGAAGAACCTACCTTAACAAGAAGGAAGAAGACTATCTTCAGTGCCAGTATAAAGAACCAGCTGGAGGCTTCAAGTTGGACTAGGTCATCACCAGTTCGGTAAGAGGATTGTTTCCTTTACCCCTCCAAAGTGTAGTTACCCACACTATCTAGAGGAGTTTTTTCTCTAGCCAATCAATTATAAAATTTATAACATTATAGTGGATAATCCAGTCACTTGTCATTATCATAAATAGAAAAGATGTAACTAATATTATTGAGTAGTGAACCATGTAAAAATATCATGCATATATTTTGACTTCTTTCTATTATTTTATGCGATGGGAAAAATAGAATAATAGAATCAAGATCCTAATGGTTCAAGGGGTACATGGATAAAAATTTGGAATTTGTTTAAAAAGTCCCCAACATTGATTCACCCCCCTCTCAGTGTTAGTTATATCCCAAAATGGTCCTATCAATTGGTATCGGATCCAAGCACACCTCTATTAGATTCTCCATAGTGAAGTTATTCTCCATTAAATAGTTTGGTTTCTTTCCTGATTAATAAATGAAAAGTTATTTCTGTGAAGATTCATTTTTCTTTGAGAAAAAGACCATATCCACCAATACCATGATGAACAAGAAAAATAAGGAGAAGAAAATTTTCAAGAAGAATTCCCTCTTATCTAAAGAAGAGAAAGTATATATATCTCCATCCTTGGCTGATAATGAAGACATGTCAGGCTTATAAAGTAATGATATGGTGGCTCAAGGTTCTACCAAGAAGATGGATGACCCTCCAATATTAAGTAATCAGGAGGTATGTGTTAGTACATTTGAAAATTATTATTATGATGAAAATTCTAGCGCAAGTGGTGATAATCAATCTGCAACCTCTCAAGGATTATCAGTTGACAGATTAAGAGCTATTTTGCATGATATCCTTGAATAAAGTGTATCACATGTTTGTGGTGTGTTTCAATGTACGAAATAATGTGTCACCTAGCTGGAAGAAGAAACTAGTTTTTTAGAGAAGGTATTACAAGAAAAAATTGTTGATAGTCTAAATCTCTCTAGATAGGTTGGAGCCTTTGAAGCAACAAAGAAGGAATTCTAAATAAGTTCCTCAAAATGTCTCAAAGAAGTTGAGAATAAAGTGGTAGTCAATAAGACTCTGGAAGAGAATATCCATGCACTTGAAAATGAGATGAATAATAGAATTGATGTCAAGGGTTTATATTTGGAATGAAATTACAAGAAAATCAAGGAACTTGATTCTTTGTTATAAAACAAAGTTCTGATACATGAATTGGAAGTTGAAATATTGAATAAATCTGGTGAAGAGAGGAAGATAATTATTGAAGATTTGAAAATCATCCTCAATATGAAAAGTATATAAATGGACAATCTGTTTTCCAATCTTGAGAAGACACATATTGAGCCCTATCAAAAGAAGGTGACAGTTTCTACTAGAATACAATTTTCATTGGAGGATTCTAAGTGTGAAAGAAATCCAACATGTGATAAGAAGATCATGACTTCTCTCAATGATATATCACAAGCTGTTGAGAAAGAACTGGTACCATCCATTCCAACTTGTACTAATGTTTCTAAATTTGTTTCTACAAAAATTATAGGGTATAAGAAAAATTCTAAACAAGTATGGATGAGGAAAGGTGATGAGATACCTACCACCATTTATAGGGTGTATAAGAAGAAGAAGTTGTATGGTGTTTCCCCATAGAGATCATAACAAATCAAGAATAAAGCTTAGAAACTTTATATAAAATATATCAATAAGAGAAGGCTCATTGGTCAATGTTAGTACTTCAATCAATTTGGGAATTGTGCATTGGATTTTTGCTAAAATCCATTAAATTAAAATGTACAATGGAATTTCATATCAAGGGGAGAAAGCCTGAGTAGAAGAAGAAGCATAGACAGGTCTAGAAGCATCTTTATACTACAAACAAATTTCTAACGTTTGATAACATTTGTGATATATGAAATGGAAGTGATATCAAGGTTGGAACATAGTCATCTCAACATGAATCCAAAGCTGATAAGAAAAGAAGATCACAAAATCTGGATAAGAATGAAGAAGTATCCTTGGGAATAAATTATAAGAATGTTGTAAAAACAAATTCTCCCAAGAAGATTCCAATAAGGAATTATAAGAAGTCCTTGGATTCTAAATCAAAGAAGTTGAAGGGTGGTGCATCCCAAAGAACTTACAAGAAGGATGACACTCAGAAGAGACCATGTGAAAGATCTAAACTTGTTTCCTGAGAATATTTTTAAATAATGAAGACAATTGAAGATCCACAAGATAAGGCAACTAAGAAAATAAAAAAAGAAGATTTCACATGAAAATAAAGAAGTCATGTGTGCAAGGTCCAACAAGTCTGGTCATACTGTTAGAAATTTTATTACATTAATTCCAGCTCAAGAAGAATTTATTAAGAAAATGAAAGTTATATCAAGAGATTCTAGTGCTTTAAAATATATTGAATAAATAAGACTCACACAAAAAAAGAAATGGAATAATTAATAAGATACACACAACCACAATCGGAATTGAAGATAAAATTTTAGTGTCTAAAGGGTGGAGCAAATATAGCATCTTGGTTTAGAAAATAATCTCAACCATTATATTCACATTGATGAATTAAAGAGGATCCACCTAATTCCCTTAAATCTTTTTATATTTTTTTCTTATAATATAGGGAATTGAATGTGAAATAATATATCATGGGGAGAACCTGAGAGTCAGTATTGAGGGGTGTTCCCTTTAGGGGGAGACACATGAAGAAGCTTCCAAAGTTATTATTTAAATTAGTATAAACTTAAATTGGTATCAAAATCAATTACTTTGAATATTGTTTGATGATTGTATCATTGGAAAAGGTATTTCATTCCATAATCTCTCATCCTCAGTTACTTAAAATAAAGTTCATATTATAAAGGGGGTAACTGAATTACTCAGTGACATAAGAAGAATGGAATTTCCCCAAGGTCACTAATCTTTCCTATTGCATTTAAATGTTTTTTATCCATTTGTTGAAATTAGTGAAGGAGTTTCAAGTTGATTATTTCATATCGCATTTTTTATCCTCAGACAAAAATACAAGTGGAAAACCCTTGAAAACAAGTACATGAGTTCTCATCTCATCAGGTATCATGATTAGAGGGTAATGGATAAATTTGTTGCCAAAATCAAATACTATTATTTTCTACACCGAGCATGGCTCAACTAGACTTAGAATGAAATTATATATGGAACATTTCTTAAGTATGGATTGATCCCCTTTTCCCACAAACTTTGTATTTCTTTTCAATAATGGGGAGAGAAGGTGAAATAAAAGTTCAAAAGTGAGAGAAATAAAAGAAAAGGGGAGAGAATATTCTCATTTTGATATTGAAAATTGTTGAAAACAAATACAACTTATACACAAAGTGGTCACAACATATGTAATAATATTTCAAAACATTAACAAGATTGTTTGTTTGTTTTTTGTTCTTTTCTTATGTCTTATTTAGAACATTAAAATGTTGTTTAAATAAATGAGTATGAAATGACTTTTTAAATATATATTTGAAAGTGATTTTTTATTAATGTGATAAATTTTTTGTTTTCAAATTTTTTTCTCTAAAATACATTTTTTTACTTTATTAAGTAAATGATCTTATTGAGAAAATTATTGATGGACCCGTTATGTATATTCTTTATTTATGAAGCATAATAGAAACACTTGAAGGAGGGTGTTGAAATAGAAGTTTTACTCCTTAAGAAAGCCTACGAATGAGGGTGAGATGGTAATGGTATAGAATATTGATTGTGAAATTTGGTGTCGTTATAGATCCATGATATGATCCTTGTTTTTTGATATCTCACTCACCTCATTGACTAGTCATGAGAAGCTATATGAGATACCTCATATTTATGCTATGCTTTTTTGACTCACACCTCGACTAGTGTGTACCAATAAGAATGAGGATTCATGCTTGGGATGTGCAATGATGAAGCAGGTGTGTGCCGAGTCAGTAATCCTGTGTACTGGATAGATAAGACATTTTCATACAGTTGGTCATGGTTTGTTTTCTTATATTCAATGATATCCCTAATATATCTAAGAATTTCCCATAATATATTTCCTTAGAACTTAACATTGATCCTTGATAAATGACTTTGATTATTTAATCATTTCTCGTCACTAGAGTTGAAACAGTTTATGTGATGTACTTTCTTTATTCATGTATCTTATTCTGTATGTCGTATTGTTTTATGGTACAAGTTACCTAGTTATAGATTCTTTATGTATTGTTGACTTGGGAATGTGAAATTGTTTTCAACAATTTATAAAAAATGATATTTTATTAAAAATTGACTTTGACATGTTTTCCTCTTCAGATATTCTAACTCAAATTTAGAATGGAATGGATATTGGTGGGGACTCTATTTTTCTCATAACTAGAATTTGTGGATCTTTATTAAAATGTGTCATGTTTTACCTCCTTTATTTTTAATCAAAAACAAATTTTTTATCTATATTTTACTTAAAACTAGAATATCTGAATTTCTTGGTAGATAAATTACATAGACTACTTGGTGGGATCCTACTGGACATTGTTGTTAACACCCTACTTAGGTGCTCATATTTCTCATCATTATCCTTTTATGGGTCTATTCTTGGTTGGTAAAGATAAGTTTACTTGGGACATGGTGGGTGGTCTAGGACATCCAAGAGATGGTATCATGGTTTGTTTTTTTATTCCCCTGGGTTGTTTTCATCTCTTTTGTTGGTTATATCTAGATAACTTGGTTGTCATGATTTATAATATTTTTTCACTATATACTTTGATTTATTTCATATTATTTTTGGTAGAAATGATTCTCAAAGGATGTTTCTTGATTCCTAGGAACTTTCTGCAATCCCATGGGAATCAAGGATGCACTCTCGACTAGTGGAGGGCAGTTCAGATCTCAGTTCAGATTGAATTCAAGTTGGTTCATTATGATAGTAATAAAATGAGATTTTTTCGGAAAATATTCCTTCTTTAATACACCTTATGTTATTTATTTATTTTTTGTTTCAAAATAGAAAATAGGTACGAACATGTTGGGAATCATGAGGTAGTTCTTGAATGGGTTCCTAATCATGACCTGTCATGAAGTAATTTGAGTTACTAGAAAAATTAGGGGACTAAAACTTTATTTTGAGTAATTTTTTTTTTTGCCTAATGTTAATGATATTCAAATTATTAATGTGGCCATCTTTGATTTTTTCTTGAAACTATTTTGAGTTTTGGTTTGAATGGAAGTGGTGACTAGAGCTGCATAATGGCATCACAGTCTGATAAACTACGAGGAATCAGTGTGGTTGACCTAGAATCCAATATAGGAACTATTGTAAGTTTGGTATGTGTATTACCATAACATACAACCAATACTTGAATAACACTATAGGAAAATGGTCATTTACAATGGGTTATTTGTGATGGGTTCATTGCCCCATCGCAAATGATAAGCATTTGTGACAAGTGGGTAAGGACCCGTTGCAAAAGGTTTAGCGTGGATGTGTGCCAAATCGTGGGAAGGGAATTTGTGACGGGTTTCATATTCACGTCGCAAATGCCCGGTGGCGGTTTTTACTATTTGCGACGGGACTCGTTGAAAATATTTTTCTTATGACCGCCAGCAATTAATGTGGAGAGTGGGAATTTGCAACGGGACCCGTCACGAATAATCTAACCTATATACACCACATCTTTTTTTCCTCTCATTCTACTTCTTTATCAACTTCTCACTCTCTCCCTTCTAAAAAGAATCTTCTAAAACTTTTTATAGTTTAAAATTTAAAATCGGATCATAATCCACGTCTTTTATACTCCAAAAGATTCAGTTTCAAGGTATTTATCTATTTTTTATTGTTTAGTTAATTTATTTTATTTTAAATTATTAATAATTTTTGTTAGTTAGATGTGATTAAATTAAAGTAGAATTAGATATTTGTTTTTTCAAAATTTATTTTTTTCAATAATTGTGTCTAAGGGTTAATTTTAAATAATTGGTAATAATTAGTAATAAATTCTAATAATAAGAAATTAATTATAATAATTATTAATAAAGTGTAATAATTAGTAATAAATTGTAATAATTAGTAATAATCTTTTATAATTAAAAAAATTTTGTAATAATTAGAAATATTTTGGAATAATTAGTAATAATTATCAATAATTAGGATAAATTAGTAATAATTAGGATTAATTAGAAATAATTTAGATTAATTAGTAATAATTCGCAATAATTAGAAATAAATTGTAATAATTAGTAATAAATTCTAATAATTAGTAATAAAGTATAATAATTAGTAATAAATATTATTAATTAGTAATAAATTGAAATAATTTTTAATAATTTTTAATAATTAGTAATAATTAGTGATAGATTGTAATAATTAGCAATAAATTGTAATAATTAACAATAAATTGTAATAATTAGCAATAAATTGTAATATATAGTAGTAATTAGTAATAATACATAATAATTAGAAATAAATTGTAATAATTAGTAATAAATTGTAATAATCAGTAATAATTAGTAATAATTAGTAATAATCAGTAATAATTAGGATTAATTAGGATTAATTAGTAATAATTAGTAATAATTAAGATTAATTAATAATAATTAGGATTAATTGGTAATAATTAGGATTAATTAGAAATAATTAGGATTAATTAGTAATAATTATTAATAATTAGTAATAAATGGTATTAATTATTAATAAATGGTAATTATTAGTAATAAATTGTAATAATTAGTTATAAATTGAAATAATTGGTAATAATTGTTAATAATTGGTAACAATTAGTAATAAATTCTAATAAATTGTAATAAATTGTAATAATTAGAAATAAAATGTAATAATCAATAATAAATTGTGATAATTAGTAATAATTAGTAATAATTCATAATAATTAGTAATAATTAGTAACAAATGGTAATAATTAGTTATAAATTGTAATAGGTGGTAATAAATTGTAATAATTAGTAAAAAAAAGTAAATAATTAGTAATAAATTGTAATAATTTGTAAGAATTTGTAATAACTAGTAATAATTAGTAATAAATTGTAAAAAATTGTAATAATTTGTAAAAATTAGTAATAATTTGTAATAACTAGAAATAATTTGTAATAATTACAAATAATTTGAAATAATTAAAAAAATTAGGATTAATTTGTTATAATTAGCATTATTTAGTAATAATTAGAATTAATTTGTAACACTAGGACTAATTAGTAATAATTAAAATTAATTAGTAATAATTAGGATTAATTACTAACAATTTGGATTAATTAATAATAATTAGAATTAATTATGATTAATTTTTAATAATTAGGATTAATTATGATTAATTTGTAATAATTAGGATTAATTTGTAATAACTAGGAAAAATTAGTAATAATTAGGATTAATTAGTAATAATTAGTAATAATTAGTAATAATTGGGATTAATTAGTAATAATTAGGATTAATTAGTATTAATTAGGATTAATTAGTTATAATTAATAATAATTAGTAATAATTAAGAATAATTAGTAATAATTAGGATTAATTAGTAATAATTAGGAAAAATGATTATTAATTAGGATTAATTAGAAATAATTAGGAATAATTAGAAATAATTAGGATTAATTAGGAAGAATTAGGATTAATTAGGAATAATTAGCAATAATTTGTAATAATTTGGAATAATTATTAATAATTAGGATTACTTTCTAATAATTAGGAATAATTAGGAATAATTTGTAAAAATTACTAATAATTAGTAATAATTAGGAATAATTTGTAATAATTAGGATTAATTTGTAATAGTTAGGATTAATTAGTAACAATTAGTTAAAATTAGTAACAGTCAGTAAGAATTTGGATAAATTAGAAACAATTAGTTTAAATTAGGGTTAATAAGTAATAATTTGGATTAATTAGTATAAATTGGAATAAACTAGAATACATTGATAACCTGTTACAATTTCCAGCAAATTGGTGGCATTCCTTTTGATCAACTCCTTAGCTCCTTGAAACTTTGTTCCACTGAAATCAGTATGAAAAATCTACTCCAACGTACATCGGAGAAGATTTTTCATGTTGATTTGACTTGGGAAAAGTTACAAGGAGGTGAGTTATAAAAAAATAGGTTATTTTCCTAACAACTCATCTTCTTGGAACGTATCCTAATAAAATCACTATGAAAAGTATGCTTCGATGTACAAATATCAATTTTCGTATGCACGAGCATGGAGAGAAGTACAATGAGGCCTACCTTCTCTCTATCCTCGTGCATACAAAAATGGATATTTGTATATTGGGGAAAACTTTTCATAGTAATTTTAGTTGTAGAAAGTTTCAAGGGGATGAGTCATCAGGGAAAAGAGTTTCTTTTAATCCATTGGAAATTAAACTGCAGGTAATTAAAAATAATTATTACAAAATACTTGTAATTAATAATAATTAGTGGTAATTAGAATAAATTTTTATAAATGGGTGTATATTAGTATAAAATATCAAAAAAATAGTATAAATAATTATAAAATAATAGAAATTATTATAAATTACTAGAAAAGAGAATTTAATTGACTTCTATCTTTTTGGATAGTGTTTATTTTATATCTAATTATAAAAAATAAATAATTATTTCTTATTTTTTAGAAAAAAATCGAACAAGGAAGTCAATAATAGTCATTATTAGATGATCGTTTTTGGATAAATCGATACAAGAATTCATATAGTTCTTGTTTAAATCATGTATATATTGAGGGTGTTCAAGATTTCTTATCATTTGTATCATCATAACAAAAATTTGTTTTAGAAGGGGAAATTATGTGTCCTTGTAAAAAATGTGTTCTGAGGACGTATGACACAATTGACAATGTTGGAGTTCATTTATTGCATTTTAGTTTTCAACCAGATTGTGTTTTTTGGTATCAACCTGGTGAACATAGTTCCCAAAAAGATACTAATAATTTTGTTCCAGATCTGGTACTGTTTCAAAATTTAGTGCATGATGTGGCAGGTCTGTCTTTTCAACAAACTAAAACTCAATATGATATTGATTTAACTCCTGATTTGGAACCATCTCATTTATATGATTTTTTGAGGTCTGCTAAGGATGCCTTATATCCAGGTTACAAGATAAGAAATTTTGAAGCAGTTTCTAAATTTATGTCTATTTAATCAAATAATGGAATGTCAAATAGTTGTTTTGATCACATATTCTCTTTGTTAAAAACACTACTACCTGAAATAAATGTGTTGC
Organism: Viscum album; assembly: GCA_963277665.1. Taxonomy (NCBI): domain Eukaryota; kingdom Viridiplantae; phylum Streptophyta; class Magnoliopsida; order Santalales; family Viscaceae; genus Viscum; species Viscum album. The sequence continues at coordinate 1,463,529,616 of OY728156.1, read as the reverse complement.
CTGCAAATTTCTATGAGATCATGAGGCTAGTTTATAATCTGGGTCTTGGTTATAAGAAGATTCAGGTATGTTCAAATGATTATATCTTATATTATGGAGAAAATGAGTCATTGGATAGTTTTTCAACATGTGGAAAATCAAGGTATAAAGAAGCTCAATCAAGGAACTTTGGATTTTATCCTGTAAAACAATTGAGATATTTCTCTCCCACACCCAGATTGTAGTGTTTATTTATGTCTAAAAACACAACATCATTGATTTCATGAAAAAAAACTAACATTTCAACCAGTAAAATCTTAAATCATCCCTCTAATGGTGATTCTTGGAAACATTTTGACCAGTTCATCCGTATTTTTCTTTAGAATCTCGAAACGTGTGATTGGATATTTCTACTAACAGTTTCTGACCACTTGGTTCGTATGGTAGTTAGTATTCATATTGGCCTATCTCTATAAATCCGTATAATTTAACTCCATGGATATTGATTAAGGATCCAAATATCTTTTTTACCTTATTAATTCCAGTTCATCTAAAAAAATATCGATGTATATTTGAAACACTGATTAATGAGTTAAATTCAATGTGGAGTAATGGTGTCAGTACATATGATGTTACTACGAAACAAAACTTTCTACTAATAGATGCATTGATGTGAACACTTATAGACTTCCCAGTATATGGAATGTTATATGGGTAGAGTACACATGGTCCCAAAGCATGCCCATACTGTAAGAGAGGTAGAAATGTGTTTATGCTCATCAATGGAAAAAACCATGTTTTTTCGACTACCATCATAGATTTCTTCCACCCAATCATCCTTTTCAAAAAAAATCATTTCAAAAAAGGAACAGTTGAAAAATATGGGCCTCCAACAATGGTCTTAGGTATAGAGTTAAAATCAATTGACTCTTGATTACATCCCATCACATTTAGACTAAAAATAAACCAATAGAAAATTGATGGGTTTGGAAAAGAGTATAGTTGGATAAAACGGGGCATTTTTTGAGATTTTCCATATTGGTCTTATTTTTTGGTCTATCACATGTTGGATGAGATTTATATTGAGAAAAAATATTTAGATAATTTATTTCATGCAGTTTTGGATGCACTAGGTAAGAAAAAAGATAATGTAAAGGCATGATTAGATCTTACCCAAATTTGCAAGCAACCAGAACTAGAACTGTTTGAAAATTTCATATCACAGAAGTTAATGAAACCAAAAACGGATTATACAATATCAAAAATGTGACTCTTATTATTTTTTCATTGGATTATATATTTGAGACTTCTAGATGGTTATTCTTCCAATTTGGGAAGATGTGTCAGAAATTTTCATTTTACCAGATTTAAAAGTCATGACTTTCAGGTTTTAATGGAAAGAATTCTTAGAATTGGATTAAGAGGTTTGTCAAATCCTATAATTTGGGATGTTGTAACATACATATCATATTTATTTTGAGATATTTGTACATCAAGAACACAATAATATTTCGTAATCAAATAGAAAGAATATGTCATTTTAATTTTATATATACTAGAAAAAATCATCCCACCATTTTTTTATTATTCAAATGAACATTTGATATTACATTTTATACATGAAACAAAATTTGGAGGTCCGGTATAGTTCCGATGGATGTACGCATTTAAGGGATGCATGAAGAAATTGAAAAAAAAAGTATGTAACAAAGAATCAGTTGAAGGCTCAATTGAAAAAGCTCATTTTCAATTTGAAATTTACTTTTTATGCTCTCATTACATTGAATCTGAATATCACTCAAAACACAAATTCATGATCTGTAATTAGGGAAATAATGATAATGACATGAGCAATCAATTATCAGTTTTCAATTGGCCTGAACTTGGCTTTGGTGGAGATCATGAATGATGGCTTTCAAATGATGAACATCACAAACCTCATACATATATTCTTCTAAACTATGAATAAATGACACCATTTGTACTATGAGTGCTCCTATCACATATTATATAATTTCTATAATAGTAAATTAATCTTATTTTATTTGTAGATAATATAATAATCATATCAAGAAACAGTTTCCACAAATTACAGCATCTACTCTTGAAGAATTTCATCAAAAAAATTCCCTACTAGTTTCAAAAACTTGTAAGATTAATTATTTTTTATTTCATATAAGAAATAAATTTAATTCTTGTTATAGTGATAATTGTTTGAAAATTTTCAAATATCTCAACATACTGATAAAATTGATAATCATTTTTCTGTATTGAGTAAACCGCCATCAAAAATGATTAAATATTATAATGAATATGTGGTGAATGGTTTTCGATTTCATACATGTTAATATGAGGAATCAAAAAAACAATTAATAGTAGTTTTTTCTTAAGAGGATCTCATCATAGAGAAACTGAAGTTGATATTTACATTATGCTAGAAGAAATCAGTGAATTGTGATATCTGGGACAACATTAAATGATGATGTTTAAAAGTCAATGGATGGATACTGAGAGAATCTTATGAGTTCATATGATCCATAGAATCGTTGATATTAAATATATAAGTATTCCAATAGTAAATGAACCATTTTTATTGGCTCATCAGGCACATCAAATTTATTATGAAAATTATTGTGCTACTTCAAGGGAGTAGGTAGATTGGTGGAGCATAATAAAAATTAAATATCGAGAGAATCAATTTACTGAAGGTGAATGTGGTTCTTATGAAGTGCAAGGAATTGAAATTTTTCAAGCGATAACTTTGAATCCATATTTTACACGAAGATACATGAATATCATTGATGAAACCCCATCATTAAGGGTCAATGATGATGAAGATATAAATAATGATACAACTGAATTGGAAATGACAAGAGATGATTAAATAGAAACTAATATAGAAATTGATGATGCTGAGGAGGAAGATGAAGATATTGACATCGACAGCTATGAAGATGAGGATAAATATGGAAATTGACATAATTAAATGTTGGTTATAATTATATATAATATATATCTATATATAATAGTTTTTTTCAACTATTTTCTAACAAGAATCATTTCTTGTTTCATATGGATGAGGATTTGTATCATTTGTTATAGGATGTTTATCTACATTTGGATGAGAAAGAGATTAGATCATATAACCCTCGGCCTATTGGAGGTTTAGGGGGAACTCGTAGGGGGTGTGGTCCTACCCAATTGATGATTTCTGACCCTATCCCCAAGCGATGTCCACATCTGGGGTTCGATCCACACATGCAGAGGTATTTTTACCTATGTATATTAGTTAGTTTTAATTAATTAATTAATTTATATTCTAATTTTTTTATTAGTTTTTATTTTTTTCACATCTTTACGCATATAGTTGTTGGAAAGGAGAGATCTATATTGTGTAATTACTTTTCTGATGCATGGGGGTCATGGGATCAAATTCTCATTAATTTACAGCACCGCATCTTTGATTATAGGATGGTACATAAATAAATATTATTATTTTTCAAATTAATTTAATTAATAACATGATATAATAAATTATTTGTAGGGTTTATGGTATCCCATTGATGAGAGCATGCATGAGGCTATCTAGAAGGCATGGCAGGGAGCAATGTGTCTGCATTGCACTCAGTTTTTGTACAATTTGAAAACGAAAGAAATGGAGAAAGAATGTGTGAAGGATTTTGATGAGACATGTCGCGTCCACTAACCTAATTATAATTCATCTCAGGTTTGGGATGTATTATGTACACATTGGTTGAGTAGGCAGTTTTAGAGTAGATCATCAGTAGGTTGGAAAAATTGGGGGAGACAGGAGTTGACACATCGAGCTGGTAGTCGTGCATTCAGTACGCATATAGAGGAAAAGTAAAGTACATTTTTTTAAATATTATATATAACTTTTAATATACATAGTTTATTTTATATTCATATAGGCAATATCACATCTCGATATTATGGAGTACAATGTTTATAGAAGGTTGTAAAGTGATCCAACCACAAGAGAGATTAGAGTTGCTTTCCAATGCCAAATTATGGTCAGTATAATTTATTTTTGAGTTTTAAATTTAACTATATATAATATTTTAACTATATTAATTTGAAATTCCAATTGAAGAGATCATATATGGTAGCAACATATCGGACAGATGTTGAGAGTCAGGCCGAGACCAATGGTCAAACTAGTGCCCCATAATTTGATGAGGCAGCATGGATGAGGGCGACCCAGTATTCCTTTGAGAAAGGCCAAGTTGTTGTAATCAGCTCTCGATTAACCCCTGGGGGTTTTATGGAACCTCTGTGATGTCAGTGTCCATATTGAGAGGAGCTCACAGAGATTCATCATCATATCATTCATAGTACGAGGAGAAGGTATAAATTTAAAGTGAGCTTATAGAGGCCATGTGTAGGGAGAGGGAGCAGATGCATCAGTGGCTGCAGCAGCAGTAGGAAGAGTTCTTATAACAGCAGCTGCAGTAGCAGCAGGAAATGCAGGATGAGATGTGTCGATGGTGGTATCAATAGGAGCAGGAGTAGGTGGAGTACATGCGACATTTGACTCACTGTTTTGGGATGGAGTTCCCTCCACCATCTCCTCTAGCTCCTCCAAATGACTCTCCCCCTCAGTGATGTATTTTTATTTTATAATGAAACATTTGAAAGTATTTTTTTTGTAATATTAACTATTTAATGTTTTAAACATTGTTTTTTTATATTCTCTTGAATATTACAGTTTTTATAATTTATTAAATTTTTTATTATATTTATTATTTTATTAATTAATATATTTTTATATTTGTGCGAATACTTAGGTTTTTATTATTATTATATTATTATTATTATTATTTCATTAATATTAATATTTATATTATTTAATTATTTAATTATTTTATAATTAATTTTCTATTACTAATATTAAAATAATATTTTATTTATATTAATATTATATTATTATTGTTATTCTTTTATAAATAATTTTATTATACTAATATTAATATTATGAATTCATTTATATTAATATTACATTATTATTAATATTTTTTTCAATTATTTTCGACAGACCCATCACAAAGACTAATTGTGACGGTCTATCATGAATACTAATTACGACAGACTATCACAAAAGGGTTTTTCTATATTTTTCATAGTATTTGTGACGGTCCGTCACAAAAAGGTAAAAATCAAGAAACTATTTATGACGGGTGGTCAGCCTGTCACAATAGATTTTTTTTAATTGATAAAACTTTTTTGTAATAGTGTCACAACCCATCGCAAATAATAACTTTTTGCGATGAACTATCCGAAAGGTAATATTTTCAATGAAATTTTCCACAATAGGTCATTTACAATGGGACCCCATCACAAAAATCCATTTTTTAGCAGTGTAATTATATTTTAAATCATAACTTGGTGCCTTATTTGTTTTCTTATGAACTGGATTCCCTTATGTATGTTGAGTATTGAGAGTTTTTATTTTTAGTTGCTCAGTTTTTTATGTGTATCATTATCTTGTTTGGTTTTTTGGTTTAAATCACTTTTTTATGGTTTTAAATTCATTTTAAAACCAATTTTTAAATTTAAAATAGGTTTCTTTAATTTTTTGAAAAAATAAATCAACTACTAGAAATGTGTGTTTTTTAAAATATTTTTTTTGTAAAATAGATTATAAATGAATCTTAAATGATGTTTCTAAATGAATGGTTTGAAAGTAATTTTTTTTTTAATTGATTTAAAATGGAAGTGGTTTCATATTTTAATTTCAAATAATTTTTTAAAACCATGGAACGTGTTACATTAGCTAGTATACTAATTTTAATTTTGATGGGTTTATATAGAGACTTTAAACATTGAATGGAAAGTGTAATATTTTATAAATGGGGTAGAGCATATATATTTAAACTAGTGGTGTTTTAATGAAAATGGATTAGGGTTTTAAAAATATTCTTTTCTTTTGTTTTTTATGTGGTTTTTTCTTATGCTATATTTGATGGGAATGTGTATCCTAATGTCTAGAAATTTCCCACAAAAATTTTTCTGAGGAAGATAGAAAATATTCTCATCAATCTAGTCATTGATGTATTCCTTCTAATTTCTTATAAATATCATTTCAATTTTAAAACTTTGCCCAGACTCTAAATAAAGTAGTGGAGCAAGAGTGTTTATAGATTTTGGATCCTAATCAGCAAATTGTGAATCATTTTCCACCTATCTATAGAGTTGAGTGGGGTTATCTTGATGTAGTAACATGGATATAATAAATTTAAGGAATATTTAATTCTCTCAAGACTTATTATGAACTAAATATCAAATATATATTTACCTTGTTTCAAGGAACTATCCAAGAGTGGTTATAATTTTTAGATCTACCACACCTTCTTAAAAGAATGCCTTGGTAATCCTTTAATTCACTATTCCTTTAGTGTATGTTTCCCTATTAAGTGAAAGAGTATAATGTTTCTAAGCTTATGGGCCTCATTCAGGGTGATTGATCACTAAACGAGTATACTATAAAAAAAAATTTAGTTTGTTTCTCACCTAATCTTATTGGTTATGACACCCTTAAGACTCTATGTTTCAATGTAGGTCTTCACCTAGACCTTGGACCAATCATATTAGTTTCATTTCTGACCTCATATATTAAGGTTCTTGAAAGTATATTGTCCATTGAATTAGATTTAGTGAAGTAATAAGATGTTTTGAATACCTCATTCATGGTTTTATTAGGTGAATATGTCTCTTATGGTGAATCATAGAAATTTTTTGATTAGGGAAATTAGTCTCAGGAAAAGAGGATTCATCTCATGTGCTTCTAATATGGGGAATCCAGTCATTCTAAGAGGTATTATATAAAATCACCAAGAGTTTTCTATCAGTGTTTAATTTTGATTCTCCTTCTGGGGTTTTGTAAGTTGGGTTACTGAAAGGGGAAGTTTTAGTTTTGATATGTTCTTGGGTGGTCTTCTTGTTTTGGGGGTCTTTTTTGGGTTTTTTTGGGACCTTTTTGGATTCTTTTTGTGGATCATGGTTGGTTTTGTTTTTGGGTTGTAATCCTAATGATAGTTTCTTTTACTTGAGATTTTTTTATCTAATCCTTGTGTATTTTGTCTTATGAATGATGTTTCCATTTCTCATAAATGGTTTTAGTGCAATGAGATTTTTTGTTCTCTTGGGAATGGAATAGAATATGGTGTTGGGATCCTCTATATGTTTTAGGTTTATGTATTTTGAAATCCTTTTTTTCCTATCATGGGTGTCTCTCTATGGTTAGAGTTGTATATAATTTGGTTGGTTGTGGTTTGTCTAGTATCCTTCTATTTATTCCTCTTTTGTTAGATATCAATCATGATGTGTTGGGTGATTCCACCTTTTTGATATCTTTTGTTCTCTATTGGTTCATTTAACTAGTAGTTTTTAGATCTTTCTAGTTATACTTGGATAGGCCATGGGTATGTATTTTTGGTTACTAGGATAATGTGGATTCGTGTCACACTTTGAACTTGAAGTGTTGGTGTATGTTTTGATGAGAACTTTAAGGTATGGGGATCTATGTTGTAAATTCAAGTTTATATTTGAGTACTTTTCTAAGGAATAAATACTTTTCATTTTTGTGAATTTCTTATAGATGATTGTAAATCTGGTGGATCTTTGGGGTGTTTTCACTTTTTGAAATCATTGGGACGTTTTGATTATGCTTTCTGTTGGGGTTTCTGTTTATACTCAAGATGGTTCTTAGTGGTGTTTGATTAAGGTCTCTTCTTTAGGATAAAGGGTCTTTCTCTTGGTAGATGACCTCTCTATGTTCCACCATTTTGGTAAGATTTTAAATGGTTGAGACATCTATGATAAGTCTCTAGTCCTTGTCAATTACTTCTCCACTCTCAATATCATTGGTGTTTTATTCATATAAATCTTTTGATCCTGGGGGTATGATATAAGAATTATTAGGAATATTGGTCATCATCCATATATAGTTGTACTTGGTGGTTTCTTTTTAGGTGATTATTTATCTATTTCATGAACCATCCACATCACCAGTTGGGCGTGGAAGTTATTTTTATCTTTTAGTCTCTATTTTTTGTAATAAAATATTTTTGGGTATAAAAATTGATATAGGGAGGATAATTGTCAAAACTAGGTATCACATTAATTTATTGAAAACCTATAGTATTTTCAGGTGGTTTGAGGGGTCTGAGGATGACCTAAAAATTGTAGTAGATGTGGACATGAACCTTCATCCTATAATGCTATAGTTGTTCAATTGAAAAGTTGGTGATGGCCACTGATTATCTGGTGGGATGGGTATTGACTAAAGAAATCTATCATATCCACCATCTAGGAGGTGGTTCCATTGGATTTGACTTTTGTTAGGGATAGCATTGTAATTTCACCCTATAAGCCCGATTTTATTTATTTTCTCTTCTCTCTCAAACCTATCTCGATCCAAAAAACCCAGGGATCCCTCCTTGGTTATTTTTTCAACTCTAAGCTCATTTCTTGCCTGATCGGAGTTCTAAATAAATCATTGATCCTCTTTCAGTATGTCTAACTCCTCTTGGCCTTCAATATCTCTTATTTTTCTTGATTACATCTTTTTATTGGGTATTTTAGCCTTGTGATTTACTAGATCTAGAATGATTATTGTCAATCGTTGATTCTAGTATCTATTGTTTCTTATATTTATATCCTTCAATGGCCCGAAGGCCTTCATTTTTTATTGATTTTTGATAATCCACCTTTCAAGGGGTGAGGTAGAACCCTTACAAGTCCCGTAAGTGTAAGTATAACATGGCCCGTAGGCCTTAGATGAATTCATTGCCCGTAGGCTTCAAACATTACATACAACCCAGAATAACTACTTGGAACTGCTCCTCCCCAGCATCTTCATCGTAAAATCAGCTCTCCACCTTCGCATGGCTGTTTGGCTAGGCTTTTCCATGCATGAGCTATCTTGTCCCGATGGCAGGTGTCATACCATCTCGGATTCATTATGGTTTGATCCGAGATATTCCAAGTAAGTTTTTTGTGTTTTTTATTATTATTATGATTAATAGTTTCTTGAATTATTTTTTATTCCTTTTCAAATTATTTAACAATGGTTTATTGGTTTTTAAGCATAAATGACCATTTTTTTAAATGGTATTTAGAATGAATGGTTTATTATTGAGAATTGACACTTTCTTTTTGAAATGAAAATGGATTGTTGGATTATCTTTGTAGGATTGGTTTTAAAAATCAAAAAACCTCTTTTTAATGAAAGTATATTGATTCTTTAAAGTTAATAAAAAATGGTTTAAGTTGTGTCTCATCCTCGGTAATGTGTTTTAGAATGATTTAAAGAATAACTTACAATGGTGTCACTTGGAAAGTTTAGATGTAATGGTATTTCAAAAAATAAATGGATTCTTTGTAATTTTCATGTTATTCTCTTAAAGGTCCATTTGGAACTTTAAAATGGACTTTAAAAGAAAATTGTGTGAACATAATTTTTAAATGGATATTTTAATGTGATGTTTTATTAAATTGTAAAAGGTTTTGTTCATCAATTTGGTTTTTCTTACAGAAATGTTTTTAAATTTATAAATTAAATTCTCTTAATGTAAAAATTCTTGATAAACCCATTATATATACTCTTCCTTGATCAATGGTTCTCTAATCACATGATGATGGGTGTTGAAATAGGGTTCGTACTCTTTGAGGTAGATTGGTATGAGGGATATATGGCAAGGAAATGGAATTTTAATTTTGAATATTGGTACCATTTTTTGGTACACATTATGGTCCTTGTTTCTTGACATCTAACTCACATATTTGACTGGTCATGGGAAAAATTATTAGTTATATGAGATACCTAGTATTTCTGTTATTATTTTTCAGACTCAGACCTCTACAAGTGTCTCCCAAGGGAATGTGGATTTATTCTAATAACATTCTTCAAATAGAGATATGTGTTTTGAGTTAGTAATCTTCTATACTTGGTAGATATAACATTTTAAAGTTGTAGGTTGTCATTTTGTTTCTAGTCTACGGGGGTCTCTCTAATGTACCTAGGACTTTTCTATGACATATAACCTCAGAGATAGACATTGATACTTGATATATGACTTTGATCATTCAATCATTTCTCAGACCTAGAGTTTCCATTTTTGACATACTAAATTATATTCATTGGTTTCTATGAGAAACTTTCTTTATTCATGTGTCTTATTTTGTATATTTTATCATTCACTAAAATTTTGCACCAACTCATAAATTCCATGTGCATTTTCAGCCTTGGAATATGAAACGATTTTCAAGGATTTCTTAAAAATATTATTTTATAAAAATATATTTTGACAATTTTTCAACTTGAGATTTCCTAAAGGGATTTTTGAATAAAAAAATATATTGGTTTACACTTAATTTTCCCCATAATTAGAATTTATGTCACTTTATTTCACTTTATAAAATGTGGTATGTTTTACCTTTTTTATTTTTAATAGAAAACCCATGTTTTATCTTTCCTATATTTTGAAATACCATATATGAATTTCTTGGTAGATAAATTTCATAGTCTACATGGTGGGATCTGACTCAGCTCAGTTTCTCACACATTACATATGCCACATATTGTATATATCTTTCATTATTATATTATAGGTTTTTGTGTCTCTCTTATTCTTCCTTTTTGGGGTTCATTATTAATTAGATTTGGGTATGTTAGTTGGAACATGTTGGGTAGTAGAGGACTACTAGGATATGGGTTATCATGGTATTTCTTTCCATTTATATCCTTGGGTTGTTTGTATCATTTTTTTTGGTTGTATCAGGATAAATTGGTTGTTATGATTTGTTATATTTTTTCACCTTTTATTTGATTTATGTATTATTATTTTTTAGGTGAAACAATTTATAAAGGATATTTCTTTATTCTCAAGAAATTTTCCCTAGTATTTGGGGATCAAGGATTCTCTTTAGGCCAGTAGTGATTAGTTTAAATGTTAGTTTAGATGGAATTATGGGTCTGTTCATTACACTTATGTCCTTGAAAATCATAAATTAAATTGTGAATTTGAATTAAATAGTTATTTTTGGCTTAAAGTGATAAAGTTTCTTATATGTGAAATTAACAAAAGTGGGGATCTTGTTTAAAAGTTTTAAATTTATTTTTAGTTATATCTTGGAATAGTGTCTTGGTTGATATGAACAGAATTTATGGATAGATTGGAATTACTTGGACAGTATCCTTGGATTCAATATGATTTTTACTAATGTGGAATACCATTCATGATCCTTGGATCCCACTAGAAAACTCAAGAGAATTTCTGTTTAGTGGAATCTAGGTTTGGGCATGATAAAGTAGCGTTAGAGGCATCTTTTCAATCATCATACTATTTTGGGCATGCTAGACAGTGGAATAGAATATTTTCAGGGCCTAGTAATGAGTACTTTCTTGTGAGTTCCAGACCCACGTATAGGGGAAATTACAAGTTTCTATGGTTGTAATTATTATTCTTTATTTTCACTTTTATAGTTAATTGATTTCCACATCGATTGGTTCACTTGGGTGTGATGTTATTGATTCATTTTATTTTTTGTATTAGTTGGTACAGAAATAGGTTTTTTGTGTTTGTGATTTATATTAGGCATATATGATTTATATTCCATCTATATGTTTCATTAATTGATAGTTTTCTATTTTTTACATACATTGGTGTTTTAATTACTTTTGATGGCTTATATCTATTAGAGATTTATATCTACATATAAATTTAAATAATTGAGTGGGTTTGGTTATTTAAGGTGTATGAATCCATTTATGTAGTGTTTCCCAAATAGAATTATATAGAGTAATCCTAATTGGAAAACTCCTTGGGTGAACCCTTGTAATTTTCTAGAAAATATAAATGGGTAATTAATGTAATGGTTTCAATTACAAAAGGTTCCAGTAAGAAACTTATTAATTTATTTCCTCTATAACTTGTGAATATAATCCTATATAACCGAACTACTTTATGTGATATCTAGTGAGATTATGAAAAATTAAAAAGTTGAATTTTGATGAAAATGGAAAGGATTAAAATGGTAATCTTTGGTAATGATGGTTTTTGGATTATTACTTTTAATTTTATATGGTATTGGTTAAATGTGTTTTCAATCAAAACATTAAGAGGGGTTTTTTTATAAATTCTAGATAACACTTCATATAATAGAACCTTGATGGTAGACCATGAAATTTTAATGGAATTGTATAATGATAAATACATAAATTTTTTGTGGTGTGTGTGACCTAGATAATAATAAAGAATGGTTTGGGTTCAATAAAATTATATCAATCAATATATAAACTATTTTACTCTATTACTTGAAAACAGAATCTTATTTAACTAACTGTGGGAGCATAAAATGTAATGTTTGTAAAGTGATGATTGAGGAAATTAAAATTATTCCAAAATAGTAGTTTGTATCTTTTAGTGGTATATAGTTCCTGGGTATTTCCCATTTTGTGAACTTGAGTAACAGTTTTTCATAATTTATGGGTGCATTGGGTATGAGAGTGAGCCTATGTTGTGACACATTTATGATGTGCGTGTTTATTTGGGTGATATATTTAATACAGGTGGTAAATTTTTTCTTGTTAGGTTTCACATGATATTGATACATGTATGGGGATGTTTCATAAGAGTTTTAGCTTGATATTTTCTAATTTTTAGTCAATTAGGAAGGACTTGGTGACTCTTATATGGGACATTGAATCTAAGTGATTCGAAGGTTAGTGATCTGTGATGGTGACCAAGATAGGGAGTAACCCATTCTTGTGTATGGTTAGATGTTTAATGCATGGGTATATGCTTATACTTATGGAATCATTGCATGGGATGTACAATTATTTGCTTTTGATGATTTTAGTACTTTATGTTTTTGAGTAAAAGTGCTCATTGTTCTAGTACCCTTATCATAAAATTATTTTTTGGAAGTCATGGTCATTTAGATTCATATATAGTTAACTTTTGGTGGGGATTTGATGGTCTAGTCAATTATGATCCAAGATTGGAGTGTATATTATTTCTAAGGCATGGTGATATTCTCTAGGTTGGAACCAAGTCACAAGAAATGCTTAATTTCTTACAATTTGGGCATGGTATACCTTGAGAATTTCTGAGAAGGGTTGAAAAATAATTGTGGGTTACCTCACCTTATGGGGGTTATGAAACATTTAGTGTCATAGATCATGGTGTTTAGGATTTTTTGTGACATATGGATTTGTATGTTTCTTTGCCCTGTAGATTTTTTATGTGTAGTGGTATATTGTGTGGGTAGTTAGATTCTCTGTGTTGGAAAATGCATAGGTAATGAGTGGTCAGGGTGTGATTTGGGGCGTACTCAGAAGCTTGAATTTAATTTTTATTAGGACTTGGTGTTATAAGACTCAAGTTATTGTGACTCTTAGGTTTTATGTGGTCTCTAGGGGAGTGTTTGACCCCTAGGTTTTAGTTAGAATCATGGTGGAAAGAACCTGTTTGAGGAGCATGGTGTTATTGAGATGGTGTGGCTATATGGATCAGGAGTGAGTTATTATTATTTTCCATATGATAAAACAAGTGTATTTTGGCTACATGCAGGGTTGGATTTATTTTTAATTTTTATTGAAACATGCCTTGTTTGGGAAATGGAAAAATTTTGGGTCTTGGATGAGATCGAGCAATGTAATTGTGATAGTTTCTTGTTGATAATGGGTTCATGATTACTTGGAGGAGACTCATGGAGTCGTGGAAGATTCAATCAGAAAATTCCTCGTAGTGTGAGGTGATTAAGAAGTTTTTGATGATTTCAGATATTGTTCCATATGAATTTTTATGTTAAATAACATGTCTCCTCTAAGGTTCTGGTGACACTATTAAGGACTAAGATTCACTAGCACCTACGAACCTAGTTAATCCTCGTATAAGTGGCATGGGTGGATGGTGTGGGTGATCAGGATCGAAAGGGATTACACATGTATTTGTATGTTAATTCCTATAAAGTTTCTTCCAAGAGATATATAAGTGAATTTATGGGGTGGGGAGTGCACCATAGGATGTTTAGGGGTATGACCCTTGTCCAGAATGATGTTTTGGTGGACACTATAGATGATGTTCTTGTAAGTTAGAAACAGGAATTGGAACATATATCATGGCTATTTCTTGTGTTTGAGATATATAACCATGTTCTACTATTATATTTATTGATTAATAATACATGGAACATGGATATCATGAGTTTTTTTCCTGGAGTGAAGAAAAGTACACTCCTTGGATGGGAAAGTCAAATCGGTTTTTAATGGTTCGACCCTTATGTTAAGGTGATTTTGGTGTAGTGAGATTATCCATTGGGATAGTTTTCTTGAATTTTCTAGATCCCTATTAGGATTTTAGTAAAAAAATATTGTAACTGTTGTTTCTTATTGATCATATATATATGCTCAATACAATCTATAGATGATCGGAAGGTGACTCTATTGGATGGGATGTCGCTGCCCATAATAGAGCATGATGATGAGATCAGTTGTTTGGTGAATTTTCTTGGAAATTATAATGAAGGTATTTTTGGACTTTATTGGAATGTCTTTTATGGTCATAGGATGCCTCTATAGGGAAATTCATCATGATCTAGTGCCTCATTGATGCATTTATGGGTATAGGTGAGCATTTGTAATAGTTAATTAATGAAACTCTATTGAATTTTTGGACCCTTTGAATGGGGAATAGTGAAACTCATTAGTTTGGTCTGGGGTTAATAATGATGATTTATATTGCCTTTTGAATAGTATTTTGTTTGATATTTGAGTCCTATATATTAGAACCTTATATATAAGTATCTAGACACAGTTTCCAGTAATGTTTTGAATAATCTTGGAAATTGCTCGCATTGGATGTATATGTGTTAATGGAACTTAAATTAAGGTTTAGGTTAGTGGGTTGTTCATATAACATGAGATATCTATAGAGAACTTGGTTTGTCTGGTTGTGGTAATCATCTAGGTTTTTACTCAAACACAGGTAGTAAGGAAGTCTTATAGTGGTAGAGAACCATGGACTAGTTGGATTTATAATTCTCTTTCCAACTATATTTCATTAAATGCTGAGAAAAAATAAATTGATGATCAAAGTAGGTGAGGGTTTAGTTTTAGGACAACACGTAGTTGTATATATTGTTTGGTTATAATTGGTTGGAGTTTGGGTTCAAAGTTGATGACTGATAGTAGTGGGATGACAGTTAGGTGTTCGGACCAACTGTATGTTTCGGAGGGGGGGTAGGTCTATGAGATATTAGTTATTTAATTTGATATTTCAATTTCAATGTTCATTTGAGGACTTTTGCAGTATATATTATCGAAGGGGATACTACGCTTTTGGATGTGGTTTTAGGGGAGAGTGGTTTGGTGTAAACTAGTGGCATGAACCTATGATGTGTGATGTTGGTGAGTCAAGAGTTAAAGGATACCACCCATAGTAGGGATATTTATTTGGTTTGAGTGCTACATTGGAGTTTTGGTGTATGGAATGATTGACTTATAAATATTGAAGTTGGTTTGCAAGATTTTGGTATGACCATAGTCGATGCATTTTACATACATTTTTCTCTGTATAGGGATTAGTGTTGCTCAAGTGTATAGTTTAGGGAAGATTTTTCATGTGGTGGATGGATTATAAAACCCTTTGTTTATATATGAGTTTGTTTTTCAAGGAATGTTTGAGTTTTCAATTAATAGAGGGTATATTTTCAATTGGATTTCATATTAGAATTATATAGTTTGTAACCCCAAAAAAGATCCATTTTGAACACAGAATGAATTGTTTAAGGGGGTTTTGGAGGTCTCATAGGTGTATGAGAAGCGCAAGAGGTGACTGGGACATGTAGAGAAGAGGCCACAGTGCCACAAACTAGCTAGTCAGAGGTGAATGGCTAGTTAGTGGCCTTCTAGTAGATGTGTAGGTCTACATAGCCTCACTGGTTGGATCGTGAGAACGTCACTATTCATATAACAGGTTCTAGGTTCCCTTTTTTTAAATAGAGGATGGTTTCATTTCACCCCTATCCCCCCTTTCTTGACAACCCTATTTTTTACCAGTTTTGGGAAATTTACAGCAACAATGGTTTTATCCCCCTATCCTTTTCCACAGAATATTTCCTCTATATCTTGTCCATTTGGATTTCCATCTTATGTGTTGGTGATATTTAGGTAAGGATACTCATCCTCTCTCTTCTATTAACCTCTTCTATTGCTATCAATTTTTATTCCATCATTCAAGGAAAATATGTTCTATTTTTAGGGTGTTTTCCTGGTTCTTCAATTTCTCACATTTTAGCTCAAATGATTGGGTCTCTCTAAGGTTAAATTATGTGTTCTCTGTGCCTATACCAAAAATTTTTATCAATGTATTTCATTTTGGAATGTTTGTTCACACTGGATTTTCGAATGCTTGACTTAATATTCAAATTAAAGTGATTATTTCCTTATAGATGTATTTAAAACACCCTTGCAAATAAAGAAACATATTAGATTAGGGTATACCTTCATTATAGCTACTAAAATGGTGAATTTAGCTTGTGATTTAGGATTGGGAAATAAAATTGGGTTATTTAGTTCTACCCTTGGAAATTAATGGTTTAATTTTTGGAATGTTTATTTTCTAATATGACCCTTAGGAACCACTAGTGATTATGGCCATAGAAATCATAAATGAAATTGTAAATTTGAACTAAATGTTCCTTTTTGATTAAAGTGATAAAGTTTATTATATGTGAAATGAACTAAAGTGGTGATCTTGGTTAAAACTATTAAATTTATTTGTAGTTATATCTTGGAAAATGACTTGGTGGATGTTAATGGAATTGGAGGATACATTAGAATGCCTAGGAGAGACTCCATGAATTTGTTAAGATTTGTAATGATTTAGAATGCCATGGAAAAGACTTGGATTGCACTAGGGGATTATGTGAATGGTGGGAGGAAAATTTTCCTAGATATAATGAGGTCCAATTATATAGAACTACTTGAGTGGCCAAGTGGATTATACTTAGATTCATTAATGTGTCTGTCATGGGTCAGATCCCCTTAGATTTAGGTAATGTCAACATTTTTTTAATGAAATATATTAATATCATTGATTCATAATGGGTATCCTTGTTGAATATAATGTTATAAAATTACTAGATTTGGATTGATTATTATTGGTATGGAATGCCTCGGGTCCGAGTCTTGGATTCCAATAAAGTCATGCTTTTTAATGTAACAGGTGGTTCCTTGAGTACAGACCTGAAAATGGTTTTCTTAGGAATATATGGGATGGAATTATTTTATGAGTCATGAATATTAATATTGGGTTACTTTTTTATGGTTACCTCAATGATGTGCCTTGGAACTAAATTTAGACATGATGCTTCCACCATGTTCAGAGACTCATGTTGATCAAGTAGGTAGTGTTTGCATGGATTTTCCTCTTAAAACCTGAGGCTAGACGGGGTCTTAATTATTTATATATATTAGTATTATTACCGCAATATTTATCAATAGACAATAATTATACATTAATCTCATAGGATGGTTTTTCATTACATTTTGTTGATGGTGTCCTACTGAGTTTTTCTCACACCCTGCTAGGGCCGCCATGGTACTTGGGTAATATATAATATACTTGTTGGTTATAGGTTACAAGTTTTTAGAAATGCACGATGAGGATACTTGGTAGTTTTCCAAGGGTTTATTTTGGGATCTGGGAGCTAGGATAGAGGTTAGTACTTCTAGGGTTATGCTATTATTGGTAAATTTCCTCTTTGTTTACTTGTGGTCCCTGTTGTACCTAACTTGATTGATATGTATTACCCTAGATATTATTTATGTAGAATAATTATGATATTACAGGGGATTTAAATTAGTATTTGGTACCTACAACTTATTTTTTAATCTAAAATGGGGTATATGATTTATTTATTTACTTTTTTTTTACACTCCAGTAATGATGGAATAGTCTCCCCACAGTAACCTCACTAGCCCTCAACACTAGTTGGTAGCCTTCGGCATATGGGAAATCATGATTATGGGCATGTGGAACACTATATAGGGTCACCATTTCAATATAATTTATGTTACGGTTTGACATCATCCCTAATTTTTAAATTTGAATTTACCTCTAATATCTCTAGGATATATGGATGTAATGTTTAAAATGAAATTAAAGTTCCAATAAACCATCAGTGAGCATTAAAAATGACTCAAATTAATCCAAATTTGGTATTTCTTTATCCAAGTGATGCTTATATTAAATATTATGAAGCACCTTGAGTTTCCTTGGGGTGTGTGTACATATAAAAAGATAATGTAGTATCTTATTGGTTTATATAGCTAAGATATCATGAAAAAAACACCCTACTCATGACCCATAGTTTATGGAATTGGTGCACACTTTCAAAAAAAATTAAATGGATTTACTTTTTAAAACCATAAAAGAAACTTCACATAAAATTGTAAGGGAGAGATCATCACAAACAAAGGAACTTATAGACCACAAGCATGAGCCAGGGAACATGAAACCCTCACTCAATGAGGCTGAGGAGATTCTCTCAAAAATCCTAGATATAGCATGAAAAATAAGAAGTAATGATATAACCAATATCTTCCTTGGAAATATAGGATCTATATTAATCTAATATCTATTTTGGAATCTACTGATCACTCTCATTGAATGGGGGTTATTTTACAAACCACTGAGGGGGAATAAAGTATAAAAACACTAACTGATATGATTCAAACACCCATTTAAGCCTCCATATTCATTATATGAACTAGGAAAACATCTTAATATATATTTCTTGAAATTTTGGGCGTTTAATAGATGCCTATAAGACAATTATTCCATCGATGGAGATACCTTATTTAGTGAAGGTTCACAAAATATGTGGGATATTGGGATTATTAAATGCCACTAAGGGAGGAACTCTCAATTTTTTAGGGAATTATCTCCATAAAAGAAATTTCAAGGATCATAAAAACGTTTAAATATATTTAATCTTAATTAAATTTTAAATTTTGTTATTAAAGGTAGATTTAATCCCTTCATATTTGATTTTGAAATCGTGAATATATCGGGTATGGTGATTTTAGTGATCGGTGCTTTGAGTCATAAATATATAGTACAAGTGTTTAGTGAAGCAGATAATTGGTGAAAATAATGAGTTAGATGGTATATTTTTGTTTAGAAGTTGAAGAAGAAAGGGTTTTCATGGTGTTTTTTTGGGTAAAAGATGCATTTAGAGTTATAGATTTTGAAACAGATTGAATATTATTTGATTTTTATTGTAAAGGGATGCATGAATTTTTAAATTTTTGGACGACTATTGATAGATTGATAAAGGATACAAAATTTAATTATTTCCTATAAAATCTATGCAGTTGTTCCTTCGAATATCTATAAAAAGTGAAAATCGAGTATGGAATTATATCTTTTTATTTTTTTCATTCATCCCATATATTCCAATATGTATTTTGATATTTAATTTCAGTTCAAGTAATATGGGATAAAGTGTGTATAATTATTTTTAACTCTTTATTCATGAATATTTGTTAGGTTAATATCAATAATTAATGAAATATATTTAAGTTTAGACCATCAATTGAATTAATGTAGAAAACGACTGAAATTTCTACTAATTTTGTAAGCGTCCTATGTAGATCATCTTAAGTGTGTATTGTTATATAGGAAATTAAATATATGCTTACAATATTAAATAATATTATAACTATTCAAGATAGGTTTGTAATTTATTTTTTGGGTAATATTTTTTTAAATAAAATGGTTAAACTATAGAGTGTAGCTACGTCTATAGTTTCATATTAATATTTTTGGTGGTAACAATTATTATGAGAAAAACCCCAAGAGGGGGTCAAGGTAGCCAAATTTTTCTATATTTGATTCATTTTTATTCTCTTACTCAATCGATAAAAATCCCACATTAGTAGAACGTCCAATTATACTCATTATATTGTTTTGGTTTCTCATATTTTATCCCTTTTCCAATTTACAAATTTTTCTACTCACTACTTACTCATTTCATTCACACTCATAAAACATATTATAATTAAGGAACATACACAATGTATTTTGTCCATGTAAAAATCACTAATACACTATAAGTGATATAGTTTAGGGATGCCACCAAAGGATTTCTCCCATTTGGTATGCCTTACTATCACTATAGAAAAATTGTTTCTTATAATGAATGGATCAATTCATCCCAATATAAAATTATAAAATATATATGATATAGATTTATCCCTCTAAAATAAATGAATAAATGAATCTCAATTACATGCCTCCTATTTACAGAGTCATCCTTCTCCTTCATGTTCCATATTATTGGGTATATTCATCTTAATTGAAGTTTCATTATCTTATTTATATAAGTCAATATTTAGATCTACAAAGATATACCACTCTTTTGGACCATCCTCTACTTTCTATATTTAGATATGAAATTTTCAAACACTATCATTCATCTTGTTAATCATATATATATATATATACCATCCTAATAGTTCATAATTTCTTTTCATTCTTATAACTCATGAACATATCACTATTAAGAATTAATTGTATCTTCTTTTCAATCAATAATAACCCCATCCCTATCTATCCAGATATGATGATATTTTTATTTTATTGGTATATAATATATTGATCATATTATATAGTTCTCAAAATTTATTATTTTTAGGTGACTTGATATATAAAACATTAATAAATTACATGGGGAACATCATTATAACAAATAAAATATTATTATTTCTCCTTTTCTTATCCTTATATCATTCATAATAGTATTTATGGTTTCTTAGGGAAAAGGTGAAATAATATAATGTGGTGATCTCAGATGATCAATAAAGGGTATAATAAAATGAAAGTTATAATAACATCAACAAATCAAACATCATATAGTAGGGTTAAATAAACAAATAATTTTATATAATTGATATTGTGAAAATAATATATCTATGTATGACATAAAAATGGAAATAAATAATCACGTGGATAGAAATAAATAATATAATAGTGATGAAATGAAAAATTCAAGATATCATATTCAAACCATCAGGGCCTCGACCAATACATCATACGTAAATGGGTTGGGACAAACAAAATACCAAATCTATTTTTTCTCAAGATACATAAAAATGAATCAAGGGACTATATAATTTTGGAACCCATATGTCACTTAATAATTCAAATTAATTCATCATTTTAAAAGAATAAATGGATAAACAATACAATACATACTATTCACCAAGGAGCCTCTTACATTAACATAGATACATAATAAATAATTAAACTAATTTTATTTTTGAAATAAAATATATTTTATTTAAATATCATTATTAAATAACATTTATTAAATCTAAATGATAATGAAATTTTACTAAGTCAAATACATTATTTATAAGGGTCAGAAAACAATTATTATCAAAAAAACCTATATTTCTCATTAAATGGTGATTTTTGATTTAAAAGTATAAATTATCATATTTAGATAATTATTTTGATTAAATGAAGATTATTTTTTAAATAATCATATAAAAATCATCCAAAGGTGACTTTTTTATAATTTTCTAAGATAGTCAAATTTTATGGTAAAAATTAAATTTGGTATAAATATATTGTATGTATTATGACATCACAATCGCCCAAAAGTGATTTAATATATGAAGTAAAAGGTATAAATAATAGAATAAATATTTCACATTTAAAATAACTTGTATTTTAAGTTATTTTATTAATTTTATAAAGTCTTAATGAATCCTCAAAAATAATTATTATATTTTATGGTTTAAAAATAAATTCTTTATAAACATGACTCACCTCTATATAAATAATGGTATTATTTTAAGGATTTAATTTTTTATCCTTTAAATAATTAATCCCACCAATATTTTTTAGAAACCATGTAAAAACCATGGTAAGGTTTGTGGTTTTGAATAATTTATCATATAGAGTTGAAGCCCTAATTTTTCAACAAAGCTAAATAATTTCCCTATATTTTTTATATAAAAACTCACCCAACCTCCCATTACTATTCACTAAAATCACATAGATTGTGAATTTACACTTCCCTTACCTCTATAGATCCCTCTTAGGGTTCCCTCAATCATTTATGAAGCTACACCCAATCTTTTAGAAGTTCCCTCTCAAGGTAAAGGGTCATCTCTTTATCCTATTAATTGAAGAACCTTCTTTAAATTAGGCCTTTTATTTTCAAATTTTTCATGTTGGGAAATAATTTCATACATACCTATTATTTTCATTATTATTTCATAGTTATGAGATACCAAATATGTTGTGGGGGTGGGGTTATCCTAACGACCCTATGTTATGATGTCTTTACAGTATGCCTTGAATAATGTTTATAATGTCATGTTTTATGTTGTTTCCACATTGCCATGTTTCCATAATAATATCATCTTATATTAATCCTAATTGTTTACTATTATGATTTTAACCCCTATTATATTTCCTTGATTTTTCTATCTTCTCACATATACTTATTTACCTTATGTTATGCTTTTTTTATACCCTTAATAGGCTTTATACCTAACAATTTTCTTATGTACATACCCAAGTTATGTAATCTAGTTTTAGAATATTTGTGTAATATAAGCCCATTTTATATAGTTTTTAAATAATTTTATTTTATTTCTGTTGAAATATATTATTTATATACCAAGTTTAATAAAGGCATTGGGCCACATGATCTTTTGGGTTATACTAAGTGTTATTTTATGTAATGAATCATAAAATAAATATTAATAAAGATATGAATTGTTATAGTTGGTATTAGAGGAAAAACTAGTTATTTTGTGGATTAGGATTAGATAAATATATTGAACGACTTGGGTATAATACTAAACATTGAAAAACATCTCTAAATTGTGGAAAAGTGTACATAAATTTGTTTTTAGAAAAATACATCTCTGTTTGGATACTACAAGTAGATATGACTCTCAAACTGTTGTACCTATGGGTAATAACCAAAAGATGGTGCAGTCTACAAGACTCATTCCTCACCTGGTGCATGAAATCAGGCCTTACTACACACCTAGTTTGACACTCTGGGAGGATATTCTTCGGTGAAATCACAAGCTCTTTATAAATCATTATGAAGGGAAATTCATAAAATATTTTATATCAAGAAATAAATCAAGGATATATTAGATTGAAAATTATAAATTCAAAGTATTTCATTTATAAGTTAACCCATTAATGTTCATGGTTTCCCATTTATATGTTCAATAGTTTCAAAATACTCATCCATAATTTTTCCTTTATTTATATTCAATTGTTGGGATTGGGAGGAACTGCGTCAATAACCGATGTGATGAACAATATAATAATTTCCAAAAAGAAATTCACAAACTGATGGGGGTAGGAATCAAAAAATTTGTAAAAAATAATTTCTCAATTAACTCAAATTTTGAATAAAAATTTGATTCATGTTGAAAACCTAAATATCCAAAATAAAGAACAAGTTGCAATTAAAACCTTTATGTGACAAAGGCCTCTGACTTTAAATTGATCTTATGATCCCTTAGTCATGGAATAATGGATCAAATCCATTGAGGATATCTTATCAATAATTCAATGATATAAGAAATATAAGGTCATTTTTTCTATTTATATTATGGAAGGAGAAGCTAATCAATGGTGGAAAATATTCAAAAACATGAATCCAGAGGGAAAAATTGAATAGATGGAGTGGAAGGAATTACAGAAAAAGTTTTTTTGAAAAATATTTTACCCACACTCTTTTCCTTAAAATAGATATGAATTTCCTTAGTGTAACACCCCAACCCCAGTTACCCAGAGTTGGTGCATTATTACATAACCTTGGAATGATATAAGGAATCGTGTCCTGAAAGACCGATCAGTTTAGTAACATTGGAAGTACTAGATACATTCATAATTTTTACATTACATCATGAAAAAAATCAAAAAAAATTGTCCCCATTGACCACATTCATATCTTAGACTATCCCTATAGGTCAGTCATAATATACTTCTTCCCATCTTGGGAAAAATAAAACATAGAAAGGGGTGATCTTAGATGCTCAGTACAGATAACAATATAGCGGAAACTTTCAAGAATAGGCCTAAAAATTTAAGGAAATATATATGAATAAAGCATAAGACTTTTAAACTTAAACTTCATCATAATATGGAAAACATGAATCAAATAAAGTCATTTACTTATCCAAATGGATATTTTACAAGTCGAATAATCACATGTAATATCAATATCCAATTTCATAATGTTAGAATGCATAATGCCAGATTTCATAACCACATAGTCACGGCCTTGTGCCAGACTACAAAAAAAAATTTAAGGCCTTGTTACAAGAAACTATTTTGTCTCATGAGACCTACCAATGCATCAAGTAGTAATATCGGGCTCCACCCATCACATACTAAGTCCAATACATTCCCTATATAAAAAGGTTTAAACATAACATAAACATTTGTATTAAAACTAGTAGACGAAATGTAAATAATTTATCCATAAACCATGAATGGTGTTAAAATAAAACATCCACATTAAAACATTTCACAAAACCTTCAATGAAATATGGAAGATTTGTATCATATTAAATCAACTTCCAACAAGTTTAAAATCCATCAAAGGATGTTGACATATATGAAATGAAAACTATTTGAAATAAATACCACTTTCTATTTTGAAATCATTTAAAAGTCAAATAATTATAAAATAAAACATTTATTTTGAAAATATTCTTATAATCTTGTCTGGGGAGCTTTGACGATGATATAACGGCAGAAAATAGCCACACCTTCTATAAAAGTTAAAAAAATACATTCCTACCTTAATTTTGTTGAAAAGTTCATAAAGTACCTTGTTTGGAAAATGACGAAAAGATTCCTTTAAAAACATATGTAGTCAAATAAGGGGATAAATAACTTTAACCCATAGTTTAGTGAATATTAAAAATGGTTCAAATTACATTTTTAAGAAAACAATGATGTGGATGATAAAGAGGCCTCAGTAGATACTTATGTAAAAACAACCTTGGATAATAAAGAGATTCTTAAAATAACCCTTACCTTGTACTTTTCCTTAATAGATGGTATGTTAATCTCCTATATAATAGTTAAAAATTTGTTGTTAAATTATACAAGAATCATATACATAAATATAATATCATATATGATCTTCTAATATTTCTTTGTTAATAATATTTTAGTAGTATCATTGTTTCAGGTGTTAACTGATTCATTTTCCTTTATATGGTTGGTTATGTAAGTCATTTTTTTTATGGATAGGATGTATTTTATTTATATAAATAATGATATTATGTTCATAAACATTATTTTTAATCATAAAATTAAAATTATTCTTTAATTATTACGATGGGGAATGAATCTTATCGCATTCGTAGAGACGGTAATCCTTACGTACGCACGAGCGACAATATCCTTATATTTATGGTGAAATAGTATGTAATTGGATGGTATATCATATATAAAGAATAATTAACATTATATATTTATTATTTACATTATTTATACTCATTATTATACCCATAAAAATAATGAAGTGTTTGAATAACAAACTACACCACAACGTGGAGACGGTAAGTCGTACATACGCATGTATGGTGACTTTGTCATTCATATGAAGGATATAATAATGAATATGGTTGTAACATTTTTATAATAACATAAAATTATATAGAATATACTCTATTTATTATTTTAGAATGGAAACAACAAAGAAAGAGGAAGTGGAAGAAGAAAAGAACTTGAAAGAGGTGATTAAATATTTACCTCTTCTTCAGGTTATTCCTTTTGATTTGATCAAAAGGGCTCCTTAAGTTGGATTTATTACCAAAATAAGGCCTCTAGAATGAAGTGAGGAAATTTGGGAGGATATTTGGGCAGTTTTTGGCCGATCCAAATGGTTTTGGAGGTGTGAAATTAAGAGAAGGGGAATTACCCTTTTATAAGAGAGGTGAGGGTCACTTTAGGAAAAGCTTGAAATATTATTTAATAATAAAATAATTTTCGGTTTCTAATGGCTTAAAAATGATTTATTTCAAATATAAGGTGGGTATGGGTAGAAAACATCTCAACAAATAGGTTTTGGACAGGTTTATGTCACCATATTAACCTTATCTTTCATATTTAACTCTTAGTTAAAATGTTGGACATTTACCATGTCTCTTTGTATTTTTATATTATATGGTTAATAATATTACTATAAAAGGACAAGAGAACCCCATGTGGTTAATTGTAAATATATATAACATTATATAATTCCTTTTTCTGAACCTTAGATTTTTAGGAATAATATATCAATTAATAATATAGTATTTGTTTTAAAAACTCAATTATGTCAATTTTGAAACTATTTAGTATTTAATTTTTTTGAAAGCCATAAAAACTTTATCACTTAGAATAAAATTTATTTAATAAACCCTAACATACCATATTAACCTATAAAATTAGTGTAATTATTCAAAAGTCTCAATTTGCATTTATTTGTATATTTATAATATAAATTATTTTAATATTTCATTATTAAGGTAATTACTGCATCATCATTTTGTCATAAATAAATTACATTATTTAATGTCTAAAAATTATAAATAAAGTATTATTATGTATGAAATTTTTATAGATTTCTAATTAATATTTATAGTCGAATTTATATTGTGTGTAACCCTATATTAAAAATGGTTTATTTATTAAACTTTCAATTTAGATCTTTTAACTCTTCTTTAAATAAAATAATAATAAATGTCCTAATCTAGTCCAAGTGGAACAAAAGGATCATATTTTATCCCTAAGGTTGTTTTTTGTCGAATTACACTAATCCAATAGAATTATGACATGTGTTAGGGTAATTATATTATCATTTTTACCCTTAATTACCCAATTTACTTTTAACCATGATAAATAAAAGTCAAAAGTCATTATTCACCAAAAATTAGTTTCATTTTATTGAACCAAATTTTATATACTAATTTCAACTGTGTCTCTCATATTTTTGAAATTCAACTCACAGAAGTGGTAAAATTAAGTTTTATTCAAATTTTTAAATGCTCCTAGAAAGTGGGTAAATGACAGTAAAAAGTTCAATAAAATTTTATATATCTAAACTTATAAAAAAGGACTCCAATGATTTACATTGAACATATATAGGGATTATGAATCTATTTTGACAAAAATAAATTAAAATAATATAACTAATTATTTAATTAAAAAGTCAGTTTTAAACCATAATGTAGTGTTTTTCACTATTCATCATAAATTGAATGTTTTCAGAAAAATACCAAAAATTCACCCTAAGCTAATTTTGATATTCAAAATTCAGAAATGAAGTCCGTTTTGAAAAATAAAATTTATAAAATTTAGTATTACTATTCATAACAACTAGTTTGATTGGTTGTGGTGTCTTAAAACTCCAAGTTGCGTACAATGCGAGATACTGCATTATTCAAAGGGAAACGTACCATGGAAGCTTGGGGTGTTACATTATCCCCTCCTTAAAATAATTTAATCCTCAAAATTTCTAGAATATTTCTTCATAAAAAGATTTGGGTGGTTATTCATCATAAGTTCCTCAGGTTCCCACGTTGCCTCTTCCATCTTATGGTTTCTACATAGAACTTTTACCAGATGAGTCATCCGGTTTCTTAGCACTTGTTCTCGGGTATTAAGAATATTGATAGGCTCTTCACAATAAAACAGATCAGGTTCCAATTCAATTTCTTTATAGATGAGTACATGAGTTGGGTCAGACATGTATTTTCTCAACAGTGATGTGTGGAACACATCATGAACATTGGAGAGACTTGGTGGAATTTCCAAATGGTAAGATATAACCCCAATTTGTTCTAGGATTTTGAAAGGTCTGATGTACCTGGGACTCAGTTTACCCTTCTTACTGAATTGTATAACACCCTTCCATATAGATACATTTAAGAAAACATGATCTCCTACTTGAAATTCCAAATCCTTCCTCTGATTTTCAGGATAGCCCTTTTGCCTACTTTGAGCTGCTTTGATGAGGTTTTGGATAACATTAACCTTTTCCATTGTTTCCTAAATAAGTTCTGGGCCTACGAGTTTTCTTTCACAAACATCATCCCAACAAGTTGGTGTGCGACATCTCTTTCCATATAACTCTTCATATGGTGCCATCTGAATACTTGAATGAAAGCTATTGTTATAGTAAAATTCTACCAGAGGTAAATATTGATCCCACATACCTTGAAAGTTAAGTGAGCAAGATCTCAACATGTCTTCTAAGGTATGAATAGTTCGTTCCGATTGTCCATCGGTTTGAGGGTGGTAGGCAATGCTCAAACGAAGTTGAGTATCCAAGGCCTTCGGAAGACTTTTCCAAAATCTAGATGTAAAATGAGGATCACGATCAGAAACAATCGAAAGGGGTACACCATGGAGTCTTACAACTTCATTAATATATAGTATTTTTAGAAGTTCAAGTGGTAAATCTTCTCTTATAGAAAGAAAATGGGTTGACATGGTAAGACGATAAACAATGACCCATATTGCATCATTCCTTCTAGGAGTATTTGGTAGACCCATGACAAAGTCCATCGTAACATTATCTTATTTCCACTCAGGTATGGGAATAGGTTGCATGACTCCTACAGGTTGTTGTCTCCCATCTTTCACTTTTTGGCAAACCATACATCTTGACACAAAAGTAGCAATCTCCCACTTTATATTGTCCCAATAAAAATGTTACTTAAAATCTCTATACATCTTGGTGCTCCCAGGGTGTATAGAGAAATTAGAGTTATGAGCATCATCCAACAATTCATTTTTTAGATCAGGTATGTTAGGAACACAAAGTCTCTTCCCAAATATCAAAATTCAATCTTCATATAAGAAGTCACTCAATCTCCCATCATTCACATCTTCAATATTCTTTTAAAACTCCTCATCATCGGTCTGAGAACTCTTTATCCTTTCTAGTAAAGATGGGTTGGAAAACAATTGAAAAGGTATTGATGTTTCACCTTCCATGGTTATTCCCATATCCATATTTACTAGATCCATGAAAATAGAATCCCTTTCAACTCTCATATTGTTCAAAACTCCATTATCATTTCTACTCAAAGAATATGCCACCTTATATTCCTTCCCCATATAGTAGTGTATAGTGAAATAATAATCCTTGAGTAGTCAAGCCATCACTGTTGCCTCATGTTGAGTTCTTTTTGTGAGAAAATATACTTCAAAATCTTGTGATCAGTATAAATCTCAAAGTTTTTACCATAGATATAGTGTCTCCATATTTTCAAAGCAAATATTACAGCTGCTAACTCAGGATCATGATTGGGATAGTTTTTCTTGTAAATGTTTAGCAGTTGTTATGCATAGGAAATTACTGTATCATTTTTCCTAAGGACACAACCAAGTCCATTCATTGAAGCATCATTATAAATAACAAACCCATTGTTCTCTGATGATAGATTCAAGATAGGAGCATTGACTAATTTTCTCTTCAGTTCATCAATAAATTCTTCACACTCTTCTCTCCAAACAAATTTAACCCTCCATGTGTGATCTTGATTAATGGGATAGCCAACCGGGAAAAATTCTGGATGAAATATCGATAATAACCTGCTAAACCAATAAAACCATGTACATCAGGTATAATTCTCAGTGTTGTCCATTCTTGGATTTCCATGGTATTTAAAGGATCAAGAGAGATTCCATCCTTAGAAACAATATAGACAAGAAAATAAATCTCTTGAAGCCAGAATTCACACTTGCTAAACTTCCCATATAATTAATTTCTTCTGAGGGTTTTTAGAATAGTGCACAAGTGATTTTCATGATCTTTGTAGCTTTTTTAGTATACCAGGATATCATCAATAAATACCACAACAAAGTCATCAAGATATTCCTTGAAATATCTATTCATTAGATCCATGAAGATAGAGGGTGTATTAGTCAATCTAAAAGGAATTACTGTAAACTCATAATGCACGTACCGAGTTTAAAATGTTGTTTTCAAAATGTCTTAATTCTTTAAACACAACTGATGATATCCATATTGAAGGTCAATCTTGGAAAAATATCAAGCTCTATGAAGTTGGTTTAATAAATCATCAATGTGAGGTAGGGGATACTTGTTCTTTCTTGTTATAGCATTGAACTAGATATATTCAATGCACAAACTCATAGATCTGTTTTTCTTCTTAACAAAAAGGACAGGGGATCTCCATGGAGAAACACTAGGGTGAATAAATCCCTTATAACTCAATTCATCTTGTTTTTTTTAGTTTCACTAATTCCACAGTGTCCATTCTATAAGGGGTCTTCGATATGGGCCTTGAACCAGGAATTAAATCAATGGAAAACTCAATTTCTCTTTTTGGAGGATGTCTAGGTAAATACTCTGGAAACACATCAACATATTCTTGCGCAATAGGTACATACTCTATTAAAACATTATTTTCCTCACCCATAATAATTTCATTCTCTTCCTCCCCATTAATTAAATTTAGCAGAGCAATTGGGGGTGTATCTATATAAGAATCATGTGGTGATTTTTCTACTCTAAAGACAAGGTACTCATTATCATCATCAAAAATTGTAACCTCCTTCTTCTTCCAATAAATTTTTGCATCATGGTCTGAAATCTAATCCATTCTGAGGATTATATCAAATTAAATCATGGGTATGACGATGATATCAACAGATAAAGAGCATTTATATTCCCAAATGGGAATTGATTCACAAAACTTTGTTGTGATGATACTTCCTTTATGAGTTTTGACAAACAACTCCCTTGTTAAGTCAAATTGAAAATATCTAATTTTCTTTGCAAAATGGGAAGATATGAAATAATGTGATGATTTATAATCAAATAAAGCATTGGCTAAACTTGAGGAAACCATTAAATTACCAGCCACCACATCTTTCGGAGCTTTCACCTCAGTAGTAGGGATCAAATAATAATGGTCTTTCTCCCTTGGCCTTTTCTGAGGTAAGTTCACTTGGAACTTAGGAAATTCATTTTCAAAATGTCCCTTTTCTCTACAATTGTAGCATTCAACATTGACAACCTCTTTCTTTCCCTTGTAATCACGAGCTTAGTGGCCTTTTCACCACACTTGTAACAGACTATCATTCCCTCCAGGCAAGTACCAGGGTGTTTCTTCCCATATTTACCATAGGATGGATATTCAACTTTTCCCTTATTCCACTTATTTCCATTTTGAGAGTGATCAGCAGATCTCTTCTTCTTTTTCTTTGCATTGAAGTCATAAGACTTATAGGATTCATTTTCTTTCTTGATAGCACATGAGAAAATATCTTCATATGATGAGAAGGATTGTGAGGCTAATTCTCGATGGTGAAATGGCATTAACACAAAAAATAATTGATCAATATTACCCCTTGGGTTACATATATAATCTGTCACATTCCTTGATAACCTTGTAAAGTTTTCCTCATACTTTACGACATTCTCATCCTCCTTTTGCCTCAGACTCAGAAATTGTCTTTCTATATCCTCTCGATGGTCACGAGGAAATTATTTTTCTAATAAAAAATCTTTAAACTCCCTTCATTCCATGTTCAATACTTCTTCATCTTCCTTTTTGTTTTGGATTAATGACCACCATTGATCTGCATCTCCCGTGAGGTGATTAACTGCCATGACAACTTTTTCCATTTTGCTACTCCCCAATGTATGAAATATTTTCTCTAAGGAATTTATTCATTCCTCAGATACTAATGGATTTATACTCCCATTAAATGTTGGTGGTTGTTTCCTCATGAAGCGGTCTAACATTGATCCTTCGTGTAGCAGATCAGGGTGCTCCATATGGGTAAGGTTATTATTCATAACTTGA
This sequence comes from Viscum album, assembly GCA_963277665.1. Lineage (NCBI taxonomy): Eukaryota > Viridiplantae > Streptophyta > Magnoliopsida > Santalales > Viscaceae > Viscum > Viscum album. The sequence goes on along the minus strand of OY728156.1, from coordinate 1,463,497,722 downwards.
GTGAGTTGTCCCAGTATGGTGATAAGCTAATCAGCACCAGTTGCATCACCAGCTCCACTATAATTATCTTGAGTAGGAGGGAAATCCCTACATGAATTATTTACATTGATATGGTTTTCCTTCCTTCCACTAGGAGTCATTTATAAAAAACGGCATACACTAGATTAGTTTATAAATCGCAATACATAATTCCAAACTTGTAAAACATTTATAATAAATTGAATAATTTATGGATATAATCCATAATCATAAAAAAAGTTTTTTTGGGGAGGTATATACTCATAAATAATTCATAATGATTTTTAAAGAAAATGTGAATTATTCTAAGCATATCCCCTGGGAGTGTCGTAACCATGAGTACAGCAAGGCCCGTTGTCGTGTACCAGGATACCCTGGGTCAAGCTCAAAACTCCTTGTTAGAGTTTTCACTCCTAGGTAGAGCCACCTCTACCTTCTCATATCTATTCCAGGATTTATTGGTTGGAAAATACACAAAATATCTACCTTACCAAGATTTTAGGAAGTTATTCTATAACAATCCTCAAAGTCTATCTTAGGGTAATGTTCTCTAATTAGAGTTTATCAAAATCAAGTTTCCAAGGTTTGTACTAAATTTGTTTTGATACCAACGGTAACGCTCTGACCCCAGTTACCCAGACTCGGTACATTATTATATAACATTGGCATGATACAAGGAATCAAGTACTGAAAAACTGATCAGTTTAGTATCCTTGGAAGTACTAGATACATTAATAAGTTTTACATTACATCATGCAATAAAAACATCATCAAAATGTTTTCCCCATTGACCACATTCATCTCTTAGATTATCCCTCCAGTTCAGTCATAATATACTTCTTTGCATCCTGGGAAAAATAAAACATAGAAAGGGGTGAGCTCAGATGCTCAGTAAGGTTAACAATATAGCGAATAATCACATGTAATATAAATCAAATATTTTCATTTACTTATTCGCATGGATACTCTACTAGTCTAATAATCACATGTAACATCAATATCCAGTTTTATATTGTTTGGATGCATAATAACAAACTTCATAACCACCTAGTCAAGGCTTTATGCTAGGACTACAAATAATATTTTTTCAAGGCATTGTGCCAAGACACTAGATTGTCTCATGAGACCTATCGATGTATTGAGGAGATATTGTGGGCTCCACTCGTCACCTACTAAGTCCAATGCATTCTTCATATGAAAAGGTTTAAACATAACATAAATATTCGTATTAAAACTGGCAAACAAAATTTCAATACTTTATCCATAAACCATGAATGGTTTTAAAATAACACATCCACAGTCAAACATATCACAAAAACATCAATATAATATAAAAGATTTGTATCATAATAAATCAATTTCAAACAATTTTAAAATCCGTCAAAGGATGTTGACATAGATGAAATGAAAACTATATGAAATAAATAACTTTTTATATTTTGGAATCATTTAAAAGTCACAGAATTATAAAAGAAAACATTTATTTTAAAATTTTTCTTATAATATTGTATGGGAAGCTTTGACAATGATATAATGGCGGAAAATAGCCACACTCGCTGTATAAGTTAAAAAAAGACATTCTTACCTTAATTTTGTCGAAAAGGTCATAAAGTACCTTGTTTGGAAAATGATAGAAAGATTCCATTCAAAACATATGTGGTAAAATAAGGGTATAAATGACTTTAACCCATAGTATAGTGAATATTAAAAATGGTTTTAATTACATTTTTAATAAAACACAGATGTGGATGATAAAGATGTCTCAGAAGATACTTAATTAAAAACAACCTTGGATGATAAAGAGATTGTAAAATTAACCCTTACCTTGTACTTTTCCTTAGTCGATGGTATGTTAACCTCTAGTATAATAGTTAAAATATTTTTATTAAATTATACAAGAATTATATACATAAATATGATATCATATATGATCTTATAATATTCCTTTGTTAATAATACATTAGTAGTATCATCGTTTCGGGTGTTAACTGATTCGTTTTCCTTTATATGCTTGGTTGTGTAAGTCATGTTTTTTATGTATAGGATGTATTTTATTCATATACAGAATGATATTATGTTCATAAAAATTATTTTTAATCATAAAATAAAAATTATTATTGAATGATTACGATGGGGAATGAATCTCATCACGTTCGTGGAGACGGTAATTGGTACGTACGCACAAGTGAAAATATCATTATATTGATGGTAAAATCATATGTAATTGGATGGTATATCATATATATAGAATAATTAACAAGTTATATTTATTATTTGAATCATTTATACTCATTATTATACTCATACAAATAATTAAGTTTTTTAATAAAAAACTACACCACGGCGTGGAGATGGTAAGTCGTACGTATGAAACTATGGTGACTTTGTCATTCATATGATGGATAGAATAATGAATATGGTTGTACCATTTTTATAATAACATCATATTATATATAATATACTGGATTTATTATTATATAATGGAAACAACAAATAAAGAGTAAGTAGAAGAAGAAAAGAACTTGAAAGAGGTGATAAAATATTTACATCTTCTTCGGGTTCTTTCTTTTGATTTGATCAAAAGGGCTCCTTAGGTTGGCTTTCTAACCAAAGTAAGGCCTCTAAGATGAAGGGGACAAAGTTTGGAGGATATTATGGCATGTTTTGTCCAAGAAAAATGTCTTTGGAGGTGTGTAATTAAGATAAGGGGAAGTACCCTTTTATAAGAGAGGTGAGGGTCTCATTAGGAAAATCTTGAAATATTATTTTATAATAAAATAATTTCAGTTTCTAATAGATAAAAAATGATTTATTTCTATACTAAGGTGGGTATGGGTCTATAATATCTCAACCAATAGGTTTCGGATAGGTTTAGATCACCATATTAACCTTATTTTTAAGATTTAACTCTTAGTTAAATAGTTTGACATTTACCATGTCTCTTTGTATATTGATATTATATGGCTAATAACTTACTATAACAAGCCAAGAGAACCTCATGTGGTTCATTATTAATATATATAATCTTATCTAAGTCCTTTTTCTGAACCTTATATTTTTTGTAATATTATATCAATTACTAATATAGTATTTTTTTAAAACTCAATTACATCAATTTTGACACTATTTAGTATTTGATTTTTTTGAAAGCCATAAAAACATTATCACTTAGAATAAAATTTATTTAATCAACCCTAACATGAAATATTAACCTATAAAATTATTTTAATTCATCATATGTCTCAAGTTACATATATTTGGATATTTATAATATCAATTATTTTAATATTTCATTATTAAGGAAAATACTACATCATCATTTGGTCATAAATAAATTAAATTATTTAATGTCTAAAAATTTCAAATAAAATATCATTATGTATTAAATAAAATATCATTATGTATTAAACCAAGTGGACCAAAAGTATAATATTTTATTCCTAAGGTTGTTTTTTGTCGAATTACACTTATCCAATGGAATTAGGACATGTGTTAGGGTAATTATAATATCATTTTTACCCTTAATTACCCAATTTACTTTTAACTGTGGTAAATAAAACTCAAAAGTTACTACTCACCAAAAATTATTTTCATCTTATTGAACCAAATTTTACTTAATGATGTCAACCATGTCTCTCAAATTTTCGAAATTAAACTCACATAAGCGGTAAAATTAAGTTTTTTGTAAATTTGTAAATGCTCCTAGAAGGTGGGTAAAAGACGGTAAAAAGTTCAATAAAATTTTATATATCTAAACTTATTATAAAATGACTCCAATAAATTACATTGAACATATATAGGTATTATGTATCTATTTTGACAAACATAAATTAAAATAATATAACTAATTATTTAAATAAAAAGTTGGTTTTAAACAATAATGCAGTGTTTTTCACTATTCATCAAAAATAGAAAGTTTTCAAAAAAATACCCAAATTCACCCTAAGAAAATTTCGATATTCTGAATTCAAAAATGAAGTCCATTTTGAAAAATAAAATATATAAATTTTCAAAAATTGGGTATTAATATTCGTAACGGCTAGTTTGATTGGTTGTGGTGTGTTAAAACTCCATGTTGCATACAATGCAAGCTACTGCATTATTAAAAGGGAAATGTACCGTGGAAGCTTGGGGTGTTACACTTAGCCTTAATAAAATGTATGATGAATCAATCAGGACTAAATAAGTAAACAACACAATACTTTAAAGATAAAACTTTTACTTATTCATCTACATTAAAATTAAAGTTGTCTACTTCTTTGATGAGAACAATTAAATTCTAGGAGAAGCTTTGGTAATTATAAAATTTGACAGCTATAAAGAGATTTTATAATGTTACCTAAAATTAAAAACATAGATCATATAATATCAAGGCTCTAATGGTTCTAGAGATAAGAAAGGAAAAATAGATTTTAATCTTGGACGTATGATGGAGAAAAGTCACATCGGAAAAAATTCCAATATCCCACTTGTTAAAATTTTAGGAAGATGCATCCTCAAAATTTCATTAAGGGGATAAGGAAAAGTGTTATGTGTGGAAAATAAGGGTATCTAGCTAGCAATTTCTAAAAATAAAAACCTCCTAACCTGATGGAAAAAAGGAATTCTTGAGTCATCCATATTTCTATTGTCTAATGTTCCAACTACAATGAATAGAGACACTATACAAATCAATTCCATAAGCCGATGGCTCTCAAAAATAACTAATGAAAACAGCCTACAAGGCCTCGAGAGCAAGGGAAAAATTATGCCATCACAACTACTAAGTTGGATCTAGACAATGATGTTTAGAAAGATACTCTAGGTATTCATTCAAGAATATATAATGTCCTTTTTAAATCAATTTATATGCATTCTTTCATCTCATGCATGATTATTAAAACCATTCAAACACCACCACAAAACATGGAAGTTGAGTTATCAATGAAAATAGAAAATGGAGTAGTTATTACATCCCAAGTATAAAATTGTTCCCAATATATATTATGGGAATTAACTTCCTATTGAAACTTGTGATACTCACTTTAGTGTAATTTCATGCCATTCTAAGAATGGACTGGATTTCTTTTTATAGAGTAAACAAAAATTACTGAGAGAAGGAAATCACCCTTGGTATCTATAACCACCCTTAGATTATATACAAGTTCATGGATGAGGATGAATATCCTTTGGTATCATCATCTCAAACATGAATATTATTTCCTGATAATCAAGTATATATATCTCAAATCATTGATACTAAGGTGAATATCATCCTTGATAACATTCCCATTGCAATGGAATATGTTGATTTGTTTACCAAATAATTTTATGGTCTTCCTCCAAGCTATGAGGTTGATTTATAAATTAAACTAATAACTATATATTTTCCAATATTTAAAACTCCATATATAAGGGATATTGTTGAATTTAAATATCTTAATAAAAAATAGGAGGAGAAACTGTACAAAGGGTTTATACACCCAAATTATTTACCATGAGGTACATTGGTCACTTTCATTAAAAAGAATGGGTCAATGTACCTAAACATTTAACATCATCTCAAAAATATGATGATGAAGAACAAGTATCCTTTGTCACTAATACATGATTTCATTGATCAACTATGTGGAGCCTAATACTTCTCCAAGGCGGACCTTTTTTCAAAATATTATCAAGTAATGATGAGTAAGGAGGATATACCCAAGACTGAATTTAATACAAGGTATGGACATTATGAGTTCATAGTGATGTCATTTAGACACACTAATGATCTAATTATCTTTATGGATTTGATGAAACCATTCTTTATGGATTATCTTTAAAAATTTGAGGTAGAAATTATAGATGATATTACTATTTACTCTAAAAGAAAGTAGGATCATGAGGATCAATTGAGTGTTGTAGTGAAGATGTTATGGAAAGAAAAGTTGTATGAAAAATATAGTAAATGTGTTATTTTATTTAAGAATGTAACATTATTAGGTAAATTTATCACTAAAAATGGATATTCTAGGATCCTTCAAAAACAAATGCATTTAAAGGATGTCCCAAACTGGTATTTATGAAGGAAATACATAGCTTACATAGATTAGATTTGTATTATCATTGATTTGTAATACATATATCATTATTTTCAAGACCACTGAGCTAGATAAATCATAAGGGATTCAAGATTGTATGGACTGATGAATTTGAATAAATCATTGAAGTGTTTAATAAGATGTTTTTCACTGCACCGGTCCTCACATTACCCATGAGTGGACATCGAATTTTTATCTATAGTGGTGCGTCTAAAAATGGATTGGTTTTTGTAATCATGTAAGATAGAAAAGTGAAATCTTATGCATCTTATAATTAAATATTGATGAATAGAATTACCCAATGAAATATCTATAATTTTCTACAGTGATATTCATATTGAATATCTGGCGATATTATCTCTATGTGGAGAAGTGTGACATATATATGGATCCAAAAATTCTTAATTATATATTCACACAAAATTACCTTAATATTTTTTGATAAAGTTAGTTAAATTCGATCAAATATTATGATGGTTCAATCCATTAACTTCCTGGGAAGGAAAAAAAGTGGAAGATACGCTTAGTGGAAAGGACCCTACAATACCATCCATGATGAGGATTGAAAGGGGTCTAATATTCTTATACATGAAAATGATGTATATTAGAATAATAAAATTATATTCATCCCAAATCACTAAAATAACTTCTCAACCATCTATTCTTGAAGGATTAAAGAGACCCATAAAGATGATGAGTTCCTACAGAAGAAAGTAGCGAATATTCCAGATTTCAACTTTACTAATGATGGATTTATAAGGTTTGGAACCCATATTTTTGTCCCATAAAAAAAATTGAATATGGAACTTATGGATGATGTACATATATTTCCTTCTCAATTCATCCAGGAATCACTAAGATGTATAGATATTTGAATCCAAACTTTTGGGTGGACAATGAAGAGGTATATTGTGGATTTTGAATCAAAATGATTAGTATTCCAACAAGTTTGGGTAGAAAGACATAAGTCTAACGGTATTATGCGAACATTTCTCATATGATTATGGAAATGGGAAAACATTACCATGGATTTTATCATAGGACTCCCTAGGACACCTAAAGGAAATAATTATATCTTGGTGGTTGTCAATCGCCTGAACAATTCAGCATATTTCATTTCTATAATGGAATACTTTGATCTTGACCAACTCACTAAGATATACATAACGAAAGTGGTAAAAATTAATGGAGTTCAACTATCTATTGTATCAAATCGAGAACTGAGGTTTAACTTGAGGTACCAAAGAAGCCTTCATCAAGCATTGGATATGGAGCTATGTTTCAGTACCGATTATCACAGTCGAATTGATGGTCAGTTTAAGAAGACCATTCAAACTTTAGAGGATATGATGATATCATGTTCAATATATTTCTAAGGATTTTGGGACCATAGGATTTCACTAGTGGTGTTCTCATGTAAAAACAGTTTCCATTATAGCATTCAAATGGAACCTTATGAGCCGTTATATGGTAGGAGGTGTCAGAAACTAACATGATGGGATGAATTTTGTGAAAAATAGATGATGGGGCCTAATATTATCAAGTAGATTATATAGAATTATCAAAGCATTTAGAGTCATATGAAATCCCTATATAGTAAACTAAAACACTACATAAAAAATTATCAACAAGACCTTGTTTTTTAGGTCAGAGAAAAAGTGTTCCTTCATATGTCACTGTTGAATAAATTCATGAGGTTTGAGAAGAAGTGAAAGCTTATTTATATATACATAGACCCATTTGATATCCTTGATCTCAATAGATAGGGAGACTATCGACTATCACTACCACTAATCTTATCCAAAGTACATTATATGTTTCATGTATTCTTCTAGAGGAAGTGAATACTAGACCCCTCACATGTATTAAATCCATAGTTTTTACCACTACAAAATGATCTCTCATACAAGGATAATAATATTAATAAATTAGATCGTAGATATAATTTCAATGAAATAAGACAACTCACTTTTTCAAATTTTTGGATCAGAACCAGAAGTTTAAGGACGCATCATGAGAACCAAAATATATGATGAAATAAAAGTAACCTTATCTATTTTAGTGTATCAAATGAAAAAAAAATAGATGAAATTTATGAATAAGAGGAATAATGTAACAAATTTAAAATTCATAAATTAAATTCCCTTTTGAATGAAAAAATTCCTTACCATGTAATGTAGTTATAGAAAATTCACTCACTGTAATGGTTATTTTGGACCATTATAAGTTATATCTGATCATATTTAAAACAAAACTAAGAATCATAAACATTCATAGTTCATTTTTTATAAAGTGATAATATTTTTTGCATATATATGGGGTTATGATTAATCTAATTGAGATAGAAAAAGAAAGTGATGGTCTTGACATTAGGATCATACCCTATGAATCCTATTTATCGGAGCTTACTAGGGAGATAGAATCATTGTTCATTTCCCTTGACCAATCCCAAGATGAGATTCAAAAACTAAAACATGATAAAAACTATTAATGGGAGAAATTCAACCTCATTTAGATCATGGACCAAACCTAGTTCAGCAAACTACACCAATAAAATATCACTATCACACACCTTACTTGTAAGAAATTTTCCTTTGTAAAAAAGGGCTATGTAACTAGACCCTAATAGTATCAATTTATATATTTTTATTTATTTATAAAATTATGATTGTATTTATATTTTATTTCCTTTTAATAATTAAATAATAAGTTTGATAAAAAAATATTTTGATATAATGAAACACAAATTGTATTTTTGGGAAATATATAACTTCAATCAAAACATAATTTTTGATGAATTTTGGACTTTTAAAAATAAATTATATTTTAATAAAATGTTATTATTAAATAATATTTACTAAATGTAAATTATCATATAATTTTATGAATTCAAATACAATTTTTATAAGGGTTGGAAAACTATTACAATAAAAACCAGTATCTCTCAATAATTTTGAATATTTGATTAAAAGTATAAATTATCATATTTAGATAATTATATTGATAAAATTATATTTTTTAGTAAACATATTGAAATTATCTAATGGTGAATTATTCAAAATTTTCTAAAATAGTCGAATTTTAGGTAAAAATTACATACAGTATAAATATACAGTTTGTATTATGACATCATAATGACCAAAAAGTGATTTAATATATACTATAAAAGATAAAAATATCATTTAAATATTTTAAGTTTTAAATAATTTTTTTATTTTATTTGATTAATTTTATAAATCTTTAATAATTCTTCCAAAATCTTTATTATATTTTGAGGATTAAAAAAGAAATTATTTATGAACATGAATCACCTCCATATCACCAAGTGTATTATTTTAAGGAGTTCATTTATTAGCCTTGTAAAATAATAAAAACCACCCCTATTTGGTAGAAAACATGGTCAAAACCAAGTGAAGGCTTGTATTTTTGATTAATTTGTCATATATAGTCCAGAACCAAAATTTTGAAATTATTAAATAATCTCTTACAATTTTGCTATAAAAACTCATCCAACCACCCATTCCTCTTCACTAAAATATCTTAGAACATGATTTTACTCTTATGTTTACTCTCTATATCTCTCTTAAGATACCCCAAATCTCTTAAGAAGAAACTCTCAAGATTTTATAAGTTCCCTCTCAAGGTAAGGGATCCTCTCCTCCTCCTCTTTATCCAAGAAACTTCTTTAAATTATGCCTTTTCTCAATTTTCTATGTAGGGATATATTTTCATACATACCAATTATAATACATATGATATAAAAGTTATTATAGACCAATTTTACACTCATTTAATCCTATCATGAATCTTTGAGTACCCCCATTATACTACCAAAATATTCCTAGGATTTTCCATGCCAAGCCTTTTTATTGTGAATACCCATTCATATATCAACTCAAAGGTATTAAAATAGTTTTAACTAACCTTAATTAATTTTGGATTTTCATGTATGTAAACTAAAGTCCTTAATCATGGGGTAAAAAGTGAAGAAATACATCCTTATGTTATTTAATTGATATGGAACACTTATGTGTGTACATGATATAAAAGTGGCAAGTGGGGATGGAATTATATAGCCCTCAAGTGCATTGGGTAATGTTTTTATCTCATGAAATTACATGTGGATGATAGGTTTCCATAAGAAGACTATTTTGTGATGTCTTGGCGATTATCATTAACTTATGATTATGATGCATTATTTTATATTCTTTCCACATTCTCATGTTACCTTCATGTTATCATGTTATATCATGCTACATTGTCTATGATTTTGATTATCACCCTTCTTATATTACCTTGATATTACCATTATATCAAATATACAAATTCATATTATGTTATTATTTATTTATACCCTTATTGGGCTTTATAGGTCAGCCTTTCTTATGTATATCACCAGGTTATCCTATTTAGTTTTAAAAGATCTGGAGAATATAAGTGCATGTTATGGAGTTTTAAAATAATTTTATTGTATTCCCATTAAATTTTGTTATGTATGTACCTGATTTCCCAAATACACTAGACCTCACGATCTTCTGGGTTGTACTTGTTTTGTTTTATGTAATGAGTCATGAAATGAAGTGTAGTAAAGACATGGGTTGTCATAAGAGGGATAATATAATATACCATTTATGATAATTTAACAGGAATATATTACCATGGAATTATAAACATAGAAATATATAAAGAGGAATTTTAAAATATATTATAATAAAATGATTGTAATTGAAAAATAAGAATGAGAATTGATTTCCCTTACCTGAAGACCTGACTCACTTGGACACTAATTTAACATCTTGAATGACTGAACTACATATATTAATTTCATAATTAAAAATCTTATTAATTAATATTTAATAAATTTAAACTCTTTTATGATCATATTTCATGAATTTTTTGGGCCATTTTTTCAACATTGGTTATTTTGGATTATTTGGTCCACAGTTCCAACATCGCTTTGATATAACGGTAATAGTCCTTGATATTCTTCAAATGGTTCCAAAATATCTAGAACTTTATTAATATAGAGTTCAAGTATTTAAAAAATTTAAAATATTTCTAAAAATTAAAAATATTTCTATCATAATCATGGTTTATTTAGAATAAATTTTATCTTACAGATGTATGTTCATTGGGCGGTTCTACCTACCATGATAAGCATAATTTTCTTAATTTAATTTTTTGATTTCTTTAAGATTTTAGAATATGAAACATAATATAATATAATTATTATGATAATATTTAACTACAAAATTATTAATATAACAATTAATTATGGAGGTAACATTTTTTTCGAAACAATATCTTTATAAGCATTTATACCGACCTTGAATGGATGTCTGTTTGAAAGAAACAACTACTATATTTAATTTATGATTTTGACATTAATACCATTGAATATTAATAATTTTTTTATTAATTAATTGATTCCATAATTATATGTGGATAAAATATTAACACCGTCCTTGGAGGCATCGACATAAAATGAAATACTTCATCCATAGTGGTGGTGAACTGACCAAAATATGGGTGATATTTTAATTCTAAAATAAGTGAGAGGGAGTATGATTATAGTTATTCCCTTAATGTAATAAAATTTCAGTACACTTATGATATTGATGTCATTATATCAATATGTATATAATAGATTTATTGGTTTTATAAGAATAATAATACTCAAAAGAGTTAGGTTGAGATAATTTACTGCTTTCTTTGGAAGTCCAACTTTGATATGCTACTCGGAATTTAATGAATGGTCATTAGTGAAGAAAAGAACCTAAATAATATGGATTGGAGAGTTTTTTAAGATAATTTAGTATAAAATATGTAATATAATAAGCTTAAGGTGTGAGGAGATGTGAGGTGGTTAGAGGTGGTATTTATAAGAGAGGTAAATGGGTATTTTAGATTAAAATATTCATTAATTTATTATTTTTTCTAGATAATATTAATATTAATTATTATTATAAATAAGTATAGTAATTTAGGCATGTGAGGAAAATATAATCAAACTTTACATCATCTAATATGCAATTAATCCTTTATTTAACTTATAATGTAAAATTCCTTATCTTACTATATTTCACTATTCACCTCCATATTTTTCAATTTATTAAAGTTACCAAACCATCACCCTCACTAAATATCATTTTTCTTACTCCAAAAACATTATTTATTTTTAAAAAATAAATTTCAAAATTATGCAATTTTAATATTGAATTCTAATATAATAATTATTGTTCTTTTAAATAATGTGAACCATGATTTTCTAAAAATGTATACTTTTACTTACATTATGTTACATTGAATGATAAATTATTTCATGTTACTTTGATACTTATATTTACTTATTTAATTTATGGTAAACATTATTTATAAGGTAAATTCATCATTTACCATAATAGCCATTTTTACTATTCGAGTGGTCATATTACTATTTCAATAGTCAAGATAATATTCCAATAATCATATTTCAATGATCATATAATTTTACACATCCTATAAATACATCATATTTATATAATTCTTTATTTTATCAAATTACTCTCACAATTTTTTTCATTTAATTTCTAAAATTCTAATCTTATTTTTAATAGTTTATTTCCTTTTTATTGTGTTATTCATGTTTGTGATGGTTTTAGGATACTACAAAACTACAAAATTTAAAATTTTAGGTTTTTTATATACATGTGTTTATTATAAAATTGATCTATTTTCAATTTTATGAAGTTTATTTACAATTCATATGAAATGTTCAACATTATCAATCATAGTTGTTCCAGTAAATGTAATTTTGTAGTTGTAACATACTACTATGATGAAATAAAATACCATGTGTTGTAATGAAATGTATACAATATAACCTCGGGTCTTACACAATCCATTATCATTATAAGATCACTTCACATGGTTCTTTATCATGTCCCTTGAATCTCTACATCTTAAGATATTATTGTTCCCAAATCTAGAATCAAATTATATTCATATTTTCTCAAGAATCCTTTATAGAAAAAATTGGGTTCACTAACCACATTGATTATAATTAACAAAGATTCTTCCATGATACCTCTCTCCCCTTAAATGTATTCCTTATATCCCACATTCCTAAAAACATTATTTATAGTTCATTTTTTATAACACCAGACTTCATTATCCTATATATACTCTGTATGTATGGCTCATACATATTCTTTCTGAAAAAATTGATTTTTATTTTTATTTTTATTTACATGTGGAATTTTCCATTCCATTATTTGTCATCCATAATAATTCTAATCATATCCTTATAATGGTTCATATTCAACTAAGAAGATTTACCTTAAATATGGGATATTCTACATTCATTCTTCTTTTTTTCATTTCTTATAGTGATATATTCATATATTCTAGTATGATATATAGGTCTTTAATGGATTTATTCACATTTTTTATCTTTCCCCACCTATTACCAGTCATGTATCTATCTAAAATTCATTCATCACTTATGATATAGCTCTATATACATCTTTGATAAATATTTATCCAAGTATTTAACTAAAAAACAAGTTGATGAAGCTTTAAGTCACCTCCTATGATATGATCCAAGTGAAAATAATGGTATATTATTATATTATAAATCTATCCATGATAGATTAATAGACTAAACCAATCCTTATCATCCTCCATAATATTCAATAACGTCATGTTTTGAATTTAATCTAAAGGTATGATATCTTCATATCATGTTTTAATTTATCACTTTGTGTGATATGTCCTATTTTATTTGTCAAACTGGTAATGCATCATTATATCATGATGTTAAATCCATGTCACTTTGTATGATATCCCCATTAACAAATAATTGACCTTATTTAATCATCCCTGAGAAAATATTTCCACAATTACTTCATGTTAAACAACTCCATGCAACCCCCAAATTGATCTCTATGCATCTTTATGATATACCCATAGTAAAGATAGTATAAATTTAATTTAGATAACAAAGTTAATTACAAATAAATTTTTATATCACTAATTCAATATCATTCAATTTTAATGTGTGATATAGTTCCCATAGATGTAAAATCCCCATTCATTATTGTTATCACACATTCTTCTATGACAATATCACTTCTAGTGATTTGAATTATATATTATGTCTTTTTATTTCATATACTGTAATTATATATCTTCATCTTTAGCATGTTATGTCACACCTTATGATACCTACTACCACCGCATAAGATTTCAAGAACATGATATGATAATGGTGTATTATAGCCTACCATATAGGCAAACCCTCTCCCATTAACCTTTTCATGAGTAGTGTATCCATGGGCCATAACCTGTATTATCTATGATTCCTCTTGATTGCTAATTTTTATAAACAACTCATAGAACATGATATATTGAGTCACTATATGAAATATACTAAAACGCATTAAGTTATCAGTGATCACCTTGATTACATTATTCTCCATATATTATTTAACACCTAACAGATCCATACAAATTTCATCAAAATCAAATGCATTCCAAGAACCTCTATAGTACCTCCAAGGCATAGTTCCTCATATCAAATATAATTAGTACACCAAAAACATGAAAATATTTTAACCATTTATTCCATGTAATACCTTTTATACTACATATTGATCTTAAAATATTTATCTTTTAAAAGTCACAAAAACTCATCCATCCAACCCATGATCTTCAGGAATTCTTCAACCATTGATCTATCTATTTAATCATCTATAGTATTCATATATATATCATCACTTTCTTTCTAAAAATCACTTCATTTCCCTAGTTTATCCAGAGTATGATCATATTCACAATTCCTCTTGATACATGATCAATTTTTTATGCATTTGTAAATTTTATACCCATATTCTAGATAATCATTAAATTCAACTATCTCATATATTTCCACTTATCCATGACATGAATTCTTCCCTTATTATTTAAGGGGTAAATTACCTATCTTATTTATTATGTAGTTCATGTTATATGGAATAATTATATTTGATGCTTAATATTCAATAGTTTAAAATAATTCCTATAAAATATCCATATGTTATGATTTATATTTAAGGGGTGTATCACCTTTATTCTTTATTTGATTAATAATATTATATAACCTAACCATTTGTGAATATCCAACTAAACTAATTGAAAAAATCTATCCAAATAAAAATTCATGGGGTCTAATAATTTCCTCCATTGGATTTTCTTGTAAACCAAACTTGTATTTCTCCCCCTTTGAACTTCAAATTCAAATAAAAAATATATATAATATTTTTCTAATACATCACTTTTTATTAGTACATTATTTTAAAAAAATAAGTTGAGAGTGTTTTATAACTTAACATAGATATAATAACAAACCCTCTAAGCTTACTTCAATAAAGTATTTGTGTATAGAATAGTACGATTATCTAATACCTCAATATCATCCATTAGGATCTATTTCACATTTTAATTTTAGTAAATTTATAATGAATTCAATATATCTCGAAACTTTACAAGAATAGTGTAACTCCCCCTAACTATATAGATTACACTGTACTTACTTATCACAATTTCAATAAATAGACAATAGTTAAAAATTAATTACAAAAGGATAATTAAGTGTACCAAACATTCTTTGAAAATTATAAATTCCCAAGTTTTCATGAAATTATGTACAGAGATACATAAGAATATCTATTATAAAATCTATCAATGCAACTTACTTATTTTATAAATATATAAACTTCTCAATATTCCCTATAAAACTAATATACACATATTTACCAATTCATTAGAGGTAAAAAAATTATTCATGTGTCTTCCTTAATTAATATTCCACTTTTTTAGATAATTCTTAGGTTCCAATTTATTACCCTCGCTTATAAAGTCTAATATCTATAAAAACACATGGGTTTGAAAAAGGTAGAGATTTATATAAATCTCTATAGTTTGAGGGAGGTGTTTGAGTCACTTAACTCAACTTGGATTTTTATTTCACCTTTTTCACATAAATATTCTTCTCAATGACTCAATATTGTTTCATGAAACTAAATCATGTATGATGATTATTTTTCATTGTTACTCCTTTAGTATCCACCTTTAATTTATGAGTCATGGTTGGTGGATTTTATATAATTCCCCCTAATACATTTTTAACTTTCTTATAGACAACCACTTAAGAATACTACATTATTATAATTAAATCGACTTAGGAATATTTCCAAATTTATTTCACATAGATTATAGGGACTTTTATCTTTAGATTGATATTACATAAATGAGTTCCCCTCTTCCCTCTTATTTATCTTTCTCTTATATATCAGTTCGTATAATTAGTTTTAATAATTTATTTACAAATTTCTCTTAGAAAAAATGTGGACTTTTATAAATTAACTTTAATTTATTTTTTTGAACCGGTTCTTGCCTTTTCAAATCTTATATTCCTCCATGTTTGTTTATTCTCCTTATAAGAATATTATTTTTTATAGAATATAATTTTTCTTACACTTAATTCCACTCCATATGATTCTTTAACTAGTCCATGGAATATTTTTTATGTGATAAGAAATTTTTTATTATACTTATATTGATATCCACAACATGTATAATATAAATCTTTCTTTTAGATACTATCTTGAAAAACATTGGAACAAAAATTTATAAAAAAAATAATTTTATAACAAAAAACATACCTTCAAGATTTTGTTCTATATTAAGTGTCTCAAATGGAATGTTTCTCATATTCAAAGTTTTTTATCAACCTCATAGAATCATAAAAGTAACATAATTTATGTCCATATATTATAAAAATTATAAAACATTATCATATATTATTTTTTGTCTCCATATATTAAATTTGATAAGTATCATATTTTTTTATTTTTTATTTTAATGTCAATATAATTTATCTCCATAAATAAGCTTTCATTAATATTTATTTTTTCAACTTTTCTACTTTCAAAGTCTACGGTTAGATTTTTTTACATGTTTTGACTTATCATCAAAAATGGGCCCTATTTTTTCTAAATAATTGATTCTTTAAACCATTATACACTCATTTTTATTCCTTGAGGATTCTACATATTTATATTTCATATATTTGACATTTGTCCTTAGTTTTTTCTAAATAGTATATTATACATCCTTTATGTTTAATTTATTATATTTATTTATTGTTTTTTGTTTAAATGATAAGATAATATATTATTTAAGTTTATTCATTCACTTTTAATTTATATTTATTTGAGAATTATTTATTAAAAATAAAAAATTTATTCCAACATCTATTATTTGTTAAAAAATTATAATATACACTTCATTTGAGTTTTCTCTTCCAGAACTTTATCCAACTATTTCATTTTTTGTTTATATTCTCCTTTTGATATTTATTTTCATCAATTTCACTTTCGAGTTTTTTCTATAATGAATTCACAACATATTCAAGTTTCTTATCCTTATTGATTTATTCTTCTTATTCAGTTACTATTTAATTTCCCAACTCTACTTGATCTACTATATTAGACTTTAGATAAAAACTTCAATCTATAATTATATTCATTTCCTCTATCTTTTGAACTTTCAATTATTATATTTACTTAATGCACACTAAACATTATATGATTATTTTTTTATATACTTCAACTCCTCTACCTTAATATTTAGAAAATTTATATAGATCTCAAGTTATGTATTCATTTTTTAATTTTCATTGTTTCTTCATAGGAATTGTGTAGTTCCTTTCTAATGTCACCCATCTTATCTTCACAAGTGTAAAATCCAAAATCCAAGTCATAAAATAGTCATTAATCATTATTTAAAGGGGTAAATTATTGCATACATACATATATTTTTGAAAATATTGAAAACTTATCAACAAGTGTACTGAAAATATTTTTTTCCTTCTTCATTAGAAAAAAAAATCCCAATTTAATTATCCACTTATTTATTTTCTCCATTTATTGAATTCTTTTGACTCTACTTTTTATTAGAATTACACTTTTATAGATCATAAGAAAATATAAATTTAATATAAATAAAAAAATTATTAATATATATAATATTATAATCTATATATATGTTAATTAAATTTTATAAATAAAACAAATTCCTTTGATACCAATTATGTTTAGTAATAAACCTTATGATAGACAGCCTAAGAGTGAGGATAATCAAGGTGGCCAAATTTGTATAATACTAACTAATTTTAATTCTATTAATTAATGGATCCTAATCCCATGTCTTTATAATCACCATGTCATACTTTTATGATGTTATGGTTAATACTCTTTCAATCCATTTTTCAATTTCCCCATTAATTGACTCAATTATCACTCATTTAATTCACACTCACAAAGTAGTATGTGAAATTAAAACAAACATAAAATAAATATTTACTATTTTCCCCCAATTTTGATCATATACAAGGTACATATACAATGTCATGTTACCATATAAAAATCATTAAAAATCAAAAAATTATATAATTTTGGGATACCTCCTATATATCAATATTTTGGTGTATAGATTACTACCACTATAGAGGAATTATCACTTAAAATTAATAGATAATTACCTATCAACATAAAAATATAGAAATAAGTATGTGATAGATTTCACCCTCATAAATGGTTGATTCATGGAAGCACCATTAGATCCCTCTTCTTCTCAAGGTCAACATTCACCGAATTCTATTTTGTTTTAATACATTTTCATCTTATTTGAATCTCTATAATATTTCTGTCTTTACACTTTTTTCTATTTTTAGATATATAATGTTCAAAAACTCTCCATCTTTTTCTAATTATGTATGTATATATATACCCCCTTCCAACTCAATAATTCTCTTCATTTTTATAATTCAAATATTTCTCACTATTAATAAATGATATTGTCTTATTCTTAGTCTATCATCGCTATAATATCACTTTACAAGGATATTTTTTATCACCCTTGGATATCCATGTGTTAGTAGAGTATTCTAGACTCATCATGAGTCAAATAAAATTCATAGTGGCTTAATAATATAAAAGGAATATAATTTTCTTTACTAACCACATTAATTATAATCAATATAAAATTCACTCGTGATCCCACCCTCTCAATGAATAAATGTAATTTATCCCACATTCTCAAAAAAATCAATAGTAGTTTATATTTTATAGCACCAATATCCACTATCTTGGATATTATCTATGTGTATAAGTCATGCCTATTCTTTATGAAAACAATTATCTCTCTTTGTTTTTATTACGTTCAAATGGATTTTGATGTTATATTATTATGCATCCTCTATACTTATCATATTGTATCCATAATTATTCAAGGTCAAATAATTAGATTCAAATGAAATATAAATCATTCTTTAATTATTATTTTTTTATATCATCTAGAGATATAAAATATCATTATGTATGATGTACAGGTCCTCGTTGTATTTCATAATGTTTCCCTCTCTCACTGCCTATGAAAATACATTTCATCATCTATGATTCTACCATGGATTGTGGAATAGATTTTTTATCTATAATAAATCCTTGAAAAATTATTACACAGAAATGAAATCAGTGGTGTCTCCATGCTTCTTACTACGATATGATCAATGTGTATACCATATTCTATGATAGATTTGTTATACTATCTATAATGGAATCATAGCTTACACTAGGACATGTCATAATCCATAATATATACTAAATTTCTATTTTGAAATAATTTAGGGGTATGGAATCTATATAGATATGTCTGTGATCTTTTTATAATTTATGATTTTAATTTTTCACCATTTTTAGTTCAATCATTATTTCTTTTTATCTATATCACTCTATGTGATATGTATTTTCTTATATTTCATAATTTTTATGCATCATTGCTGAAAAATGTGAAATCCATGATACCATTTTTGGTAACCCCATTTCCAACCCATTACCTTAATTTTATCATCAATAGGAATCAATATCCATGATAACTCCATGAAAAAAGTCTTTATTAAACCCTTCAATATATTTCCATTATTCCATATAAAATTCCCAAGGTTGAGGAAATGTTAATTCACATTGGAAAAAATTAGTAATAAATAGAGTATTACATAATTTATATAATATTCAACATTAACAATGTATGGTGTAGTTTATGTTGTGGAAAAAAATTATTCCTTAATTTAATCATACATTTTGATGTAACATTATTACATCAACAAATAAAGATTATGACAGATATCCTTTCATATCACAACCTTTTATTAGTTAGATTATTTCTTAAAATTCTATTTTACACCTTGAAATTCCTCTAATTGTCTCATCTGAGATAAATCTTAGTCTATGATTAGAGTGAATATTAATTTATGGTACAAACATATCCTCTTCAAAATACATTACTATAGAAACTGATGCATACGGGTCTAAGCATGAATTATATAAGATTATTTGTAATTTTTACTTTGTGTGTGAAATAATAATACATTTTATTCAATCAATTGTCACATTGATTATAGGATTATCCATATCTTATAAAATTCATAAGAACTATAAGAAAATTCCATTAAATATGAATTTATTATAAGCGCCTCGAATTTAGCACCAAGGAATTATTCATCATATAAAGTATAATTCCATGTGTTATTCTATGTTAGTGGGATAAAGAAAGAGATAGATTTCAATGGATTGAAATCTGAGAGAATATAAATTATCAAATTTGGATCAAGTGGGAAAGAAATTGTTTATGTATTTGGTTGTTTAAAAGTTAGTGTTTAGATATGTTAATATTCATGTAAAATCAAGCATATAGAGTTGATCGTATGACATAAGGAACATATTTTTAGTGGGATATTATTGTTTCTACTAAAACCCCATAGGGATAGGATGGGATTCAATATCACTTACCCTTCTATTTTAATCTCAATAATAGGCTAAAAGGTGCTCTATATACTCAGTAATATTTCAACAAAGAGAACTAGTATTCATGTGAAAAATCCCAAACCTTATTTTTAAATAACAATTTGTGTTCTTTTAAGAGATTTTTATTTTATACCTCCTTTAGGGTCTTTGTTTTAAAATTTAATAAATAGGAGGTGGGCCACCGCTCTCATCTACAGTATTCCTATATTATTCTTATGTTGACCTAAGGTATTCGACATCATTTGGATTTTTCTATTAGAGGTAGTCCCTCAACTTTACATTCACTTTCCTTTTATCCTTATTCTTCTCCTAATTTAGGTTGTTCCATGGAGTAATTTGATCATGTTATAAAATATGATCATGGTAATATCACTCAAAATCATGGGACTTTAATGTGAGGCACTATTAAAGGTTTGGTATGTAATAAAATGTGTTTTATATCTCAACTTTGGTTAAGGAAATTTTCTTAGTGATTTTCAACTTTTTATTAACCGGATTTTATCTTGGTAAATAGTTGTTTGGGTTTTTTGAATTTTTTATTCTATTTATAATATTATTGGAATTCTACCATGGTTTATTGGCATGTCACTGGATGTATATCAGTATCATTACAATAATTAGTGATTTTCCTTCATTTGATATTGATTCTGTAATTTTTATATAAATTATTAAACTTTTCAAATCATAAAGTATTACATATATAAGGGGATCATAATAATTAAGGATGGATGGTGTAATCCTAGATGGATATAAAATTATATATATTAATGTATTTTTCCATTACTCATTGAGTATTTTTGGTCTTTGTGAGATGTGATGGCTTGTATTTTGGTTATTTCATATTTTCATACCAATATTATTAAAACAATTTTCATTTGATGTCTATATTTATTATGTGATATTTGTTTATGTAAAATGATATGATATTGTGTTATCTTAATAATAACCATATAATTTTATAGAATTGTTAAATGATTATTTTAGTAGTGTCCTAATTTAATGAATATTGGCCGATAACTTTATATCTTTCTTAGGTGGTGTGAGTTGAGTTTTTGGATATATTTTATAAATAATGGTTTGATATTTAAAATATAATATTAAAGATAATTAATAGTTTTTAAATGTGATTTCAAAAATCACGTGTGGTATTAAAATAAAATATTTAACATTGGATTTCATTAGGAAAGGGGTTACATTAAAGGAATGGTTTGGAATAAGTTTTTTTCTAAATTTTTACCAAGGTTCTTGAGTATTTAAAATAAATTGATTTAAATTTTTAATGGTTTTAAAAAAATGTTTTAGATGTTTTTTAAAGTAATAATAATACATTATGTTTTGGGAAATGGACATCTTTGATTGGCCTTGTGTCATTGGTGTCCTCCTTAAAAGCATGTTGTGCTTATGTGATCTCATAATTTAATGTTTTATTTATATGGATCCTCTTTTTTCATTATAATATATGATCATTTATATTTAATATATATTATACCTTTCCTTGTGTGATGAGTGAGTTCATCAAGGGTCTATTTTGATTATATATTTATAGGGCATTGAGATTTAAACTTTGGTATTAGGTTATAGTCTATAAATTTTATATTTCCCTAATTACATAGGGATAATTAGATGGGTTTTAGTGATACTTTAATGGTTGATCATGTATGGGTTTTGATCAGGGTTTGTGATGACCCTTCAAATGGTGTGATACATTTCTCTTGATCCGGTGATGGGAGAGGTATATCACTATCCACTATAAGATAGGAGATTCCATTTTAGGAGTTAGACCCAATTTTTATTCTATTAACATTTGATAAGGGGTTATTGATATTATCCTAGTGTTATAGTGGGATTCTCAAATGTGGTCAAGATCTTGGGATGGGACAAATATGGAATGTAACACCCGAGACTTTTATGTTATATAAATCATCAAAGGGATCTTTTTCTACACAACACTTGCTTGGCTTGCTTTACACGCAATCGCGACCTTCCTCGATAGCTTGCGTCGTACGCAATACCGAGTTTCACTAAACAACAATATGCTATTAAAACTAGCCGTTATGAATAGTAATAATCACTTTTTGAAATTTTATAAATTTTATTTTTCAAAATGGACTTCATTTTTGGACTCAGAATATCGAAATTAGCCTAGGGTGAAATTTTGGTATTTTTCTGAAAACTTTCAATTTTTGATGAATAGTGAAACCACTAAGTGGTAGGTTAAAAACTGAATTTTGCATAAAACTTAATTTTACCGCTTCTGTGAATGGAATTTCGAAAATCCGAGAGACACGGTTAATATCAAGGACTAAAATGTGGTTCAATGAGATGAAAATAATTTTTTGGTGAATAGTAACTTTTTACTTTTTTTACCGCGGTTAATAGTAAATAGGGTAACTAAGGGTAAATATGATATTAATATTACCCTAACACATGTCCTAATTCTATTGGACAAGTGTAATTCGACCAAAAACAAACTTAGGAATAAAATAAGACCATTTAGGCCCACTTGGATTAGATTAGGACATTTATTATTAATTTATTTAAAGAAGGGTTAAAATAGTTAAAATCAAAGTTTAATAAGTAAATCATTTATAATATGGGGTTATACATAAGATAAATTCGATTGTAAATATTAATTAGAAAGCTAAAAAGCTTTCCTACATAAGGGTATTTTATTTGTAATTTTAAGACATTAAATAATTTAATTTATTTATGACACAATGATGATGCAGTAATTATCTTATTAATGAAATATTGACATAATTGATGTTATAAACACCAAAATAAATGTAATTTGAGACTTTTTATGAATTACAATAATTTTATAGGTTACTATGATATATTAATGTTGATTTAATCAACTTGGTTCGAACATATAATTCTGTTATGACTTTCACAAAAATCATATATCAAATAGTGTCAAAATTGACACAAAATAGTTTTTAAATCAAATATTATATTATTAATTGTTATTTTATTCCTAAAAATCTAAGGTTCGGCCAAATGACTTAGATAAGGATATATATATTAATAATAAACAATTTGGGGTTCGTTTGGCATGTTATAGTAAGTGTATTAACCATATAGTGAAAGAAAACAAAAAGACACGGTAAAAGTTAAATTAATTAACTTAGAGTTAAATCTAATTGATAAGGTAAAAATAATACCCTAAACTTGTCTAAATCTTATTGGTTGATAGGATTTCGACCCATCCCCACTTTATCTTCTAAATAAGACCCTTTGGAACCATTATAAACCGATTTTGACTTTTATATAAAATAATATTTTGAGATATTCCTAAGGTGCCCCTCTCCTCCCTTATAAAAGGGAACCTCCTCCCCCTCCTCCTCACACCAATTTGAGCACTCAAGCTCGGCCAACCCCTGCCATTTTCTCCTCTCCACTTCCCTAGAATAATCCTAGAGGTCCTGGTCTTCTCCAAAGACCAATCTTAGTTCCTTAAGTGGAGGATTCAAAGAGGCGTTCCAAAGAAGAGGTAATATCCATTACCGATCTTTTCAATTTCTTTCTTCTTCAACTTCTTCTTCTTTAGTTGTTTCATGATAAAGTAATAACATCAGTATTACTTACATACTGATATGTTATTATAAATATGAAACAACCCTAATTCACTTTCTATCCATCCTACGGAAAAATGAAATCACCGCGCGTGCGTACGTACGGAATACCGTCTCCACGCCGTGGTGTAATCTATTTTTCCACCATCACCTTACAAGGATGGGTATAATGGTGTAATGAGTAACTATATATGATTATTATGAAGTAATATTGATACTGAAATAATATATATATATACTCCAATACAATTCCACGATCATAGGAACGATATCATCACTCGTGCGTACGTACGGAATACCGTCTCCACGATGTGATGCGACTCGTTCTACATGATCTTCATTTCATAATGATTATATAAATGAATTGAATGAATGAATATGGTATATACTACACCAATACCATTCTGGAAATGAATTATCTATAACCTAAAGATAAGAATAAGAATTTATTCAACAAAACACGCATAAGAACAAAAAGTTATAAAGACCCGAGTAACAAGTAACAATGAAATATTACTAACAAGAAGCTAATAATATGACCATATATGATATCATATCAATATGTATGATTCTGGAATAAGTCAATAACATTATTTAAACCATTATACAGGAGCTTCGGACACGAACAAAGCAAATCGGACCTAAGGTAAGGGAAATATCACAATCTCATTTTTATCCGAGATTGTTTATTCATAAGTATTTACTGGGGTGTATTTTATCATCCACATCCATGTTTCATCAATATGTAATATTATTTCCATCCACCTACAATTGTTTAAATCCATTTTTACCCTTCGGTGAGTTTTTTGTAATATCTATGAAAGGAATCTTTTGTCATACGAGGTACTTTTTTACTTTTCCGACAAAAGTACGAAGAATGTTTTTTTTAACTTATACGGCACGAACGGATTTATACTGTTTTATAAAGCCTTATTTTCATGAAGATTCCTCTAAAAGATTTCATGACTATTTTCAATAAAATCTCTTTCTTTTAAAATTGCATGATGTTTTGTGAAAAGAAATTGATTTTGAAGAAGAAAGGATATTTTCCTCAAGAATTCAATTCAAGTGTTTTATCAAAATTATTTTCCATCTAAGATAATAAAGGGTTCTGTTTCTATCCATATTTTTACATTGATTTGACTATGTTGTGATGGAATTATGTTTATGAATTCCTTTATCTTATATGAATTGATTTATGATGTCATGATGTTTCAAGAATCCCATTTTTGTTACATGTGTTATGCGATGATGTATGTTTTATGATTATGTGGCACACATAAGAAAGGATTCATTATAAGATGGGTGGGACCTATATCTCCCTCCAATGCATTGGGTAAAGATTTTATATCTCATGAGATAGACATGGATGGAACGGAAGGTTATTTCGGTTCAGTGATACAGGACTGAAACGAGGAGTGAACTCGGTTCAGAAAGGGACTTTGTCCACTAAGATAGTCTTGGCAATGAGTCATGACTAACAAGAAATGATTTTCCATGATTATGTGTGCATGCCACAAAGTTTCAAGTTTTATGTTATGATTATGGGGATCTCATTTTCACTTCTATGATTTATTCCATGTTAAGATATTATGATCTCTTTTGCAGGTTTTGATCTTCATAAAGATATGATATGATTTTTATTTCCTTTATTTGCCCTTGCTGAGCATTTGAGCTCACCCTTTTATGTTTTCTTTTCCCCAGGTCAGGAAGATGGATATTAAGTAGAATATGCTAAAAGGGACCCTAGATATGATGAAATAAATGGGAGACACTGTAGAAGATTTATGAACCAGTTGTTTATGTTTCCCAGTTTCTAAAGACACTATACCTATACGGTCCTTTGTGGTTTTGTCATATGTTGTAATAAGTGTGCTTCAATTTCGAAGTATTAACAATGTATGTAAAGTATGGGTCGTTATATTTGGTATCAGAGGAAAGGTATATTCAACCTTTGGAAACTAGGATGTGAAAGCCTTAGTAAGAACCCTAAGGATAAGTCTAAGCATAGAACACAATCTTAGTGTTTTAGAAATGGCATTGAATAACCTAGGATAAGACCTTAAGCATGAAAATTTTATTCTTGAATTATGTGGTTTCCTATTATAATTAGTGTTGCTCACACTATTCTTCTTGGTTTTAGTCAATGGCTGGAACCCGAAGGAACCGTGTTAATGCGGAATGCGATGGGAAATGCAATGATTGTCCCCCTGAGCAACCAAACGATATGGGAGCTGGAATGCAAAATCTTGTAGCCATGCTCACACAACTTTCTCAAGCTATGAATCATGCAGGATTTCCAAACGAGCAAATGAGGGAGCAACATTCTGTTGAATCCTTCATGAGGCAGCATCCACCTTCTTTCAGCGGGTCTACTGATCCATTAGTTGCTGAACAATGGATTAGTACTACTGAAAAGATATTTTCAGTTCTTCAATGTTCTGAACATGATAAAGTCATCCTAGCAGTGTATCGTTTGGAAGGAGATGCTGATCAATGGTGGAATCTTGTTAAGAATACGAGGCAAAGGGATGAAATTGAGTCTATGGAATGGGACGAGTTCAAGAACTTATTTTTCAATAAGTACTTCCCTCGTATTCTCCGAACAAAGATGGAGAAAGAGTTTCTTGAACTGAAGCAAAGGGATGATGAATCTGTTGGTACCTATGAAGCAAATTTTACAAGACTTGCAAGGTACGCTTCTGGTATTATTATCCAACCTGAGAGTAAGATCGATCGATTCTTTAGTGGCTTAAAACCAAGTCTTCGAAGGGCGTTAGCCATAAGGGACTTCAATAGCTACGAGGAAATCGTTCGATGTGCTCTCAAAGTCGAGATGGAGATTGGAGTAACCCATCAGTCACATGGGTTTGATAAGAAGAGGAAGATGGAATTCAAAGAAAAATCTAAAGAGCACACGGAAAAGAAGATGAGCTTTTCCTTATGCTCAAAGTGTGGAAAGAAACATGGAGGGAGTTGTCTTAAAGGGACAAGTAAATGATTTAAATGTGGAAAAGAAGGTCATCGGGCATTTGAATGCCATGATAATGGGAAGAAGATGTCTAATGACGCAAACAAAGGAAGGGATACACAGAATGAACCTACTACACTTCAATGTTTCAAGTGCAAGGAGATGGGGCATTATGCCAATCAATGCCCAAATCCAAGGGTTGATGATGATGGTCGACGTCAACAAACTCTTAAGGCTAAAGAAAAAGGAAAGTCACATGCAATTTCTATCAGCGATGTGGAGTACGATAACGATGTGGTGAAAGGTACACTTACCATCCACTTTAAAGTAGCAAATGTTTTATTTGATTCTGGATCCACCCACTCTTTTATTTCTGAAGACTTTTCTAAGGGTATCACCGTATTACCTCAACAATTAGATGTTGAGTTAGCTGTGACAACACCTAATGGCACATCAATCGCATCAAAAGTTTATAATTCTTCTCCGATCGAAGTTTGTGGGAAAGCGATTCCTGCAAATCTTGTGATCCTTCCTTTAGTGGAATTTGATGTGATTCTTGGCATGGATTGGCTTTCTCTACATGGATCTCATATCGATTGCCAAAGAAGGGAAGTCACATTTCATATTCCAGATCAATCTACGATCGTCTATCAATGCAAGGATGAACATAACCTTCCAGTGGAAATTTCTTCCATCTTATGGGTATTGATTCCACTAAATGAAGGTTATTTATCTCAAATGGTTGGTGAGAAACTCACGATTAAGAATATGCCCATTGTACGGGAGTTTGATGATGTCTTTCCGGAGGAATTGTCGGGTCTTCCACCAAATCGTGAAGTTGAGTTTTCAATAGAACTCGTACCGGGTGCTTTGCCTATTTCAAAGACACCTTATAGAATGGCCCCAATTGAGTTACAGGAATTGAAGAAGCAACTCCAAGAGAATCTTGATAAGGGATTCATACGCCCTAGTGCGTCACCTTGGGGAGCACCTGTTCTATTTGTTAAGAAGAAAGATGGATCAATGAGACTCTGCATTGATTATCGAGAACTTAACAAGATCACTATCAAGAACAAATATCCTCTACCACGCATTGATGACTTATTTGACCAACTACGCGGAGCTCAATACTTTTCCAAGATTGATCTTCGTTCAGGGTATCATCAATTAAGGGTCAAAAGGGAGGATATACCAAAGACGGCTTTCCGTACATGGTATGGACACTATGAATTTATAGTGATGCCATTTGGTCTTACTAATTCCCCTGCTATCTTCATGGATCTAATGAATAGAGTCTTTAGAGACTATCTTGATCAATTTGTGGTAGTCTTTATAGACGATATTCTTGTCTATTCAAAGAGCAAGGAAGAGCATGAAGATCACTTGAGAATTATATTGAAGACCCTGAGAAAGGAGAAGCTTTATGCCAAATTTACCAAGTGTGAATTTTGGCTTCAAAAAGTTGCATTTTTGGGTCATATAATCTCAAAAGAGGGGATATCTGTGGATCCAGCAAAAACAGAGGTTATCGAAAGATGGTCAAGACCAACAACAGTAACTGATATCCGAAGTTTTCTTGGTTTGGCTGGATATTATCGACGTTTTGTAAAAGATTTTTCACGATTATATAATCCACTCACCAAGTTGACTTGGAAAGGAGTTAATTTTGTCTGGACAGAGGAATGTGAAGAGAATTTCAAGGAGTTGAAAAGAAGGTTATTCAGTGCACCTGTGCTCACACTGCCTTGTAGTGGAGAAAGGTTTGTGATCTACAGTGATGCATCCAAGAAGGGATTGGGGTGTGTTCTTATGCAAAATGATATGGTGATAGCTTATGCCTCACGACAGTTGAAAATCCATGAGCAAAATTACCCAACACATGATTTGGAGTTGGCTGCGGTAATCTTTGCATTAAAGATTTGGAGGCATTACCTTTATGGTGAAAGGTGTGATATTTATACTGATAATAAAAGTCTAAAGTATATTTTCACACAAAAGGAGCTGAATATGCGCCAAAGAAGATGGTTGGAGCTGATTAAGGATTATGACTGCTCAATCCATTACCACCCTGGGAAAGCAAACAAGGTGGCAGATGCATTAAGTCGACAAGACCATGCTAGTTTATCCATGATGAGGATCACAAAAGATCCAATATTTATGGATTTACAAAGGATGGATCTTGGAATTATAATGGAAGGGGAAAAATCTTATCTTTCTCAAATGAATGTTCAACCATCTATACATGTGAAGATTAAAGAGGCACAGAAAGAAGATGTTGAGTTACAAAAGAAGGTGAGAAATGTTCCTGAATTCAACCTTGATTGTGATGGGATAATAAAGTTCAGGAATCGGGTTTGCGTTCCTCCCATCCCCGAATTAAAGAATGAGCTGTTGGATGAGGCTCATAGTTCATCATTCTCTATTCATCCTGGAAGCACGAAGATGTATAGGGACCTGAAATAGTACTTCTGGTGGGATGGCATGAAAAGAGATGTTGCTGAATATGTCTCTCGATGCTTGGTTTGTCAACAAGTTAAAGCTGAGAGACAGAAGTCTAAGGGGATGTTACAACTGTTGGTTCGGAAGAACACCCCAAGGAGGGAATGATGGCAAGAGGGGGGGTGAATTGCCTTTAAAAAAAAAGATTAACAAATTAAAATCAAAGTGAAAGATGCAGCGGAAATAAAGAAGGAAAAACACAAGAACTTGATAACGGAGTTCGGCCAAAACCCGGCCTACGTCTCCGCTCCCAACTCAACCGTTGAGAGATTCTACCGCTTGCTTTTCAATGGTTTTAGCAAGAAACCCACTAGGCTTTGAGGTAGCACTAGGACCTATTACAGCTTGCTTTTGTGGTTTAGCAAGAACCCACTTGCTTTTGATGGTTTAGCAAGAACCCACTATCCTTCTTACACGTGAAGGATAGCTCACCTTTTTCTCAAGCTATTTAAAGGAAAGCTTGGCAACCTTTTCACACCTTAGTGGTGGTGTGAGAACCCAAAGAAAAGGGGGGATGAGAAAAGGTTGGGGTTTGTAGGCACAAACCCAATTTTAAAGCTCAAAATAAATTAAAACAATAAAACCCGTAATTAGGAAGACTTGGGCGCCAATTGGATTGGTGAAGCTGATGTAGCGTGCTCTCCCAAGCTTCTTGAGTGGTGCTCTTGGATGTGGAAATGGATGGAGCACTTGGGGTTCTCTTGGAACAATCCGCCGGAGCTTCGCCAAAATGATCAACAATGTGTCCGGTGGCTTGTGTATAGTTCCGGTAGGTGTCCAGGGCTTCCTTGGCCTTTATTTATAGGCATGGAACCCTTGGGGAGGCTTCGGAGCCGTTGGAGAGGCTAAAAGAGCCGTTGGGAGCCAAGTGGGCCAGCCTGGTCAAACTGCAACGGCTAGTTTGACTGGCTCCACCGGCTGGCCGGTACAGTCCCACCGGCTGGCCGGTGCTTGAGGAAATTGGGAGATTTCGAGACTTGGCTCCACCGGCTGACCGGTGGATGGGCCACCGGTTGGACGGTGCCTTGGATGTTGAGAAGGAGGTTGGTCCAGGCCCCACCGGTCGACCGGTGGAGGAGCCACCGGCTGGCCGGTGGAAAGACAGTAGGTCTCACTATTTGTGCTGGGTGCCACAGGTCGACCGGTGACAGAGCCACCGGTCGACCGGTGGGGAGGCAGTAGCTTCCCTTTGAGTGCAGGTGCCACCGGCTGGCCGCTGGTGTTCCACCGGTTGGCCGGTGGACTGAATTTCAGTCCATTTCTTGTCCATTCTTGGGCCAACTTCTTGGCAACCTTGTGCCTTTTAATCAAAAACACTTCAAACAATGTTAGATAAACATGAAAGTGATTGTGATCATGAAAATTAAACCACGAGGGGATACGAGAGGTACAACAATCTCCCCCTATTTTGATGATCACAATCACCGAAACAATCAAAGTAAAATACTGAAATTGAAAGGAACTGCTAAGCATGATGAAAAGGATTCTCCCCCAATCAATCAAGAAATTTCTCCCCCTTTGTGATTATCAAAATAGCACGGGGCATAAAACTTGATTGAGGGACAATTGAAAATCAAGATCAAGATTTGAAAATCAATTGAGATTTTTGAAATTGAAATGAAAATTTGAATAACAGTTTGAATTGAAAGTTTTAAAACAAAAACAAATTCGATACCAACTGTTGGAAACCAATTGAAAATTGAAAATTCTAAATTGAATTGAAAAAGATTTGAAAATTGAAATTTGAAACCAAATGTAATTTTTGAATTTTGAGATTTTGAATCAAAAATGAGAAAGTTCTCCCCCTAAATAAAAATAATGAATTACCGGAGAGAGGGATTTTGAAAAGAGGCAATTTTAGGCCCGGAGAGACTCGCTAGAAGGGATTTTTCAATCCATACTTGTCTCATGGCGGGTCTTCTCCTATAGAATTCATCGGAAAAGAAAAAAGACTTGGGTTGGCCGTACCGGGCATTTTTGCAATCACACTCATAAATGAGGTGCCCGGTTTTCTTGCAATAATTACAAAATTTGTAATCGGAGCTCCCCCTTACAAAAACAGTTTGAGCATGGGAGGAGGAGGCTCGGTTGGTATAGCCAAGTCCATTGGTGGTTCGGGAAACCCTTTGTGAACCAAGCAAATTGTTCAAATTTTGTTCACCTTGGGTGAACTTGGCTAGGGTCTCTCTAAGGTCTTTGATGGTTGATTCCATGGAATCAACATTTGGAAAATTTTGGATTTTAAGGGTGAGTTCTTCCTTCTCTTTAAGAAGTTGTTCTTTTTCGGAGGAGATTTTTTTGAAAGATTTTTTCAAAGAAACAAATTTTGAAGAAAGTTCATGAAAACCTTTTTCTAATTGATCTCTAGCAAATGAGAGTTCTTCATAAGATAAATGATTCAATGAATTAGAAGAACTAGAGGAGGAAGAGGATGAAGAGGAGGAAGATACCTCATGTTTTGTCATTAGGCATTTTGTACCTTGGTCGCTTGAGGAGGAGGAGGAGGATGAAGAGGAGGAGCTATCACTCCATGTGGCCTTGAGGACCTTCTTCTTTCCTTTTTCCTTTGGCGTGGCCCGTTTCTTGTTGAGTGGGCAATCGGGCTTGTAATGGCCCTTTTCGCCGCACCCGTAGCATTTCACCTTTGGCTCGATTCTTGCGGTGGGTTCTTGCTTTCGCGCCTTGCGAGATTTCTTCTTCTTATGCTTCTTCATGAATTTTTGCATTTGGCGGGCGAGATTCTCCATTTCCGAATCGCCGCTTGAAGATGAAGTCGATGAGGAAGATGAGGATGAGGAGGAGCTTACTTCTTTTTGTACCTTGAGGGCAATGTTCTTTGGTGTCTTGATTGGTGTGCCCTCCTTTTGAGCTTGCCTCCTCATCGTGATCTCATATGTCATGAGAGATCCGATGAGCTCCTCTACCGGCATATTTTTGACGTCCTTAGCTTCTTGGATCGCCGTCACCTTTGGTGCCCATGAGCTCGGAAGGACCCATAGGATCTTCTTGACCATCGTCTCGGCTGAAACATTATCACCAAGAGATTTCCTTCCATTGCACACGTCAGTAAAGCGAGTAAACATATCGGAAATAGACTCATTTGGATGCATTGAAAAAGACTCAAAATCTTGCCTATACATGTCCAATCTAGTGTCTTTGACTTTATTGGTGCCCTCATGAGTTACTTCTAAAAGTTTCCAAATTTCATGTGAGGAGGTGCAAGTAGACACTCGATTGAACTCATTTCTATCTAAGCCGCAATGTAGAGCGTTCATGGCTTTGCCATCAAGCTCGAAATTCTTTATATCGGCTTGGGTCCATTTGGATTCATCGGGAGAGGAGAGGGTGTAACCTTGCATGACAATTTTATATATGGGATACCCTATACTTCTAAGAAAAGTAGTCATGCGGGTTTTCCAATAGTTATAGTCGGTCCCATCAAAAAATGGAGCCCGACCCAATGAGAGGCCCTCGGGGGCGAAAGAGGTTGATGCCATCTTAATGGATCCTAAATTTGAAACCGGGTTAGGGTATTACTCAAAGGTCCCTCTGATACCAATTGTTGGTTCGGAAGAACACCCCAAGGAGGGAATGATGGCAAGAGGGGGGGTGAATTGCCTTTAAAAAAAAGATTAACAAATTAAAATCAAAGTGAAAGATGCAGCGGAAATAAAGAAGGCAAAACACAAGAACTTGATAACGGAGTTCGGCCAAAACCCGGCCTACGTCTCCGCTCCCAACTCAACCGTTGAGAGATTCTACCGCTTGCTTTTCAATGGTTTTAGCAAGAAACCCACTAGGCTTTGAGGTAGCACTAGGACCTATTACAGCTTGCTTTTGTGGTTTAGCAAGAACCCACTTGCTTTTGATGGTTTAGCAAGAACCCACTATCCTTCTTACAGGTGAAGGATAGATCACCTTTTTCTCAAGCTATTTAAAGGAAAGCTTGGCAACCTTTTCACACCTTAGTGGTGGTGTGAGAACCCAAAGAAAAGGGGGGATGAGAAGAGGTTGGGGTTTGTAGGCACAAACCCAATTTTAAAGCTCAAAATAAATTAAAACAATAAAACCCGTAATTAGGAAGACTTGGGCGCCAATTGGATTGGTGAAGCTGATGTAGCGTGCTCTCCCAAGCTTCTTGAGTGGTGCTCTTGGATGTGGAAATGGATGGAGCACTTGGGGTTCTCTTGGAACAATCCGCCGGAGCTTCGCCAAAATGATCAACAATGTGTCCGGTGGCTTGTGTATAGTTCCGGTAGGTGTCCAGGGCTTCCTTGGCCTTTATTTATAGGCATGGAACCCTTGGGGAGGCTTCGGAGCCGTTGGAGAGGCTAAAAGAGCCGTTGGGAGCCAAGTGGGCCAGCCTGGTCAAACTGCAACGGCTAGTTTGACTGGCTCCACCGGCTGGCCGGTACAGTCCCACCGGCTGGCCGGTGCTTGAGGAAATTGGGAGATTTCGAGACTTGGCTCCACCGGCTGACCGGTGGATGGGCCACCGGTTGGACGGTGCCTTGGATGTTGAGAAGGAGGTTGGTCCAGGCCCCACCGGTCGACCGGTGGAGGAGCCACCGGCTGGCCGGTGGAAAGACAGTAGGTCTCACTATTTGTGATGGGTGCCACAGGTCGACCGGTGACAGAGCCACCGGTCGACCGGTGGGGAGGCAGTAGCTTCCCTTTGAGTGCAGGTGCCACCGGCTGGCCGCTGGTGTTCCACCGGTTGGCCGGTGGACTGAATTTCAGTCCATTTCTTGTCCATTCTTGGGCCAACTTCTTGGCAACCTTGTGCCTTTTAATCAAAAACACTTCAAACAATGTTAGATAAACATGAAAGTGATTGTGATCATGAAAATTAAACCACGAGGGGATACGAGAGGTACAACAACAACCATTACCCATACCCGAATGGAAATGGGAAAACATCACTATGGACTTTGTCACAGGACTTCCTAAAACATCCAAAGGCAATAATGCTATCTGGGTCATAGTTGATCGTCTTACAAAGTCTGCACACTTCATTGCTATTAGAGAGGATTTCTCTCTAGATCAGCTTGCCAGGATATATGTAAAGGAAGTGGTAAGATTGCATGGAGTACCACTTTCTATTATATATGATCGAGATCCGAGATTTACCTCGAAGTTCTGGCGAAGTCTTCAGCATACTCTGGATACAGAGTTGAGTTTCAGCACTGCTTATCATCCCCAGACAGACGGTCAGTCTGAGAGAACACTTCAAACCCTAGAAGATATGTTGAGAGCTTGCTCTATGGATTTCAAAGGAGGTTGGGATCAACACCTACCTTTGGTGGAATTTTCTTATAAAAATAGCTTTCACACCAGTATTCAGATGGCTCCTTATGAAGCTCTCTATGGAAAGAAATGCAGGACTCCAACTTGCTGGGATGATGTTGGGGAAAGAAAGCTATTAGGACCTGATCTCGTTGATGAAATGGCAGAAAAGGTCAGATCTATTCAACAACACATAAGAGCAGCTCAGAGTCGACAGAAAAGTTATGCCGACAACCGAAGAAAAGACCTAGAGTTTGAAGTGGGTGATAAAGTGTTCTTACAAATATCTCCCTGGAAGAGGGTTATGAGATTTGGAAAGAAGGGGAAGTTGATCCCTAGATATATCGGTCCTTTCGAAATACTGGATCGTGATGGGAAGGTAGCTTACCAATTGGCGCTTCCACCGAATCTCTCTCAAGTTCACGATGTGTTCCATGTATCTCTCCTGAGAAAGTACATACCAGATCCTTCACATGTACTCAGCTCAGAAGTTGTACCGCTGGAGCAAGATCTTTCTTATGAAGAACAGCCGATAGAGATTCTGGATCGTAGCGAAAAAGTCCTACGAAACAAGACCACTCGCTTGGTGAAAGTTTTATGGAGGAACCACTAACTTGAAGAAGCTACATGGGAGCTTGAGGATATGATGAGGGAGAAGTATCCTCATCTGTTTGTTACAAAGTGACGAATTTCGAGGGCGAAATTCTTTTTAAGGGGGGTAGAATGTAACACCCGAGACTTTTATGTTATATAAATCATCAAAGGGATCATTTTCTACACAACACTTTCTTGGCTTGCTTTACACGCAATCGCGACCTTCCTCGATAGCTTGCGTCGTACGCAATACCGAGTTTCACTAAACAACAATATGCTATTAAAACTAGCCGTTATGAATAGTAATAATCACTTTTTGAAATTTTATAAATTTTATTTTTCAAAATGGACTTCATTTTTGGACTCAGAATACCGAAATTAGCCTAGGGTGAAATTTTGGTATTTTTCTGAAAACTTTCAATTTTTGATGAATAGTGAAACCACTAAGTGGTAGGTTAAAAACTGAATTTTGCATAAAACTTAATTTTACCGCTTCTGTGAATGGACTTTCGAAAATCCGAGAGACACGGTTAATATCAAGGACTAAAATGTGGTTCAATGAGATGAAAATAATTTTTTGGTGAATAGTAACTTTTTACTTTTTTTACCGCGGTTAATAGTAAATAGGGTAACTAAGGGTAAATATGATATTAATATTACCCTAGCACATGTCCTAATTCTATTGGACAAGTGTAATTTGACCAAAAACAAACTTAGGAATAAAATAAGACCATTTAGGCCCACTTGGATTAGATTAGGACATTTATTATTAATTTATTTAAAGAAGGGTTAAAATAGTTAAAATCAAAGTTTAATAAGTAAATCATTTATAATATGGGGTTATACATAAGATAAATTCGATTTTAAATATTAATTAGAAAGCTAAAAAGATTTCCTACATAAGGGTATTTTATTTGTAATTTTTAGACATTAAATAGTTTAATTTATTTATGACACAATGATGATGCAGTAATTATCTTATTAATGAAATATTGACATAATTGATGTTATAAACACAAAAATAAATGTAATTTGAGACTTTTTATGAATTACAATAATTTTCTAGGTTACTATGATATATTAATGTTGATTTAATCAACTTGGTTCGAACATATAATTCTGTTATGACTTTCACAAAAATCATATATCAAATAGTGTCAAAATTGACACAAAATAGTTTTTAAATCAAATATTATATTATTAATTGTTATTTTATTCCTAAAAATCTAAGGTTCAGCCAAATGACTTAGATAAGGATATATATATTAATAATAAACAATTTGGGGTTCGTTTGGCATGTTATAGTAAGTGTATTAACCATATAGTGAAAGAAAACAAAAAGACACGGTAAAAGTTAAATTAATTAACTTAGAGTTAAATCTAATTGATAAGGTTAAAATAATACCCTAAACTTGTCTAAATATTATTGGTTGATAGGATTTAGACCCATCCCCACTTTATCTTTGAAATAAGACCCTTTGGAACCATTATAAACCGATTTTGACTTTTATATAAAATAATATTTTGAGATATTCCTAAGGTGCCCCTCTCCTCCCTTATAAAAGGGAACCTCCTCCCCCTCCTCCTCACACCAATTTGAGCACTCAAGCTCGGCCAACCCCAGCCATTTTCTCCTCTCCACTTCCCTAGAATAATCCTAGAGGTCCTGGTCTTCTCCAAAGACCAATCTTAGTTCCTTAAGTGGAGGATTCAAAGAGGCGTTCCAAAGAAGAGGTAATATCCATTACCGATCTTTTCAATTTCTTTCTTCTTCAACTTCTTCTTCTTTAGTTGTTTCATGATAAAGTAATAACATCAGTATTACTTACATACTGATATGTTATTATAAATATGAAACAACCCTAATTCACTTTCAATCCATCCTACGGAAAAATGAAATCACCGCGCGTGCGTACGTACGGAATACCGTCTCCACGCCGTGGTGTAATCTATTTTTCCACCATCACCTTACAAGGATGGGTATAATGGTGTAATGAGTAACTATATATGATTATTATGAAGTAATATTGATACTGAAATAATATATATATATACTCCAATACAATTCCATGATCATAGGAACGATATCATCACTCGTGCGTACGTACGGAATACCGTCTCCACGATGTGATGCGACTCGTTCTACATGATCTTCATTTCATAATGATTATATAAATGAATTGAATGAATGAATATGGTATATACTACACCAATACCATTCTGGAAATGAATTATCTATAACCTAAAGATAAGAATAAGAATTTATTCAACAAAACACGCATAAGAACAAAAAGTTATAAAGACCCGAGTAACAAGTAACAATGAAATATTACTAACAAGAAGCTAATAATATGACCATATATGATATCATATCAATATGTATGATTATGGAATAAGTCAATAACATTATTTAAACCATTATACAGGATCTTCGGACACGAACAAAGCAAATCGGACCTAAGGTAAGGGAAATATCACAATCTCATTTTTATCCGAGATTGTTTATTCATAAGTATTTACTGGGGTGTATTTTATCATCCACATCCATGTTTCATCAATATGTAATATTATTTCCATCCACCTACAATTGTTTAAATCCATTTTTACCCTTCGGTGAGTTTTTAGTAATATCTATGAAAGGAATCTTTTGTCATACGAGGTACTTTTTGACTTTTCCGACAAAAGTACGAAGAATGTTTTTTTTTAACTTATACGGCACGAACGGATTTCTACTGTTTTATAAAGCCTTATTTTCATGAAGCTTCCTCTAAAATATTTCATGACTATTTTCAATAAAATCTCTTTCTTTTAAAATTTCATGATGTTTTGTGAAAAGAAATTGATTTTGAAGAAGAAAGGATATTTTCCTCAAGAATTCAATTCAAGTGTTTTATCAAAATTATTTTCCATCTAAGATAATAAAGGGTTCTGTTTCTATCCATATTTTTACATTGATTTGACTATGTTGTGATGGAATTATGTTTATGAATTCCTTTATCTTATATGAATTGATTTATTATGTCATGATGTTTCAAGAATCCCATTTTTGTTACATGTGTTATGCGATGATGTATGTTTTATGATTATGTGGCACACATAAGAAAGGATTCATTATAAGATGGGTGGGACCTATATCTCCCTCCAATGCATTGGGTAAAGATTTTATATCTCATGAGATAGACATGGCTATAACGGAAGGTTATTTCGGTTCAGTGATACAGGACTGAAACGAGGAGTGAACTCGGTTCAGAAAGGGACTTTGTCCACTAAGATAGTCTTGGCAATGAGTCATGACTAACAAGAAATGATTTTCCATGATTATGTGTGCATGCCACAAAGTTTCAAGTTTTATGTTATGATTATGGGGATCTCATTTTCACTTCTATGATTTATTCCATGTTAAGATATTATGATCTCTTTTGCAGGTTTTGATCTTCATAAAGATATGATATGATTTTTATTTCCTTTATTTGCCCTTGCTGAGCATTTGAGCTCACCCTTTTATGTTTTCTTTTCCCCAGGTCAGGAAGATGGATATTAAGTAGAATATGCTAAAAGGGACCCTAGATATGATGAAATAAATGGGAGACACTGTAGAAGATTTATGAACCAGTTGTTTATGTTTCCCAGTTTCTAAAGACACTATACCTATACGGTCCTTTGTGGTTTTGTCATATGTTGTAATAAGTGTGCTTCAATTTCGAAGTATTAACAATGTATGTAAAGTATGGGTCGTTATATGGAATCCGTATTTAGTATAGTTTTCTTATGTTAATGTTAGTTAAAGTGACTGGTCATGAATTATGTTATATAGGATTTTTTTAGAGCTTAGATATGGAGGTTATTTTTAGGTTAACCTCAAAGAACATGAAATTACTTGAATGGGGAGGTGAAATAAGAAATAACAACAAATATTTCATTTGATAATGCGTAGTGCGTGATTTATTTTTTTACAAGGTCTTGTGTATGGATGAAGATATCATCCTTTGATAATATTCACTCCCTAAAAATGTTACTACCCAAGGAAAGGGTGACACTATTAAGTGGATAAGAACATACCTACCTCGATGGAGGATTTTATTCCTTTATGTTTCACTATGATAATAGTATATCCATGGAATATGATATGATATAATGATATTGATAATGTTAATGTTAATTAATATTTTATATGAGGTATTATCCTATGTTTTTTTCTATGCCATATTATTGAGATATATAAACTTCATGATGACTTGTGATATATGGGATAGAGTAAAATTTTATCCATTGGAATTCTATCAGATAGGTCCAGTGAGAACCAGTAATGCGGTATGGGTCATGGTCTGAAAGATGGAATCTATATTATTTCATTATTTTTTATCCCAATTCTTTTTTGTCTTTTTTTTACCAAGTAATTATTATTAAATCAATATTTTTATATTATACCCTATTTAAGAATCCATTATGGTTTTTTCATTTATAAATTTTCTATTAATAGTTAGACTCTATTTGATTATTCATTATGGGATTTCTTATTATGAACTTATTTTGCGTGATATTTTAAGTATTTATTATTAATTAGTTGATGTATAATTGAAAAATTAGGTGGTAATATAATGGGATAAGATAATTATCATTATGTGGATGTGATTTTTGAGTTGTGATCTCATGGTGGGGTTTAATGAGATAAAATTTCTATTTGAGTATAAATCATTGGAATATGAGGGTTCATATCTTTGCAGATAGGAAGGTGGGGACTTAGCCCATAGTGAGATTTTGTAGGTGTATATATTTATGTGTGTGTGTATTCTATCCAGGATGGTGTATAGGTATAATGATATTTATTGATCATACATGGGATATATGTTTTGGGTTGGTTGATTGGTACTCACCATAGACTTTCACTTGTATCCACTTAATCAATAAACATAGTGAGTTGAGGATGGTGGGGGAGATACTAGGTTTTTAGACTCACCCATACCTATATAGACTATATTGGTATAAATATACATTGGTATACCCTCATGTTTCATTATAGGTTATAATGACAACATAAAGTTAGTACATAGATTATGAAGAGTGGTGTTATTGAGTTTTATGGGTTAATAAGATATGGTGATGCCTGTGATGGGTTAGCAGCCAATATATCTTTATTTTTTCATTATCTTTTAAATGTATCATCATAGGGGCTAGGCCATTTTGTGTTATATACAATATGATGTGTTTTTTATTATAGAAATTCATTTGTGGATACATAATATACACTAATCTTTACTTTTATATAAATAACTATGGCCATTGTGCCCCCTACTTTATTTTTTCATAGGTTCAGTTTGTTATATGTATGAATGATTCATGATAAATCTTTGATAGATTAAACAATGAACTTTATCAGTTTTCTTAAAATTAATATCCTCCTAATGTTAATATTATTCCCTTAATACTATTCGAAAACCTCTGAAATACAAGAAAGTGTACTTGAGATCTTGTGGTGTTCCATATCGAGCATCAAAATGGGTCAATATGTAAGTACATTAAAAAATATTATTACGTCTTTTTTGGTCTTATAATTGATTTAGTTAGAGGTGGATATTGTATATCAAGAATTCAAAGGTAAATTGTGAGTATGCCTATCCACCATGGAAATAGTTAAATCCTAAGTTTCCATGGGATGTTCTATGATGGGAATGATCACTTTATATATTATTAATATTTTAGTTTTAAAATTATAGTTATATAATATATGGGATATGGGATAATTTATATTGTTTGGAAAGGATTTAGTTTCCACATTGGTACATTCATCATCATAGTGAAATTTGTAGCATATTTTACATGTGATAATTGGTGGTTTTAATTAAAATGAAAAACTCATGATGGTTTAAGATTAATTATGTGTCATTAATAATTTATTTTATGATATATCAAAAAAATTATCTATAGAAACTTAATTAATCTGGGTTAGAGGGGTTTTTTATGTGATTTTGTTGATTTTTTGACTCTGACTATTTACATAGCATAGGTAAATGGTTTTAAAGTTTTATATTTTTAGACAATTATGATTCTTTTAAGAGTTTTATAAGAGGTCCAATATGAAATAAATTTTCTTACATGTTTTTCTTACTTGAGATCTATCATAGTACCGGTTGTCTTTAAAGGGAATGTTTATTTTTATGGAAATTAGTTTTTGAAATAAGGTTTTTTTATGATTACACAATGTCTATAAAATGGTTTTATTAGATGATTTTTGATAAAAATACAAACATTAACATGTAATTTTTTTTAGTTTCATTGAAAATTCAAGGGTACTAAGGGAGTGTTTAAAACACTAATGTGAGTTTTTGGTTTACAAAATGATTTAAAATGTTTCA
The DNA here is from genome assembly GCA_963277665.1 of Viscum album. Lineage (NCBI taxonomy): Eukaryota > Viridiplantae > Streptophyta > Magnoliopsida > Santalales > Viscaceae > Viscum > Viscum album. The sequence continues at coordinate 1,463,455,482 of OY728156.1, read as the reverse complement.
AAGTTGATTAACTAGTAGACATTTAATCAGGTTTCTTGATTTTCAAAATGGACTATGAGGTACCAAAGAGTTTTGAAATTAGATTTTTAACTTATGGGTTGGTTATCCATGCTTAATATTTTTTTTATGTGAATTATCAAATTAATTATTTTTGGTGAGGATTTAACAACCAGGTATTATAATTTACTCTTTTTTATATGCTATAATTATGTTTTTAATTAGTGAACCTAGTGGTAGTGATCACTATGATATGGGTGTGGATTTCCATAGTGTATTCTTATAGTGTGAATATCTATAATATCATAATTAAGGTGTGGATAGTATTTTAAGTATTGGTCATATTTTTTTTTGTTCGACGTCTTTTTTTATGGGGAGTAGTGTCCTCGTGTCTTAAGAGTTGAACAATAGAATATAAAAAATTTATGACATAATATATTATACAAGAAATAAATTTGTGAATAGGATAGTTTAATATTTTATGAATAGTGTAATGTTTTTATTTTAAAGGATGAAAATCTTTATGGTGGAGTGTTTGTAACACCCTATGTTATCATAAAATGTAGGGATAAGAAAAGAGATAGGATTTAGTGGAGTGAAATTCAATGAAGTATGAATTTTTTAAATTGTATTTAGAGATAGATTATTTTTTATTATTTTAGAATTTTAAAAATGATTATTTATATATGATAATATTAAAGGAAAATATAGTTAAGATAATTAATAATGAGATGTAAGGAATTAGAGTTCGGTGGGTCACTACAGTAGCCATCAAAACCTCAATGGTAGCTAACCAAGATCTCGATGTGTTAGTTATATACCAATGAACTTTCCATTGGATTCATAATGGAAATAAACCAAGATCTTAGTGATATCTCTAGGATCTTCATGATAAAAAACTTAATTTTCGTTGTTGAAATTCTCTACCACTTTTTAAGTGTGGGGTTATTTTTTGGGGGGTTTAATTTTAAATATAATTTAGGGTATTTTTTTTAGGCTATCCAAATGTGAGGAAGGTCATCCCTTTATTCCTAAAATTTACTCCCTTTTTACTCCTTTTATTCTAGGTGTTTATGATCTTTTGAATTACAATATTAGAGGTTTTATATCATATTTCCTTTATCTTTTCTCATATCCCCATTATTTCTATGATATTGATTGTTTTAGCAAAGTATTTGATAATGTGATTTCACTAGAGTGTCTTTAAATCGATATAATTCACGGCGGTTTCATGTGTGGGGTTATATGAAGCTTAGAATAATAATAATCTTGTTTTTACTCAATGTTTTGATGGAGGTAAATTTTATAGTGATTTCTTCTTCAGTTTTTATTTATTTAAAGTGATGTTAATGGTTATACAAGTTTGAGTAATTGGTTATTTTTATTCAAAGAAGGATTGAGACTATTTGGAAGTCCATTGGTATTTCATAGTTTTAAGTGTCAATGTTTTTACACTACTCGAGGTGTTTACCTTAGTTGATGATGATTGTGAAATATCATGTTGATTTTTTGGTTTATTAAATTATGAATATTATTATATAATAAGGACATTTGGGAATATCAAATAGATATAATGTAATGGGATGGAAATTAATAGACAAATATCGAAGTAGTTTTCCTTTACTCATTGAGTATTTTGATTATTATAAGACGTGATGTCTTTCCTATTGGTTATTTTATGCTTATAAACTAATATTATTATGATCATTTCTTCATGATATTATGACTACTTATATAAAATATTGTGAAATAAAATATATCATCATTTGGTAAACTTAATATTCACTAAATGATCACATAGTTGGTATTAATAGTTTATTTTGTGGTACCCTAATTAAACGAGTATTGATAACCCACTTTATGGATTTCATGAGTGGGATGTGTTAATAATTTGGTTCATTTTTGGAAAATAAACTTTTTTACCCTTTAAAGTGTAATTTTAATCAAAATAAATAGATTTAAATTTTGAATTCAAAATGTAATTTTTTTTTAAAAAAAAATTACAGGATATTTCAAATGGAAAAAAGATTTTTTTTGAACTAATGCTTTGAAATGGATTTTTTATAGATTTTGGCCATGGGACCCAATTATTTAAAAATTAAATAATATTACTTTTGAATAGTTTTCAAAAAAAATATTTAATAAATGTTTTAAAGGAAAGTGAATATAGTGTGTTTAGAGAAATGTTTTTGTTTTATTGACATTCTATTGGTTATTTGAAACCATGTTATGCATGTGTGCTCTGTTGATTTTAAAAGGACCAATTTGGGATATTCCTTACACTAAGAGGGGGTGAATCAATGTAGGGGACTTTTTGAACCAACTACAAATTTTAATATATGTACCTTTTGACCTACTAGAATCTTGATTATATTATTCTCTGTTATATATCGCATACAATAATTGAAAGCATTAAAAATATGTTCCTGATATTTTTACAAGGTTCACTAATCAATAAGAGTAGCTACATCCTTCCCATGTCTGGGAATGACCAGTTCATGGATTCTCCACTATAATGGGATAACTTTTATAGTGTTTTGTCTAGGGAAACAATCCTCTGTTCAGGGTGGATCCCTATATTTTGGAGGGGAAAATGAAATAATCCTTCCCAGTGAGAGACCCTACACTTTGGAGGGGGAAGAGAAACAATCCTGTCTTCCTAAACTGGTGATGACCTAGTCCAAATTGCATCGCCTTACTGGTTATTTATACTACATCTAAAGACAGTATTCCTCCTTCTTTAAAAGGTAGGTTCTTCTCTTGATCTTCTTTAGTGTTCTTCACCTGGTTACTTGTAAATTAGTAGGCAAGAAACTCTCTTCCTCTCTTCTATTTCTTCACTTCAAAATTGAATGCACACTTCTTCTTCTTCTTTATTTTTCTTTAGTGCAACAATAGAATACACTATCACTTCTTCTTCTTCTTCATGAATATAATCAAAAAATCCTTTGATATTTTTCAAACACTAAATATCAGCTTACTTAGAATCATCGGAATCAAACTACCCTAAATAATAATCAATCTTTAGTTGGGAAAAATAATTTTATTCTTATTCTATTATCTTCTTCTTAGTGCAGTTAATATTTGATTAAATGAGTTTCACCTTTTTATAGAGGCATGTAATCATGCATATCCTCTTCTCTAATCCTTCTTTACTCCTTCACATATGCACACACATAAAGCCTTGGATATATGAAAATAACAAGTGCATGCATGTATGTACCTTTCTTTGTCTTCTTCTCTCTTATGTGAGAACCCTAATGGGGTTAAACCTTTACACACACACTGTATATTTTATTCTCCTTCCCTTTTTTGCATGAATAAACCAAATAAAAATGGAAAAAACACCTTGGCACACACACACTACCTCGGGTTTCTTCAAAGAATGCACATGCATGAACGCATGTATCTACTACCGATCTTCATGAAATCATCTTCTCCACCAAAAAATATCCCATGAAAACAGTATGGTTATATCATTAAAAAGGGGAAGTTTATCTTTTTGAAAGTTGTAGGATCATGGTTTCTTCTTCATGCATGGGGTGCATGGATCTTCCTCTTTTCAAAGCACGGTGATAGTGAAACTCAAGCACTGGATCACAGTTAGATAGCCTTCACAAAGCATAGAAAGGGTTTGTAAAACCAGAAATGTGCTGGAGGTAACCCTTCTTCATACAGATATTGTGGTTCTTCTTTGTAATATTCTTTAAGAGTTCTTAGAACTTGTTCAATTTCTAAGGGATAATCTCTTCACAAATCTAGAAGGCTAATGAATTTTTCTTTCCCTTTCCAAAACAGAATCTCAAGGAGATGCTCTGTTTTTGAAAACGAGTGCTCTCTGGAATAAGGGAGCAGAAAATTCTTCTCAGATTGGTGATTCAATTTTTTATAGGAGTGGAATAAATTATTTTTATGTTAAAATCTTCATGAAATATATTCTTTAAATCTTTCCTTTGAATCATCCAAGATTTGTTCTTCGAATAACCAAGATCTTTGGTTTCAAATATTTTCAAACTCGTGTGAAGATATCCTGAGATATATGGGGTGTTTCCTTTTTAAACATGTGAAAAAATAACTTCTTGCAGGAATTCACAATCACATTTATATCTTTTTAAATCCACACTTGAATCCAAGTGTCCACAACAACTTTATATACCTCGACCTTCTTCGTACTTCACCATTTCGTTGCATGCATACAAATGAAATTGCATGCATGATTTTGTCACTCTCACGCGGCCAAAAAAATAGTGGATTGGATCATAAATGGTTGTTGTAAGATTGAAGGAAGTTAATTGTTCTTATATGGTGAATGGAAGTAGTGGAATTTGAATAGCGGTAAACGAGGATGACAACACGGCTAATTCAGCTGTCATGGGAGCAATTAAACGAGTCGAGTTCAAACTCGAGAGGCACATGATGGATAGATAGTTGTGTTTAGATGTCAAATAAGGATTATATGTGTGGTAAAGATCTCCCATGGGATCATATAGATGTCAAGGGTCATTCCCATGTTTTTTAAATGATGAACAGTAACTGTATTCATTGTTCCACATCGAATATGAGACGCGAAAGAGACTCAATTTAACAATCAATCCACTCCACTAAATCACCAAATTCCTCCTCCTCCATCCATGATACCACATAATTATTTGTATTTTGTGTGAGTGCTTTGTATCCACTATCTGCATGCATTGGCCTAAAACACTTCTTGGACCTGAACATGACCCTGCCCCTGCTGCTTCCAGGCTGGCCTGGCTGGCTTCCCCTTGGGCATGGTTAACCCTTTCCTGCAAGTTCCTCAGGTAGAGGCTGGCTGGTCGGCTAGTATGCTGAAAGAATTTTATAAGTAATCCACACACAAGAAATATTATCATACAATTCATTCAAGGCCACCTTCTACACATGCATGGCTACCTTATCATTCAAGCCTCTTCCACACACTTTTCAACTTCTTTGAGATAAGGATTAGTGCATAAATCATCCAATTTTTACCATTAAGAATTGATCAATTATCCATGAATAATTACTTCAATAATTATATATGAAATTTGGAATTTAACTTTAGATATCCATTATCATTTTGTCCAGTATTGGCAACTGTTGAAAATAAATACAATCACCATACACAAAGTGGTCTCAAAAGATTTGATGGTTTCTTTTTATGTATCCCTTATTTCATAATGATTCAAAAATCATATGTTTTTCCTACTTGTAACAAATTCCTTGGTATGTTATGTAAGTTAAACTAAAATTTGTATTGATCCCTTTCCTGAATATATATTTGTGGGACCAAGAGAGGTTCCCTAAATAATTGGAATAGATTTTGGACTCTTGGGTTTCTCCAACTACTCAAAACTGATTCATAAGGTTTTCATAAGAGATCAATATGTAATCAAAATTAATTTTAATTAGAATATGTGATGAACATTTATAGTATGTGAGACACATTGTGCTTGACCAATTGATAGGTGAGGGATCTCACTTCAACCTTATCAGAATTGTTTTCCATGTCACGGGTTAGTCCCTGTATTGTTTTGATTTATAGAATAGGGTGAGTTAGGGATATAATTTCGATGTTTTTCTAATCATATTATAAGGATAATATCATGGGATAAGAGTAGAATAAATTACCTCATTGGTGTGGTTGGATTTTTTTGGTATGAGATAGAGCTACTGGATTCATAGCCTTCTAGGTAGGAATTATTTCACAATAGAACATATATTATAAGGTTATATCTAGGATAACCTCAGATATAATGATACAACCCAAATGAGGGTTTGTTTTTAGAGGTAAAATTAGGGATCAAGCTCAAACTTAAGGGGATTTTGACTTATTTTCTTCTGAGTCACCATGCTTGGATGATGATATGGTCAGTTAATATAAGTGAATTTGTTGTAGTGCCTTTCTCCATGGTTAATTAAATGTAGTGAAATAGTGTATTATGTTCTAGGATAGAGACAGTGACATCATTGGGTGGATGATACTGTACCTACCTTGGATGAGGGTTTTCTTCCATTGAAATACACCTTGGTAATACGATGGTTGTGACATACAATATGATATGATGATGATTCTTGATCATAGGAATCGATTTGTATCCATAATGTTATATTTTTATGGCAACATCTGATACATGGGACAAATTAGGGGATTCACTATGTTTGTTTGGAGATATAGCTCTAGTTTGGATATGTGAGGTGATATAGGACATGGTGTGGGAGATGGGATTGTCATAATTTATTTTTGGTTGGGACCTATTATTTTTTCCACATTTTTTTATCATGGAATTATTGTTATAACATTATTTATTACTTGAGGCTAAATTTTACTGACATTCTTGTTCCCATTGTTTTTTGAATATTACCTTTTAATGGTTGTTACCTATTCAACATATTATTATTTTTTTATTTTTTTATCACTAATTTCCATGATATTTTAAGTTTTGGTTATTGATGAGAAGTGAGATGATCAATAGGCCAAGTGGGACCCTACGGAGCTCATATAGTTATCATGTTTTGGAGGTGATATGTGATCTCATGGTTGTGTATAATGAGGAAAGAGTGCACTATTGGTACACCTCATTGAGATATGAGGTTATAAATATTCTATAGTATAAATATATGGAACTATATTATATTTGTTAGTATTGGTGTTAATATTTATGTGTGCATGTGTCTTATAAAATATGAAGGAATCTTGGTATGATTATATTTCATAAGAATTTATGGGATATATATTTTGATAGGGTTGAGTGGAACTTGCTACACAATTACATGTATATCCACTTGATCACTAGAACTCAGTTAGATAAGTATAAAAGAGAAAACATAATAGATTATTAGACTCATCCATAACTGGAAAACAAGGAATGGGTTTCAATGTACATGGGTAGACATTCATGTTTCAATATAGCTTTGGGTGTTAAAATTCAGCTAGAGCACTGGTCAAGATTTTTAATGTTATGGAGGTTGAGGATTCAATAAGAGAAAACAATATCAGTGTTTTGTCTCGGTCCAATGTATCTTTATTTTTTTTATTGTACAACATATATATTGTCCAGGGGATAGATTATTTAATTTTATATGTATTTTGATATACTTCTTTATTTTTGTGTTTTATGTTTGGTTGAATCATATAAAATGATATTTAAATTTATATACTCAACTATGGGATTCCATTGTGTCTTCTTGTTTTATTTTTTTCACAGGTTTGGTATGTCCAATGTAAAGAGATTTCATGTAGAATTTTTTATAAATTCTGGCATAAAATTTTTGGTTTAACATTTATGGAATAATATCCACACTTTAACATTAACCCCTATCAAGAAGTTAGAGACTTATGTAATATTGGGATTTATTCCTGGGGTATTACAGTATTTTAACTTGGGCATCGAAATGGGTAAAAGAACGTGGATGTTACATGAAACATTAATAGTTAACCAACAGTATGGTATTCCTTCATATATTCATTCTGGGTAAAATTCTTTATATTACATATTTATATTAAATAATGCATCTAGTAAAGTCTAATACACTCATCCATATAGCCCCTAGTCCTTTAAAATTCCAATTATTACTTAATCATCTCAAGTCTTCGTAATGATATCATTACTTTCTTTCCATAGATTAATACTTTTCCATATATTATCCACAATATTATCATTATTTTTATTCCTATTGAGAAATTATCAAGCAAAATATAAATATATTAAATGTGTTTTTGTTAATTATATAGTACATGTGTCTAATTATCTCATATATTATAACTCATTAATAAATTTTATGCTTATCTTCTTCTTTATGTGGTCTAGAATTTTATTCTTCATTATAAATATCATCTTATATGGTCTAATCTAATGTGATGCATTATCTTCACTAGTTGATAATAAATCTAAAAAAACCTTCATATATACTGATTTATCTTCAAGGGGTCAACCAACTTTCTTAATAATATGATAATCTTATACAACCTAATCATATGATTTTTTCACTTGTTCAAAACAAATATAATCAAAGCAAAATTCTTAGAGTCAGATAGGGATTCTAGTTTCACATAGAGGATCTTTTTAAAGGACATTACAGTATCATGGGTTTCAAATTAAGGTCGATCATGACTTATCAACCTCAAATTTATGTTCATATAAATAGAACAATACATGTTTTGGATGACATCCTCCAAACATGTTTTATAGGCTTTGGGAGATTGTGGGAGTACTATCTACCATTGGTATAATATAATTATAATAAAACTCATAAAAATTTAATTTTTATGGAATTGTCTCAAGTGGAGTATGTAAAAACAATTCAGTCACAATTTTTTGGGCTAAAATTGGTGAAGAAACTCTTTGGGGGATAATATAGAGTAGTAAATGACAAATAAAATTTGATTACCATAAGATATTTTAAAAAAGATTTAGGTTTTTCTTTAAAACACCCCCTAGAATAGGGAACTAAGGGATCAAAAGAGGAGGTAAATTTATTCCTTGATATGTTAAAACTTTTTAGATTATAAAATAGATTAGTTAAATGGTTTCCCTATTATAACGGATATCTCAATGTAGTTTTATTCATGAAGTATTCCACGTGTATTAGTAGAGAAATTATTAGGAATATATTTATCATTTTTTATTTAGGATATAGTTGACTTGATTATTTTTGTCACTTTTTTGTATAATAACATCTAGATTATTAGTTGATAAGATATTGTGTTATTTCTAAGGAGTATTCATTTAGTTTATATTTTTTGATAATATATCCATGTAATTTAGAAAATATAGGGAATATAATATCATATTTCATAACAATGGTTAGGGGATTTTATAGAAGGAGGATCCTAATAATAATATCTCAATCTCAATAAATGTCTATATCGCCTATGTTGAAGGATAAGTCGCCTTTAGTGTTCCTCTCTGTATACAAGAGGTTTCTGACTAGTTCGAGGGACCAATAATATCAAGTGGTGAGTCAATACCCACTATATCAAGAAATATGATAACAAATAAAAAAATTATAATATAGATAATAAAATCAATGTATAACATTAAAATACAATATATATCATACCTTGATAAATAAAATAATTATCATGAAATATCATAATGAATTAAAAATTCCATAAAGTCTTAAACCTTAAAAGTGATTGTCTAATATTCTGACTATAATAAAACCATAAATAAAAGTAATAAAAAATAAGGAGACACAAATAATATGATATCACCATCATATTAGTCATGTCTGATAATCCAATTTGAGTTATCCTAACATCTCCATTGGTACTAGGGATCATACCATAACCTGTTTATAAAACATAGGATCTCTATGTCCACTCAGGTCTATGTGTAATGTGTAAATACATAATTCAATAGGCCACTACTAATTATGAACCTAATATAATATATTATATATATGAGTGAATCTATGATGTTAAATGATATGTAGTAGTAATTCAAAATAAAAAAAATCATAGAATAAAAATAACATATTTATATATTACTTCTAAAAGATATATCTTTGGTACTAGCTTCCCACATGATTTCCCAGTCACTATGGGAACCAATGATACTTGATTTTATCAATGCTTTGAAACCCACTAGTGGAAATAGTATTTATCCTACATAGAATCATCTCTACCATGGAAAACATATCCACTAGGGTAAACCTTTATTCCATGGGAATCTAGGAAACTCATCGAGTTCCAAAGGTACCCCCATATAGGGAAAGGGATAACTATCCTATCAAATGAAAGAATTTCAAGTTCCATTATTACATCCATACAAATAAAAAAGAAATATGTAAATTATAGTCAAGGAAAATCAATGACCATTAATTTTATTCCAGGTTACCCTAATACTCATCCCATTATTCTATATATCCATGTATAGCTAGTGTATACATGTCCATGAATAATTGGTGTGGACAAGCCAACCCATTGTCCCATCATCAATAACTTGGTCCAAAATGACCTATTTATGTATGAATTTATTAATAGTTATATATAATATCAAATGAATACTAATAATGACTCTCATAATAAATATCATCTAATCAGCTATATCATCATGGGATTTTAGTAGCAGCATAATCACTTTATAAAAAATAATTTTACATCCACACATTTTAACATTAGAAAATTCCATGTATAAAAATAACAACAACATATATACATGGAAAGAAAATAGTAAAAATTAAAAATATTATGGAAATATATTGATAATGGAATAGTACTAAACTACATATTCAACTAACAAAAACAAGTTCATGGAAGAATACAATCCATACCAAAGATTAAAAACCATTTCCCTAATAAACCTTGAAAAAAAACAAATTTATGATAAATATATTTGAATTATAAATCCATGTACAAGTATAATTCCCACTACTTAAATTTTTCAGCCACATAAACCACTGGTGAGTATACAAGAGACATGGTATCACCTTCTCTCATTAAGTCATATCTTATAAACCCAAAAAACCACATCAGGATTAGGAAAATATAATCCATAAAAATAAAAGGAACTTTATCAATAGTGATAAGACATTTATATTATATACGTAATCTTCCCATAACCAAAAAATCTTGGTAAATCCATCAAAACACAACTAAAAGCATAATAAACCCTCATAAGAGACTCACTTAAGAAATAACAAGGTCAGTCAACACCAATTACTAGGAGTATCACTCAAGGAAGGAAGCTGGATTACCAAAAAACTCAACTTAATAAAAAAATATCAATCTAACTGTGCCCATTACTCATGTTTAAATCACTACACAAATTAGAATTTTGAATTCCACTCCATCGTACCCTAAAATTATATATTAGACTCAATTCATGGATAAACACCCATTGTGGGTTCCAATTTTAATTATAGTCAATGTCATTCCATTTATATAATTAATAAAATGTATTTAAAACATGATTAACTAGTTTTGTTACACCCTTTATGGTCTATGGAATCTATTCTTATCCTAATATGAACAACCCAATCCCTAATAAATCAATTACAAGTCACACACAACCACTTATCCAATATCTCCCTCACACCATCCCTGAAAATGTTTGTGTGTGTGTATATATAATGGGAAAATGTAAGTCACCACCTTCTCTAGTTTATCAATACCATACACATCTATAATCACATGTTATATCTCCCTTGATTCACTAAAATTTAAAAATTATACATAAACCCATCAAATTAAATATTTGAGATAAGGAAATAAGTAATGGTAAGAGAAACATCAAATGAAGTATATCATGGGAATATATTCACTTCTATAAGATGATTTTAGTGGATAGATTGTTAATCAAACAAAATATGGAGGAGATAAAAAATAAATAATAAGATAAAGGGAAGAAAATTTAGTCTCCTTAGAGTTGAGTTAGTTGAGTGAAATGTTACAGGTGAGGGTAATTATTTAATTTAAAACAAAATTAAATTTTTATTAAATTTTGAAAAAATTACCCAGGAATCATTAGGTACCTAATACCCCTCCACCAGGAACTCAGTGGTGTTTGAATGAAAATCCAAAATGACTAAGGTCCTCATCAAGAACCCAATACCCATCTAAAGGGTACTTAGTCATACTTGAAACCTTTAGAAATAATACCTACCCACTCCCAAATTCACCTTAACCTTTAAATTCCCACTCAAACCTATCAACTTCAATAAACCCATCCTCAATTCAATCATATCTTCTCAAAGTTAATTTCTAAATATTAAAATGAAAAACAACCCCATATTTTGATCTTCTAAATAAAAAATTCTATAATTCAATTGATACATATAGAAACGGGTTTTTATAAACACTACACTATAAAACTTCGCAACCTCAATAAGTACAATCAATTATTAATTGGATTTTATTCACTTTATCGAATCAAATACTAAATATTTATTCCAAATCTAAAAAAATATACCACAGACCAGATTTTCAAAACTACATTTTCATTAAAATATATCTCTTTAATCTTTAATACCCTTTATAAATCTCCCAAACTACATGCCTGATAATTGATTCTTTCTATTGTGGATAAAAATGCACTATATTATCCAACTAATAATTCACCTAAACTAGTTCCCCAATATTCACCAATTTCCTAATAATAGAAATGTAAATAGATCCCATTTTTTAGTGGAAATAATTCACTAAATTTGGATACATCCTCCAATACCCAATAATCAACATAAAAATTAAATTGGTTGGCATCACTAACCTAAGCCCACACACAATTTAGAAAATGATACACCTAATCACCAACTAACACTAAACACTTTATTCTATAATTATGGATTGAGAGAAAAAGTTCAATATAGTTCATTAATTTGAAGAAATTTTTATCACACTCTCAAAGTATCTATAGAATTATTCCAACTCAAGCTTCACACCAGCCTAATTCTCAAAATCTACACTAGTTAATCATTAAATGTAAAAATTCCAATTAATTAATATAAAACAAAACTTGAATTTTGTTATTATTCATGAATCATATATTCCCCCAATAATTAAATAGTATAGCATTATATCTATCATATTCTACTCAAATATTATGTCACACCCTGACCTATCTATTATTTTTATTTTATTATTTTCTTTGGTTTTAAAATTTTTTGTCAAGGTTCGGGTTGAATCCTGAACAAGAATTTTGAGTTTTGTCAAAAAAACTGTGCATTTTTTGAATTGACATCATTGAGCGCACAGGAAGAGTGCATTTTGGAAACCCCGCGTGGCTTTGCCCAGGCATCGGCATGACCCACCTGTCTTCAAAAAATTAAAAAAGGATAAATAAATGTTAATTGTGTTACTTAAGAATTTTTGTGGTTAATAATTTTAATTATTATTGTTGTTGTAAATAAGGTTATTTTATTATTATTATTATTATTATTATATTATTATTATTATTATATTATTATTATTATTATTTACTTTTTATTTTAATTTATTTCTCTCTTTTTTTTCTTTCTTTTTTCCCTTTTATTTCTCTTTTTTTTGTATTCCACATGGTTGTACCACCCCACCTTCCTTCTTCCTTGCATGACCTCCCCTCTCCTAGCCAAATCTGTATATCCTGAACACCTGACCTCCTGCTCGAACTACATAGCACCATCCAAACAGGCCCCCCTCATCGCACACCTTCTGACGCCACGCCCTACCAACAGCGCCTCCTGCGCACTCCACTCCACTGAACCATCCCATCTTCTACCCTGCTCTGTGTCCTACCAGCAACAGCTGACCACCTAGTGCAAAAAACCACCCCCCCTCTTTCTCCCTTGCAGCATACCAGCACCCTTCCCCATCGCCCTCTGGCTTGCCCGTTGCTTCTCGGTGCCCCACCACCCCTCTGGTCCTCCTTCCCTGTGATTTTCCGCCTCTACCTGTAACGACCCAAAGTTTCATTAATGAAAATCCCTCTTGATCTAGTAAAATGTCTCTTTATGAAAAATGTTTTTATAAGATGTCAACTTCTTTGGTTTTATTTTAATATTTGTGACCGTTACTTTTATAGCCGTTGAACAGTGATCACATGAGTAGTATAAATATATGGCTTTAACGAACCCAATTTTACTCAGACAAAGGAAGTGATGGCCTCATCCAGTAGAATTGCCCCATACGAAGCCCATTTGTCGGAGCTCAGAAAAGAGGTGGCATATTTGGGCCTCACCCATGACCAAGTCCAAGATGAGCTTCATTATGTCAATCTCGAACGGGACCGTCTATGGGAAAAGTGGAAGTTGATAGAGATTACCACTCGAGCGATGTTATCCGAGCCACCCCAAGAGTCTGTCACCATCGCACATCTTACCCTTAGGTCTTATGCGGCTATTTTAAGGGGTTATGTAACAAATAAGTAGTACCATGTTCATGTAAATTATTTTTTGTATATAACAATGAATATAATTTCTAGTTATTTTTGATACATTGTAAATAGTTTTTAAAGTACAAATGGTGTTTTGGTTATTATTTAGTTAAGAATTATATTTTATTAAATTAAGGGATTTTTTTTGAATTAAATAATATTTTAATAAAATATTATTATTAATATTAAATTAATTTTTATTAAATATAAATGACCTTATAATTTTATGAATGCAATTAAAATTTTTATTAAGGTTTGAAAGCCATTTCTGTCAAAACCCGTGAATTTTTTATAAATGTCCGTTTTTATTTTAAAAGTGAAAATTCACATATTTAGAAAATTATTTAGATAAAATAAATATTATTTTTGGAATCAGGATGTCGAAATTATCCAATGGTGAATTTTTCATAATTTTCTGAGACAATCAAATTTTTGGGTAAAAATTAAATACCATCTAAATATATAATGTGTTTTATGACATCATAATGACCCAATGGTGATGTAATAAAATACCATAATCCTTATGTTCGGACAATATGTGTTTTATCATTAAAATAATGTGATTTTGGGTTTGTTTGACTTACTTTTCAAAGCATTAATGGAGCCCTCAAGACTTATTCAACACTTTGCCTTTTTAAATTAATTTCCATGGGAGTGTGACTCACCTCCACATAAGCAACCCTAATTTTTTAATAAGTTCGGACCTTGGACTTGTAAAATATTTTTTTCCTCTTTCCTTTTCCAGAAACCATGGGCAAATACCATGGGATGGTTTGTGGTTTGGCTTATTTTAATATAAGGGGTCCCAAACCTAAATAATAAAGAATTCTCTCACCTTTCCTATATAAACCCACCCAAGCTCCCACTTCCTCCTCACTCAAAGCCCTTGGTGTTAATCCAACCTCTGTCCTACTCTCTCTATAATCCTATCAAGGTGCCCCAATCTCCCAATAAGCCTCTCACAAGCCTCTCTCTAGCCTTTGGAAGCACACTTCCAAGTAAGGGTTTTTTCTTCCTTTCTCATTTTTGTCAATTTTCTTTAAGTTGTATTGCCCTTTTAATTTCAATTATGAATGTTGGGGTATGGTTTCTCACCTCCCTCATACCTCCCTCTTATTGTTTGAATGATTTTAGAACCCTTTCTCTCTCATTAAATGTCTCCCATGTACACCCGTTACTA
Organism: Viscum album; assembly: GCA_963277665.1. Lineage (NCBI taxonomy): Eukaryota > Viridiplantae > Streptophyta > Magnoliopsida > Santalales > Viscaceae > Viscum > Viscum album. The sequence goes on along the minus strand of OY728156.1, from coordinate 1,463,440,452 downwards.
TGCCGAAATTCCGAAAGGAACTTCTCTCTCTTCTTTTACATTCAAGCAATACTTTTGTATCATGAATCTAAATTCCATTTCAATTATTGGTAAATGTATATATATGACCACCTTACTGTCCATTACATTTAAATATGATGAGGAACCCCTTTCTCTCTCATCAACCTTTTTTATGAATTCTTATGTCACGTCGTTACGCTGCCGAAATCGCACCGATTTTCTAAGCCAATGTCATTGTGTAGTGAATACCATGCACATTTCTCCATCAAGGGTATTCACCTTTATGCACATGTAATTATTTATTGTAAATTTCATGTATAAATTCCACATTCCTTTATCGTGGAATAAATGATTATGTTTTATGAATCCATGTTTTATGATCCATGTGGCCCACTTATGCATGAAATGAAATGTTTAAGAAGGGTGCGCCCTGATAGCGCTCCAATGCATTGGGTAAAGTATAGTATCATGATACGTCATGTGCAATGAGTGTTGAATCATGCTAATTCAAGTGCAACGAGGGTTTACTCGTGCTTCATGTGCAATGAGGGTTTACTCATGCTCCATGTACAATGAGCCTTGTCTCATGCTAATTCAATGTTAAGTGTTGTTGCCACATTTCCAGGTTATGATTATCATGCTTTATCATGCCTTTATGTTCATGTTTCTCTTATGCTCTATTGATATGCCCATTGCCTAACATGTACTGTACTCCTCATGTTATTCCATGTGTACTACATTACTGGGCTTTATAGCTCACCCTTTTCTTATGCATGACCTCAGGTTATCCCATGCAATGCTAAGTAAGAAGGATTGTAGTGGTCATGTAAAGGAATTTTTCAATAAAGATGTTGTATTTTCATGTTTTATGTTTTTATGTAATGATATTAAGCCCCAAAGACACTAAACCTCTCGATCTTATTTGTTGTATCAAGTGAATTTTTATGTAATAAAGCATGTTTAAGTTGTAATAAAAAAGCAGGGTTGTCATACTACCCCTCCTGCTGGATCCCTCCTTCCAGCCTCGCACACCAGGCGTGGCCAGCAGCTCCCCCTTGCAGCTGCTCCCACCACACCCCCCAACTCCCCTTCATCTATTCAACCTCCCACCTCCCTGTTTCCAGAACCCCCCTTTTGGTTCGGCTCCCCCCTACACGCACTGGCCTCCTGCACCTCTTGTTGGCCTCACCCCTATCGCTTCAGCGCCTCTCTTCAGTAACCCGATCACCCTCCTACTTCTCCTACACAGCACCGCACACCCCCCTTCCCTTAGAAAAGTCCACAGCAAACACCTACACCTCCTTCACACTCCGCTGTCCCCCCCCCCCCCCGTGTGGGTGTTTCGGGATTCTAATTGGTGCGGTTGTGATGCGAACAAGGTTTTTCACCATCTTCGGGAGGTCCATCCATAGTTGAGGTAGGAACCCCATTGAACTCTCCTTCTTTAAGTATTGAAATATATTGTTTTCATGTGTTTTTTCAGTGCTTAAATTTTAATTTAATTACTTTAGTATATGATCTAATTAATTAGTTTGGTGTAAATTGAGTTTTTAAAACAATTTAGTTGTGTTTGATATTTTTCACCCCGTTTATGTGAATTGATGTTGGGTGCACAATTATTTTGTTTGAACATGTGGTCTGATTTGGACTGTTTTTGCATGCAAAGGCCTAATTAGTCTCGCTGGACCTTTCTCTTAGTTTAATGTTTTTAGAATTTATTAAATGATTCTTGAGTTGGTTTCATGTGTTTAAAGTCGCGGTATACTTTTCAAAAAAAATTATAAATTTTTAAGTGATTTAGTAAATAATATGGGTGTTGCGAGCCTGCTATTGAAAATTTGTTTAGGTTCATGTGTTTTTAAATGTTGATCTCATCGTTTCATGCGCTTTTATCAGATTTTTCATTCTAAGTGTTTTATTAAAATGGTATGTTTGCTCTTTAAAATAATTAGTGAGTTATTTTGGTGTGGTGTGGTATTTGTAAACACTTTTTGAATTTTAAAGGGGTTTAGTAAATTGTGTTGATGGTTTGAGTTGTGTTTTGAAAACTTTCCAAGGTGGTTCTTTTGCGCTGGTTGTTCATTTGGATTGTTTTAAGTCCATGTTTATGTACGTCTTTTTCTATGCGTTTATTGTAGCACGTTGGCGGGGTAACCTTGCATTACCGCGATCACCGGCTTGCCCGTGCTTGTGCGCATGTGCGAGGCATGTTGCATTGTCGTGTTCGAACTATGAGTTGAGGTAGATCCCCCACTACACTCACCTTTAAATTTAGAATTTATTAATTTCTTGATATTTTATTAATTTTAATAAATAAGAAATAGTATTAGATAATTAATTTTCGAATAATTTCTCGATATAAAAAAGAGATGTTTATTTTATACATGTCACTTGAAATATTTTCTTGGTGAATTGATGCACAACAGTGAAAGAATGCAAATTTTTCCTCTGAACATAATTCACGAAACTTAAAGTTTAGTTCTGGTTTGATGATAAATGATTTCTTATGATGTGTGAAAAAGTGTTTGGTTCTCTTGAGAAATGAGTTTTTTCTTTAAAGTTGTTTAAGGCCCATTTCATACTTTGATAAAATAAATTATTTTTTAAAACATTCTTTGAGGTGACTCAGGGGGTAATCCTTTTGTGTACGTTGGTTGCGTGAGTTGTGTGTCATGTTTGTGCAATGTGACTAGTTACTTGGTTAACTTTGTTGACTCACCCATGTTTATTATATGTGTTGACATGGGTACCTGGCATATTAAGTGAATCTGTTGAGAACCATTGCTGCACTACTTTAGATTACGCACTGGATAGTGACTCATAGAAGAGAGATGTTTTGTTATTATTATTGCTATGGGTTTGGGGCCCTCGGTTAGGCCATTAAGGTCAACACCAGGCGTTATGGCGTTATAACGTCATTGAGTAGGGCATGCCTTTAATATGAGTCACATGTATAGTGTGTTCTGGATTTATAAATTGTACGTAAATTTGTTTTAAAATGAAATACACGTGTTCCTTTCAAACATTAAAATTGTTTTTAAACTAAAAAGGGAAACAGACTATTATTTATTTTAGAAATGAAAGTGTGTGTGGAAACCAATATTTTATATAATTTAGTTCAAACATAGAATTAGTAAATTATTTATTTAAAGGTAGTTCTTTTGGGATAGTTTGTTTGGAATGCCTACAGAGTTTTAATACTCACACCTATAGTGTTTTCTTTTTTTTAGTTTTATTGCAGGTTTGACTCGAGCTTGATCGTCATGTGAGAGAGTTGGTTGTGGACTGGTGAGCAACTCTCGAAGTCACGAGGAATTTTAGTTGTGGTCAGGTTAGTGTGTTTTGTTGGTGGTTCTTTCTTTTCAGAGTCATTTATTTACTTTGTGTTATTATACTTTTTCTAATACTTTGTTTATTTTCACTAAGAGAAATCATTCCCAATTATCCACTATTTATTCCTTGGCACTTGTCGCCAGCCCGGGATGATTGGGAATGCCTCTTAGGCCATGTCATGGACCGGCTTAGGTGATCAGTTTAGGGTTTACCCTGGTTGGTTCATGAAATATTACAATTAGATATAATTCCTACAAAGCACTACAAATTATTACTCAAATCCAATATTCCTCTGATTATACAGTTTAATTATATTCATGTATCAAGAATCAGATGTAAAACCTTGGCCCATACATGCATGGATTTATCTATAAATTCCACCATAATGTTCATCAAACTTGACTCAAGAGATATATTATGTTCTCTCACTCTATAAGAATTTATACATTAAGTTTCTATTGACTCTTAAACTACTTTAGTCATGATCCATGCTCATAATAACCTAACTAACTCACTTAATTATTCTCGTTCTTAGTTAATGGTTCTTTTTACACTAAATTTTAAAATGATTTAGTTTTCTCATCATCATGGAATTTGGTTATTAACAATCCTTATAAAGACATGAAATTACTTCAATCATATATTCCATAGACTTTGTACATCTCCCACCCTTACACAATAGAATTAATCCAAATCATACTTTTCTATAAAATAAAGAGTTTTATGTCTAACTCATCAGTTGACAAGAATTCCAACATCTTAAAGATCATCACCCTACTTCAAATTCTACCCAACAGATATGTTTCTCTCAATAGTATCAAGAGTTAAGGAAAATTAAACATTCACTAAATACACCTAATCAATTATCTCAGAGTAGGATCAATGAAAGGGTATTATAAATTATATTAAAAATTCATTAATGGCCTTATTAAATTAAAAAAAATTAAAAAAAATCTTTATAAGGATATAATGAAATAAATTGACCTTATAAATTCAAAAACTTCATCTTTTATTGATCAAAAAACTCAATCTACAAGAATTCTCAAAAAATTAATGGGTGTAGTGTCTCTTGATGGATCCTCTTATGAATGAGTAACAACAAATCAATATTATATAACCTTGTACTACCTATTTCTAGATTTATTCTCATTCAAAAATTATGTAAATCACCTTAATTTTCAAGTACAATCAAGGTCACATGAAAATGACCAAAGTACCAATCCATTTTTTTATGAATTAGCTACTCTAAAACCAAATATTTCAATATCCTTTAATTCAAATCCACCATAAAGATTTAGATAGGATCACCTCTCAAAATAATATATGATCATAATTGATATATATTATATCTATATCAATTCTTATGATAGAATCATGAAACTCAAAATATATTAGCTATTAAAGATCCATCCATTGGATAAAACATAGCATAAGTTCAATAAAACAATCTTCCAACATCTCCCTCAAAAAGTATCTAACTAAAAAAGAGGATCCTAGAGGTTTATAAAACTTATAATCTATAACCAAGAATGCATGAACCATCTAGATACACACTCAAATCATGTGACCTTGTGTCTTATTTTATGGGTTAATACTCCCATATATAATCAACCATATTAGATATCCCACATGTATTCCTTTCCAACACCAACCCCTATTTATCCCAAGAAATATATATTCTTTCATCCAGAAGACACTGAAGGAAATTCACAAGCCTAGACTAACCCAATAGGGATAAATATAGCTAACACACATCGCAACTCTAAAAATAAATCATGGATTGCAATATATTTTATCATGGATATGTAAATTACTTTATAAAACACCCAACTCTGACCACAAGATACAAACCTCAAGGAAAAATGGATTTATCTTTTAAACCAAGATCCTAAACCCATGTTCATGTCTCACAAATACTATTATCTAGTAATAAACACTATAAAGATGATTATAATTTGGTTTTAGTTAAGTAAAACTCCACAAATAAATTATTTAGGAAAACATTGAATAATTTATTTTTATTTTCTTTTGATAACTAAAATTAAATTACTTTAAATTTTTTCCAATAAAAAATTGTCAAACTTTTTGTAGATACATTTTTAAATATCTATGTTCCAATCAAATGCAATTATTCAAACTTCATGTGATTCTACATTTAAAATATAATACCTAAACATGATCCTATTTCCACCCTAGTAAAATATTAAAATAATGAAACATAATTCATAACATAATACTCCTTTGAATCACAAAACTATATTACTCAAAAATGAATAATCACAATCCCATTTCCTGGTAACTTGGACTTTCATCATGCAGGTGTTCATGCAGAACATAGTCGTTGTTTGTTCCATGTCCCACGCACTCTTATATCTATCTAAATTAGCTTAAGTAAAAAAATTAAAACAATTCTTTGATACCACTTTAAAATGTCTCCATCTGAGTCATTATCAATACAGCCAAAGATAAAGTATCACATTCTATAAGTGTGTATTCCAGTATGTTGGAGGATTCCAGCCAGTGATGTGGGGATAATAATATCAAATAGGGATATATACCCTCTGTATCATGGAATATATTAGTAAATAAACAAAAATATATAATCAAAATAAAAAAATAATATTATATCATGGAATTAAGTATAAATAATACCATGATAGAAAAAATAATCACCATGAAATAACATAATGGACCGAAAATATCATACAGTAATATAATATTTAATTGATATACTAATTGTTCAATCATAAGAAAAAAATAAATAAAAGTATAAAATATTAAGAATATTATACTACGAAAACCTTGACATTGCCCCAGTCTTGTCTCCAAATATTCTTTAAGATATCCTCTCTCTTCTTATTATACTAAGACTTATACCTAACCTGTATGTCAAACATAAGATATGCACATCCAATGAGGTGTATGTGAAGGGTGTAATAACATCACTCAGTATACCTCCATCAATTTTGTCCTAAACATAGTCCATTATATATAAAATTTATTACTTGATATGAAATGATATATAGTTGTAACACAAAATAGGAAAACAATCAGGGTATAATAATCCATTTATATATTACTAATCAATAAAAATTATAAAAAAATGGTATTGGTTTTACAAATTTTTTACTCATTCACTATGGTATCTAAAAAAAACTTCTCTGATATGTCCTTCAAATTCCATAGTGGTATAAATAGTTCCTATTTACCATGAAAACAAGTCTACCAAGGAAACCCTATCTACATGGGGAACATGTTTACCATGGGTGTACAGGAAACTAATTAAGTTCTAGAGGCACCCATGTATAGAGAAATGGATAACCATACTCTATAAATAGGTAATATCATGTACCAAAGGCATGTCCATATTAAAGAAATGGAAACATGTGAACAAGATTTTGGGTGCCTCAGTTCCCATCCCATTTTGATTTTGGGTAACCTAATACCCATCCCATTATTTTTTATATCTATTTATTTTTATTTTATACATATTCATATATAGTTGGTCGTATATTCCATCCCACTAACCCATCAAAAATAATCTAATTGTCAAATATATACTTGATAATTTTCAAAATATTCATTTAAATAACAATAATAACTTGTATAATCAATAAAATCATGTAGGTGTCATCACCATGGGATTGGGGTACCTGTATGATCCCTTTACAACAAAAAAATAAATCCCCTTTTTAAAAATAATAAAAATAGTGTATAGAAATAATCACAACATATATACATGGCAGGAAAATAATAAACATTAAAATACAATATGGAAATTTACTAATCATAGAATAATAGTAATTTACACAATTAACTTAAATAAAAAGGATCATGGAAGCCCACAAGTCACATTATAGAAACCAAGTCATTTCCATTATTAAACTCAAAAGGAAATTTCTATAAGATAAATATATTTAAAATATAAATTTGTCTCTAAGTATACCTCCCATAATATAGTTCCACACCCCCACATAAATTGCTAGAAAGTATACAAGAGAGGACGGATTACCCTCTCTTGATAGGTCACCTCACAAAAAACAAAAAAAAAACCACCCTTTAATAGGGAAAATATAATCAATAATATCATAAGACACTTTATCACTATTGATAAGACTTTTATAATATTTAATATCTCTTATAATAACAAATAATCCTAGGAAAATCCCTCATTGGACAACCACTAACATAATTATCCCCACAACAACCTCACTCAAGAAATAACAAGTCAATTAGATACCTCTTACTATAAATTACACTCAAGATGTTAAGTTGACTCACTAATAGAATAACTTTAATAAAATACCATCAAACTAACCAAGACTGACACTCAAGTTTGATTCACTATACTTAAAGTAATGTTGAACACTAAATTATTAAACCCCATAAGGCTATATAAGACTCAATTCACTACTAGATTCCCTTTATGGTTTCCAATTACGATTTTATTTAATCTCTTTATATTGTTATAATTAATAGGTATCACTAAATACCCATTTCATTTCATGTAGTACACCATTAATGGTCTAAGTAATCTACACTTGACCTTATATAAACACCCTCAACCATAATGGCCCAATTCCAAGTCACACAAACCCACTTACCCAAGATTTCCATCACACCATCCTAGAAAAATATATAAACAAAATAAAAATTCAAGGAGTTATCTACCCTAGTTTATCATGATCATACTCATCCATAATAATAGGTTTAACCTCAAATGATCACATAAAATTGAAAAGGTAAAAAAACCCTTAAAATTGGAGATATAAGATGAAGTGGAAAGGACATACAAGAGAAAAAAAATGATATTGTTTTCTTAAAATAAATCCTAGTATAACATTGTAGTATAAGAATAATAAATTAGATATGGGATAGGGGATATAAAAGAGAAAAATAGGGGATAAATTAAGATTTATGCTCCATGTTTCTAGGACAGACAGATGAAATGTGAGGGGTAAGGGTAAAAGTATATTTGATCAACTACTTTACAATGAAACATATCTAATAGATAATTGTATCATTGATTTATAGATTCACCATATTCCCAAAATTTCAAGAACTATATTCATTATATAAAAAATAACTCTTACACTGAAAATCACAGTGTGGTATTTTATCATTATATTGAGATTTATACTTTTCCATTTCACTAAAATTCCTTCACAAATTATCTTGTCTTATTCATAAATATCATAGGATAACTAATCAACCTTGATAACCATCCTTATATCGAATATATTAGGGTGTAATGAATTAATTATTATGGTGTGATTTTTTTCTCATGGTAAAACCTTTTTAACTTCCTACAAAATTTATAAAACTCTAAAACTATAAATCCCATGATATTATGAGTATTTTAAAGGATGTCCAATTTTATTAACAAGCATAACCCAAAAATTTGTACTTTTATTTTTTCAAAAAATCTCCCCCTTTGGGTTTGTTGATAACACTTTACACTTAGTTAAAAATAATGAATAACTCGCCTCTTCAAATCCAATTCCTTTGATATTCTAGATAGTGTATCCAATGATTCACAAACCAATAAATTTAATCCTAGTTGATTTATGATCATCATAAAAAATAAGCATTAAATGAAAAGTTTATCGATAAATAACTTTATTATCTTTAGGATTTGACACCACTTGTCACTTTATAGTATTAATTACTTATTATTTCAAAACAAATCCTTTAAACCTCCCTGAAACACCACATTTTACCCTTGATTAATCATTCATGTTACACTCCCATATTCATTCATATAGAGTTTCCTCCGCCTTAAAACTTCACAACAAAAAATAACTTTCCATATTCAATTACAGCAAAAACATTCTAGGATCGTACACTTTATATCTCATTTTGAATTAGAGTTGTATCTCCCCCTTTATCAACTAAACAAAGGAAAAATTCCCATAAGTTAATAAGATAGCATTAATAATTAATCTAATCAACTCATTATAGAATACAATTCTTCCTATAAATCATTCGTTAATGAAAGTAACACTTACTAAAATTTTACTTTTTCAAACCACTTAGTAGAAATTAAAATTTGATTGGAAAACAATTTTTATTGAGTGGGTTACCCTATATAAACCACTAAACTATATGGACATGTTTTCATGATCTATTTATCATCTCTCAAAAAATTCCTTATTTATTAACTTCATCATTCTATTCATAATTATCACTTAATTAGACATAAACTCTAATTTCACAAAACCTTTTTAAACTTTATCCTTTATGAATTTTTTTTAATCTTAATGTACTTTTTCCAAAAATGAATTAATAAATTTTTTTAAAATATTTATAGCACTCAAATTATCAAAATTAACCAAAATAGGAGAATTTAACTCAACTTTAATATATTCAAGTTGTTTCTCCATCTATAAGATTTACATTAAATCATAAGTAGAAATTTATGTGTTCATATTCTAAAGTCCTCAATTGAATGAAAACATTCTTCTTGATTATCCATGAAATAAATAAATCTATAAGATAAAAATCCAAACGCATATTTTACTTTTAATTATATAATAAACTAGCCTAATATTAATTTGTGTATACCAATCACTAATACTATTATATATTCTAATAAAATAGCCTAAATTAGCCTATTCTATTAATATAAAGAAGTACTATTTTCTTCACAATGATGTGATTTTCCAAAGGAAAACTTTTATACCATACTAATTAGAATGTGTAAAATAATATGTTCTTCCTAAAAAATTTTAGGTAAAATATGAATCTAATTATTTTAAAGAACTTTTTGACATCCGAAACCTTCTTAATATTATATTATAACATTTAAATCTAGGTATCATTTTCACCCTGGTACAATATTTATCTAATGATTTTTTTATAATTTTTATTCATGTTTCACATTATAACCTTTTAATATTTGAGAGTATCCTTTCCTCATTAATCATAATATCTTTTAAATAACTTTGCATTTTTTATTTAGCTTGTTCTAAAACACCCACTTGGTGTCAATAATTTTTTTTCATAGACCATTAAATAATCTCTCATATTTGAATCGTCCAAATTTAATCAACCTATTAATTTATATCCTTGATCAAAATTCCATTCCTCCATGTCCTCATTAAAAAATTTATGCTTTACTTGTGAAAAAATATTTGTTTACTATAAAGACTTAATTATCATCAAATTCACTAAGGTTGTTCTATTATAAATGATGTTTTATTCATCAATTTTAACCCTATTTATTAACATAATTTATGTTAAAATACTAGATCAATTATCTTCATCACCCCCACAAATTTATTCAAATCAACAACTCTATTTTTAAAAATTTCTTCACTACTTTATTAAAAATTAATATTATTTTCAAAATAGTAAAATCTTAAATTTCAAATATGTAACACTCCAAGCTTCCACGGTACGTTTCCCTTTGAATAATGCAATAGCGTGTGTTGTACGCAACTTCGAGTTCTACACACACCACAACCAATCAAACTAGCCGTTATGAATAGTAATACACACTTTTTAAAATTTTATACATTTTTTCTTTCAAAATAGAATTCATTTTTGTATTAGGAATATCAAAATTAGCCTAGGGTGAAATTTTGTTATCTTTCTGAAAACTTTCAATTTTGGATGAATAGTGAAAAACACTGAGTTATATTTTAACACCGAATTTTTATTTAAATAATTATTTATTTTATTTAAATTTAATTAAGGTCAAAATAGATACATAATAACTATATAATGTCAATTTAATTCATTGGAGTTAGTTTAGAATAATTTTAGATATATAAAAATTTTATTGAACTTTTCACCGTCTTTTACCCACCTCCTAAGAGAATTTGCAAATTCACATAAAACTTAATTTTACCGCTTCTATGAGTGGAATTTCGAAAATCTGAGAGACACGGTTAATATCAAGGAGTAAAATTTGGTTCAATAAGATAAAAATAATTTTTTGTGAATAGTAACTTTTTACTTTTATTTGCCACGGTTAAAAGTAAATAGGGTAATTAAGGGTAAAAAAGATATTAATATTACCCTATAACATGTCCTAATTCTATAGGACAAGTGTATCTCAACCAAAAACAAAGTTAGGAGTAAAATATTATCATTTAGGTCCACTTGGATTAGATTAGGACATTTATTATTATTTAATTCAAAGAAGAGTTAAAAGAGTTAAAATCAAAGTTTAATAAATAAAACATTTTTAATATAGGGTTATACGTAAGATAAATTCAATTATAAATATTCATTAGAAAGATAAAAATATTTCCTACATAATGGTATTTTATTTATAATTTTTATACATTAAATAATTTAATTTATTTATGACACAGTGGTGATGCAGTAATTACCCAATTAATCAAATATTAAGATAATTGATATTATAAATACCCAAATAAATGTAATTTGAAACTTTTTATGAATTAAATTAATTTTATAGGTTATTATGACATATAATTATTGGTTATATGAATTTTTTTCTAAGTAATAATGCTATAATGAATTTATCAAAAACAAAATACTCAATAGTGTCAAAATTACATAAAAGAGTTTTTAAAACAAATATTATATTATTAATTAATATTATATTTATAAAAATCTAAGTTTTGGAAAAAAGAATTATATCATGATATTTGTATCATTAATGGACCAATTGGGGGGTCTATTGGAAGTTTATAATAAGTTTATTAACCATATAATATAAAAATACAAAGAGACATGGTAAATGTTAAACTAATTAACTAAGAGTTAAAACTAAATGATAAGGTTAATAAAGTAAACCAAACCTGTATAAAACCTATTTTTTGAGTATATATCATCCCATACCCACCTTAGCCTCGAAATAAATTAATTTTTAGCCATTATAAACTGAATATGGATTTATTATAAAATAATATTTTAAGTTTTTTCTAAGGTGCCCCTCACCCCTATTATAAAAGGGCACTCCCCCTTCTCTCAAATTAATACCTTCAAAGCCTTTTGGTTCGGCCAACACCTCCCCAGATATCCTCTCAACTTCCCTCAAATCATCCTAGAGGCCCTCCTTTGGTCATAAAGCCAAATTAAGGATCCCTTTTGATCAAATCAAAAGGAAGAACCTGAAGAAGAGGTAATGATTTCACCACCCTCTTTCAAGTTCCTTTCTTCTTCCACTTCTTCTTTATTTGTTATTTCCATTCTAAAATAATAACTCCAATATATTATATATATTGTGATGTTATTATAAATATGTTACAACCATATTCAGTATTTTATCCATCCTTTGAATGACATGTCACCATACATGCGTACGCACGGCCTACCGTCTCCACGTCGTGGTGTAATTGTTATTCAATATATTATTATTTGGATGGGTATAATAATGTTGTGTAATTCATGTAAATAATAAATATAACATTATAATAATTCTGTATATATTATATAACATCCAATAATATGTTATTTTAATATCAAAATAATGATATTGTCACTCATTCGTACGTACGGATTACCGTCTCCACGAACACGATTAGATTCATTCCCCATAATATCCATTCAAGACTAAATTTCATTTGATGATTCAAAATAATGTTTAGAGACATGATATCATTCTGGATATGAATATGAAATATCCTATCAATAAAAAAATATGGCTCACATAACAAAAAATATAAAGGAAAATGAATCTGTTAACACCTGAAAATGACGATAATACTAAGATATTATCAACAGATCAATGTTAAAAGATCATATATGATATCATATTAATGTATATGATTCTTGTATAATTAAATAACAATTATTTCACCATTATATAGGAGGTTAACCTACCCCAGACCAAGGAAAAAGTAAAAAGTAAGGGGTTTCTTATCTCACTTTTAATTCCGTGAGATTTCCATTGTTCACCAATTATTTATTGCATGTGGTGTGTTTACTGCCCATGATTTTATTCATTGTGTAATATACATTAATTTATGGATATTTACATCATAATTTTATGATACTTCTTTCATGGGTCTATTTTTTGTAAGTTACCAAATCGATAAGTGAATTTGAAATTTCAATTTCCACTCATTTGGCTTTACGCATACTTCATTGATTATTTTACTCCAAAATTATGTGTGGAATCACTATTCATTTGCTTATGTCATAATTTACACTCCCCTTTCTATGGATATACTTTTGGTACACATAATCACTCCATTGATAAATTCTCAAGTTATCGATATGAACTTGATAAGATTAATTTTAACTCAATCTCCATTTTTTATGTTAAATATCCAATTCATTGGTGTTGTATTTACAAGGATATGTGTGAATGTCCTCTGATTGATTCACACTGAATATCCAATCATATTTAGTGTATATATATTTTTCACACATAATTATTTTTTTGATTTATCCTTAAACTAAGGATACATTCTTTATAATAGATTTCATCTCAATTTACATTCCATTGAGTCTTCTTTGTTGTTATACACCTAATCACTTTTATATGGTGTATATAATGTACTTTGACATAGTATATCATGAATCCCTTTATTCTCATGATATTAAAAACTTTTTATTACCACAATTATTTTTATTCAAGTGTCTATCTATTGGTTAGAAACTCTAAATAAAATATCATTTTAAATGTTTTAAAGATTTATTATTCGAAATATTTCTCATTAATGTCCATGTTTTAAAAATGGTTTTAAAGATTTATTTATATGGACATTAAAGTTTTAAAATTTAAACTCCTTTTAAAATTTTCAAAGTGGTATGGGACACTTTGATTCAAAAATCTATTTTTAAATGGCTTCTTGACAAATTGTGTGACTTTTAAATGTTTTTAATAAAAAGGGGGTATTTCTCTCAAATAGTTTTGATGATTATTTTCATCTGTGTCAATATCCATCAATATTATCAATTGAGGTTAATCTGTTACAATACAATATTCCATATTGTATTGAATGAGTTATGTTTGATTGTGGATGTGTAATTTTTATACCATTCATGGTTTATGGATAAAGTATTGACATTTCAAATGCTAGTTTTAATAAGAATCTTTATGTCATGTCTAAACTCATTCATATGTGGAATTCATTGGACTTAGTAAGTGATGGCTGGAGCCTCCTATAGATCCTCGATGAATCAGTGGGTCTCATTAGACAAACTAGTGTCTTGGCACAAGGACTTGACAAAATCTTATTTGTAGTCTTGGCACAAGGCCTTGACTATGTGGTTATGATAGTCTGGAATTATGCATTCCATCAATATGAAAGTGGTTATTGATATTTCATGTGATTATTCGACTAATAGAATATCCATGTGAATAAGTAAATGGCATTATTTCATTTTATATTTTCCATATTATGCTGAAGTTAAAGTTTAAAAGTCTTTTGTTTTAGTTATACATTGCCTTAAATATTTATGCTTATTTATGAAAGTTCCCGCTATATTGTTATCCTTATTGAGCATTTGAGCTCACCCCTTTCAATGTTTTATTTTTCCCAAGATGTGAAGAAGTATTTTATGAATGACCTGCAGGGATAGTATAAGGAGATATGACTGTGAAGACAATATGTTGTTGTAGTTTTCACTTAATGATGTAATGTAAACTTTAAGAATGTATCTAGTGATTCCAATGCTACTAAACTAATCGGTCTTTAGAGACTTGATCTTTTGGGATCATGCCAATGTTATGTAATAATGCACCAACTCTGGGTAACTGGGGTCAGGGTGTTACAAAATATTTTACCAATATTATTTATTAAAGAATATGTACTCCTTTCTCTTAAATTCTATCCAAAAAAATGCCTTTAACCTCTTATGATAAAAACTTCTAGTGTATTCTATTTTTTGAGAAAAAAATTTACTTCTAAAGATTTTAATACAATTAAATGTTAGATTCTTGTCATTCTATATCTCATGTGGGTTATTATCCTCACCTAGACATAAAAATACAAATTGTTTATGTATACTGATGTCAAGAATATGTCCATCCAAAATCTCTCACATTGATCTTAATCATTAAGCATCATCTGAACCATGTTATAAATTTTCTAGTTTCTCAACTAAAAAAAAAATTTGTTTATGTGTTATCATTTTGTAAACTAGATAACTTATCCTATGTTTTTCGATATAATACTTTACTTGGATATTTTTAACCTTTATGACATTTTTTGTCAAAAATTTAATAATTTTCTCGCCAATAATCTTATACACTGATATCCAATATTGTATAATAAAAATAAACACTTTGGATTTGTAATAAATCTCCATCAATTATTAAATTTTATTAATTCATAAATAATGAGTTTTTAAGGATTATTTACAATAATATATCTTAGGGATATCATCCTAGACATCAACATGCACCAATTTCAATAACCTTGTCAATTTATTTTCTCTTGGATTGTATATCTTCCAAATGATCATTTTCTTTTAGAAAAAATTAAGTGTGTAACGACCCAAAGTTTCATTAATGGAAAATCCCTCTTGATCCAGTTAAATGTTTCTTTATGAAAAAAATGTTTTTATAAGATGTCAACTTCTTTAGTTTTATGTTAAGATTTTTGACCGTTACTTTTATAGCCGTTGAACAGTGATCATCTGAGTAGTATAAATATAAGGCTTTAACGAAACCATTTCTACTCAGGCAAAGGAAGCGATGGCCTCATCCAGTAGAATTGCCCCTTACGAAGCCCATTTGTCGGAGCTCAGAAAAGAGGTGGCGTCTTTGGGCTTTTCCGTTGACCAAGCCCAAGCTGAGATTCATCAAGTCAAGCTCGAACGTTATCGTCTACGGGAAAAATGGAAGTTGATAGAGATTACCACTCGAGCGATGTTATCCGAGCAACCCCAAGAGTCTGTCACCATCGAACACCTTACCCTTAGGTCTTATGCGGCTATTTTAAGGGGTTATGTAACAAATAAGTAGCACCATGTTCATGTACATTATTTTTTTTATATAATAATGAATATAATTTTTTTTGATACATTGTAATTAGTTTTTAAAGTACAAATGGTGTTTTTAGTTATTATTTAATTAAGAATTATATTTTATTAAATTAAAGTATTTTTGAATTAAATAATATTTTAATAAAATATTATTATTAATATTAAATTAATTTTTATTAAATAAAAATGATCTTATAATTTTATGAATGCAATTAAAATTTTTATTAAGGTTTGAAAGCCATTTCTGTCAAAACCTGTGAATTTTTTTTATAAATGTCGGTTTTTATTTTAAAAGTGAAAATTCACATATTTAGAAAATTATTTAGAAAAAATAAATATTATTTTTGGAATCAGGACGTCGAAATTATCCAACGGTGAATTTTTCATAATTTTCTGAGACAGTCAAATTTTTGGGTAAAAATGAAATACCATTTAAATATATAATGTGTTTTATGACATCATAATGACCCAATGGTGATGTAATAAAGTACCATAATCCTTATTTTCGGCAAATATGTGTCTTATCATTAAAATAATGAGGTTTTGGGTTTGTTTGACTTACTTTTCAAAGCATTAATGGATCCCTCAAGACTTATTCAACACTTTGCCTTTTTATATTAATTTCCATGGGAGTGTGACTCACCTCCACATAAGCAACCCTAATTTTTTAATAAGTTCGGACCTTGGACTTGTAAAATATTGTTTTCATCTTTCCTTTTCCAGAAACCATGGGCAAATACCATGGTATGGTTTGTGGTTTGGAGTATTTTAATATAAGGGGTCCCAAACCTAAATAATAAAGAATTCTCTCACCTTTCCTATATAAACCCACCCAAGCTCCCACTTCCTCCTCACTAAAATACCTTGAAGTTCATCCAACCTCTGTCCTACTCTCTCTAGAATCCTCTCAAGGTGCCCCAAGCTCCCAAGAATCCTCTCACAAGCCTCTCTCTAGCCTTTGGAAGCACACTTCCAAGTAAGGGGTTTTCTTCCTTTCTCATTTTTGTCAATTTTCTTTAACTTGTATTGCACTTTTATTTTCAATTATGAATGTTGGGGTATGGTTTTTAACCTCTCCCATACTACCCTCTTATTGTTTGAATGATGGGAGACCCCTTTCTCTCTCATTAAATGTCTCCCATGTACACCCGTTACTATGCCGAAATTCCGAAAGAAACCTTTTTCTCTTCTTTTATATTCAAGCAGTACTTTTGTATCATGAATCTAAATTCCTTTTCAATTGTTGAGACATGTATATATATGACCTCCTTACTGTCCATTTCATGTAAATATGATGAGTAACCCCTTTCTCTCTCATCAACCTTTTTTATGAATTCTTATGTCACGCCGTTACGCTGCTGAAATCACACCGATTTTCTAAGCCAATATCATTGTGTAGTGAATACCATGCCCATTTCTCCATCAAGGGTATTTACCTTTATGCACATTTAATTATTGATTATAAAGTTTCATGTATGAATTCCACATCCCTTTATCGTGGAATAAATGATTATGTTTTATGAATCCATGTTTTATGATCCATGTGGCACACTTATGCATGAAATGAAATGTTTAAGAAGGGTGCGCCCTTTATAGCGCTCCAATGCATTGGGTAAAGTATAGTATCATGATACGTCATGTGCAATGAGTATTTACTCATGCTAATTCAAGTGCAACGAGGGTTTACTCATTCTTCAAGTGCAATGAGGGTTTACTCATGCTCCATGTGCAATGAGCCTTGGCTCATGCTAATTCAATGTTAAGTGTTGTTGCCACATTTCCATGTTATGATTATCATGCTTTATCATGCCTTTATGTTCATGTTTCTACTATGCTCTATTGATATTCCTATTGCCTAACATGTATTTCACTCCTCATGTTATTCATTGTTTACTCCCTTACTGGGCTTTATAGCTCACCATTTTCTTATGCATGTCCTCAGGTTATCCCATGCAATGCTAAGTACGAAGGAATATAGTGGTCATGTAAAGGAAGTTTTCAATAAAGATGTTGTATTTCAAGTTTAAAGTTTTTATGTAATGATCCTAAGCCCCAAAGACACTAAACCTCTCGATCTTCTTTGTTGGATCAAGTGAAGTTTTATGTAATAAAGCATGTTTAAGTTGTAATAAAAAGCAGGGTTGTCATAGTTGGTATCAGAGGATAGGTTTAGTTATTTTTGGGATTAGGAAACCCTAGTAAAGCCTTAGATACAAGACTAAGCATAATAAAAACATCCCTAAGTTTTTTTAAATACTAAGTAAGTGGTTTATCAAAAAAATACATCCCTGTCTGGATACGAGCAGGTAGAGGCGGCTCTGGCACAGATGTATCCTAGGGGTAAAACCCGAAAACACTACTTTGAGCTAGACTCGAACGGGAACTGGTGCACGACAACGGGCCTTGCTGCACTCTTGGTTACGACACTCCCGGGGGATATGTTTTGATAAATTCACAATCTTAGTATGAACCCTTATTAAGGGAAAAATGCCCCTAAGAATATATTTTAGAAGGAAGATCATGAAAAGCCTGGATTGAATCCTATAGACTCATGAGTTAAAGAGATTAAAGTTTATTTATAAGTCATCAACTTTTGTCTTTGGATTACCCTTTATGTGTTACCCCTAACTTTCCTTTTATTCCAGCCAATGGCCGGTAATAGGAGAACTCGGGCTAACAACTGTTGTGAAGATCAGTGTGATGATTGTACTTATGAGATGCCCAATCCAATGGGAGTGGGAATCGCGAACTTTGTCACGCTTCTCTCTCAGCTAACTCATGTTTTGAATAGAAACACTGGTCAAGAGTAATGTTCAACCCCCCCCCCCCCCTAAGAAATAACAAGTCGCTATTAAAAGCTTCATGAGACAAAGGCCTCCTACTTTTAGTGGATCATCCGATCCCACGATCGCTGAACAATGGATCAACTCCATTGAAAAGATATTCTCCATCCTCCAATGCTCTGAAAAAGAGAAGGTTCTCCTGGCGGCTTATCGTATGGAGGGTGAAGCTGATCAATGGTGGACGTTGATCAAAAATACGAAGCCTGAGGAGGAGATCGAGGCTTTGGAATGGAAGGAATTCTGGAAGATGTTTTTCGATAAATATTTTCCATGCACCCTCTGTGTTAAGATGGAAAGGTACTTCCTTTCCCTCAAATAGAAAGATGAAGAATCTGTGGGATCGTACGAGGCAAACTTCACAAGGCTTGCACGATACGCTTCCGGCTTTGTCGTTACCCCCGAATGCAAGGTTTACCGCTTCTTTGGTGGGCTGAATCCTAGCTTGCGAAAAGCATTAGCGATCCGTGACTTCGATAGCTATGAGGAAATTGTCTGATGTGCCCTCAAGGTTGAAATGGAGATCGGAGAATCACATGTGTATCATGGGGACAAGAAGCGTAAGGTGGACTTTAATGCTGGTGGTCCGATGGATAAATCCAACGGCGCTAAGAAATTCTAGCACCCCACTTGCCAAAAGTGTGGAAATAAGCACCCTGGAAATTGCCTTAGGGGGACAAGAAAATGCTTCAAGTGTGGAAGAGAAGGGCACATAGCTGTTAACTGTCAGCAAGAAGGACCCGCGGCTGCGACAGAGGAGAGGAACACTCCGTTCGAACCTCAACGCGTTGTTCAATGCTTCAAATGCAAAGAACCAGGTCATTTTGCGAATCAGTGCCCTAATCCAAGGGTTATCGGAGGCAATCAACAACCTCCAAGATAGCAAGGAAGAGCTTTTTCCATCACTTCTGCCGAAGTGAACCCCGACAACGAAGTGGTGACAGGTACGCTAGTTATTCATTCAAGAATAGCGAACGTACTTTTTGATTCAGGTTCTATGCATTCTTTTATATCTCAAAATTTCAGTAGAACAATCCCTGCACCACCACAAATCATGGAAGTAAAGATTTCAGTGAGTACGGCAAATGGGGCAATCATTGCATCCCATGAGTATAAGTACTCCCCTGTTATAATATGTGGATTGAATTTCCCGGCGAACCTCGTCATACTCCCTTTGGTGGAATTTGATGCAATTCTTGGCATGGATTGGCTTTCCTTATATAGAGCCAACATAAATTTTCGGGAGAGGGAAATCACACTCCATATGGAGAATCGACCCCCGATTCTTTACAAGTGTCAGGAGGAAGATGAATCTACTTTAGCTCCATCATCTCAAGCATGGATATTACTGCCTTATGAGCATGCATATCTGGCTCAGATGATTAAGTCCAAGGAAGAAACCACCCTTGAAGAAATGCCTATTGTGAGGGAATTCGCTGAAGTATTTCCCGAGGAACTTCCTGGTCTTCCTCCAAGAAGAGATGTTGAGTTCTCAATTGAACTTATACCTCGGGCACTACCAATATCCAAGACTCCATATAGAATGGCTGTTGTTGAGCTTGAAGAGCTGAAGAAACAACTACAAGAGAATCTGGATAAAGGGTTTATACGCCCAAGTGCATCACCATGGGGTGCACCAGTCCTCTTCGTCAAGAAGAAGGATGGGTCAATGCGGCTTTGCATCGATTATCGTGAACTTAACAAAATCCCGATAAAGAACAAGTATCCTCTCCCAAGAATCGATGACTTGTTTGATCAGCTGCGTGGAGCACAATAGTTCTCCAAGGTGGACTTGCGGTCGGGATATTATCAAGTAAGGGTGAAGAAGGAAGATATCCCCAAGACTGCTTTTCGTACAAGGTACGGTCACTATGAATTCATAGTAATTCCTTTTGGACTCACCAATGCTCCATCAATATTCATGGACTTGATGAATAGAGACTTTAGATATTACCTAGAAAAATTTGTGGTAGTCTTTATAGATGATATTCTAATATACTCCAAAACCAAGGAGGACCATGAGGAGCATTTAAAAACCATACTAGAGACTTTGCGCAAGGAGAAACTCTATGCAAAGTACAGCAAGTGTGAGTTTTGGTTGAAGGAAGTCTCATTCTTGGGTCATATCATCACAAGCAATGGGATATCTTTGTACCCCTCCAAAACAGATGCAATTGAGGGATGGCCGATGCCAACATCGGTAACTGATATCCGTAGCTTCTTGGGGTTAGCTGGATATTATCGACGATTTTTGAGAAATTTCTCACGATTGTCCAACCCTCTTACCAAGCTAACTCGAAAGGGAGTAAAGTTTGCTTGGAGTGATGAATGTGAAGAAAGCTTCAAGGAGTTGAAAAGGAGGCTTATCACTGCACCCGTGCTCACTTTACCCACAAGTGGGGAGCTTTTTGTGGTATTCAGTGATGCTTCAAAGAAGGGCTTAGGATGTGTGCTGATGCAGAATGATAAAGTGATATCCTATGCCTCAAGGTAGTTGAAAATCCATGAGCGAAACTATCCAACGCATGATCTGGAGTTGGCGGCGGTGATCTTTGCCTTGAAAATCTGGCGGCATTATCTCTATGGAGAGAAATGTGAGATATATACTGACCACAAGAGTCTTAAATATATATTCACACAGAAAGAGCTTAATATGCGCCAGAGAAGATGGATAGAGCTCATCAAGGATTATGACTGTTCAATACATTACCACCCTGGGAAGGCGAACAAGGTGGCGGATGCCCTAAGTAGAAAGGATCCAGCAAATCTATCAATGATGAGAATTGAGAAGGATCAAATCTTCTTAGACTTGATGAAGATGGACGTGGGAATCATAAAGAAGGGAACATCATCAATCCTTTCACAAATGATTTCTCAACCATCTCTTTCGGAAAGGTTAAAGGATGCTCAAAAGGAGGATGCGGGAATCCAAGAAAAAGTGGAAGCTATCAAAAAGGGAAAATCCTCAGAGTTTAATGTTAATGAAGAAGGAATTGTGCGGTTTGGGAAAAGAATATGTGTTCCATCAAGTTCGGAGATAAAGAAGGAACTTTTGGATGATGCACATAGTTCAAATTTCTCTATTCACCCAGGGAGCACAAAGATGTATCGATATCTCTGAGAAAACTTTTGGTGGGATAATATGAAGAAGGATATCGTTGAATATACATCAAAGTGCCTGGTGTGTCAGCAAGTGAAGGCAGAGAGGCAGAAGTCTAAGGGGATGATGCAACCATTGCCCATACCAGAATAGAAATGGGAGAACATCACCATGGACTTCATCACTGGACTTCCAAGGACATCCAAAGGCAACAATGCAATCTGGGTTGTTGTGGATCGTCTTACAAAGACTGCACACTTCATTGCTATTCAAGAGGATTTCTCTTTGGATCAACTGGCACGGATATATATCAGGGAAGTGGTATGGTTGCATGGAGTACCACTATCTATTGTGTCTGACCGAGATCCAAGATTTACCTCTAAGTTTTGGAAGAGTCTTCAACATTCTCTGAATACTGAACTGAACTTCAGTACGGCCTATCATCCTCAAACTGATGGCCAATCCGAGAGGACTATACAAACACTTGAGGATATGTTGAGAGCGTGCTCAATGGACTTTAAAGGAGGATGAGATCAACATCTTCCACTAGTTGAGTTCTCTTATAATAATAGTTTCCACTCGAGCATCCAAATGGAACCATATGAAGCCTTGTATGGGAAAAGGTGCAGAACATCGGCATGTTGGGATGAGGTCGGTGAACGTAAGCTGCTTGGACCAGAAATGGTCGAAGAAATGGTGGAGAAGGTGAAAACCATTCAGCAGCATATCAAGGCAGCCCAGAGTCGACAGAAGAGTTATGCAGATAATCGTCGACGAGACCTTGAGTTTAAAGTCGGAGACATGGTGTTTTTACGCATATCTCCGTGGAAGAAGGTCATGAGGTTTGGAAATAAAGGGAAGTTAAGTCCAAGGTACATCGGCCCATTCGAGATTATTGATCGTGTTGGGGTTGTGGCCTATCGACTAGCACTTCCACCTACTATGGCCAAGGTGCATGATGTCTTCCATGTATCCCTCTTAAGGAAGTACATACCAGACCCTTCACATGTACTCTCTTCCGAGGTGGTACAATTAGAAGACGATATTTCTTATGAGGAGCAACCAGTGAAGATATTAGATCGTAGAGAAAAAGTTCTACGAAATAAGACAATGCCCCTCGTCAAGGTGTTGTGGAGAAACCACAAGTTTGAAGAAGCAACTTGGGAGTCGGAGGATATGATGAAGCTAAGTTACCCACATTTGTTTTAGTGTGGGAAAAGAAAAAATTTCGAGGGCGAAATTTCTTAAAGAGGGAATGTTGTAACGACCCAAAGTTTCATTAATGTAAAATCCCTCTTGATCCAGTTAAATGTTTCTTTATGAAAAAAATGTTTTTATAAGATGTCAACTTCTTTAGTTTTATGTTAAGATTTGTGACCTTTACTTTTATAGTCGTTGAACAGTGATCATCTGAGTAGTATAAATATAAGGCTTTAACGAAACCATTTCTACTCAGACAAAGGAAGCGATGGCCTCATCCAGTAGAATTGCCCCTTACGAAGCCCATTTGTCGGAGCTCAGAAAAGAGGTGGCATCTTTGGGCTTTTCCCTTGACCAAGCCCAAGCTTAGCTTCATCAAGTCAAGCTCGAACGTGATCGTCTACGGGAAAAATGGAAGTTGATAGAGATTACCACTCGAGCGATGTTATCCGAGCAACCCCAAGAGTCTGTCACCATCGCACACCTTACCCTTAGGTCTTATGCGGCTATTTTAAGGGGTTATGTAACAAATAAGTAGCACCATGTTCATGTACATTATTTTTTGTATATAATAATAAATATAATTTTTTTTGATACATTGTAATTAGTTTTTAAAGTACAAATGGTGTTTTTAGTTATTATTTAATTAAGAATTATATTTTATTAAATTAAAGGATTTTTGAATTAAATAATATTTTAATAAAATATTATTATTAATATTAAATTAATTTTTATTAAATAAAAATGATCTTATAATTTTATGAATGCAATTAAAATTTTTATTAAGGTTTGAAAGCCATTTCTATCAAAACCCGTGAATTTTTTTATAAATGTCGTTTTTTATTTTAAAAGTGAAAATTCACATATTTAGAAAATTATTTAGATAAAATAAATATTATTTTTGGAATCAGGACGTCGAAATTATCCAACGGTGAATTTTTCATAATTTTCTGAGACAGTCAAATTTTTGGGTAAAAATTAAATACCATTTAAATATATAATGTGTTTTATGACATCATAATGACCCAATGGTGATGTAATAAAGTACCATAATCCTTATGTTCGGCCAATATGTGTCTTATCATTAAAATAATGAGGTTTTGGGTTTGTTTGACTTACTTTTCAAAGCATTAATGGAGCCCTCAAGACTTATTCAACACTTTGCCTTTTTAAATTAATTTCCATGGGAGTGTGACTCACCTCCACATAAGCAACCCTAATTTTTTAATAAGTTCGGACCTTGGACTTGTAAAATATTGTTTTCATCTTTCCTTTTCCAGAAACCATGGTCAAATACCATGGGATGGTTTGTGGTTTGGATTATTTTAATATAAGGGGTCCCAAACCTAAATAATAAAGAATTCTCTCACCTTTCCTATATAAACCCACCCAAGCTCCCACTTCCTCCTCACTAAAAGCCCTTGAAGTTCGTCCAACCTCTGACCTACTCTCTCTATAATCCTCTCAAGGTGCCCCAAGCTCCCAAGAAGCCTCTCACAAGCCTCTCTCTAGCCATTGGAAGCACACTTCCAAGTAAGGGGTTTTCTTCCTTTCTCATTTTTGTCAATTTTCTTTAACTTGTATTACCCTTTTATTTTCAATTATGAATGTTGGGGTATGGTTTTTCACCTCTCCCATACTGACCTATTATTATTTGAATGATGGGATACCCATTTCTCTCTCATTAAATGTAACACCCCAAGATTTTATAGTGTGTTATTTCTTCAAAATAATTCAATAATTTTCACTACACGCAACACCAAGTTCAATCACACCATGACGTACAAAAAAAAGCCATTAAAAGAGGTCATGAATAGTATTAACTAAATTTTAAACTTTATAATTTTAGAATCCATATTATGAGTTTCTTAGTCATAATGCAAGAACAGATTCATTTTCAGTATTGAACTTTTATCAACTTTTGATAGTGAAGCCTTTTTAAATACAATATTTTAAACTTTTTGACTAAATGGAGACATCAAAAAATTTAAAATGAAACTTCCCAAGCTTCCACGGTATGCTTTCCTTTGAATAAAACAGTAGCGTGTGTTGTACGCAACTTCGAGTTTTAACACACACCACAACCAATCAAACTGGCCGTTATGAATAGTAATACCTAAATTTTGAAATAATATATATTTTATATTTTGAAATGGACTTCATTTTTGGATTCGGAATATCGAATTTAGCCTAAGGTGAAATTTTGGTACTTTTCGGATAACTTTCATATTTTGATGAATAGTGAAAATTACTAAATTTTAATTAAAAACAACTTTTTTAATCAAAATAATTAATAGTGATAAATTATTAATTGGAGTGGTTTTAAAGTATATTTAGAATATATTTTTACCATTTAATATAATGTTGGTCATTGGACATAATTATACAATTAAACCGAACATAAACAAGTGTCAATCTTTTGATAGTTATTATCTCTTAAAAACACGCTTTTTGTTTTGACAGCGGGAATTAATTTTAAATTAATTTCTGCCACTTCTGTGTTTTGAATTTAGAAAAATGGATTCCATATTTGGAATCAGGATGTCCAAATTGTGTAAATAGGTAACTTTTATTTTTAGACATTTTGAATAATTACTGTGGTAAATATTTTATTTACCATGGTTAAGGGTAAATCCGGTAAATAAGGGTTAAAAAATAATATTATAATAATACAAAATTACCCTAAAACGTGTCCTAACCTTATTGGTGGACACATACCCGACCATGAGCATCCTTGGGTCAATTTGGGGACCCCTTGGAGCCACTTGTATGTGGTAGGGACACTTTATATTAATAAAGTTAAAATAAAAATAAAAATGGCATAAGCTTACATCTTTTAGAAGAACAATTTTTACATAGGGTTATACATGTTGGATTTTCGATTATAAATATTAATTAGAAAGCTAAAAAGATTTCCTACATAATTATATTTTATTTATAATTTTTAGACATCAAATAATTTAAATTATTAATGACACAATAATGATGCAATGTTTACCTCATTAATAAATCATTTAAATAAATAAGATTATAATGATTAAAATATTATCTAAAACCTGTCCAATTCTTATTGGTTGATGTTATTTAGAATATGAGTCATCTTATCTTCGACCTCAATGATTTTTGGACCATTATAAACCGAATATAATTATATTATAAAGTAATACTTTCACTCTTTCCTAAAGAGCCCCTCTTCTCCCTTATAAAAGGAGACCACTTATACTCATTCCTCACACCTCTCAAGCCACTTGGCTCGTCCAAACTCTGCCCAAATAAGCTCCCCACATCCCTCTCCTCCTCCTTGAAGCTTCCCCTTAGGCATAAATCATTTCAAGAAGTCCTTTGGTTCCAACCAAAGTGAGTTACCTAAATTAAAGGTAATGATTTCTCTTAAATTATTTTCCTTTATTTTGCTTCTCCAACCCCCAAACTCTTTTTATTTCCATTCTTTTGTAACAACACCAGTATCCTCAATATACTAGGATGTTGTTATAAGAAGGATTCAAACTACACATACACACAACTCCATCTAATGGATGATGAACATAATGTTTCTGTGGATGGCAAACTAACGCCTCACGAAACGATGATTGTTCAAATACATCTTACCGCCTCTCATGGTGGCCATTATGATGGCACTGTAATTAAATATGATATTAATGATATATATTTTATATATAAGCTTCTGTAATTCCATTTTATTTCATACCATTATTCGTTTCATGTTGTATATACATACGATAATTTCATTTGAGGAACTGCGGACTACCGCCCCCTTAAAATGATATGACTCGTTCATACCACACATGGAACGTATAAAGGATGGTGTTAATGAACTTAAGTAACATATATAAAATATTATATTATACTGGAATAGTAATATACCTATGTATCATTTGGATTCAATTCTTTTAAAATAAAAATTAAATAGAAGTAGCGTTCGTGCGTACGTACGGACTACCGTCTCCACGAACGCGGTGAGATCCATCCTCCATCGTATCCATTCAAGTATTATTCTCATTTTAGGGTTAAAAATAATGTTAATATCATTCTGATTATGAATAAGATTTAATCTATCCATTACAAACATGTCTTACGTAACCAAACATTTAAGAAGAACGAATCGATTATCACCTGAAACGACGATAATACTAAGATATTATTAATAAAGCAATGTTAAAAGATCATATATGATATCATATTAATGTATATGATTCTTGTATAATTTAATAACAATTATTTCACCATTATACAGGAGGTTAACCGACCCCAACAAAGGAAAAGTACAAGGTAAGGGTTATTTCACAATCTCTTCATTATCCGAGGTTGTTTATACGTAATAATCTACTGGGATATCTTTATCATCCACATCCATGTTTCTTAAAAATGTATTTCAAAACATTTTTACTATTTACAAGAATATGGGTTAAAGTCATTTATACCCTTGTTTGACTTTTTATAAGAGGTTTATAAAGGAATCTTTCCGTCGTTTTCAAAACAAGGTCCTTTTTAACCTTTTCGACAGAATTGAGGTAAGAATGTTTTTTTTAACTTATACGGCGGGTGCGGTTATTTTACGCCGTTATAAAATCTTCAGAGCTTTCATTACAAGCTTATAAGAATATTTTCAAAGAAAATGTTTTATTTTATATGGATCTTAAATGATTTCAAAATAAAAGGAGATATTTCTTTAAAAAGAATTTTGATTTCATCTACGTCAACATCCTTTGATGGATTTTAAGATTATTTGAAGTTGATTTATTATGATACAAAACTTCTATATTGTATTGAAGGTTTTGTGATATGTTTGACTATGGATGTGCTATTTTTATACCATTCATAGTTTATGGTGAAATTATTGACATTTCGTATGCTAGTTTTAATACGAATGTTTATGTTATGTTTAAACCTTTTCATATGGGAATGCATTGGACTTAATAAGTGACGGGTGGAGCCCGCTATAGCTCCTCGATGCATCGGTAGGTCTCATGAGACAAACTAGTGTCTTGGCACAAGGCCTTGACAAAATCTTATTTGTAGTCTTGGCACGAGGCCTTGGCTATGTGGTTATGATAGTCTGGCATTATGCATTCCATCATTATGAAAGTGGTTATTGATTTTTCATGTGATTATTCGATTAGTAGAATAACCATGTGAATAAGTAAATGGCATTATTTCCTTTCATTTATGCCATACTATGTTGAAATTTCAAGTTTTAAAGGCTTTTGTTTTAGTTATACATTGCCTTAAATGTTTATTCTTATTTATGAAAGTTTCCGCTATATTGTTATCCTTACTGGGCATTTGAGCTCACCCCTTTTCTATGTTTTATTTTTCCCAGGAAGTGAAGAAGTAAATTATGAATGACCTTCAGGGATATTATGTTGGGATATGAGTGTGGATTATGGAGACAATATGTTGTTGTAGTAGTTTTTCGTTTAATGATGTAATGTAAACCTTATGAATATATCTAGTGTTTCCAAGGCTACTAAACCAATCGGTCTTTCGAGATTTGATCTTTCTTGTGATCATTCCAATGTTACAAAGTAATGCACCGACTCTGGGTAGCTGGGGTCGGGGCGTTACATTAAATTCCTCTCATGTACACCCGTTACTATGCCGCAATTCTGAAAGAAACCTTTTTCCCTTCTTTTATATTCAAGCAATACTTTTGTATCATGAATCTAAATTCCTTTTAAATTGTTGAGACATGTATCTATATGACCTCCTTAACGTCCATTTCATGTAAATATGATGAGGAACCCCTTTCTCTCTCATCAACCTTTTTTATGAATTCTTATGTCACGCCGTTACGCTGCCGAAATCACACCGATTTTCTAAGCCAATATCATTGTGTAGTGAATACCATGCCCATTTCTCCATCAAGGGTATTCACCTTTATGCACATTTACTTATTGATTATAAAGTTTCATGTATGAATTCCACATCCCTTTATCGTGGAATAAATGATTATGTTTTATGAATCCATGTTTTATGATCCATGTGGCACACTTATGCATGAAATGAAATGTTTAAGAAGGGTGCGCCCTTTATAGCGCTCCAATGCATTGGGTAAAGTATAGTATCATGATACGTCATGTGCAATGATTGTTTACTCATGCTAATTCAAGTGCAACGAGGGTTTACTCGTGCTTCAAGTGCAATGAGGGTTTACTCATGCTCCATGTGCAATGAGCCTTGGCTCATGCTAATTCAATGTTAAGTGTTGTAGCCACATTTCCATGTTATGATTATCATGCTTTATCATGCCTTTATGTTCATGTTTCTACTATGCTCTATTGATATGCATATTTCCTAACATGTATTTCACTCCTCATGTTATTCATTGTTTACTCCCTTACTGGGTAGCTGGGGTCGGGGCGTTACAGTTGGTATCAGAGGAAGTTTAGTACAAACCTTGGAAGCTAGATTTAGATAAACTCTGATTAGAGCACGTAGACCTAAGATGAACTTTGAGGATAAGTATAGAAGAACTTCCTAGAATTTTGGTATTGTAGAGATTTTGTGAGTTTTCCGAGCAATACATCCCTGTCTGGATACGAGCAGGTAGAGGCGGCTCTGGCACAGATGTACCTAGGGGTAAAACCCGAAAACACCGCTTTGAGCTAGACTCAAACGGGAACTGGTGCATGACAACGGGCCTTGTTGCACTCTTGGTTACGACACTCCCGGGGGATATGCTTAGGATAACTCTCACAAAATTCTTTTTGTGTTTTAGTTAATGGAGGGAACCAGAAGGAATTCGGTTAACATTGAATCCAATGGACAAATTGGTGACTATGAGCAACAAAATTTTGTAATGCCTAAAGATAAAGATATTGTGATTATGCCGAATCAGTCATCGCGATATATGATTAACAAGGTAAAATTTAGTGGTATGACTAATTCATCAAAGAAGAGGAAGATAAACTATTATGCATGTTCGCATGTTGAGGATCATAAAGAAAGGAAGATTGAGATTTCTAAAGAAGGGAAGAAGAACCTTGAGGAATACCTCAAATGGAGGGACCGATGTTATCTGTGTGGAGAAAAGGGTCATAGATTGACAGATTGTTATGGAGTTCAATGTCTTATTTGTGGAGAACATGGGCATTACCCAACTCAATGCCCTGACCTAAAAAGATACTTCTAAATCAAGGAAGGACTTATTCCAGGACAGTCATTGAAGTGGATGGACTGAAGTGTTTATGTATTGGTATTCAAGAATAATGTTGTTGAGGTACTTTTATGGTGTATTGGAATATTTATGTATTGCTCTAATGTGGTATTCGAAGTGATTGAGGTATTTTTGGAAAAAAGATGATATGCGCATAATGAAGGGAAAATAGGAAAATGAAATATTTGACAGTATTCATGAGCTCATGATTGATATAAGGACTAAGTGATATCATGGTTTGAGTATATAGAATTTTGAGGATTTTGGTATGTGGAAAGTGTTAACTTTTAACTGCACTCATGTTTTCACTAAGGTATTCAAGAGAATACATGATTAAGGACTTTGAATGTTTGGAATGTGACCAACAAGACATATCTTATGATATGTGGGGATCAACGACAGTATTAAATCTCTGGTAATCGTTGTCACTATATTATGAGAGTGGACTGCAGTATTATGTATAAGCCTAAAGATTGGAATGGATTATGTTGAACATAAGTTAGTATTGTTTAAGGATCGAAGTTTTCTCGATATTATTGATGGGATGTTATAGTAATATAGTTTTAGAAAAAGGACAACCTGCAGGACGGGCGACAGCCCATCGCGTCGGACAAGGCTGTGGGAATCGAACCCACAACCGAAGTGCGACTGGCCTTTATCGCCTACCACTGGCCTACAGGAAGTCCCTGTTTAGTAGAAACTAGTTTTATTATATTAAGCAGTATGATATATGAAGTATAAGTCCATTTTAGAAACCATATGTGATTAATCTCACTATAGATCGACTTATGTATATAATTTTGCTAACCTTTTGTTTGAAACAGATGGAATGACCCGTCATTCTATCACATGATCTTCTAACACTTCACGAATAACAAATTCAACTTTATTTATTTAAGAGATGAAGTGGAAATTGTTAAAGGCACGAACAACAGTGAGATTGTACCAAAATAAAGTAAGTATTTATTCTAATTCAAATTCTTTAACTTTAGGGAAATGATCTTGAAAACCAAAAATGTTGTCCTAGTTCTCTTATACCTGATAAATCAGATGGTACCTTAGATCGTCACAAATTTATGGATTTGTGATTACTGGCTTTTCCATAGCCATGTTCTCTACCACTCTCCATCAGAACATGATGGTTAGATTTCTCTTCCATATCCATATTTTCACCTATGTGGAAACCCAGTGATTAGTTTATTTGGGTAATCGTTACATTTCATACTTTAGTTTTTAAAGCCAAGTTTTGGTATTCCCTTTTACGATGTGGGTTTCTATTAAAGAAACTTTCGAATAGTAAACCATTTATAACCCCGACGAATTTCGAGGGCGAAATTCATTTTAAGGGGGGTAGAATGTAACAGCCCGAGATTTTATGAAAAATATTCTTTTTTATTTCACTAATGTCTTGTGTTGTACGCTACACCAAAAGGAGCTTGCACAACACGCATCCTTGACTTGCCTTGCATTACACGCAATCGCGACCTTCCTCGATAGCGTGTGTAATACGCAATACCGAGTTTCACTAAACAACGATATGCTATTAAAATATTATTAAAACTACCCGTTATGAATAGTAATAACCACTTTTTAAAATTCTGTAAATCTTATTTTTCAAAATGAACTTCATTTTTGGATTCGGAGTATCGAATTTAGCCTAAGGTGAAATTTTGGTACTTTTCGGATAACTTTCATATTCTGATGAATAGTGAAAATTACTAATTTATAATTAAAAACAACTTTTTTAATCGAAATAATTAATAGTGATAAATTATTAATTTGAGTGGTTTTAAAGTATATTTAGAATATATTTTTACAATTTAATACAATGTTGGTCATTGGATGTAATTTCACATTTAAACCAGACGTAATCAAATGTCAATCTTTTGATAGATATTGTTTCTTAAAAACACGCTATTTGTGTTAACAGCGGGATTTAATTATAAATTTAATTAATGCAATTTCTATGTTATGAATTTGGTAAAATAGACTTCATTTTTGAATTCGGAATATGAAATATAGCTTAGGATGAAATTTTGGCATTATTCTGAAAAACATCAATTTTTGATGAATAGTGAAACTACTAAGTGGTAGGTTAAAAACTGAATTTTGTATAAAACTTAATTTTACCGCTTCTGTGAATGGAATTTCGAAAATCCGAGAGACACGGTTAATATCAAGGACTAAAATGTGGTTCAATGAGATGAAAATAATTTTTTGGTGAATAGTAACTTTTTACTTTTTTTACCACGGTTAATAGTAAATAGGGTAACTAAGGGTAAATATGATATTAATATTACCCTAACACATGTCCTAATTCTATTGGACAAGTGTAATTCGACCAAAAACAAACTTAGGAATAAAATATGACCATTTAGGCCCACTTGGATTAGATTAGGACATTTATTATTAATTTATTTAAAGAAGGGTTAAAATAGTTAAAATCAAAGTTTAATAAGTAAATCATTTTTAATATGGGGTTATACATAAGATAAATTCGATTGTAAATATTAATTAGAAAGCTAAAAATATTTACTACATGATGGTATTTTATTTGTAATTTTTAGACATCAAATAATTTAATTTATTTATGACACAACGATGATGCAGTAATTATCTTTTTAATGAAATATTGACATAATTGATGTTATAAGCACCAAAATAAATGTAATTTGAGATTTTTTATGAATTCCACTAATTTTCTAGGTTACTATGATATATTAATATTGATTTAATCAACTTGGTTCGAACATTTAATTCTGTTATGACTTTCACAAAAATCATATATCAAATAGTGTCAAAATTGACACAAAATAGTTTTTAAATCAAATATTATATTACTAATTGTTATTTTATTCATAAAAATCTAAGGTTCGGCCAAATGACTTAGATAAGGATATATATATTAATAATAAACAATTTGGGGTTCGTTTGGCATGTTATAGTAAGTGTATTAACCATATAGTGAAAGAAAACAAAAAGACACGGTAAAAGTTAAATTATTTAACTTAGACTTAAATCTAATTGATAAGGTTTAAAATAATATCCAAACATGTCTAAATTTGATTGTTTGATGAGATTACAACCCTATCTCATCTAATCTTCGAATATGAGTCATTTTTGGAGGTTTTTAAGTGGGGTTAGATTTATTATAAATTAATATTTTTAAGAATTCCTAAGGTGCCCCTCTCCTCCCCTATAAAAGGACACCTCCTCCCCCTCCTCCTCACACCAATTTGAGCACTCAAGCTCGGCCAACCCCTGCCAAAATCTCTTCTCCACTTCCCTAGCAACATCCTAGAGGTTCTGGTCTTACTCAAAGACCAATTTTAATTCCCTAAGAGGCGGTCTCTAAAAGGCGCTTCAAAGAAGAGGTAATTACCGTTACCAATTCTTTCATCTTTATTTCTTCTTCCACTTCTTCTTCTTAGGTTGTTTCATTATGAAGTAATAACATCAGTATCACTCATATACTGATATGTTATTATAAGTATGAAACAACCCTATTTCACCATCTATCCATCCTACGGAAAAAGAAATCACCGCGCGTGCGTACGTACGGAATACCGTCTCCACGCCGTGGTGTAATCAATTTTCCACCACCACCTTACATGGATGGGTATAATGGTGTAAAGAATAACTATAAATAGTTATTACAACATCATATTGATTCTGATATATTGTATAATCCACTCCAATTCAATTCAATATTTATAGAAATTATATCATCGCTCGTGCGTACGTACGGACTACCGTCTCCATGAACGGTGTTTTTCATTTTATTTATCTACCTATTATATATATATATACTGAATATATATGATATATAAATCATATTTTATATTCTGGAAGTAAGTAAATCATGATAATGTCAAGAAAAACAAGTCAAAACACCTACGATAAATGAAACGATTTTACCCAAAACGCTTCTTTAACATGGAATTTACAAAAGAACGGGTAATATAATGTCATAAGTGAACCATATATGATATCATAACAATGAATATGATTCTGTAATAAGTCAATAACATGATTTAAATCATTATACAGTAGGTTCGGACACTTACAAAGCAAGTCGGACCTAAGGTAAGGGAAATATCACAATCTCATTTTTATCCGAGATTGTTTATTCGTAAGTATTTACTGGGGTGTATTTTATCATCCACATCCATGTTCCTTCAATATGTAATATTGTTTCCATCCACTTGCAATAGTTTAAATCCAATTTTACCCTTAGGTGAGTTTTTGGTAAAGAATATGAAAGGAATCTTTTGTCGTTTTTCCGTACGAGGTACTTTTTGACTTTTCCGACAAAAGTACGAAGAATGTTTTTTTTAACTTATACGGCACGAACGGATTTTTACGATTTTATAAAGCCTTATTTTCATGAACCTTCCTCCAAAATATTTCATGACTATTTTTAATAAAATCTCTTTCTTTTAAAATTGTATGATGTTTTGTGAAAAGAAATTGATTTTGAAGAAGAAAGGATATTTTACTCAAGAATTCATTTCAAGTGTTTTATCAAAATTATTTTCCATCTAAGATAATAAAGGGTTCTGTTTCTATCCATATTTTTACATTGATTTGACTTTGTTGTGATGGAATTATGTTTATGAATTCCTTTATCTTATATGAATGGTTTTATGATGTCATGTTGTTTAAGAATCCCATTTTTATTACATGGGTTATGCAATGATGTATGATTTATGATTTTGTGGCACACATAAGAAAGGATTCATTAAGAGATGGGTGGGACCTATATCTCCCTCCAATGCATTGGGTAAAGATTTTATATCTCATGAGATAGACATGGCTGGAATGGTAGGTTATACCGGTTCAGTGAAACAGGACTGAAACGAGGATTACTCGATTCAGAAAGGGACTTTGCCCACTAAGATAGTCTTGGCAATGAGTCTTGACGAACAAGAAATGATTCTCTATGATTATGTGTGTATGCCACAATGAGTAATGTTTAAAGTTATGATTTCATTTCACTACTATGATTTATCCCATGTTATGAAATTATGCTCTCTTTTGCAGGTTATGATTTCCAAAAATGTTATGTTCTTATGAAAATTATGTGATTGATATTTCCTTTATTTACCCTTACTGAGCATTTGAGCTCACCCTTTTATGTTTTCTTTTCCCCAGGATATTAAGAAAGGTTTTAGGTAAAAAAAAAGGGAAGATCTTTATGGGATATGTTTAAGATCTTCCACCACAATTAGAAGTTTACGTTCCGAGTTTCCAAAGACACTAAACTATTACGATCCTTGTGTGTGTGTTTTTGTTATGTACTAAGTATTCCGCAAAAGTAATGTAATGTCCATGTACGTCAGGATACGGGTCTCTACACACGCAACACCAAGTTCAATCACACCATGACGTACAAAAAAAAAGCCATTAAAAGAGGTCATGAATAGTATTAACTAAATTTTAAACTTTATAATTTTAGAATCCAGATTATGAGTTTCTTAGTCATAATGCAAGAACAGATTCATTTTCAGTATTGAACTTTTATCAACTTTTGATAGTGAAACCTTTTTAAATACAATATTTTAAACTTTTTGACTAAATGGAGACATCAAAAAATTTAAAATGAAACTTCCCAATCTTCCACGGTATGCTTTCCTTTGAATAAAACAGTAGCGTGTGTTGTACGCAACTTCGAGTTTTAACACACACCACAACCAATCAAACTGGCCGTTATGAATAGTAATACCTAAATTTTGAAATAATATATATTTTATATTTTGAAATGGACTTCATTTTTGGATTCGGAATATCGAATTTAGCCTAAGGTGAAATTTTGGTACTTTTCGGATAACTTTCATATTTTGATGAATAGTGAAAATTACTAAATTTTAATTAAAAACAACTTTTTTAATCAAAATAATTAATAGTGATAAATTATTAATTGGATTGGTTTTAAAGTATATTTAGAATATATTTTTACCATTTAATATAATGTTGGTCATTGGACATAATTATACAATTAAACCGAACATAAACAAGTGTCAATCTTTTGATAGTTATTATCTCTTAAAAACACGCTTTTTGTTTTGACAGCGGGAATTAATTTTAAATTAATTTCTGCCACTTCTGTGTTTTGAATTTAGAAAAATGGATTCCATATTTGGAATCAGGATGTCCAAATTGTGTAAATAGGTAACTTTTATTTTTAGACATTTTGAATAATTACTGTGGTAAATATTTTATTTACCATGGTTAAGGGTAAATCCGGTAAATAAGGGTTAAACAATAATATTATAATAATACAAAATTACCCTAAAACGTGTCCTAACCTTATTGGTGGACACATACCCGACCATGAGCATCCTTGGGTCAATTTGGGGACCCCTTGGAGCCACTTGTATGTGGTAGGGACACTTTATATTAATAAAGTTAAAATAAAAATAAAAATGGCATAAGCTTACATCTTTTAGAAGAACAATTTTTACATAGGGTTATACATGTTGGATTTTCGATTATAAATATTCATTAGAAAGCTAAAAAGATTTCCTACATAATTATATTTTATTTATAATTTTTAGACATCAAATAATTTAAATTATTAATGACACAATAATGATGAAATGTTTAACTCATTAATAAATCATTTAAATAAATAAGATTATAATGATTAAAATATTATCTAAAACCTGTCCAATTCTTATTGGTTGATGTTATTTAGAATATGAGTCATCTTATCTTCGACCTAAATGATTTTTGGACCATTATAAACCGAATATAATTATATTATAAAGTAATACTTTCACTCTTTCCTAAAGAGCCCCTCTTCTCCCTTATAAAAGGAGACCACTTATACTCATTCCTCACACCTCTCAAGCCACTTGGCTCGTCCAAACTCTGCCCAACTAAGCTCCCCACATCCCTCTCCTCCTCCTTGAAGCTTCCCCTTAGGCATAAATCATTTCAAGAAGTCCTTTGGTTCCAACCAAAGTGAGTTACCTAAATTAAAGGTAATGATTTCTCTTAAATTATTTTCCTTTATTTTGCTTCTCCAACCCCCAAACTCTTTTTATTTCCATTCTTTTGTAACAACACCAGTATCCTCAATATACTAGGATGTTGTTATAAGAAGGATTCAAACTACACATACACACAACTCCATCTAATGGATGATGAACATAATGTTTCTGTGGATGGAAAACTAACGCCTCACGAAACGATGATTGTTCAAATACATCTTACCGCCTCTCATGGTGGCCATTATGATGGCACTGTAATTAAATATGATATTAATGATATATATTTTATATATAAGCTTCTGTAATTCCATTTTATTTCATACCATTATTCGTTTCATGTTGTATATACATACGATAATTTCATTTGAGGAACTGCGGACTACCGCCCCCTTAAAATGATATGACTCGTTCATACCACACATGGAACGTATAAAGGATGGTGTTAATGAACTTAAGTAACATATATAAAATATTATATTATACTGGAATAGTAATATACCTATGTATCATTTGGATTCAATTCTTTTAAAATAAAAATTAAATAGAAGTAGCGTTCGTGCGTACGTACGGACTACCGTCTCCACGAACGCGGTGAGATCCATCCTCCATCGTATCCATTCAAGTCTTATTCTCATTTTAGGGTTAAAAATAATGTTAATATCATTCTGATTATGAATAAGATTTAATCTATCCATTACAAACATGTCTTACGTAACCAAACATTTAAGAAGAACGAATCGATTATCACCTGAAACGACGATAATACTAAGATATTATTAATAAAGCAATGTTAAAAGATCATATATGATATCATATTAATGTATATGATTCTTGTATAATTTAATAACAATTATTTCACCATTATACATGAGGTTAACCGACCCCAACAAAGGAAAAGTACAAGGTAAGGGTTATTTCACAATCTCTTCATTATCCGAGGTTGTTTATACGTAATAATCTACTGGGATATCTTTATCATCCACATCCATGTTTCTTAAAAATGTATTTCAAAACATTTTTACTATTTACAAGAATATGGGTTAAAGTCATTTATACCCTTGTTTGACTTTTTATAAGAGGTTTATAAAGGAATCTTTCCGTCGTTTTCAAAACAAGGTCCTTTTTAACCTTTTCGACAGAATTGAGGTAAGAATGTTTTTTTTAACTTATACGGCGGGTGCGGTTATTTTACGCCGTTATAAAATCTTCAGAGCTTTCCTTACAAGCTTATAAGAATATTTTCAAAGAAAATGTTTTATTTTATATGGATCTTAAATGATTTCAAAATAAAAGGAGATATTTCTTTAAAAAGAATTTTGATTTCATCTACGTCAACATCCTTTGATGGATTTTAAGATTATTTGAAGTTGATTTATTATGATACAAAACTTCTATATTGTATTGAAGGTTTTGTGATATGTTTGACTATGGATGTGCTATTTTTATACCATTCATAGTTTATGGTGAAATTATTGACATTTCGTATGCTAGTTTTAATACGAATGTTTATGTTATGTTTAAACCTTTTCATATGGGAATGCATTGGACTTAATAAGTGACGGGTGGAGCCCGCTATAGCTCCTCGATGCATCGGTAGGTCTCATGAGACAAACTAGTGTCTTGGCACAAGGCCTTGACAAAATCTTATTTGTAGTCTTGGCACGAGGCCTTGGCTATGTGGTTATGATAGTCTGGCATTATGCATTCCATCATTATGAAAGTGGTTATTGATTTTTCATGTGATTATTCGATTAGTAGAATAACCATGTGAATAAGTAAATGGCATTATTTCCTTTCATTTATGCCATACTATGTTGAAAGTTCAAGTTTTAAAGGCTTTTGTTTTAGTTATACATTGCCTTAAATGTTTATTCTTATTTATGAAAGTTTCCGCTATATTGTTATCCTTACTGGGCATTTGAGCTCACCCCTTTTCTATGTTTTATTTTTCCCAAGAAGTGAAGAAGTAAATTATGAATGACCTGCAGGGATATTATGTGGGGATATGAGTGTGGATTATGGAGACAATATGTTGTTGTAGTAGTTTTTCGTTTAATGATGTAATGTAAACCTTATGAATATATCTAGTGTTTCCAAGGCTACTAAACCAATCGGTCTTTCGAGATTTGATCTTTCTTGTGATCATGCCAATGTTACAAAGTAATGCACCGACTCTGGGTAGATGGGGTCGGGGCGTTACATTAAATGCCTCTCATGTACACCCGTTACTATGCCGCAATTCTGAAAGAAACCTTTTTCCCTTCTTTTATATTCAAGCAATACTTTTGTATCATGAATCTAAATTCCTTTTAAATTGTTGAGACATGTATCTATATGACCTCCTTAATGTCCATTTCATGTAAATATGATGAGGAACCCCTTTCTCTCTCATCAACCTTTTTTATGAATTCTTATGTCACGCCGTTACGCTGCCGAAATCACACCGATTTTCTAAGCCAATATCATTGTGTAGTGAATACCATGCCCATTTCTCCATCAAGGGTATTCACCTTTATGCACATTTACTTATTGATTATAAAGTTTCATGTATGAATTCCACATCCCTTTATCGTGGAATAAATGATTATGTTTTATGAATCCATGTTTTATGATCCATGTGGCACACTTATGCATGAAATGAAATGTTTAAGAAGGGTGCGCCCTTTATAGCGCTCCAATGCATTGGGTAAAGTATAGTATCATGATACGTCATGTGCAATGATTGTTTACTCATGCTAATTCAAGTGCAACGAGGGTTTACTCGTGCTTCAAGTGCAATGAGGGTTTACTCATGCTCCATGTGCAATGAGCCTTGGCTCATGCTAATTCAATGTTAAGTGTTGTAGCCACATTTCCATGTTATGATTATCATGCTTTATCATACCTTTATGTTCATGTTTCTACTATGCTCTATTGATATGCATATTTCCTAACATGTATTTCACTCCTCATGTTATTCATTGTTTACTCCCTTACTGGGCTTTATAGCTCACCCTTTTCTTATGCATGTCCTCAGGTTATCCCATGCAATGCTAAGTACGAAGGAATGTAGTGGTCATGTAAAGGAAGTTTTCAATAAAGATGTTGTATTTCAAGTTTAAAGTTTTTATGTAATGATCCTAAGCCCCAAAGACACTAAACCTCTCGATCTTCTTTGTAGGATCAAGTGAAGTTTTATGTAATAAATCATGTTTAAGTTGTAATAAAAAGCAGGGTTGTCATAAAGTGTATGAGTACAATAACATGTAATATCAAGGTTGTCATATGCACCTTCATGAATCCCCAAATCTTCCAAATATTTTTATCTTAAGTGGAAAAAATTTCTATATCATAAATTATTTTTATCTTCCATTGATAGAAAAGGGACGTTCTATTCTCCTATTATAAGGTATAGATTCCATTTGGTGTGATTTCATTCCATGAAAATTGAAACATATTTTCCTGTAATGGTACAAGGATTCTTGGTAAAATTATTCTTTGTATTAAGTCGTAGAATTAATTAATCTTAATATATTATGAAAAAAACCATCAAAAAAAGACATATACCTTCCTTATATATTTTCCACCAATTTTGTACTACCCATAGCTAATGATATTTGGGATTTAATCATTAACAAACTTTACCATACCATCCCTATCATATTTTTTATTATAATAGGATCTTTATTTTCCTTTATATAGAAATTTCATCTCATATTAAGAATCCACACTACAAATTGATTCATTACTTTTAAAGAAGTATCACTACCTCAGTTTAATTATCCCTTTTCTTGTTGATTAAAGCATCTGGATCCACATATATTTGTATTTGGTATGCATACTTATCCACTAGATATGATGAATACTCTTAACCTTACAAATCTGCAACCAATTTTGTGTTTTTAACTTTCCTGATGATTAGTTGAGCTATTTTATACTACCATATAATGTCTCTATTTACATATTCATTCACATACTTGATGAAAAATACATGGTTGTGTCCATATATATTAAAACCCATCAAAAACAAACTGAGACTATTTTATTCTTCTCACCTTAATTTCCATCATTCAATAAATTTCTTCTTTTTTATGGAATATAAATTCTCTTTTTTTACCCATATTTATATAACAATAACACTTAATTAGAGTATTGTTCTCATATATTTTCATTTGTGCATCAGTACTCTTTTTAGTCACTCTTTAATCAATCTAATTTATATGAGTGGTATATTTTCCTTACATCAACCCCCACCAAAATTTTCCTTCATTATAAAATATCTATTTTATAGGAACTAATATAGATTTTCTTATTATCTATATCTATCCCTTTTACCTTTTTTATATCATTCCCAATTCAGCTTCACAATTTTATTTTTAGAGACATAGTTCTTTTATTATCATCGACATTTCACCTCATCTTGAAAAATTATTCTTTGAGCTTCTTGATTCACTTAACCCTTTGTTTCATAGTATTGTTCATTACATAAATAATTTTTTAATAATCATACACCATGAGACTGACCTCAATGAATTTATCTCAATTTAATGACTTATCTTATTTAAGCTTTCCAATCTCACCTTTCAACTCATCATTTATTCTTCCTATTATTTCATATAGAGATTCAAATCATGTATAATACATATTATTTTTTTCATTTTATCTCTCCAAACATATTTTTCATCAAGTACAACCTCTAAATCCTCATTGAGGTTAACTATGCCTTCAATTTCATCCTTTTCACCTACACTTTCTTTCTTATTTTTTGGTTTTCCAATGGAAACCACAATAACTTCTTCTCTAAGGTTTCTAAAATTTTCAATGTACTCTATTTCTAATTCCTATTAACCATTTCTATCTTGTTAAATCAATTTTTTATTCTTAAAGATAATTTTCTTTGATATGTTCTTTCCTTTAACATACCAAGAATATCTTCTCATAAGGATTTCATATTCATTTCTAGATTAAAACATCTTGGTACACTTAGTAATTGAATTTCAAAAGTAACAATTGCATTTGTTATAAATGATTCAATATTTATTTGGTGAAGGAATGAAATGGGGATTCTTATAGAATTGATATCCTTAATATTATATGTGATCATTGTTGCACTAATCTTCAAGAAAATGATAACTTTTATGAGTGCTGTAACATTCTATACAATATTTAAAGGATTATAGAAGTCCTCGGGATTGATTAATAAATCCCAGAGTTATTTTTGAGTTAAATTTGTTTCCAACATAAAGTTCACTCCACATTTAAATAGGAAATATAAAGGTAATGAGAAAATTTTTAATGTTTTGTAAATGTTGTGAGGCTATGTAAAGATAATACACAAATCAGAGGCTATATAAGGGTAACATGAAAATTCTAAAGTTGCATCAAGGTAACTCAGTGGTTATTGAGAGGTAAGAGTATTATGAATAAAGGTAACTCCAAGTCTATAAGACTCACATAAGCATTATTTATTTTTTATGAATGTTGTGTCAAGGTATCATGAAATTTATGAGAGATGTATAATGATCACCAAGCTCATGCGTAACGGTAAGGAGGTAAACAGTGGAATTACTTAAAGGTAATTTTAACCTATATAAAGTTTAACCACTATATTCAATGATAAATGAAAATATTTCTAGAATTTTAATATTATGGAGAATTAGAAATTCAATTTAGTTGAATATTGTGTCATTTTTCAGGGATTTGAGAATAATTATTTGTCGAAGTGTGTCATGTTTCTAGCTACAGAGGTTGAAACATTAAACCAAAGGTGATTATGAAAGAGTTTGTAATATAATACCACATTTTAAGAGATATTAATTTAATATGAAACTAAAAAATGGTCCTTATATGTTGTCCATTATGAAAAGGCATACAAATATGATAAGAAATTCTCCACACCAAAAGAAGGAGGTATATGTTGCAGTTGGGAATTCAACCATGAACATGGATAATTTGTTAGAGATTAAATATATGATATTTGGGAAGAAAATTAATAATACATAATTCAAATATCATGTCTATTTATTGACAGAGCCTTTAGAATATTTAAAAAAGTAACAATGTTGAGGTTTGATGACCAAAAAGATGGAGGAGGCCTTGTAGTGATTTCAAGAATATTAGAAATGAAATAATATCTAGAAATAAATGATTTAATAATCATAGAAAATAAATTGAATATTAAATTTCATTTATTTAATAAATATTTATGGAAAGATATTAAGAGAAATCGTGAATCACTATGTGAGAAAAATGGAAACACTACTCATGGATATGCACGACTTACCGTCTCCATGAACGATGTAATCCATTTTTTGTATCTAATTTTAATATATTACTATAAAAAATATATAATGAATATATATTATATTTATATCATTACTAAAATTACTTAAATTATGAAACCATGATCAAATTAAAAGGATAAAAATTACTGAACGAAAACA
Source organism: Viscum album (assembly GCA_963277665.1). NCBI lineage: Eukaryota > Viridiplantae > Streptophyta > Magnoliopsida > Santalales > Viscaceae > Viscum > Viscum album. The sequence goes on along the minus strand of OY728156.1, from coordinate 1,463,396,473 downwards.
TACATGAAAAACAAAGCAATTATTACCCAAAACAGAGATTTTAATAATGAATTGTCAATAAATAGAAGATAAAAGAGTATTAGTAAATAATACAGGGTATGAAACATATAATTATAGTTATATAATATATTAATAATAAATATATATTTATTATAAATGATTTTTGAACACATAAAAAGGAAGCCAAACCTCGGGTAAGGGTTTCTCATCTCACTTTTACGTCTATGTTACATATGTCATATTCACCAATAATTACTTTTTGAGGTGTATATACAATCCATTTTTATATTTTATATCACGAAAATATTTATATTCATGGTATTTAAAATTTTACTTGAACTTTTTCTTCAATGGGACTTATGATTCCAAATTCACCAATACAAAAAGGGTTTATTTCACACAATCTCATTATTATTTAAGAATGTTTTTTATTAAGTTTATTTTAGAGGAATTATTTAAAATTTATATTTTAAAATCAATATATTTTATTATCCACTGTTCATTCATGAAATTTTTCAAGTAATAGTACTTTTTTACACTCTTTCTTTCTTCAAATTATTGAGAAAATTATTTTAATATAATTTAACTTTATTTCTCTCTTCATTTGAAAATACTTTTTCATCAAAATATAAAATTTCTAAAAAAATTCAAAAATGTGTTTAGAATTTTGAGAATAATTTATTAAATATATTTTTAAATATTTTAAGTTTATAAAAACATTAGTAAGGAATATTCATTTCATTTTCAAAATAATGCCCGTTTTGATTTTACCGAAAATCTAAAAGAAATTTTTTTAACATGTACAGAATGAATGTAATTTTACACCATCATGACCACTCAATATTTGATAAATTATTTTACATTTTTCAAAGGTTATTTTCAAATAAAATTGAAAATAATTTTTTCCGCAATAATGTTTTAATGAAATATTTATGGTATTTCTATTCATATAAGACATAAAACCTTTATTATACTTATGATCCAATGGGAATATTTTGTACTTGTATCATTTTTATTATTTATTTGGATGGTTTATGATTAGTTTAACTATGTATGTACAACATTATTAACAATCACCATATTATTCTCGATGGTTTACAATTATATTTATTTTGTCGGGGTAAATATTTTAACTTTTTATGTTATGTTTTTAACATGAATTTTTATATTGATTATGTTTTACCCCATTAATTCAAGGATTTCATTGGATTTAGTAATTTTTAGGCTGGTCCAGGTAATAGATATCCCCTAGATGCATTGATATGTCTAATGAGAAAAATTTGCTGGCCAATTTGGACAATTTTATACCAACTTCACATAATATTTTTTTAACATGTAGGGGGTAGTTCCCCTTATTTTATTGAAATTAAACCAACCTATTATTATTTTGGATATAGGGATCCCATTACATGGTTAGTCTAGACTCAGTGAGTACCCATACCATTGAAACAACTGGACGAGTTTCTAATAACATATTTAAACTATCTTGTGAATTGTCTTGATAGTTTAAGATGTACAAAATTATTAATTCCCTCATTATGATATCAATTATTGATTTCTATGTGATTATTATATTATTTATATATCCATGGATAAGTTTCAAAATCATGTGATTATTTAAAAGGATTTATTTGAATTTCATTTATTTCTATCATATTATGCTCAGTATATTGATCAAATGGAAGGAGTTTTGGTAATTTACCATGCCATATTTATTATTATTATTAATTCATAATAGATTATATTGTATATATACCCTTACTGAGAATCTGAGATCACCCATTTCTTATGTTTTATTTTCCCCAACATACCAGGAAGTTTTTTGTGATTTATATGTAGGGATATACTAAGGGGAATATAGGTATTCCCAAAGAAAACAATTTGTGTGTTTTATATTTAAAAGGTAACAATAATTTTAATTATGTGTCATTTTTACCAAGATTAATAAACTATTCATACCTTAAGAATGTGATACCATGTATCTAGTTCCAATGTGATAATGCAGACACTAGATTTTGGGTTACTGGGGTTGGGGTGGGTAAAGTTGGTGTCAGATCAAGTTTAATGAAAACTATAGGATATGGATTTAGGAAAATATTAATTAGGTAACATAAAAAACATGATATAAATTGAGTATAAGTATATAAGAAAACCTAATTTTATGGTAAGATATAAATTATTTGTTTTTTCGTTAGAATAAAACCACGTCTTGATACTACAAGTGGATGTGGTTCTAGAAACTATGTAAATAGGGTGATAACTTCAAAAAATTAAAGTTGGACTTGAATCGATCATTACCTGGTACAAAAAAATAGTCCATATTGTGCACGTGGTTTAAAACTCATGGGGAATATTCCTAGGATAATTCACATTTTATTTACAAACCAATATGAGGGATTTGAACATATTTTCATAATTTGGAAACATTCCTAATGAAATTATGCTTACGATTATGATATTATCAATGCATAGATTTTACAATTTATGTGAAGTGTTTTACTAGTTTTGGGATTATATATTATGAAACATAATGTTATGAACTAATATAGTGTATTTCATTATTTATAAATGGAACCTAGTGTAATTAATGGGAACCATATCAATGCATGTACCCCAACTGGGATTTACCTCTATGGAAAGATAATAAATATGCAGCTAGAGTTGCAACTGGAACTGATGAAATTATAACCATATTGGAGCATCAAAAGTAGGTTACGAGAAATAACCTTTCTCATATAGAGAATCCTACCAGTCCACCATGAAGTGTTACAATGTTAGACAACTTCATGTATCATAAAATCCCATCATTCAATGGGACTAAAAATTCTTTTGTAGTAGAGCAATGGATATGTTCCTTATAGAAGCTATTTCTCCCTTTCCAAAGCAATGAAAGTGAGAAAGTTTTCATGTGATTGTATCACATATTATGATATATGTATCAATATTGATTATTTTTTCAAAACACAAATTATGAAGAAAAAATAGAAATCATAGAATGGAAGTATTTTAAGTTACTCTTCTTATTAAAGTATTTTCCTCATAATAAACAAGCAGATATGGAGAGAAAATTTTTGAATTAGATAAAAAATGAAGATAAAAATTTTTCTAATTATGAATTAAAATTTAAAAAACTGGAAAGGTATGTCATGGATTATTTACATAATCTAAATAGAAATATTTATTATTTTATTGATGTGATTATACCAATCCTTTGAAGGGAACTAGTCTCCCAAAATTTCTCATCATACTAGGAGATGGTATCATGTGCTATAAAGACAGAGACATAATTCTCCATGTCATATGGATTTTAAGGGAAGAAATATGAGAAGGGATGATAGGAAAAAATATGGATAAAGTGAATAAGTTAATGAAGGACTTTCCCCGTGTAATTAATGTGGAAATAAACACCTTAGTACTTTATTGAAGGGAATGGGAGTTTTCTATAAATGTGGAGATGAAGGAAAACATGGTCTTAATTATAAGGGAAATAAATAATTTTATAATGTTAAATTTTTTAACTATAAGGATATAGAGAACTATATAAATAAATATCCCAAGATTCAAGGGAATATACCCCAAAATAAGCTAACGGTTCAATGTCAAGCTTATTCTAATGATATAGCCAAAATGGAATGATTAGAGTACTTTCATTTGTTGTTAAGAAATATTTTGTACAACTATTTTATCAATGATATTATTGTTATAATAATCATAAAATTTAAAATTATTTTACTATAAAACCATTTATTTAAGAAACCAAAATCATATGATGAATAGTACTGATAACCAAGAAAAGTGATTTGGTGAAAATTTGATGTTTTTTTAAATTACATGATTGATTTAAGATAACCCTTAATTTTTTCTTGATGTTGAGATAATAATGATAAAGGGATTTTTATGTATAGTATTGCTGATACTAAATTTGTTTAGTTATTTTATGGATTATGGTATCTTTTCTGAAATTTACTATATGTTTGGAACTATGGATTATGTTTGACAACCTAAGATTTTATTTATTAAAGGATTCATATTTTCATTAAGTTATTATGCTAATAAAGTTATTTATGTAATTGGAATGTGACATTAAGAGCCAGATTATATTATCTAGGGAAAATAATGTTGATTTAGTGACCATACTTCAAAAATTTGGACTTTAAATTTGGACAAAAAAAAATTTGGATAAACCTTAATGTTAACAATATATGGAATTGATTATGTTGAACTTTGGGAATTATTTTATAACTTTTTTAAACTATTTTTGTTTTTCAAAATATATAGAGAGGTGAGGATTGTCTTCTCATTGTAATGATCTGTTATATGTTCTTTGGGCATAAGGGTTCATTTTGGATATTCACTTTCTTGTGATCAATGACCTAAATCAACCTATATAATTATTTGGCCATTATGATTTTCTTAAATTTCCAAATCTTTATAATTAAATAACTCCAATATAAAATTCTCTCATTGTGTTCTAGATTCTTTATATTCCCATAATATCTAGAACTATATCCATTATCTAAAAACTCAATTTTTCAATGAAAATCATGGTGTGGTATTTTATCATTATGTAAAGATTTATACTTTTCCATTTCACTAAAATTAATTCAAAAATTATATTATCTTATTTATAAATATAACAAGATAAAAAATCACCATTTATAACCAACCATGGGTCAAATATATTATATTTTAATTAATTCATTATCATAGTGTCATTTTTTCCCATAGTAAAACCTTTATAATTTCCTCCTAAATTTATAAAAATCAAAAACTGTAAACAAAATGATATTTTGAGTCTTTTTAAGGATACCAAATCTTATTAACAAACATAACCAAACAAATTAATACTTGTATTTTTTTATAAAAATATCCCATTTGTGTTTGTTGACAACACTTTACACATAATTGAAAATAATTAACAACTCGCCTCTTTAAAACAAATTCCTTCAATATTTATAATAGTATATTCAATGATTTACAAACCAATCACTTTAATCCCACGTGATTTATGATCATCATTATAAATAAGTATTAAATGAAAATTTTATCAATAAATCACTTTCATATCACTATTCTTTGACACCACTTTTCACTTTATAGTAATAATTACTTATTATTTCAAAAAAAACTTTAAAACTCACTCAAACACCACATTTTACCCATTATTAATCATTAATGTTACACTCCTATATTCCTAAACATAGAGTTTCATCCCCATTAAAACTCAACTACAAAAATAACTTTCCATATTCAATTCCAAGGAAAACATTATTGGATCCTACACTTCATATCTCATTTTTAATTAGAAGTGTATCTCCCCCTTTATCACCTAAAAAATGAGAACTTCCCTAAATGTTACAAGAGTAAATTAACACTTGAAAAAACTTTTAGTTAGTCATAAAAATTTATATAAAGGAAAATGGGATTGGAAAAAAATTATTGAGTGGGGTTCCCTTCTATAAATCATTAAAAAATATGTATATTTTTTATGATCCAACTATTATCTCTCAAAAAAAATAATTAGTTATTTGCCTAATCAATATATTCATAATTTTCACTTAATTATATATAGATACTAATTTCACAAAACCTTTTTAAAATTTCTCCTTGATGAAATTATTTTTAATCTTAATTTACGTTTTCCAAAAAAAATTACTAAATTTTTTATAAGATTTATAGCATTTAAATTATCACACTTATTAAAAAGAGGATAATTTACCTGTAATTAAATATATTCAAGTTTTTTCTCTATCTCTAACATTTACATTAAAGCATAATTAGAAAGTTATGTCTTCATATTATAAAGTGATAAATAAAATGAAATCTTTCTTCTTCATTATCCATTTAATGCATAGATCTATAATATAAAAGTCATAACTCAAAATTGAACTTTTATTATATATTAAACTAGACCAATCATCATTTTTGTATCCTAATAACTAATAATATTATATATCCTTATAAAATATTCTAAATTCCTCTATTACTTTTGTATAAATAATTATTATTTTCATCACAATAATTTGGTTTTCCTTAAGAAAACTTTTATAACTTACTGATTGACATGTAGAAAATACTACATCCAGCCATGAATTTTTTTGGTAAAATATTCCCCAGATTATTTTCATGTACTTTGTAACATGAGAAACATTACCATCATTATATTATAACATTTTCATCTTGGTAGAATTTTTCTCCTAGTAAAATTTTATTATAATGATTTTTCTATAATTTTTATTCATATTTCACATTATCTTATTTTTAACATTTGGTAGTATCCTTTACTAAAAAATCATGATATATTTTAAATTGCATTACCTTATTTATTATACTGATTCCAAGACACCCACTCTGTATCAATAATTTTTTTTCATATGACCATTAAATAACCTCTCATATTTTAATTATTCAAATTTTATCAAGCTCTTAATTTATACCCTTTATTCAACTTTCATCCCTTTATAGCATCATTAAAAAAATTATGCTTCAATTTTGACAAAATATTTTTTTTACTATAGATACTTCATTCTCTTCATTTCCACTAAATTTTTTCTATTATCAAGGATGTTTTATTTATCAATTACAACCCAATTTATGAACATAATTTTGTTTGAAACACTATATAAATTATCATAATTATCTACTATTTCATCAAAATCATCATTATCCCCCCCCAAATTTATTCAACTCAACAACTCATTTTCTAAAATTTATTCACAACTTTATTAAAAAATCATATTAGTTTCCAAAATAGAAAAATATTGAATTTAAAATACTTTTATAATATTTTTGTTTAAGAATTTGTATACCATTATCTTGAAGACTATCCAAGAAAAATGTATTTATCCCCTTTAGATAAAAACTTCTAGTGGATTTTCTCTTTATTGAGAAAAAAATTACTTCTAAATATATAAAAACAATCCATTGTTATATTCTTCTCATTGCAGATATCATATGTTTTATTCTACTAACAGAAATATAATAAGGCCCCATATTTTATTTATAATTATGTTAATAATTATTCCATCCAAGATCTCTCACATATATATTTCTTATTAAGAATCATTTGATCTGTGTTATTAATTTTTTATTTTCCCCACTAAAAATAATTTTCTCTATTGATGAGTTGTCATTATTGACACTTGATACCATATTCTATGTTTTCTAGATAATAATTCACTTGAATATTTGTAAAATTTATGACATTTTTTGTCAAAAAAATCAATATTTTCTTTCCAAGAATCTTTTACACTGATATACAATATCATATAATATAAATAGACACTTTGGATTTTTAATAAATTGACATTAATTAAAAAAATTATTTTATTCATCAATGAAGATTTTTTAGTGCTAATTTACATCAATATACCTTGTTTATATCATCACACACATCAACATGCACCAATTTAAATAACCTTGTCAATTTAATTTCTTTTAGAATATATATCTTCCAAATTATTGTTCCCTTTTGGAAAACATTAAGTTTATGAGTACGATAACATGTCATCTTAGTGGTTTCATATTCACATTCATGGATCACCAAATCATCCAAGGATATTTTGCTTTAGTGGAAAATATATTTATTCTATAACTTATTTTCGTCATCATAGGATAGAAAAGGCATGTTATCTTCTCCACTTATAAGGTATGGATTCCCTTTTATGTGATTTCACTACATGAAAATTGCACCATATTTTCGTATAATAGTACAATGATTCTTGGAAAACTTATTTTGTGTCTAAAGTCATAGAATTACATAATATTAACATATTATGAAACAAACCATCAAAAACCAAGATATATACCTTCTTTATATACTTTCCACCAATTTTTTACTACCAAGAGCTAATGATATTTAGGATTTAATTATTAATAAACCTTATGAAACCATACCTATTATATTTTTTACTATCATAAGATATTTATTTTCCTTCATATAGATAGTTCATACGATATTAAAAATTCATACTACAAATATATTTGTTACTTTTAAAGAAATATATTCACTAATTAAACTTCATTAGTTATTTTCTTGTTGATTCAATCAAGTGGATCCACATATTTTTTTGGTTATTATGCAAACCATTCCACTCGATATGATGGATACTCCTTATCTTACAAATCTAGAACCTATTTTGGGTTTTTATCTTGCTTGATGACTCCTTGATCTATTTTATACTACCATTTAATTTCACCCTTTACAAAATCATTAACAAACTTGATGATAAATACATGGTTGAGTATTCATACCCTTTACAATAAAAATAGTGCCCATCAAAAAAATTGAGAGTATTTAATTTCACTCGTCATTATTTCTCTTTTTCATTAAATTTCTTCATTTATATGGAATAAAAATTCTCTATATTACCCATATTTCTAATATAATAACACTTAATTAGAGTTTTATTCTCATATATTTTTATTTGTAAACTAGTAGTCTTTTGAGTCTCTCTAGAATCAATCATATTTATATGATATGTAGTTTTTTCTTTACATCAACCCCCAAAAAACTTTTCCTTAATTATAAAATATCTATTTTTATAGGAAATAATATATCTTTTTTTAGGATATTTATGTATCCCCTTTACCTTTCTTATATCTTTTCCAATCTAAATTCACAATTTTATTCTTGGAGACATAGTTTTTTCATTATCATCTATATTTTGCCTCATCTCAAAAACATATCCTTTGAGATTCTTGATTCATTTGACCCTTTATTTCATAGTATTAGTCAATACATAAAAAATTTGGCCATGATAATCCAAATTAAGATTGACCTCAATGAATTTATCTCATTTTATTAACTTCTCATATTTAAGATTTTCATTTTCTACTTTCAACTCATCTTTTTATTCTAATATTATTGCACATATAGATTGGAATCATGTATAATACGTTTTATTTTTTCAATTTATCTCTCCAAACAAATTTTTCTTCAAGTACAACATCTGAGTCCTCAATGAGCTGCATTGAACCTTTAATTCCATCCTATTCACCTTCACTTTCTTCCTCAGTTTTCAGTTTTCAAATGGAAACCAAGATAACTTCTTCACTAACGTTTTTAAAATATTCAATTCCCTCTATTTATAATTCTTCTGAACCATTTCTCTCTTTTTAAATCAAGTTTTTCTTCATAAGGATGATTTTATTTGATATTTTCTTTCCTTTCACAACTGTTGAAGATTTATTCATGGGTATTACATAATCATTATCATATTAAAACATATTGGTACACTTAGTAATTTAATTTCCCAAGTAAGAATTACATTTTTTTAAATGATTCAATATTTATTTTTTAAAGGAATGTGATGGTGAATCTTAGAGGATTGATATATTGAAGATTATATGTGATGATTATTGCACTAATATTCAAGAAAATGAGAACATTTTAGGAGTGACAGAAAATTCTATACAACAGTTAAAGGATTATAGAGGGCCTTAGGATTTTTTAATAAATCCCTAAGTTATTTTTGAGTTAAATTTATTTCCTACATAAAGGTAAATATATATTTGTATAGGCTATATAAAGGGTAATGAGAAAAATTGTGATATTTTGTAAATTTTGTAAAGTTGTGTAATGATAATACACAAAAGAGATGTTGTGTTAGGGTAACATGAAAATTCTACAGTCATGTAAAGGTAAATCAATGGTTAGAGAGAGGCTATAGGGATATACATAAAGTTTAATCCAAGTCTATGAGACCCATATAAGGGACATTTTTTTTATCAATTTTACTTAAAGGTATCACAAAATTTATGAGATATGCGTAAGGGTCACCAAGGTTCTGTGTAATGGTAAAAAGGTAAACAATGGAACTACTTAATGGTAATTTTAAACTATGTAAATTTGAACCACTATATGTATAAATAAATGATAATATTTTTAGAATTTTTATATTATGTATAATTCGAGATACAATAAAGTTGAATCTTATGTCATTTTTCAAGGATTCAAGAATCATGATTTATCTAAGTGTGTCATGTTTCTAGCTACAGGGGTTGCAACATCATGCTAAACGTGATGCTGAAAGATTTTGGAATCTAATACCACATTATAGGAGCTATGAAATTTAGATGAAACTACATCATGTTGATTATATATTTTCCATTATGAAAAGGCATACAAAAATGCTAAGATATTCTCCACGCTGCAAGAAGAAGTTTCATGTTGCAAACGGGAACTCTACCATGAATATGGATAATTTTTTAGAGTTTAAATATATGATATTAGTGGATAAAATGAATTACAAATAATTCAAATATCATGTGTATTTATTGACTGAGTCTTTAAATTAATTAAAAAAGAAACATATAGATTTTATGACCAAAGAAGGAGGAGGTCTTGTGGTGATTTTTAGAATATTAAAGATGAAATGATATCCAGAAATAAATGAGTTAACATTCATGAAAAATATGGTGAATATTAAATTTAATGTATTAAATAAAAAAATTGAAAAATATTAATATAAATCATAACACACTATGTGAGAAAATTGAGAACAGTGATCATGTGTATGTAGAGCTTACCATCTCCATGAACGGTGTAATCCATTTTCTATATAAAACTTTAATACATTACCATAAATGCATATATAATGAATATATATGATATTTATATCATGAATAAGATTCTTTATAATAATTAAATATGATCAAATTAAAAGGACCAAAATTACCGAACTAAAACATACAAGAAAAACAGAGAAATTATCACCTGAAAAAATGATTTTAACCATGAATCGTCAATAAATAGGTTATAAAAAACTATAAGTAAATAATATATGGTATGAAATATATGATTATTGTTATAAAATATATTTATAATAAAGCGGTATTTATTATATAGGATTTTTTAACACAAACGAAGGAATTTAAACAAGAGATAAGGGTTTCTCATCTCACAATTACTTATGTGATACATATATTGTATTCACCACTAACTCCTTTTTCAGGTGTGTATATAGTCCAATTTGATATGCTATAACATGAATATATTTTGTTTCATAAAATTTAATGTTTTATTTGAATCTATTTAATTCATGGGTCTTATTATTCAAAAGTCACCAATGTGGTAAGAGTTTATTTTACAATCTCAACATTATTCGAGATTGTTTTTTATTACATTTACCTTAGAATAATTATTTTATATTTGTATTTTAAAATCAATATATTTTATTATAAATTGGTCATTCATGAAATTTTTCAAGTAATATTATCATTTTTACACTATTTCATTCTTAAAATGATTGATATTTTTTTTTAATAAAATCTATCTTTATTTCTCTCTTCGATCGAAATACATTTTCATCAAAATCACTGATTTCTAAAAAAAATTTCAAAAAATTTTTTTAAAATTTTATGAATAATTTATTAAATATATTTTCAAAAATTTTAATTTTATAAAAAAAAATTGGGTAATGGATCTTTAATGGCATTTTTAAAACAATACTCGTTTAGAATTCACTAAAATGTGAAAAGAATATTTGTTTTAACGTGTACAGTGAGAATGAAATTTTACACCATCCTAACCAATTAATGTTTTAAATATTATTTTACAAGTTTTAAAATATTATTTTCCAAGAAAATTATTTTCAAAATGTTTTGTGAACTTTTTTTTAAAATATAATTTTCTAATTACAAAGGATATTTTACTTAATAATGTTTTAATGACATTTTTATGGTATTTCTATTCATAGAAGACATAAAACATTTATTGTTATTATGATACACTAGGGATATGTTGTACTGATATAATCAGTATTCTTTCTTTTTATGGGTGATGATTAGTTTGAATATGGATACACAACATTATTAACATTCATCATATTATTTCAGATGGTTTATGATTATGTTTATTTTATTGGGGTAAGTATTAACATTTCATATGTTATTTTTTCAATATAAATGTTTATATTGATTATGTTTCACCCCTTTCATTTAAGTAATTCATTCAATTTATTAAGTGATGGGTGGTTCCTCATAATAAATATCCCCTTGATGCATCGACATCTCTAATTAGACAAATCGGCTGTCCAATTGGGATGATTTTCAACCAACTTCACATAATATTTTTTTAATATGAAGGGGGAATTTCCCCTTTATTTTGTTGAAAAAAAACTGATCTATTTTTATTCTAGATAGAGGCATCCCATTACATGGTCACTGTAGACCCAGTGAGTACCTAGACCCTTTATAAAACTGGATGAGTTTCTACCAACATATTTAAATTATCTTATGAATGGTCTTGATAGTTTCAGATGTCCTGAATTGTGGATTTATTCATTATAAGATCGGTTATTTATTTCCATATGACTATCCAATTAGTTAGAAATCCATGGATAAGTTTCAAGAGAATGTGATTATTTATATATCTTTATTTGATTATCATTTATTTCTACCATATTATGATCCATTTATTGATTAAATGACATGTTTTTTAGTTATTTACCTTTCCCTATTTATTATGTTTTACTTTACTCAAGATACAAGCAAGTGTTTTTTGATTGATATGTATGGATATGCTAAGCGGAATAGTGCAATTCATAAAGAAAACACTTTGTGTGTTTTATGTTTAAAATATAATGTAAAGTTTAATAATGTATAGAGTTTACCAATATTAATTAACTATTAGGGCCTTTAGGATGTAATTCCTTGTATCTAATGTTAATTTAATAATATAAACACTGACTTTAAGTTCTTGGGGTCAGGTTCATTATAGTTGGTATGAGATAAAGTTTACTCAAAACCATGGAAAATGTATTTAGGAAAACATTGATTAGGTAACATAACCATATGATAGAAATTGAGTGTAATTATAGAAAAACTTCCTAAGGTATTGGTAAGATAGATATTGTATGGTTTTTTTCAAAATATAACCCTATCTAGATACTACAAGTGGATGTGGTTCTGGAAAATATGTAACTAGGGTTATAACTTCGAAAAATTCAAGTTGGGATTGACTTGATCCTTAACTGGTACACAACAACAAGCCTTACTATGCATCTAGTTTGACACTTCTAGGAGATATTCTTAGGGTAATTCACATTTTATTTACAAACCGTTATGATGGGTTTGAAAATATTTTTATGATTTGGAAACTTTCCCAATGAAACCATATTTATGATTATGAGATTATCCATGCATAAATTTTTCAATTTATACTAAGTGTTCCACTACTGTTGGGATTATATATTATGATACATAATGTTATGACTAATTTAATGTATGTAACTATTTATAAATAGAACCTAGTTGAAGGAATAGGAACCATGTCAATGCGTGTACGCCATGCATGGATTTACCTCTAGGAAAATATAATGAAGTTGGAGCTAGAGCTAAAACTGGAACTAAATAAATTATAACCATATTGGTATAGGTGACTCTAGTTATGAGAAATAAACTTTCTTGTATTTATAAGCTTGTTGATCCACTATAAAGTGTTAGAATGTTAGACTGCTTCATGTGTCATCAACCTCCATCATTCAATGGGACTAAAAATGTATCTATAGTTGAGCAATAGATATGTTTCTTAGAGAATATATCTCTCCCTTTGGGAATAAATGAAAGGGAGAAAGTTTTGATGGAAGTTTAACATATCTTAGGAGATGTGGATCAATAGTGGTTAATAATTCAAAACACTAAGTATAGAGAATAAATATAAAACATGTAATTGAAGGATTTTAAGGTACTTTTCCTGTAAAAGTATTTTTCTCAAAAGAAATGAGTGGATATGGGGAGACAATTCCTAAATCAAAGACAAAAGGAAGATTAAAATGTTTCTAAGTATGAATCAAACTTTACAAGTATCTAAATTCATTCTATAGACAACATAGATAATTCAAATAGAAATATTGATTTTTTATTTGAAGGGAACTAGTCTCCCAAACTTTATCATCATATAAGGACATAAAATCATGTGGTATAAAGATGGAGATATAATTCTCCATGTATTATGGATTTTAAGGGAAGAAAGATAAGAATATGATGCTATAGAAAAATAAAAATAAATGGAATAAGAGAAAGAAGTACTTTCCCCATGTGATAATTTTGGAAAGAAACATTTTGGTACTTTCTTGATGAGAATGGGATTTTTCTATATGTATGGAGAGAAAGGATGGAATGCTCTTCATTTAAAGGGAAATAAATAATTTTATAATGTTTAATACCTTAAATGTAAGGATATATGGCACTACGTAAATAAAAACCCAAGAATCAAGGTTAAGGGTATAATGTCAAGCTTATGATATCGATATAGCTGAAGTGGAAGGATTATAGTAGTTGCATTTGGATATAAGAAATATGTTTTAGAAGTATTTTAACAATTATATTATTGTTTAAATAATAATAAAATTTATAATCATTGTACTATAGCACCATTTATTAAAGTAACCAAAAGCATATGATGAATAGTGCAGATAATGAAGAAAAGTGATTTCATGAGGAGGTTGATCTTTTTGAAAACACATGATTATGTAAGATAACCCTTAATATGTGCTTAATGTTTAGATAATAATGATATTAGAATTATTATAGATAGTATTTGTGACATTGAATTTGTTTAGTTATTTTATGGTTTATGTTATATTTTCTGTAATTCACTACATGTTTGGATTTATGGAATATATTCAACAACCTGATATTTAATTTTTAAAATCATTCATGTTTTCATTAATTTTTTATGGTGATAAAGTTATTGATGTATTTTGAATGTGACAGTAAGAGAAAAATTATATTCTATGGGGAATATAATGTTGATTTAGTTGACATCCTTCAAAATTTTTGAACTTTAAATTTGGAAAGACATATTTTGGATAAGGCTTATGGTTAACTATATAATGAATGGATTACATTGAACTTTAGGTGTTACCAGATAACCTTTTCTAACCATTTAGGTTTTGTAAAATATCTAGATATCGAAGGAATAACATGTCATTATCATGATCTTTTAAATGTGCTTCAGGTATAAGGATTCATTTTGGATATTCATTTCTTAGAGTATGAAATGAAGTGGGGGTTTATTGAAGCACAACCAACAGATGAAATTGTTATTATAAAATATAAATATATCAAGTAAGTGTATTTTCATATGTTATTAGTCAACATCGTAAAGGAATTTCTCAAATCCAAAAAATTGATCTTGAAAAAAATGTTATCTTAGTACATTCATTTTTGAGGAATCAAATGGTCCCTCAACTCATAATAGGTTTTTGGGTTTTTGAATTTACCTTAATAATTAAATTTCTTGTTATCAATTACCTATATCACCTGCTATAATTATTTAGGAAATATGATTTTCTTCCATTTCTATATATTCGCTTCCCACCTATGTTCTCCTACTTGGAAACCTATTCATGTGATTATTTTAGATAACCTTCAAAATTACATTACTCTATTATCAAGAGGATGTTCTATTAACCCTTATCGTGATATGGGATTTCAAAAATGGCATTTTTAAATGTCAACCCTTGATTATTGAGTTCATTATTAAATTGTTAGGATGCAATTTTTTTAAACGAGTAGAATGTAACACCCAAAGATTTTAAAATAGGAACCTCATTTTCAATAGATTATATGAAATGAAATGAAAATATTATAAGATAATTTAACACAACAATAATTTATCATATATTTATTTTTAAATAACTTCCATCACTCTAATAGCTTGTAATTCACACAACTCCGAGTTTGAATGAAATGAAGTACTCTATTAAAATATTATTATTAAAACATAACCATTATAACCTACCCATTAATATGGAGAGTATAAATATTAATAACTAAATTATAAAAATTATATGGTTAAAACATGTACAATACAAATTCAATGGTTATATTTTTATTAGAAATAAAATAAGAACCATTTGAAATAAAAAAGAAATTTTTTCTGAAAAAACAAACTGTATTTATTCAAAGAAAACGGTTTCATCGCTTCTTGGGAACTTATGATAAAATTTATTTTTGAAAAATTTAGAAAACTTATTTGATAAAATGAAATTAATTTTGATATCATAATAATAAAATTATCTTTGTTTTAATTTTTTTAATTTTTTTAAAAGTTTCATTTAGCAATGAATATTGAAAAATACTGATTTTTATTTATAATTTCCTTTTCGTTTAAATTATTTACAAAGATAAATTATATATTAAATTGGTTTTGAAGTAAAATTAGTACAATTATATTATAATAAATTCAATTTTGGTTATTGGAATCTATTTACTATTGATTTTTTATTTTAAAACCTTCTATAATTATGAGAATTTCTTCATTAAAAACTATCTTTTTTGTCATGTATATAGGTTTAATTTTAAACTGAATTCTACCACTTCTATTAACTTAATTTGTAAAAATGGATTATATATTTCTAATAATAATAATATATATTATATAATAAGTTAAACTTAATTTTTGACCAAAATTAATAGTAAACATTGTAAAAAATAATTACTGTGGTTAAGGAAAAAATGAGTTTATCAAGGCTTAAATTAAGAAGATAATGGTTAAAATAACCTAAAACTTACAGAAACCCTATTTTATAGATATATTTGGACCCTATAGTATTTAATGTTTGATAATGACTCGTTTTATAGGCTTTTGGAAAGATAAAAACATGGGTATCACTTTATCTTTTCCAAAATTCCACATTTGTCCTCTCCCCCACTTATAAAAACCACCCCTATCCTCCCCACCTCACACTTCCAAAAACAATTTTTTTTGGAAAAGAAATACCCAAATAACTTAATTAATTAATTAAACACATACAATAGGAATTATTTTTATTATTAATACCTCCTATGAATTCATTAATGATAAACCTAAATAGAATCTATGAAAAAAGGGTAAATTTATTAAACCTATGCATTTTTTTATTTCTTCTTACACCTCATTAAAACACTTATTAAAAATAAAAATATAATAATAATATTAACACATATATACTGAGATGTTATTATGTTAATTTAATAACCCATATCCTTCTACAATTCCATAAAATGGGAAACGAAATCGTCAATTGTGTATATGATAGACTACCACCTCCCAAACCGGTGTAATTTGTTTTCCATCACCATATTTCCATGATGGATATAATAATGAATTTAACTTATGTATAAGATATATATGAAATTATTAGACTTATATAATAATAATATCACATATACATTCTTACTTTACATTCCATGGTGGATATGATAATGTCGCCTCTGTGTACGACGGATTACCGCCTCGCAAAGCTGTGTGATGCATTTTTCGCTTAAGCTTTGCATGGAAGGTAGTTTGGTTAAAATTAAAAAACAATATTTTATATTTATTACATAACCATAATTATTTAAATGTAATATCAGGTATAACTACTTAACTTTAAATCCATTTTAAAACAATAATGTCGCTCATGCGTACGTGTGGACTACCCCCTCCACAGAGTGATGTGCAAGGTTTTAATTTTTTTACATGGATGGAAATAAGGATGTATTTGATTAATATAAATGATATATATGAAATAATTATTATTATTTAAATATTATTTAATACTTATTTCCTTTTTTTATCATCCTAGAAAAATGGAAACAACATTCATGCATACGTACGACCAACCGTCTCCATGAACCTCGTAATCCATTTTATATCTCTAAATTTGATAAATTAATATAAAAACTAATAAAATGAATATATATGATACTTATATAATTTTTAACACTATTTATATTATTTAACAATGATATAATTAAAAGGAACAAAATTATCAAAATAAAATATACATGAAAAACTAATCAATTATCACGTCAAACTGTGATTTTAATAAAGAATTGATAATAAAAGGGTGATAAAAGACTATAAATAAATCATATATGGTATAAAATATATAATTATGTTTATTTAATAGATTTATAATAAACATATATTTATTATATAGGATTTTTTAACACATACGAAGGAAGTTGAACCTGAGGGAAGGGTTTCTCATCTCAGTTTCACTTCCGTGAGACATACACCATATTCACAACTTATTCCTTTATATGGTGTATATACTTCCCCTTTTGATATGTTATATAATGAATATATTTATTTTAATGGTATTTGAAGTTTCATTTGAATTTTTTTTTCATGGTGCTTTTAATTCAAATGTTACCAAACTAGTAAGGGTTTATTTCACAATCTCACCATTATTCAAGATTGTTTTTTATTAAGTTTCCCTTGGAGGAAATATTTGATATTTATATATTAAAATAAATATATTTTTTCCTAATTTGGTTATTTATAAACTTTTCCTATAATATTATTATTTTTCCTCTATTTTTTACTTAAAATTATTGAGAAAATATTTTTAATAAAATATGACTTTATTTCTCTCTTCGATTGAAAATCCTTTATCACAAAAAATATATGTTGTATAAAAATGTTTCTGAAAATATTTCAAACCTTATATAAATTATTTGTTAATGATATTTTTACATATTTTTTATTTATAAAAAAATTGAAACTAATCTTCAAGTCATTTTCAAAACAAGGCTCATTTTACCTTTACCGAAAATTTGAATGGAATATTTATTTTAACATGTGAAAAATGAATAGAATTTTCCACCATCATGACCGATCAATATTGTAAAGATTATTTTATATGTTTTAAAATTTTAGTTTCAAATAATTATTTGAAAAATATTTTTTTAACTTTTTTTAAGGTGATTTTGAAACTACAAAGGATATCTTCCTCAACAATGTTTTAATGAAATTTTTATGATATTTCTATTCATTGACAACATCAACCCTTTATTGTACTTAATATCCATTAGAAATAAGTTGTATTTATATCATACTATTTGTTTATTTTGATGGTTTATGATTAATTTGACTAAGGATGTACAATTTTATTACCATTCACCATATTATTCTGGATGGTTTATGATTATGTTTGTTTGAATGGGGTAAGTATTAACTTTCCATATGTTATTTTTTACAATAAAAATTTTTATGTTAATTATGTTTCACCCCATTAAAATCATGAATGCATTGGACTTAGTAAGATATGGGTGGGTTATATTTATATATTTCTCCTTAAAGCATCGACATGTCTCATTAGACAAATCAGTTAGAAAAATTAGATAGGCTTTTGTGATTAATATGAATGGATATTCTAAGGGTAATAATGGCATTCACTAATAAATCACATTTTGTTTTTTATTCTTAAAATATAATTTGAATTTAAAATATGTTTCTAGTTAACCAAGACTGCTAAAATATTAAGTTCTTTGAGATTAAATTCCATGTATCTAATACCAATATAAAAGAATAGGCACTAGCTCTGGGTTACTGGGGTCAGGGTCATTATAATAATGGTTTCAAAATATTTACACCTCTAAATATTATGGATGGGTCTATATCTAACTACCAAAATTTATAGCATGAATGACCTTAAGAAAATATATATGATTGACTCATTAAATTATAATCATAGCCACCATAGAAAAATCCAGAATTCATGTGCCTAATTTGTGGAATGAATATAAACCAATAATCCAGAATTCATGTGCCTATTTTATGGTATGAATAACCTTATGTTTTAGTGTAAGCATATTCCGATAATGTTCATTTATACATACATTATTTAAAACTCACTACATTGTAAAAAAAATATTTTGATATTTTATTATTATGGTGTGATGTATACTTTTATAATTAACTAAAATTTACAAAGAAATCAACATGGATCACTCATAAATTTCACAAAAAAAATAAACTATAATTAATATCCTTGTATAGAATATACTACAATATAATAAATACCTTATTGTGCTGTGATTTTTTCTTCCTAGGGAAAAACCTTTCAAAATTATTCTTATATTCATGAAACTCAAATGAAAATTTCAATACTACTGATTTTATGGGTATTTTGAAGTATTTACACCTACTCTTGAAAATAAACCCAACAAAAAATCCATAAAAAGATTTTTTTTTTAAACATTAAATTATACTTTATCCTATTAAGGATCATATTTCTTCCCTAAATTCATTACCCCATTACCCAGACTTCTATTGGTTGATTTTTATTGGGTTTTTAGCCTTAAGAAAACTAATATCTTTAATATTCAAGAGTTTTAACATCAAATAAAATATATTTTTTATCTAATAATTTCCTCTTCCATTTATTTTTAATTATTTCACGAAAACACTACCATGGGGATAATGATTATGTATTGTGATTTTTAAAAAATGATTTAGGAATTTTGATGTTGGCCATTGGTTAATCCTTTGGGATGTTAAATCCTATCAGAAATGTGTTTTCTTCATCTTTGTTGGCACATATAGGGTGGATCAATGGTATTCATTCCTCATGTTATGGTTGTAAATTTTTATGTGTATAGATGAAATGTTTTCAAATAAATTATTTAAAATTATTATATTGATTTATAAATTATTTTTTAGAAGTAATTTGAAAAAAACTATAGTAATTAAAATTGGGTTTTTCTATAAAAGGGGAATTTGGTTTTTGTGATTTATTACTAGAATTTATATTTCTCCTTAATTATTTTTTTAAAATTTGGTTTTTTATAAATGTGAATTTTGAATTACATGGAGAGTTTTTCTTGGAATTGTTAAATATTGATTTTATTTAAGGATGGTTTGGATATAAAATTATTATGAAATAATTTAAGAGTATATAAATGAGTTTCACAGTTCTTTCATGAGGTTGAGAGATTGAATGTTTAGATAGAGGTATTAAGGTCCAATCCAGAATTCCTTTGGATTCATTTATAGAGAGAGGGGTTTAAATTCATTCCTTGATTGGGTGATGACTTGCTTCAGCTACATTTATTTATGATCACTTGGAATGTTTGTTATTTTATTATGATCTTTTTTCTTATAGAATTAAATAAATTGATTTTGATCTGTTATTATGAGATGATTTAGTTTCTTGTGGGTTTATGGGTGAAGATTGTTTTATATATAAGTGGATATATCTTGACAACATCATGAATTATTATAAATAATTTTATTTAAATTTGTTAAAATTATTTTTTTCAAATATTATGTATTTTTTCTAATGGAATGAGAATAGATTTTATTGAATCTTGAAAAAAATCATATTTAAATTGTATATACTAGAGAAATGAAGGGACTAACATGAGAAAAACATATTGACTAATGTTTTATTCACCCCAACATGAATATATTTGGAAAGTATATGGACAATATTTATCATGGTGTATGTAAAGGAAAAGTAATAGGATTGAAAGAGTTTGTATTTTAATAAAATAGGGGGTGAATTTTATTTTATAAAATAAAAATTTCAATTTTAACAAAATCTTATAAGACAATAATAAGACATACTTTTGTATTACTATAATTTATATTAAAAGAGTAATAAAAGTTTAGAAAAAACTATATAAGAATTTTCTTAACAAATGAACAGTGGAAAAAACTTGTAAAAACAAGTAATAAAAATATTATATAAAGTAAGTAATAAAATATTAAATAAAATTTTATATAATGTGATTTCTACACTTTATCCTAAAGTGTTAAGGAAGTCTTAACCAGACTCAAGGTATCCACAGTATTCACCCTACCACAATGGTCTATCTCTTCTAACCAACAAATTCATCAATACAAAGATCAAATAATCCTATATTTATTTATCTCTAGGAACCCTTGATCAGAATATTGAAATAACCTCTATATTCCTTCACAATGGAATCGCTCTATCACACCAGATTGGACATAGGAAATTTTAAACACAAAATTTCTTAAGGCATTTTCAAAATTAATCCTTACATTGATGATTTAAGAAAACAACACTCTAAAAGTTAAATAGAGATCACTTGAGTAAAAATATATTACCAAAGCATCACAGAAACTGTAGATAGTCATAGATGTAAAAATATCCCTCCGTATAAAATTAATCTTTATTTATAGGTTCACTCCTAGTGGTCATATTTTTCATATCTCACAGGTGGTTACAATGGAATCAGATGAACTTTATCTTCACTTGTAAAGTTTTGTACATCATCTTTTTCCTATATACATCTTGATATTGAACAATTCAAATTAATATTGGTTTCATCTGGTAGAAAAAAAATAGTTTTTTGGTGGAATTTATATAGTCAGTCCATCCAGTGGGCTTTATAAAAGTTCATCTAGAAAGTATTTCTACCACTATTGGATAATGTTTGTCTAGTAGACTTTATAAAACATCATCTAATGAGATTAATTATAATTTTTTTATTAGATATTATAAACCTATGTTTAGTGAAAAACAATTATGTCCATTCTATGTACAAATTAAATTTCCATCTAGTAAGAAATTTTCATCTAATATTCTCTATTAATAAATTTTTAAGAAACTTTTGTCTATTTTAAAGGTTATTCTCTTTCTAGTAAAATAGTTAAATCTTATATAAATACATTATAATAACTTGTTATGTAAAAAAGTTATAAAATTATAAACTATAAAAAAGTGTATTTGTATTTTCAAAAATAATTTAATAATATGTTTAAAGAATACATATGACTCAATAATATCCCCCTTTTTGAAAAACAAAAACACAACTATTAAAAGAGAAAAAAAACTAAGGTTAAAATTCAATAAATAAACTTAACCTCCATGTATTACCTAATATCACCATTTATTTATGTCTTCCTCTTTTTACAAAATATTTTAATAACTTTCGCCTCCTTTTTTCAAGAGTTAAGTTTTTCTTCCCTTTCTACCCATTTGTAGTTTTTAAAAAGTAACACATAAAGTATAAATCATTACCTGAAATGTTAGTAAAATTAATCTACATGAAATAGTTTATCTGAAATTAATATAATTCATTCAAAAAATTAGGAAATATATCTATCCAAAAAATATACAAAGGCATTTATCCAAGGAAATATGAAAAAAAATCCATCCAAAATGTAATGAGGAATAAAATTTATCTGCAATATATATCTAAAAAGATTTTTTTTTTTTATTGCTACAATAACTTTCAAGAGTTTAAAAAGAATATGAATATTTCTTTCAAGGTTTCTTCACTATTACTTTCATCTTATTGAAATATTAAAAAAAATTCATCCCCAAAAACAACAATGTTAATTCTTCCAACTTCTTATATCATAACTCCAATATTCTTACCATCATTCTCATATTTCTCTGGGTCAGAAACAATTCTATTCAACTTTGTAACCTCTTATTCCAAATATTATATCTTCTTAACTTGTTTGTTAATATCATAATATTGTTTCATTGCATGATATTTTATATTATCAACTTCATTTAAAGTTTAAAAAACTTTAGAATTGGTGGACCTTTAAAATTTTAAAACGAAATTTGTATCTTTATTATCGCATCAACTTGATCATAAAAATATTTGATATCCCATTTGGTATTTTTTATCTAATTGATAACATCCTTCAGCATTATTGAATACACTTTTTTACCTTTTAAGTCTTTAAACTCAACCTAATTATAAATAAAAATATATTTAAGATTCCTTAAGGAACTTGGGTTTTCAAACAAATCAATTTTTCCTTTAATATATTTCAACCTTACTAGTATATCTCAAAATATTTTCATGATTCCATCAAGATAATTGATTACTTATTTCATTTAATTCATTTTTATCTCTATTCACTCGATGCTTAATATTTTGTAGGAATTTATAAAATATGAGGAAACATCTGGAGTGGACAAAGTAGTAGGTATAGTGGGTTGGGGATCCTTTCATATTTAAAAATATTGATATTGTGAGATCTCCATAACATCAAATAATTTATCAGACTCATATTTTATAATATTTTTTTCTAATAATGTTGATATGTTTTTTATGATTCTTTACCTTTTGATTCAATAATATGAACATATTTTTGTGATTGATTTGATAGGTAATTTTATGTCTTAGAAGAAATTTATTCAATATATAATGATTTCTTAAACTCTCTAGAAAACACATAATTTATTATTAGTTGGATATCTCTTTATTTTTCAAGAAATTTTTCAAGTTGAGTTTGAGCATTACTGGGATGAATTTTATTAACAACTATTTATTTTCCATTTTTTCTTTTGAATGTAAAAAACTTGAGTTAATTCATGAGATGATTTTCCTTTTGGTTAAACATACTAAGATTGTTCCAATTGAATGGTCATATTATGAAGGGATTGAGAATCTTTTCATTGGTTTCTATTTCAACTCTTAACTAGATTTTTTCATTCCCCTTTAAGAAATATTAGGACATGTTTTTTTTCTTTCTTCTTCAACCTTCCACTTTTATTTTCCTCTTCTATCTATTTTTTGAAATTTTTCTCCTTAATATCAAAATAATCTACTTTATCTTGTCCAAATGATGTACTATGGTTCATATTCTCACCCTTCTTATTAATAAAATCTTGAAAATATTCATATGAAATTGTTTTGGCCTTATTTCTTGGCATATGTGATGACTTGTCACCAGATTTAATTTTTTACAAAACATTTTCCTTAAGTTTTTTATTATAATCAATAGATATAACTTTGATGGTTTTATCAATAAACTTATTTAAGAAAGAAACATAAATAATTCTCATATTTTTCGTAGTTTATTTTCCAAAATAAGATGTTATTTCCCTTAATGGAGTGGCCGTATTTTTTATCTTTTAAGCCTCCATAAAGTTAACCAAAAATTTATTTATAAAACATGGGTATGATATAATTTTAAACTTTAGAGATTCATCATTAACAACCTCTACGAAACTGAACTTGAACATCACAAGATTAAACTTTCCCATATTGTATAAGAAATACAACACATAAATATCATGAAATTTCAAAGTATATCTATCCCATTTCCTTGATATAAGATAATTTTGAATCCATAGGTAAATGATTCTTTCATATAGAGATAAATGAGAAGCTTTCCAAATATTTTTATAAGAAGAAAAAAAAGAGTATTCATATTATTAATTTATAAAGATTCCTGGTCTCTTAAAAAATTTATGTTATACAAGGTTAGCTTTACTTTAAATGGAATATCAAAAAACTTATCCACTTACTTGATATTCAGTTTATATTAATTTCAAAAAAAACTTAAGGAAACATTTTTTATTTAATCAACTTCACTAAATTCGAATGAGGTGCAAGAGTCACAAAATATCTCATGAAAGTGTAAATAAAATTTATCTTTGGAAATATTAAGAGATTCACAACCTTTAAAAATTATTACAAACTTCATCAAATAATCAAATTGTTCAAAACATTTTCTTTCAATCATTATTTTCTTAACAATCATTCTACTTATAAAAACTTCTCGATGAAATTCTTCTGATCCAAATATTTTTTATGGAAAAAAACAAACCAAAAATATAAGGGTTGGTTTCATCAAGTTTCAAATGAACTATTTCCACAACAGTATATTATTTTTATTAAAAACCATATATACCTTACTAGTTTTAAAATAACTAAGAAAAATCCCATTATCAAATTTTGTAGAAAATTTATAAAAATTATCTTTATTATCCAAAAATTAATACATTCCATCTAAAAAATTGAAGTAGTAATTTTTTTTATTTCTTCTTTCCCACATCTCATAAAGATTTTTATTAATAAAATGTCTAAGTGAAACTATATTTTACTATAATAGAAAAAACTAATTATTTTAGGCCAAAAAATTTTATATTTTGACACTTCACTCGACATGTTTCTATAAATATCCTAAAGAAATTTATTTATTATTTTAACTATATCATTTTTTTTGAGCTGTTATATGATATGATAAGTAATGTAAGATAATTTTTTACTATAAAATATTTAAAAATAATAATTTAAAAATTATCCAGCATAGTAACTATGAATAGTTACCAAAGGTATACTTTTCTCACTTTTAACATGGCATAAAAAATTTTAAAATAGAAAAAGTATTCTATCTTTTTCCTTAGAACATAGAACCAGATATATCTACTATAGTCATTTACAAAGATATATTCATAGTATTTTCTACCAATACTTCCAGTTTTCATTAGACCAAATAAATTCAAATTCACTAACAGCAAATCATTAGAATTTTAAACTTCACTTATATATTTAAAACTTGAATAATATTGATTTATAAATTTATGAGGATCACAAACTTTAGAAAAGTTAAGCCTAAGCACTAGAAAATCAAGAACTGTACTTTTCTTAGAAATTTTGGATAAAATTCTAACATTACAGTGTTCTGACCATCTATTATATGGCCAATATTAGTTTTCTATTACACTAAGGCAAGGTAGATATTGGATTCTAGGTTTTTCTAAGTTTAAAGGGAATATTTTAGCATGCATATACTATATATTTCTCTTTGGGTTTTATCTAAAAAATCAATGTTTCCACATTTCATCTTTATAATATTCTGAAAAAAAAATATAGTCATGTGTCGAGAACATCCACTATCCATGTACCATATATATTTATTGTTCATATGTTGATTTTATCACTGAAATATAAAATTTAATCTTTATGTTCCCAAATTTCATGCGTCCAAAATTGTTAGTAAATAAAACATTAGGAGTCCCTATCTATTCAACTATTTTATGTTTTATAGCTTCCAATTCATTGAAAATGTAAGATTTATAAAAGAAAAGGGATAACACCTTACTTAGAGAACATTTTTTCTTCTAGTTTTCACATCTATGAAATTTCTTATAGATGGGGGTACTTTTATGAATAAATTAGTTGTTTTGAAAATTTATTTTTTATTTTTTAAAACCAATCCTAGATATATTTATATTTGGTCTCATTTATCTATAAATGTTATCCAAATTTTCCTTTCCAGAGGTAAAATTTGATAGTAATTTTTAAAAAATAAAAAATTAAGAGATTAGTTTTATGACTAAATTATTTTCTTCATTATATGAGGTATAATTAGATTTATTATCTAAATTAGAAGATAGATTTGAAATTTTTGTGGAGATTATTGAAAATTTGAAGTTTTATTTGGTAAGATCTACCTTATATTTTTCAAATATTTTTGAAACATTATCTTTTTCTAACAAAGTATCATATATAGATATTTTCATGAAACATGGTAAAGTATCCTAATCATTAGATGTAATATATTTTTCTTCCTTAGAAGAATTATAACATTCATTATCTGAATCTATATAATTTTCATTTAAACTTTAATTGGTTAAGTTTTCAGTGGATACTATATCCATCAAGAATGATTAATCTTAAAAATTATAACATAAAACCTGATAATTTTATATTCAACACTAATGTAGTATAATGAAATATATATAGAACTATCCCCTCTAATTTCACTCCAAATTTCAAAAAATCTTAGTCTTTTCTTATTTTTGTTCTTATATAACTTCTTAGAATTTATACCATTATTATATTTCTTCTTAAATATAGAAAAATATGGTCTGATATAACCCATATTTTTTCATTTAAAGTATATAATTTCTAAAGTTTCTATTTTATCACATATTCATTTGATATTATTTTTGTAATTATATTGAAATCCTTTTTCCAACTATTCTTTTCATTATTTTGGATATATTAGAAAGTTCATTTTCGATTTCATTAGATGAACTACTTTTTGTCTCAAACATCATATTCTTCTTTTTATAATATTTAATAACTTTTTCAATTGATCTGGATTTCTTAAATGTTATAAATATAGAGAAAAAGTAACCCTATTACTATTTTTATCTTTCTTGCCTTCTCTTTTCATTCTATCCTCTTATTTAATTAGAGTTATAATAACATCATCCAAACTAAGTTTATTAAGATACTTGGTATCATAAAGATCTTTTCTCTTATATTCCCATTAATTGGGCATGATATCAATGATTTTCTCAATCAATTTCTCATCATTTAAGTCTTTATTTCCAATAGATTGTAGACTATTAAAAATTTCCATAAATCTTGGATGCATCAATGAAATATATAATTTAGGTAATGAATTAAAATCGCTATAATCTATACAAATCAAAGCTCCTCTTGTTTTAAAAACTTTGGTAGTCCGAAATTAAGTAACCTCAAGTTTCTTCTAAGTATTATTTTTAGTTTTACAAAATTAAATCTACACATAAATATTATTATTTAGAGAATTTAGTAGAGTATTTCTAACTTGATGGTTAATTTGATATTCCAACTATTATTCTCTTGTAAAAATAGTAATTTCTATATTCATAATTTGATAATTTCCATTCAACATGATAAAATTTTCAACTCTAGTATTTATAAAAAGCATCTTCATGCAATCTATCCAGTATTCATAATAAAAATCATTAAATATATGTGATTTACTTGGATTTAAATTTTATAATGTCCCAATCAAAACCTTCCATTATATAAAATTAAAATACTATTTTTTATAAAAACATGTTAGTGTATCGACTTATAAATGTAGAAACCTACTATGATACTAAATGTAGTATCCAGAGAGTATTTTTTTACTACAATAGGGGTGAATCTGAGTTTATATAATAAAACTTACCAGTTTTTCAAAATCTTATAAGAAATTAATTGGGAAATGTTTTATATTGATATACTTCATATTATCAAAGTGTAGATAAGTTTATAAAAAAATAAATAATAATTTTCTAAACAAATGCATAGAGGAAAAAGAACTTGTAAAAATAAGTAAAAAAATATTATAAAAATAAGAAGATTTTACATAAATATTTATATAAGAACATTCCACACTTTATCTTTAAGTGTTATGAAAGTTCTAATCGGAATCAAGGTGTCCATAGTATTCACTTTACGTTAAAGTTGTGTGTTAATTAACTAAGAAAGTCCTCAATGAAAAGATCATAAAATCCTTTATTTACTTAGCCCAAGGAACACTTGATTATAAGATTATAATATCCATTGTCTTCCTTGATAATAGAATATATTGATCACACCATATCAAACACAAAAAATTAAAAACACAATATTTTTTAAGAAAATTATAAATTTAATCCTCACATAGATTTCTTAAGGAAAAGCCTCTCTAAAAGTAACAATGGATTGAACACAAGTAACAATCCATTATAAAATATTCACAACAACTTTAAATAGTTAGGGACAAAAAACTCTCCCACCACCTTAAATTAATCTTAATTTATAGGTCCACTCCAAATGTTCATATTCCATATATCTCATATGTGGTTATAATAGAATAGGAAAAACTTCATCTTTACTTGTAAAGTTTATTAATTCATGTCTAGTAGTGATCTTGATATACCAACATTAAAATTCTTGCTGGTCTCTTTTGACAGAATAAAAAATCTTTATATTGTGGAATGTATGTAGTTCTTACATCCAGTTGTCTTTATAAAATTTTATAAGAAAAGAATATCTGACTTGATATACCACCATTACAATTATAGACTTTATAAACCTATATCCTATGAACTTTGTGTATTTCATCTTGATTTAAAAAGCACATGCCCATCCGGTAAGGTAGTTCTGTTCGAAATCCTTCATCTGGAAATCCGTTATAAAGTTATATCCATAGGAAATGTTATTATTCATTCTTAAACATAGTTAAATTTTATAAAAAACATTCTAATAACTTGGTAAGTAAAAAATATATTAAATTATAAAATTTTAAAGAAGTGGATTGTTATTTTTAATACTAAGGTTATAAAGTTTTTAAATAATACTTTCAATTCAATAAAAGTTTCATTATCTATATATAATACATCATATATACTCTAGTGTAATTGTTAATGAGGGCACTATATGGGTGATTTTTCATATATGTTCTCACGTCCTAACCAATCAGTAATTGAACTCCCAAAACTCACCTCTAGTAGTCTAGGGGATGGAAATTAATATTGAGGTATCCACAAAAAAAATTATTGGAATAATTATCTTTAAATACAACTTTAATTTTGATAAAATTCAATATAATGCACCATGGTATAAATGAATAATCAAAAATATAAGTTCAATAATTTATATATAACAGTAATCACCAAAATACAATATATTGTATCCAAATAAATCTCTAAATAAAAATAACATATCTTGAACCATTTTATTGAAATCTAAATCGTAATCTAAATAGTACCAATATGGCCACCTAGATAAAGACTCCAATAAATAAGATATCATATCTATCATTGATCTCAGGCATCCAATATCATCCACCAGCAATACTAGCTGATCTATATGAGAATAAGAGTGGAATTTTCAGAAGTACACATACAGGGATGAGCAATAATACATTGTATTTTCATCCTAAGTAGTGAGTCAGCTTCCATAAACCACCTATGTTTATGTGAATCGTTAATATATAAATTATAAATAAAACTAAAAACCTCAACACACATCATTAATAATCAAATTAATGTCCATGATTCATTTCATATCAAGGTTACACATATCTCACCTCAATTATACTTTTTAAATAATAATTTATTTATATAAATGTGTACTCACACTTCATAATATCATAATAAAATGGGCCTCCATGAACTAATTTCATAGAGAATTCACTAAAAACACAAGACCTCATCTCATGCATCTGTCTATACCTCAATTACCCATAGAGTTATAATAGTCATAACACTCTAACCATCCATAGAATCATGAAAATATTGCTTCAATGGATGTTCGAACTCATTTTCCCTATATGTGGATAGTATTCATATAAAATAAAAAACATAATATAGTATTATGATATCATATTTTACATCCCATTATAAGTCACACATTCAATGAATCAGCGATGATGAACCAATTTATTATATCATAAAAACACCTTTATATATAGTCTACCACAAACTTAGAGTTATGGGTGGTAAAGGAATAAATACCAGGTGTATCATCATTCACCTTGATCCCAGAACAATGGGATAGAGAAAGTTTAAAGACTTGGTTGAATCATCATTTACCTCAAACCCAGTAAAGTGGGTTAGAATGATAATAAATACTTTAAAACCAAGATTTAATAAAAATTCAGTGTTATTTATAAGTTATCCCAAAAAAATCAGTTTTCATTGTAATATTAATATCTATATCATAAAATCATGTTCACACTATCATAATTTATTCATAATATCTTAAATAGAATATCATTCTGTCATTAGAATATATATATCATCAATAATATTTATCAACATATTCAAATAAAGTTCAAGTTTTCATTC
The DNA here is from genome assembly GCA_963277665.1 of Viscum album. Taxonomy (NCBI): domain Eukaryota; kingdom Viridiplantae; phylum Streptophyta; class Magnoliopsida; order Santalales; family Viscaceae; genus Viscum; species Viscum album. Next base: position 1,463,365,397 of record OY728156.1, on the reverse strand, counting down.
TACATATTATTTATACAATATCTCATGTTTTCATTCCATAACATTGTCACATGATGTTTAAACCATTAATAAAGAGTCTCAATAGATCATATATAAAATTTAACATCATTCAATTATTCAAAAAGAATAAAATTATCTTTTATAATGTAAATCATATATATTCTATCATAATGTATCTTCTTTATTCATTTCATATTAATATTGAAATACATGATATACAAGTGAATTATACATCGCTTTATTTTGAGTTACACTTTAATATCACAAAATATTGATCATGTCATGTTTAATGATTATTATCATCCTTGAAAGTAAATCATATAATTTATGAGTAATCCATGTCATAAGAGTATTATTATATTATCTAAAAGTGTTCTACAACATATCTAGGTAGTCCAAGACATTAAAACATCCATAAGTGATTTCTTAATTATATAATGAATAATTTCATTATTTCCTGTCAATAATAAATTATACCATTATAAATAGATTGTATCATCATTGTGATAAATCAAATCCAACTTTGTCCAAAATCCATGTCACCGATGGAAGTGTTTCAATGAAGTATAGAAAATTAATAAGTCAACACGAACTCAAGAGTTTTCTTTGATATAAAATTATCAAATTAGACTAAAATTTAAATAAAATGGTCCAAATAGTGTTCCATTATGTTTAAGAGGGAAAAAAGATGAATAAAATTTTTTTGTTCCCAATATGTGATTTTCCTAAACCCCCGCATTCCATGGAGGTTTTTGAAAAAATATGGGGTTCCATGTGGAACTCAAACAATACTCTTAAGTTTCCTTAGTTTTTAACTTTTCCATGCTTCTACTATGGACAAATTTAGCCATTTGATTAATGATTGGATGGAATTTTCCATCATGACTCAACTCAAATTGATTCATGTCCTCATGTGGTGATGTGGACACATGGGTTTTTTACCAATCAATCTAATCAAATAACCCCAATCAATGTGGTTTGATACCTCCACATAGAAATTTATCCAATTATAATACTATCTGATCATACTAGTTGGATGATAATTTAGAATCCATGGTCCAGTTATCCTAAATAGCTTCAAGTCAAATAGCCATGTGACCTCAATCATGTATCCATGCACCCCATAGGTCATTGACTAGTGGAGATGATCTACTAACAAAGTGGGGATACTATAACTTCCATCAGATAACTACAAATAACAATATAGAAAATAATAATCCATCAACTCAATATAATAGACAACAGTTAAAAGGTAATAAAAATAAAACAACACATTATATAATAAAAAACGAACCCAGTATAACTTCATACAAGTCATACATAAACTGAAGGATCACTCAATAAGTCTATCAATTAAAAAACATAGTCCAAAAATATATAAAATAATGGATACATAAACAAAATATGGGACCAAGGATATTCCAAGTTGTATCTCCCTATCTGTCTAATAATATTGGATAAACTATTAACTATAGAGACTTTTCCCTTACCTAAATTCATGTCCATGAAGTATGTACACCCTCAAAGGTACATGTATAGAGTGTGATAAATATACATGGTAGGACCCCACCAATGGTGTCCCTAAATAAATCCAGTATATATGGGTTCATGGAAAACATGACATGGTAATAAAAAAATATAAACATAACCATCATAATATCACTAAAATCTAATAAGCCACTCAGATAATAGACTATGCAGGTTTCAATTAGTTCTGAATTGGGAAGATGTTTCTATAGTCTAATCACAGCTGGAGGTTGAATTTATTATCACCAAATCAAAAATACAGAGGTGAAAGAGTTATCAGAATACTACTACTCAGGGTAATAAAGTTTTCATTATATCAAAATACATTTTGAACGACATATCACTATTATATAATGATACAGAGGTGAATGATGTGTCACCAACTCATACCTAAGGTTAATGATGCATCACCAACATTATTATCCATAAGGTGAATGATGTATCACTGACATAATACATAAGATGAATGATATATCTCCATAACACATCAATCTGATTTGAATAATGTATCATTGATATACTAATTAATGTAAATAATATATTATAAATATAATCCACAAGCTGAATGGTACATCACTAGCATAATCTATAAGGTGAATGAAAAATCTCCATAATATATCAAGATTTTGTGAACAATACATCACTGATACAATGCTCAAGTTAAATGATACATCGTTGATACAATACTCAAGGTGAATGTTATATAACCATAATATATCAAGCCCAGGTGAACTATACATCATTGATACAATAATCAAAGTGAAAAAAACATCAATGATACAATACTCAAGGTCAAAGATACATCACTTATACAAATATTCATAAGATGAATGATACATCACCATAATATATCGAACTCAATTAAAGGTACAACACTAACAATATAACAAGGTTGGATGATCTTCCAATAACCTAATGATAATGGTAAATGTGATATCCCTTAAATACCTTATCCCTAGTTGAAAAATACATTACTAATTACATAATAATTGTTTATGATTTACCACTAATATAATAAGAAACTGCACAATAAGGGTGAATGATATATCACTATCTAAATGACCAAGGGTGAACAATCTTCTACCAAACCAATAATCAAGGGGAATGATATATCACCAATATATAACAAAGGGTGAATAATATATCACCAACTAAATAAACAAGTAAATTGATTCATCACTGCAATAATAATGATATAGGTAAAATATATATCACCACATTAATATGTATTAAGAACCCATATACCCACCCTTTTCACAAGGATCAAGCCATATTGGACACAAACTATACTAAAATCCCATAAGAATTATAATTCACCACTATCTAAACCCATACACACGCTTTACATAATAAAGGAATGCTCAAGTAAATCTTAAAAGTCTCTATAATTTAGGTTATAATCAAGGACACCCCTCATGTGTTCTATTCTATAAGTTTCTCACCACCTTCCCAAGGAAAAAGTGCCATAGATAACCATGAGTTTAAAGTATAGGTTTAGAATACCTATCATAAACTAGATGTTCCATAATCACCACTCTAAGATTAATGGAACCAAATTCAGTTCCATCTTGGGTCATTCATATACACCCATCTAAACCTATATATCATACATCACATGAAACTCAAATAAAGAAATGGGAATATATACGTACCACATACCTTATTTTTATAGATTCTTCCTCTTTTAATATCCTTAGGTGATTCAACATCAAATTTTAAAAATCCTAAAAGAAATAAAAATAACAAATTTAGAGATTTTGAATGAATAATTGCTAAGTAGTGTGTAAAACCATGAATGGATAGAAGAAGAGTGTGAGACTTACCTCTAGTGATCCAATTAATTGAGAAGATCTTGAATTGAAGAATGAATGACAAAGATTTATATGTTGGAAGTAAGGAATATAAGGGGAGATGGGGTCTAATTGAGTGGTTTTCAAAGGAGGGTCCATAATATGTTATAAAAAAATAAATTAAAATTTATTAATACTTTAAAATTTAAAAAACTATTTAGAGACCACCGGGTACCAAGTGTACCCCCCCCCCCCACCAAGTTCCTCGTGCTCATTGGGTACTCATCATGGGATCACTTTATAGTCAATGGTCTCCCAATAAAACACCCATTATAATTTAGACTCCTTATACCAAGTACCAACACATCATGTAACCACCTCTATATATCACTTTTGACTGATATTACCACTGAACCTGTTAACTGAAATTATGAACCTCAACCACTTCCAACCACTCTAATATTCCAAACCCACAAAAATATATTTGAAATAATTAAAATTCAATAAAATTCATACATTAGTGTATGTGGGTCATTATAAACTCCCTGCCATATAGTTTTTAATCCTCGAGATGTGTTACAAAGCCTCACTAAAGAAAATATTCATCCACTAGAGTCACATATCCACCTCCCACTCCCAATACTTCACTTAGATATGTTAATGATACCACTATACATGTAAAAAATGTAAATCATTCCCACAAAGGATATTCTCACTCTATCTAAAATGATTATTCCTTAAACAACACATTAACCTCCATCTTAATATCATTTATGTTGATTGAATGAGAGGGTTCTGAATGAAATTTTTAAAGATAAGATATATGGAATACATTGTGTATTACACTATATATTTGAGGTAGATGTATTCAGTATATCATTATACTAATCCTCTTCACAATCTCAATTATAACCACAAAAAATTATGTTAACTTCCCCTATCTTTGTAACTATTATTGTCCAAACTAAGGATAAAATCCCAAAAACCCATGGTTTCCTACCTAAACTCCATTGGTCCACATCATTGGTTCTTTTGAAATTATTTTCCTACTCTAGGCATTTTATAACCACCTCAAAATTAAATAAATATTCCTTAAGTTCTCATATTTAGGGATTAATTCAATAATGGAAGACTCTCCCTTCCTATATCCAATACTGATGAGATCAATAAGGCCTTCCATAGAGTGCCTAAAAGGGTACCATCTAAATAGACACCTGAAAAATATTGTTGTAGGTTAACCCCAATAGCATAAGATGGATCTCCTGAGATCTAATAAAATATAAAAGGCATGATTGAAGCATATCCTCCAGCACCTAAACATTATACTCATATTGTCCATTAGTTTGAAGATAGAACACGATATTCACCTTTACCTAAGTGACTGATTCTCACTACATCACTTCCAAAAACGAAAAGTGAATTAATCATATTCATCTAAAAAAATAATCATCAGCACTCCATATAAAAATATGATCTCATATCTTTATATCCTACCTAAATCGTCCACTGACTGAGTCTCCCTAATTGATATGAAATGTTCCAGTTTTTTCAATTAATCCATGATGATCCATACTACATCACTGCCATAGGGAGACCTCGGTAACCTCATCAAAAATTCTATAGTGACCACATCCCATTTTTATATTGGAATAGGTATTGATTGAAAATGAACATTAAATACTTCATGTAAACCCTTTACTTATTAACTGGGGAGGCCTTGTGATACAAAACCCATTATACCCTTATTTAACTATGGTCACCAATACTATCAATGAATTTCATGATATATCTTGGAAAACCCTTGATGAAACACCTATATCAAGGTGTGTGAATCTCACATAATCTATTATTTAATACTTGTTTAGAAAATAACTCTACATAAGACTTATAAAATTTTTACCATATCTTGAGTCCAATAAGGTGTTCACCCCCTACTATATATATTTCCTCACATCACTAAGTAATCAAAGTCTAACAAACGGATCTCATCACACTATCAAAAAGTAAATATTTGATTCTTATAGTTTTTAGTATCTCCATTATTTGATACTCTTGGTCATCAAGATATATATCAATGAAAAGGTTCATCAGTTTTCACACATTATTATCCTCTCACACTACGTGAACCTAATTATTCCAACTCAATACATTATCCAAAGTGTTCCTTTTCCTAGGTTTGTATACCATAACAAAGTTGAAATACTATAAGTACTCAACCCACCTTCACTACCAAGGGTTATAGTCACACTATGAGAATATATATTTTAGTCTCTTCTGATTTTTGTACACCAAAAATCTCTCACCAAGTAGATAGTAATGCCAGTATTTGAGATTTTTCTCAACTTATTTAGAGTTTAGATCATTTTTTGGGTAGTTATATATATGTAGCCTCATCTTCTTAGACCCATAAGTGAATACTCACCCATATTCCATCAAGACTTCTCCTAGAACAAATCTTAATTCATTATAACACACATTATACTCCTTACATGACTCAAGTAATTTAAAATCAATATGGTCATCAACATATCCTTCAACACCAATGTAAAGGAACAAAATTTCCATATGATTTTTTTTAATTATATGTAATTATTACAAGTCTGTGAAAATTGACCTCATGTGATTCCAAGGCTCGGAGAGCCTAGAATGGAATTTCTAACTTTTTTAAGGTATGTTCAGTAAATGTGTGAGTGGGGATTTCTATCTTTTGAATCGGTTCTCAAATTGAAAATTCAGGGGAACTTTTGAATTTGAAGCACTGAGATTCTCTTAGGTGAAACTTAACTTCAACCAGAAAGGGTCGGACGAAAAAGTTAATTTTTGGAATTTTTAGAAAAATAATAAAATAACGAAATAAGTTATTTTATTATTTCTAAAACAGATGAGCGACTGATGGTGGGACCAAAGTGTAATTTCAGGATTTTAATGAGGGTCTTTTAAATTACTTGAACCTCTCGTTGTGTAAATTCAACACTTGTGGTTTAATATGTTCATTAATTAGGATTGAATAATAAATCACATTAATGAACCAATGTGGGGGGGTTATCTTTCCTTTTATTTAATCTAATTGTTATTATGGGTTTTGGTAACCCACAGGAGGACTCTTGATGAAGTTATGGTGATGTCTTCCACCAACGAAGAACGGATATTTGATGATGACGCTGAAGATTCAATCTGGAGATCGACGAATGCTGATGAACACCTTCGAATGTAGACCCTTCTTCCTCATCCGCAGTGTCTTCCAACAAGTTCAAGGTAGGGGTTTTGGTTTTTATTCAAAGATTTGATGATATTTAAATTCTTCCCATGTAATAAAATTAATGTGGAGGGTGTGGCCCAAACCGAACAGGACCTGGACCCTCCAACGATTTCGGTTTGATGCATTCTTCGTGGGCGACCAAGCAAATTGGTGGCAAGAAAAAACCAAGGTTTGTTCCGTAAAGGTGGAATTTCAGGAATCCCATAGGCACCTTCGTGATGGAAATCATACCACCATAGCTTTAATGGTGGCCCGTGGAAGCACTGGAAGTAGCGGCTGGCTCTCGCCAGCTGCGAGGGGATGGCAGCACCCATAGGTGTCGTGGAGGACAAGGGTGGCTGCCCTATGGCAGCCGCGTTTTTGGTGGGTGGCGCACTATAGAGGAGACGGTAGTAGCCAACGGGCTTCCACTGAGGAGGTGATGCCGATTCGACCGTGGGGGTGGCAAACCTGCGTCCATGGGTCCCGCCCTAGACCGGTCCACCAAACCGATCAACTGGAGGGGCGGTGCCAACCTGGTGCCGCCTATTGGAGACATCGAACGGACGCGGTCTATTTGGGAGGGGATCAGACCCCACCTAGCTAGCGGGTTGTGCCCAGCCAGTGAGACAAGTAGATCCAGTAGCCCAGCAGGCCATGCCTAGCCAAGTGGGTCGGGCAGGTCCCACGACCCAACGGACCGAGCCTGCAGCCCGGCAGGCCACACCTAGTAAGGTGGGTCAGGCTGGACCCGTAACCCAGCTGACCAAGCCCACAGCCTAGGTCCCAGACTAGGCTCAGCCAGACTAAGCCAGGCCTAGCGGTCTAGGTCAGTTCAGGTCAACCCGGGCCAGGTCGAGTCGGGCTGGACCCAGACCCTTCTCGACCCAGTTTCACTTTAAGGGCCATATATTTTAAACCATATGTCCATTTGATGAACTTTCTATAGAGATGGAATCCTGAGGATGAAATGGTCCTTTTGAGATACTCCACTTGAATTTTGGAGAAATTTGGAGTATGGTTGGGTTAGATCGAATCTGAATCCAATCAGGCCCTCTGTACTAAAATTCCTATAACTTACAGATCAGGCATTCGATTAATGTGTCGTCTATTGCATTGGAACCCTTATTACATTGAAATTATTTAGGTTACTTAATCGTGTGACTTCATGGAAGTTGATTTATGACAGATGGCTTGAGGATCAGATCCTCTTGATATCAAACATGCTAAGTGAAAGAATCCAGTTGCTGGCTGTGTCGTGATGAAGAACTTAGAAATCCTCTGTGGGTTAGTAGTTAGAAATCCTCTATGGTTCAACACTTAGAAATCCACTATGATTCAGCACATAATAAGCCTCTATGGATCTGCACCTAGAGACCCTATGTGGGTCAGTACTTAGCGATCCTCTGTGGGCCAACACGTAGCAATCTTCTGTGGGTCAGCACCTAGTGATCCTCTGTGGGTCATCACCTAGAGATCCTCTATGGTTCAGTACCTAAATACCTTGTGTGGTATAGCATAAAAATCCTCTTAATGAAATAAGATGATCTAGCTTTATAACTAATCATCTTTATTCATGTTCTTAAAGTTGTATACCTGGTTTGAGCTGAGTCTTTTACTTTTTGCTTTGTGATTGAGATCATGCTTTGTGGTTTCCATTGTGGAATTTTGGGAGACCTTTGAGAGTATTAGGGTCCCTACTGGGTATTGTTATACTCACCCCTAAATAGGCTTCACTCTCATCTTATTATGTCTTGTGAAGATGAGAGACATCTTTGACTGAGGTTTGGGGGCTAGGATTAGACGGTGCGCGGAGGTGACCGGTTGACACAGATATTTGCAGTGAGGAGTTGTACCTACCCTTCAGGTAGGATCCTTGGAAGGCAACCTCAGGATATTATTTTCCTTTTTGATGTATTTCCTTTTAGTTGGGTTTGTATTCTGGCCCATTCTTCTTCAATCCACACTTTTACTATCAATAGTTATATTACACGGTTTGTTCTTGTTGTGTACCTGGTATGTGTGTTTGCAGATTTAAAGGAAATGGATTCCCATTTTAGGGATATGTCTTTCCAGTGCTAGTCACCAACTCCTAGCCTATGGAAGGAGGGCTTGGGTAGTCATGGAATGGGCCTCGAAGGATGGGTCATGAAAACGTGGTATCAGAGGGCGGTAGGTTCTACTATAAGAACTAAGAGTCTATGTTTTCAATGGAGTAGTAGTGTTAAGTGTCTTGAGTTATAGTTTCAATTTGAGGAGTCTAGTATTGGTGCGATGGATGATGTATCCATACACCAAGACCCTAAATTATGATTTCTGAGTCAATACACAAAAACACTGATTGTGTGTGTTTTTTGAAATGTTTTTTCATTTTGATCTTTTGAGTCACCTTCCCAGGTATAGATTAATGACTATGGAACATCTGTTTTTTTATAGGATGTTGATGCATAGAAAACGAGCAAGCATTCCAGTGAGAGATCACAATTATAGCCCACTGAGGGATGAGTCTTCAGTATAGGGCCCTCACATGGTGATGTAACCTTCAGGTGGTGTACCAATAGCACTAAAACCCGTAGAGTATAATATGCCTCCAGGCCCACCAGAAAACTATGCACACTGAATGAGCACGCTGTATGAGTTCCATAGAAAAAGGCCTCTGAGGTTTCAAGTCGAGACAGATCCCCAGGAAGTTGAGGACTGGTTGGAGGTTTTGGCAGGCTTTTTCCACTTGGTTGAGACACCAGAAGACCGGATGGTGATCCTAGATGCTAACCTCTTCTAGGGAATAGAAGGGAGATGGTGGATCTAGATGCTCCAGACACAAGAGGAGGAGAAACTCTCCTAGTTATAATTTGATATCATCTTTAGGGAGGATTTCAAACCAAAATTCTCAGTGTGTATTCAGAAGCTATTGCACTTACAATAGGGCAACCTGACAATGGCCCAGTACTCGGCGAGACTCACTAACCTCTCTTGCTACTCCACCGACAAGGTAAAGGAACAATTCTTCAGGGCTCAGACCTTTGAGCAGGGTCTCTGACATGATATCAGAGTGTCAATGATATTTTTCAACATCCTGATGTAGGCTGGAGTGCTAGAGAGAGCACTATTGGTGGAGATCTTTCTTGCCGAGTAAGCACCGACAGCGAGAGTTACCTCTAAATGACATGCAACCGAGTCATCTATAGCAGGCAGTAGGAAGATTATATAGAGTCACAAAATAGGTAGACCTTCCAAAGGATGACCCCAGGATGTAGGGTAATAGGTGTGGATCTCACAAGGAAGAGGAGGTCATATGAGGACTAGAGTTTGTTACTCTTACGAGGGACAGCGGCAAATGGATTGTGACTTTCCGACTCCCCTTTTAGATGATCATTAGATGGTCAAGGGACCGTCTAGTTAGTGATAGTGGTTCGAGTGAGGATGTCTATAGGAAAACATACGTGGCAGAGGATCAGGCCATGCAACAAGTTTTGGGTGATGATTTGAGATTCTACCACCACCACCCCCATGCGGTACACCCCGACCACAGGGAGTAGGTGGACAGGGACGAGCTCAACTACAGGCAGCAGAGGCCTATGACCAGGTCACTCTAGAGATGACTCTAGGTACTGTTTTTGTTTACTAAACACTAGCTATAGTTATTATAGATAGAGGTGTGAGTCACTCTTTCATTTCCATAGCTCTCTTTCAGAGCTCGGAGAATCTGATGGAGCCATTGGCTCAATCCTTACGATTAGAGACTCCTATGGGAGAGGATTATACGATTACGCACTGGTGCAGGCAGTGTGATCTCACTCTAGGAGGTGAGATATTTAGATAGAATCTCCTAGTAGTAGTGTTGAGACCTTATAACGTCATCTTGGGTATGGATCAGATATCCACAATCCTTGCTCATATTGACTATTTTAGGTGCAAAGTGTGGTGTTTCTTCGAGGATGGTACTAAGTTTTCCTTCACCGGTGAGAAGGAAACCTTTTAATCACAAGATGAAATTTCTCAGAGGAGGGTACCACTAATCACTCGTCAGTTTTCTAGCCTCACCCTCAGTGTAGTGGATGAGAGGAGTCTGAGTTATCCTGTTGTGGTGGACCAGTATATTGATGTCTTTCCTGATGATGTTCTGGGACTACCTCCTCATAGAGAGGTAGAATTTTACATCAAACTATACCCCAAGACGACACTGATATCTACACCAGCATATAAGATGGCTCCCATAAATAATTTTGAGTTAAGGGTATAGTTGGAGGAATTGCAGAGAACGGGGTTCATAAGACCCAGTGTGTCTTCATGGGCAGCCTCAATTTTGTTCTCCCAGAAAGAAGATAAAAGTTTGAGGATTTGCGTGGACTATCGATGCCAGAATCTGGTGACTGTGAAGAAAAAGTTTCCTCAACCTAGGATTTATGATCTCTTCAACTAGCTGAAGGAAGCATGGTGGTTTTCGGAGATAGACCTCAGATCAAGCTATCATCATCTCAGGGTACGGGATGAAAACATACCGAACACAGCCTTCAGATGCTGGTATGGCCACTAAGAGTTATTGGGGATGCCTTTTGGCATGACCAAAACTCCATAAGTTTTCATGGGACTTATGAATAGGATCTTACAACCTTACCTCAATTGCTTTGTGGTGGTCTCCATTGACGATATCTTTGTGTACTCAGTGTCGGAGGAGGAGCATGCCACCCATCTGCTGATAGTTCTGGATACACTCTAAGAGAACCAGGTTTATGGTAATCTCTCAAAGTGCTAGTTCTAGATATAGGAGATCCACTTTTTTGGACACGTTATCTTAAAGGATGGAGTTGCAGTGGATCCAATGAAGATAGAGGCAGTTCTTTCTTGGGAGCCACCCAAGAGTGTGACTGAGGTGTGGAGTTTCCTAGGGTTTGATGGGTACTACTGGAGATTCATACCTGACTTTTCTAGAGTATAATCACCCTTATCAGATTTTACAAAGAAATTAATCCTTTCTTATGAAAATATAGATGGAATCAAAGTTTCTAGGAGCTGAGACGGAGACTGACGAGTGCCCCAATCTTGAGGATACCAAATGAGGGTGTTGGCTATGTTGTCTACTACGACACATCAGGGACCGGACTAGGATGTGTCCTGATGCAGGAGTGAGCGGTGATCACCTATGGCTCACAACATCTTAGGAAAAATGAGCATAATTACGTGACCCATGACCAAGAGTTAGCAAGAGTGGTGTTTGTGTATAAGATGTGGCGGCACTACTTGATGGGAGAACAGTTTACTGTCTACTCTGATCACAAGAGTATCATGTATATCTTCTCACATAAGGACCTAAACTTGAGACAACGACGATGGATGGAGTTCCTCTAGGACTATGACTTTGAGATAGTCTACACTCCTGGGAAGGGAAATGTGGTGGCAGACGCACTCAGTAGGTTTTCTGGTTTACAGAAGCTGAGTGAGGCGATAGAGCAGCTAGCCGCATTGCTATTATCCTTCGTAGATAGTGATGGAGCATCTTACCTCTAGTCTATGACATTCATCCCCCCCCCCCACTCCTTCAGCAACTCAGGGAGCCACAGCTTGGGGACATTCATCGTGAGGCTTGACATGCTCAGATATCCTCAACACATGCTCTTGAAGGATTTTCTGAAAGTGGGGAGCACATCACCCTTTTCAAAGGATGCACCATGGTACCATTGATTCTATGAGACGAGGTGTTGAGGGAGTTCCACACATCCCATTTAGCGGTACATCCTCGTGTGGTGAAGATATACTAGGACCTCCGGTGTTAGTAATCGTGGACAGGGATTAAGAAAGCAGTGGAAGAGTTTATTTCATGATGTCTCACTTGTTTGAAAGTGAAGGCCAAGCACCAGGTTCCAGTAGGTTGACTCATTAACTTGAGGTTTCATAATGGAAGTGGGGTGGAATCTCAATGGACTTCATGAAAGGGCTATCACGTACATTCAGGGGCCATGATTTAATCTGAGTGATCATAGATTGACTCACCAAGTCGGCCCACTTTCTATCCATCTGAGAGCAAGTATAGCTAGAGGGATTGGTATGCCTCTACATATAGGAGATAGTACGGCTTCACAGGGTTCCATCGACAATCATCTCAGATTATCATGCTCGTTTTCCATCCCAGTTGTGTAAGGGATTGCAGGATGTGTTCGGGACTCAACTATGATTGAGCACCTCCTTTCACCCTTAGATAGATGGTCAGATGGAGTGGACCATACATATACTAGAGGACATGTTTTGTGCAGGCGTCCTCGATTTTTTCCACAGTTGGGAGTACTAACTAACACCGGTGGAGTTCACATACAATAATAGTTATCACTCCAACATCTTCATGGCATCGTTTGAGGCCTTGTACGGGTAACTGTTCAGATCACCTCTATGCTGGACAGACCCAGGGGAGTCAGCACTTATGGGTCCAGAGTTGGTATAGGCTACCACTAAGAAGGTGTAGATCATCCAAGAGAGGATGAAGACTGCACAGATCAGGTTTAAGTCTTATGCTGACAGGATATGGAGACCCTTAGAGTTCGAGGAGGGACAAAAAGTCTTCCTATGGGTCTCACCCTAATGAGGATCGTAGAGATTTGTCCAGGTTATCAAGTTATCTCCAAAGTTCATCAGACCTATCCAGATTCTTAGCAATGTTGGAGAGGTGGTGTACCTTCTACCTCTTCCCCCACAGATGCACCAGTTGCATAATGTTTTCCATGTGTCACGGTTGAGGAGGTACTTGCATGATCCATCACACGTTATTGAATGGGGCGAGTAGAACATTGATTATGTGGATAAATTCATGGAGTTTCCAGTGGAGAGAGAGTATCGACAGGAGAGGGTCCTTCATGGATGGTTGATCTCTCTTCTGTGGGTTCGGTGGTAGCACGGGAACCTCTAGGAGAGCACATGGGAGCGAGAGGCTCAGATTCGTGCTCAGTGCCTCCATTTGTTTTCTTAGCTATTGTTGTCAATTTTGGGGATTTATATTCCTAAGGTGGTGAGAATGTAAAGACACATAATTTCAGTATAAATTTTTTTAAAATTATATGTAATTATTACGAGTCTATGAAAATTGACAGCACGTGATTCCGAGGCCCAGAGATCCTCGAATGGAATTTTGAACTCTTTTTAAGGTATGTTCAGTAAACGTTAGAGTGGATATTTCTATCTTTTGAATCAGTGGTCGGATTTAAAATACGAGGACACCTTTGAATTCACAGTACCAGGATTCGCTTAGGAAAATCTTAACTTCGGCCGGTAAGGGTCAGACGAAAAATTTAATTTTTTGGAATTTTTGGAAAAATAATAAAATAACTAAATAAGTTATTTTATTATTTTTACAACAGATAAGAGTCGGATGGTGGGGCCACAGTGTAACGTCAGGTTTTTAATGAGGGTTTTTTAAATAACTAGAACCTCTTGTTGTGTAACCACAACACTTGTGGTTTAATAGGTTCATTAATTAGGATTCATTAATGAATTGTATTAATGAACCAACGTGGGGGGTTATCTTTCCTTTTATTTAATCAAATAATTAGTGTGGGTTTTGGGAACCCATGGGAGGAATCTTGACTAAGTTTTGGTGACGTCTTCCTCCAACGAAGAATGGATATTCGATGACGCCAATGAGTATTCGATCTGAAGATCGACGAATGTCGATGAACACCTTCAAACACGGACCTTTATTCCTCATATACAGCATATTCCAAAGATTTCAAGGTAGGTGTTTTGATTTTTATTCTAAGAGTTTATGATATTTGAATTCCTTACCATGTTATAATGCTAACACAGAGGGTACGGGCCAAACCGAACACGGTATCGACCCTCTACCAATTTCGTTTTGATGTGTTCTTCGTGGGTGACCAAACAAATTAGAGGTAAGATGAAACCAAGGGTTTCCCGGTAAAGGTGGTGTCTCGAGAACACTTTAGGAACATTCGTAAAGAAAATCGGACCACTAGAGATTCACAGGTGGCCCACAAAATCACCTACAGCACAGCAGCACCGATGTGGCAGCGGCGGCAACCGGTGGCAGTGGTCAACTCTCGCCAGTCGCGAGGGGATGGCAATGCCCGTAGGAGTTGTGGAAGACAGGGGTGTCCGGCCTATACCGGGTGCATTTTTGGCAGGCAGCGTGCCATGGAGGATACTACGTAAGCCAATGGTCTTTCACGAAGGAAGTGTTGTGGCTTTGTATGTGGCGGTGGCGAACCCGCATCCGTAGGTCCCGCCCTAGACCGGTCCACCAGACCAGTCAGCTGGAGGGGCGGTGCCAGCCTGGGGCCACCTATTGGAGACCCTGAACGAACGTGATACTTTCACAAGGAGAGCTTACCCTACCTAGCTGGTGGGCCCTGCCCAACCAGTAGGCCGGGCTGGTCTAACAACCCTGCGGGCTGGGCTGATCCAGCGGCCCGGTGAGCCGCGCACAGCTGGGGGTGCCAGGCCTATCCCACAACCAAGCAAACTAATCCCTCCACCCAGCTGGCTATAACGGGATGGGTCGAGTTGACTCATACTTGATTGGGCCAGATCCAGACTGGATTGGGCCGGACTCGGACCGAATTGGGCCAGACCTAGACCCTTTTGGACCCAATTTCGCTTAAAGGGTCATATCTTCTAAATCAGACGTCTGTTTGATGAACCGTCTATGGTACTGAAATCCTTAGGATGAGACTATCCTTTTGAGATTCTAAACTTGGGTATTGGAGAAATTTGGAGTATTTCCAGGTTGGATCGAACCTAAATCCAACGGGCCCTCGGTACTAAAATTCTTATAACTTATAGACTGGGCATCTGATTGATGTGTCATCTATTGCATTATAACCCTTATTACATGTAGGTTCTTTGGGTTACTTCTTCATGGGACTTCATGGAGGTTGAGGTATGACTGATGGCTTGAGGAGCGAATCCTCTTTGAATCAAGCATGTTAAGTGTGGGAATCTAGCGACTGGTTCTGTTGGGATTAAGAACTTTGTGATCCTCTTTGGGTCAGCAATTAGAAATAATGTGGGGTTCATCCCCTAGATATCTTATTTGGTTAAACACCTAGAAAGATTCTGTGGGTCATCACATATCGACCATCTGTGGGTCAACACTTAGCAATCCTTCGTGGGTCAGCAATTAGCGATCCTATGTTGGTCAGCACCTAGCGATCCTCTGTGTGTCAGCACCTAGAGATCCTCTATGGGTTTGCACCTAATTACCTTGTGTAGTCTAGCAGCAAAATCCTCTTGATAGAATAAGATGATATAGATTTATGACCAATCATCTTTATTCATATTCTTAAAGTTGTATACCTGGTCCGAGCTGAGTCTTTTACTTTGTGATTTGTGATTGAGATCATGTTTTGTTGTTTTTCCTTTCGGGAACTCTGGTAGACCTTCGAGGGTCTCAAGGTCCCTACCAGGTATTTTTATACTCACCCCTACATGGGCTTCGCCCACACCTTATTGTGTCTTGTGCAAACGACGTACAACTTAGACCAAGGTTTGGGAGCTAGGACTAGATGATACATGGAGGTGACTGGTTAATGCAGAGAGTCGCAATGACAAGTTGTACCTACCCTTCAGGTAGTATCCTTAGTAGACGACCTCAAGAGCTTATTTTCCTTTTTGTTGTATTTTCTTTTAGTTGGGTTTGTAATCTGGACCATTCTGCTTTAGTCCACACTATTACTTTCAAAAGCTATACTACGTGGTTTTTTCTTGTTTTATACCTAGTCTATGTGTTTGCAGGTTTAAAAGAAATGCCTTTCCATTTTAGGGATATGCCTTTATGATTCTAGTCTCCAACCCCTGGCCTATGGAAGGTGGGCTTGGGGTAGTCACAGCACGGATCTCACGGGATGGGTCATGACATCCAAGAAGGATCACTCACATAGATCACTCAAACTTTAGACATTCTTTTTCAATGTCATTATCAGTGCTTAAAAATAGTATAAGTCTTGAATGATTATTTTATAGTATCCTTCCCATCCCGAGATTCTATGATTTTTAAACATATTATTAGGATTCTCCTAAGAAACCACATCATTAACCTTTCCAAGTTCCACTGATATGACTGACTATGATATCATGTACCCTAATAATCAAGACTCTATGAACCAAAAATAACACTTTGATATATTGGAATAAAGTTAATGTTCTCTCAATGTTCCTAAAACAGCCTCCAAGTGTTGAACATGATCTTCCCATGTTTGGTAGTATACCAAAATTTTATCAATGAACATGGCCATAAAGGAATCGAGATATAGAAATAATACCCTATTCATTAGGTCTATAAAATTAATTGTCATGTTCATAAGAATAAAAGGCATAAAAATAACTCTTATAGGTCATTCTTTCTCTTAAAATCAATTCAAGGAATGACTATCATTCACATCCATGGTTCTTGATACCCTAACCTCAAATCAATATTAGAAAACTACAAAGATCCCCTCAAATAATTGAAAAATTCATCGATGCGAGGAAGAGGATATAAGTTCTATATTTCCACTTGATTCAAGCTCTGGTAATCCAAGTACAAGTGTAAACTAAAATTACCCTTCTTGGTGAACAAACCAAGAGAACCCCAAGGTGAAGTAATTGATTGAATATTTTTATTAACCTCCAGGACCATTAGTTATACCTTTATCATTTTATGTTTAGATAGTTCCATTATATATGATGGTATAGAAATTTACACTATACCAAACACAATATCAATAGTAAATTCAACCACTCTCTTGGGTGGATACCTTAATAAGTCCTTTGAAAAGATATCCTGATAGAGATCTATAATATTAGAAAATACTATCCATCTTATCTCCTCATATCCTAAAAAATACTCATGAACTGGGTCATGATCAAACCCAACTGCTAATGGTTAGGTATCAAATAATATACCAAAAAGTATCACTCTTTGATAAAATTATAATAGTTACCCTAAAAGAAGGTGGAAGATACTAAAGGGTGTTAGAAATCTATATGGATTCTATAATAATTCAATAAGCTCACACCAAGGATCGTATCAAAGGTACTTATATCAATCACTATAAAATCCAAAGGATATTCACACCCACTCACTACCACAATACATCCATGGCATCTCTATATACCCTCATGTATCTTTTCAAAGGGAGTGTCAAGTCCCAACATTCCTACTAAAAACACTAGTGATAACCCCAAATATATAATCAATCGATCAAAAATGAGTGAATCATGCTTGAATCAAATAATAATAAAACGAGGGTAAATTTCACTATAATCATAAATTTTAATATTTATGTCCCTTTATAGGGTCAAATGGGGTCTCCTATATATAAATAAAAATATATCTTAAACTCATACCCCAGTCCTCGCCTCCAGGAACCAAACTACACCATAGTGTACCACTTTTCCATCACACCTATCCCTAAGAATTATGTATTTCACTACATCTAGTTTACCAAAAATAACAATAAATATTTCTATAAAGATATGATTCCGGACTAACTCCAAACCTTTTATTCTGACCAGAACCTCACCCACTATAAGCCTGAGGTAGTTTCCTACATAGCCTTTAAAAGTGCCCTATTTTTTCACACGTACAGAACTCCTTAAGTGGTCGATCAAATTCAGGATGAAATTTCTCTATATAACCACACTTGAATCAATAAAATGTGGTCCTCTCTAAAAGGTAAATGATTATCCTCAAACCTTTCTACCTTTCTTATCACCACCCTAGTGAGATCTATAATACCTTTACTTCCTACTACCTGAATACCCACTCCTAAACCTTGTAAAATAAGTTTCCTAGATTAAATCACTACCCTCATCCATATATATCTCAAATATAAGGGAATAGTTTAGGATATTTTTAAAATATGTTAGGAAAAATATATTTACCTAAACCTAGACAATTTACCTCAACTCAACCTCAACGTTCCTAACATTAGCAGCCTCATCCCTAATCTAAATTTGAGAAAAACTAAGAAACAATATAAACCAAGTCACATAGTCTATCATATAGGAAATAAATAAATAAAATTATAATCCCTCAACCTATTCATAGTCATAAGGGAAAACTACTTGAATTATATAGCCTAAAATTATTCCAAGATAGACCCTTTTGTTGTCCCTCATGGACCTATACATTCCTCCAGTGCTTGGATTGTCCATGAAGAATATATATCACTAACTTAACCCTTTAAAAAATATGGGTCTCTATTTTTCCAAATATCATTTGGAAAGAATTAAACTATATCTAAGTAGCCTATTGACCACCCACATCTAAAAATAGGTGAGGATGCATAAATTGAAGCTCTATTATAAGATCTGTCATGGGTGGATTAACTATCAAAGCCCTATAATTTATAAACTGAATAGCCCAAAGAAATCTCTCCCAAAGATTCTAATCCATAGAAGGTCCTATAATTCATCATGGTGGTATATTATTGAAATTTAAAATTCATATATCAACACATTTCTATCACTATTTAGACAAAAGTATAAAATAAAATGATACCCGCTACTATATACACACCCTAATCTCATAAGGGTCTTAAACAACTTGTGTATCCTCATACTAAATATAACCACTCTCAATATTCAATACATAATACAAAAAATATATATACAATCAATCATAAAGTGTTAATGATAAGAAGAAACTAATAACCTGTCCCGACCCTTCACCCGGGGCCTGTATCGTGACTACCCCAAACCCACCTTCCATAGGCCAGGGGCTGGAGACTAGCACCAAAGACGTAATTCCCTAAAACTGGGAAGGCATTGCCTTTATAACCTATAAACACACACATCATGATATGAATACGAGTAAAGTGTATAACCAAAAGAGTGCTGAACGTAAAAGGGGTCAGAATACAAGCCCAATAGTGAAGGTACAAGTATAACTGAAAACAATACTACTGAAGAAAAATAAAGAAAAGCAGCTACTCGGTCATCCTCCAGGATTCCTACCTGAAGGGTAGGCACAGATCACCCCCTCATCACTCCATGTCCTACCATCTCCTTCGGGTACCAAAACGTCGTATGGTCCACCTCCGAGTACCGTCCATTCCTGGTACTCTCAGCCTCAGTCAGTGTTGTTCATTGTCTGCAACCAACACAACAAGGTGCGGGCATATCCCGGGCAGGGGTGAGTATAATGATACTCAGTAGGGACCCCGAGACCCCCAAGGTCTCACAAAATCCAACAAGGATAAACCACAAAGTATTAAATCAATAGATAACCCTACTTAGATATATGCCCATACATATACCTAAGTTATTAAGTAATCCATCTCAATCATGAGGAAAACACAAAAGTACTGACTCAGGTCAACCAGGATTTTCTTCTAGGGGTAGTATCAAGTAACATCCCCAGTCACATTATCGAAACCTCAGCTACTGGAGAACTCTTTCTCAATCGAGTACAGTGGGCCTGCCGCGACACCAAGCACATTTTCCACTAACCTTGAACTACTGAGGTACTCCTCCTATCGAGTACTATGGGTCAGCCGCATCACACAGAGGTGCTCCCCACCGTGGGTCTTCCATGTCACCAAGCACGCTCCCCCTACTAGCCTGCTGAGGTACTCCTCCTGTCGATTACCATGGGTCTGCCGCGTCACCAAGCGCACTCCTCCACTGTGGGTCTATCGCGACACCAAGGCACTCCCCACTAGGCTTGTAGAGTCACTCTGAGTCAAACGGACAACATTCGTCAGGTCCCAGCCAGCTACTAGGTCTCTGCACTACACTCACTCGTCTCTGGAAGGATCTTATCCAAGAGCTACTGTTAGATACTACAACTATTAAGAATTACCACGAATAAGTATCTCAAAGGTATTCCACGTCATAGGGGTCTCAATGCAACAGACGGCGCGTCAATCGGACGTCCGGTCTGAGAGTTATTAGCCTTCTAGTCCTAGGGTCCCAATTGGATTCATGCATGTTCCAAACTAACCATATCTAAACTATACCCAAAACTCTAGTGGGGTATAGTCAAAGGGAACTTCATGCTCCAAGATTACTAGCACCGCTAACGGTTTGTCAAACGGTCATCTGGTGCCAAATATATGGCCAAAATAAAGTAAGGGATCACAGTGGGACCTAGTCCGGTCCAACCCGACCCGACCCGGTTTGGGCCAACCCAGTTTGGGTTGACCTAGCCTGACCCATTGGGTCTGGCTCGGCCCGCTAGGCCCCGCCCAGTAGGCCATGAGGTGCCGCAGAGGACCGAGAGGGCGCGGACCGGCCTCGGGTCGGCATGAGGGCGGTTCGACCTGGAGGGCGCCGTAAAGGCGGCTCGGCCCGAAGAGCGCCGTGAGGGTGGGTCATCCCGGGGAGTGGGGCCAGTTCGGTCGGAGCACCGCGAGGGGAGCAGGAGACTCGAGAGGTCGGTGTTCCGCAAGGGGCGCAGGAGGCACGGGAGGTCGGGGCGTCGCGAGGCGCGCGGGCGGCTCAGGAGGCCGGGGCGCCACGAGGGGCACGGGAAGCATGGGAGGTCGGGGCGCCTTGAGGGGCACGGGCGTTACGGGAGGCCGGGGTGTCACGAGGTGCACGGGTGGCTCGCGAGGCCAGCGGACGACGCGAGCCGAGGCACGGGTGGATCAGGAGGCTGGTAGGCGGTGCGAGCTGGGGCAGCTCAAAGGTCCGGCGGCGGTGTGGCCGATTCAGCCCAGGGCGATAGAGCCAGTTCTTCCGGGGCACCGAAGTGTCGCGGGGGTGGCGTGGGTCGTAGAGGTCGCGGGTGGTGCATTTGTTGCCTTCTTCACCTTTGACGTCGTTTTCTCCTTCCTCTGTTTCGAAGAACACCACAAAGAAGAATGGTGGGGGGTTTGAGCCCTATTTTTTTGCCCTGCACCCTACGCGTTTAGAGTGGTAGCAAGCGGTTCACCAAGAACATAAACAAAGAACGAGCATGGAATATATTTCAAAACATCATTTCCCATAATCCCTCGATAATTTCTATTCCCAACCCTGCAAAGGAAAAAAGAGGGGAGAACATGGGAAGTGTTAATCAAATAATGAATAAACCCCTACAACTTCCCACAACAATTTATTCCCAACCCACAAAGAAAACATCTGTGGATCAACTTCATAATAAGTTGATTCGCGTTCCTTGTTTTTAGAAGGATAGAATCAAGGGAATAAAATCATACATAATTAAAAACCCTACCTTGTTCGATGTTGGTTGATGTTGGCACGAGAAGGCGGACGTCGATTCATTGTAGATGAACACATCCAACATTGGAGGAAGTTCTGAGAAAGAAAGTTAAAGTGAAGGTCGTTCTTCATAGTCGAAGGCATTCCTCGTCAGTGGAGCATTCTTCGTTGGGAGCTTTCTCCCAAGTTCTTCCTCTCCCCAATTCCACCCAAGTGAATTCTTAGCCAAAATAATATATTGAAATATCTATTAATTCATTGGCATAATATTCAAAAAGGTTTAAATAATTAATTTATGTGTTTTCTCAATTAATTAATGGGAAGGATTTGGCATAATAAATTATGTGTGTTGGCACAATTAAGGTGGAGGAGGTCAAGAGGCACTCTCTTATTAAAGAGGGGGGTTGAGTGGTTTCTCCAAATTAAAGGGGGGGTTTCAAGGGGGTTTAATCCCTGGTGGTCCCCACCACTATAACCTCTCATGGGAGGTTATGGTTCGGGTGGTCTACACCTCCTTAACCTCTCATGGGAGGTTAAGTTCTGGGGGTCCCCACTTCCAAATTCCACGTGGAGGTTTAGTTCCGGTGGACCCCACCTGAAATATCCACATGGAAGCTCAAAATAAAATAAAATGTATTTTATTTTATTTTTTTATTTCCATGAAAATCCCAAAAACTAACTTTCTCCCTCGTCCATCTTTCATCGAGGTGAAAGTCTCCTTAAGTGAATACTGGCATTGTGAGTTCAACGGTACCCTCAGATTTCAATTCTGAGCACTGATTAAAAATTTAGAAAAACCCGCTCGTACATTTACTGAATGTACCTGAAGAAAACTTCAGAAATTCATTTTGGGCACTCTGGGCCTCGAAATCATCCACCGTAAATTTTTTCAGACTCGTAAAATTCCAATATATTTAAAAAAAAATTGAAATTTTGGGTCTTTACATTCTCTCCACCTCAGTTCCTTACGTCCTTGTAATCCATAACTCAAACTAGGTAAATAGGTGGGGGTACTGAGCACGCTTCTAAGCCTCCCACTCCCATGTGCTCTTCTGGAGGTTCCCGTGCTGCTAGTGAACACGCACCAGAGGTATCTACCGTCCACGAAGGACTTGCTCATGTCTATCCTCTATCTCTACTGGAACCTTCTTAAAAGTCGCCCCATTGTCGACGTCCATCTCTCCACGGTCGATGATGTGAGAAGGGTCATCCACGTATCTCCGTAGTTGGGATGCGTGAAAGACGTCATGCACTCGGTGCAACTGAGGTGGAAGAGTTAAGCGGTATGCCACCTTGCCGACTCTACTGAGGACCTGAAAAGGTCCGATGAACCTCGGATATAACTTGCCTCCTTGGACAAATCTCCACAAACCTCATCAAGGTGAGACCCGTAGAAAGACATAGTCACCATCCTCAAACTCCTAAAGTCTCCATATCCTATCAGCATACAACATTTTCTTGATCTGTGCAGCCTTCATCCACTCCTAGATGATCTGCACCTTCTCTATGGTAGCTCGTACCATCTCTGATATCATGAGTACTGACTCCCCTGGGTCTGTCCAGCACAAAGGTGATCTGCAAGGTCGCTCATATAACACCTCGAAAGGTGTCATAATAATGGTGGAGTGATATCTATTTTTGTATGCAAACTCCATCAAAGGTAAGTGATCTTCCCAGCTACGACCGAAGTCGAAGACACAAGCACGTATTATTTCCTCAAGGGTTTAAATGGTCTGCTCAGTCTGGCCATCTGTATGAGGATGGAAGGTGGTGTTCAAATGAAGCTGCATCCTGGAATCCTCCTGCAACCACTTCCATAGTGGAGAAGTAAAACGTGTGTCACGATCGGAGATAATTGTCAAAGGTACTCCATGTAGCCGCACAATCTCCTGCACATAGAGGCATCCCAATATCTCTACTGAACCCTACTCTGTGATCGGTAAGAAGTGGTCCGACTAGGTGAGTCAGTCGACGATCACCCAGATAGTGTAATGACCCCTAGATGTACGTGGAAGTCCGGTCACGAAGTCCATAGATATCCCATCCCACTTCCACTCTAAGACCTCTAAAGGCTCAACCAAGCCTGCTGGTACCTAATTCTCCACCTTCACTTGCAAATAATTGAGGCATCGAGAGACAAACTCTGCAATTTCTTTCTTCATTTTCGGCCACCAGTACTGTCGTCAGAGGTCCTTGTACATCTTCATCACTCCTGTATGTACTGCTAGATGGGATGTATGGAACTCCCTCAACACTTCCTCCTAAAGTGACACTGGTACAATGGTACGTCCTCTAAAGAGGATGATGTGCTCCCCACCTTCAGAAAATCCATCAAGTGCATTTCCTGTGGATATCTGAGCACATCATGTCTTGCAGTTAGAATCCCCACACTTCACCTCCCTGACTCGCTGAAGAAGTAGAGGAGTGACTGTTAGAG
This sequence comes from Viscum album, assembly GCA_963277665.1. Lineage (NCBI taxonomy): Eukaryota > Viridiplantae > Streptophyta > Magnoliopsida > Santalales > Viscaceae > Viscum > Viscum album. Next base: position 1,463,341,273 of record OY728156.1, on the reverse strand, counting down.
ACTGAAGAAAAGCTGCTCCATCCCGATCCACAAAGGATATCTGCAAAGCGACTAGCTGCTCCGTTGCCTCACCTAGCAGCTGTATACCAGATATCCTGCTGAGTGCATCTGCAACAACGTTCCCCTTCCAATGAGAATAGACTACCTTGAAGTAATAGTCTTGGAGGAACTCAAGACAACGTCATTGTCTCAGGTTCAGGTCCTTCTGAGAGACGATATACCTAAGACTCTTGTGATCATAGTACACGGTAAAATTTTCACCCATCAGATAGTGTCGCCACATCTTCAAGGTGAAGACCACTGCTGATAACTCTAGGTCATGGGTAGCATAGTTCTGCTAATGTTTTCTTAGGTATTGAGAACCATATGCGATCACTTCTCACTCTTGCATCAGGACACATCCGAGTCTAGTCCCTAATGCATCACAGTAGACTACGTACCTTATTCCTTCCTCAGGAAGCCTCAAGATGGGGGCACTAGTTAACCTCTTCCTCAGCTCCTGAAAACTCTATTGGCATATCTCCGACCACACAAGGGGTTTCCCCTTCTTCTTCAAGGCTGATAGTGGTGCTGCAACTCTGGAGAAATCTGGCACAAACCTCTGGTATTATCCATACAAACCCAGAAAACTCCGTACCTCTATAACACTCCTGGGTGGATCCCAAGAAATTAACACCTCAATCTTCCCTGGATACAATGAAACTCCAGCCTATGATATGAAATGTCCTAGAAATTGAACCTCTCGGATACAGAACTGGCACTTCGAGAGCTTACCATAAAGCTGGTGCTCTCTGAGTGTGTCCAGTACTACCCACAAATGATAGGCATGCTCCTCCTCAATAGCCGAGTAGATTAGAATGTCATCAATGAAGACCACTAAAAAGTGATAAAATTACAGCTAAAAGACCCTATTCATGAGTCCCATGAATACTTTTGGAGTGTTGGTTATGTCAAAAGGCATAACCAAGAACCCGTAGTGGTCGTACCGACATCTGAAAGCTATCTTCTGCACATCCTCATCTCATACTCTGAGCTGGTGACAGCCTGATCTAATTTCTATCTTTGAGAACCATCGTTCTCCCTTCATCTGATCGAAGAGGTCATCAATCATAGGGAGTGGGTACTTGTTCTTCACGGTCACCTGATTCAAGTGCCGATAGTCGACAGAAAGTCTCAATCTCCCATCCGCCTTTTTAGTAAATAGAATCGGGGATGCCCAAGGTGAAACACTAGGATGGATGAATCCCTTCTCCTCTAAGTCCTCCAGATGTACCCGTGGCTCTCGAAGCTCTACGAGAGCCATCCGATATGCTGGTGTAGATATCAGTGTTGTCCCGGGGTATAATTTAATGTAAAATTCCACCTCTCTATGAGGAGGTAGACCCGGAACATCATCAGGGAAGACATCCGTGTACTGGTCCACCACTACAGGATAGCTCAGACTCTCCACATCAATAGCTCTAAGGGTAAGACTAGCCAACTGATGAGTGATTGGCTGCACTCTCCTCTGGGAAAGTCCATCTTGTGCTTCAAAGGCTCCCTTCTCACCGGTGAAGGTAAACCTGGTCCCATCTGTGCGGCCACACCGCACCTTGCACCTAATACAGTAAATCTGAGCATGGACTGTAGATAACTAGTCTATAACCAAGATGACTTCATAAGGCCTTGACGCCACTACTAGAAGATCCCAGCCGAAGCTCTCACCACCTAGAGTAAACTCACACTATCAGCACCAGTGATTAATCGTCGAATCCGCTCCCGTAGGAGTCTCTAGCCGTCAGGATCGAGCCAACGGCTCCATCGGAATCTACGATATCCGAACATGGGAAGTGGAAATAAAAGAATGACTGGAACCTATGTCTATATCTATTGCATCTAAGGTGGAGTAGACACAGATCGTACCTCGTATAATCTTCGAAGCATCATGGTTATAGGCCTCAGCTACCTGGAGTTAAGCTCTCCCCTATCCACCTACTCTCAGTGGTCGGGGTGGACCTCCTGGTGGTGGTGGCGGTGGTAATATCTTGAATCATCACCCACCGCCAGTTGCACGACCAGCTCATATGCCACGTCCACTTGCTCCCTACGGACCACCTAGATCAAATATCTATATCTACCTCAGCACTCCTTTTATTGTCTGCTAATCATCCAAATGGAAAATCGAATAGTCACAAGCCATATGACACTTCCCTCCACATGTGTTACATTGACCGCTCCTAGCATGTCTCGCTCTATCTTCGGTTCCCCGCACAACTGATATTGAGTCATACGGTTTTCCACCTGTACATCTGGTCCTCTTGGACCTCTGTGACATATGTCTGCTTCCAGCTGCAGAAGAATCCACTACGTGTCGACTAGTGGTGGATCTCGCTGCTGGAAACTGCTCAGCAAGGAAATTCTTTACTAGGAGGGATCTCTCTAACACCCCTGCATGCGTCGGGATGTTGAGTGAGATCACTGAAGCCATGATCTCCCACCTGAGTCCTTTCTCGAAGGTCCGGGCCCTGAAGAATGGCTCCCGAACCATATCAGTGGAGTAGTGTGAGAGGTCAGTAAACCTTTCTGAGTACTGAGCTACAGTCATGCTACCTTACTGAAGATGAAGTAGCTCCTGTATGCACACTGCGCGAAGTGTCACTGGAATAAACTCTGCCTGAAACAGGCTCTTGAAGTCTACCTAGAGAAGCGTCACCTCGTCGTGAACTTGGATCATCAAGCTCCACCATCTGATTGTTTCTACCTTTATAAGTCTAGTAGCAAGAATCACCATGAGATCGGCTGGTGTCCCTACCAGTCGGAAAACTTTCACCATCGCCTCCAGCCAATCCTCAGCCGCCTATAGGTCCATCTATCCCCTGAACCAGGGTGGGCTCTAGCACTGGAACTCGGGAAATGCGCTCAAGATTCATGCACCGTCTGTAGCTGGGGCTAGTGGCATCAGTGGACCAACGGGGAGAGGTACTGTTGGTGCATCTTCTGGTGCCTCTACTGGAAAAGGGCCTTGCACCATGGCCTTATCACTTGGTGGGTATCTGTGCGTAAAATTCTCAAAACTCTAGTCGGATGTCTGCATAGAGTCATCTTGAAAAGAAACAGGTGTGATATGATTAAAATTTATACCTAATGAGCTGACCTGGTTGAGATGACTTAAAGAAAACTTTTGAAAACACACATGCAATCAGTATTTTCATGCACTGAGTCGGAAATCAGAAGTCAGGGTCCTGCTGTATGGATACTCCAGTCGTCGCACCAACACTGGACTCCCTAAACTGAGAACCACACCCACTAACCTTAACAATATTTCTTTATAGAAAAGAAATATTAGAGTCCTACGTTCTGTGGTAGAACCGAATCCTATGATACGAGTTTGTCACGACCCATCCCCCGGGGCCCATTTCGTGACTACCACAAGCCCGACTTCCATAGGCCAGTGGTTGGCGACTAGCACCAAAGGTGTAGTTCCCTAAAACTGGGAAGGCATTGCCTTTATAACCTGTAAAAACACACAAAAATATATGAACATGAGTAAACTCTATAACCAAAAGAGTGTTGAAAGTAAAAGGGGACATAATAAAAGCCCAAAAGTGAAGGTACAAGTACGATTGAAAATAATACAACTGAAGAAAAAGAAAGAAAAGCAGCTATTGGGTCGTCCTCCAAGATTCCTACCTGAAGGGTAGGTATAGATTGCCTCCTCAGTACTCCACGTCTGATCGTCTCCTCTGGGTACCGAAACACTGTATGGTCCACCTCCAGGTATCATCCAGTCCTGGTACTCTTATCCTCAATCAGCAGTGTCCATCATCTGCAACCAACACAATAAGGTGTGGGCATAGCCCGTCTAGGGGTGAGTATAACGATACTCAGTAGGGACCCTGAGACCCTCAAGGTCTCACAAAATCTAATAAGGATAAACCACAAAGTATAAAATCAATAGATAACCCTACTTAGGTATATTCCCATACATATACCTAATTTATTAAGTAATCCATATTAATCATGAGGAAAACAAAAAAGTACTGACTCAGATCAACCAGAATTTTATTCTAGGGGCAGTATCAAGTAATATCCCCAGTCACATTATCGAAACCTCGGCTGCTCGAGAACTTCTGCTCAATCGAGTACAGTTGTTCTTCCGTGACACCAAGCATGCTTCCCACTAACCTTAGACTACTGAGGTACTCCTCTTGTCGAGTACTGTGGGTCTGCTGCGTCACACAGAGGCGCTCCCCACCGTGGGTCTACCATGTCACCAAGTGTGCTCCCCCTAGTAGCCTGTTGAGGTACTCATCCTATCGAGCATTATGGTTCTTCCGCATCACCAAGCGCGCTCCTCCACCGTGGCTCTACTACAACACCAAGATGCTCCCCACTAGTCTAGTAGAGTCACTCCGAGTCAAATGGTCAGCAGTCGTCAGGTCTCAGCCAACTACTAGGTCTCTGTACTACGCTTTCTTGTCTCTGGGAGGATCCTCTCCATGAGCTACTGGTCGATACTCCAAATTTCAAGAAGCCCCGTGAAGAAGTATCTCAAAGTTCTGCCACATCATATTGGTCTCAACGCAATAGACGGCATGTCAATCGGACACCCAGTCTGAGAGTTGTTTTCTTTTTAGTCCCAGGGGGGCGGTTGGATTTGTGCACATTCCAACCAGACTGTATCTCAACAATACCCCAAACTCCAGTGGAGTATACTCAAAGGAACCTTCATGCTCCAAGATTACCTGTGCCACTGACATTTCGTCAAACAGTCGTCCGGTGCCAAAGATATGGCCAAAAGAAAGCAAAGGGTCGTAGTGGGCCCGAGTCTGGTCCGACCAGGTCGGACCGACCCGGCCCTACCCAGACTGGGTCCAATTGGTTCGGGTCGACTCGGTCAGGCCCGTTGGGTTCAGCCCGGCCTGTTGGGCCCCACCCATCCCACCGTGAGGGGCCGTGGAGGGCCAAGAGGCCACGGACTGGCCATGAGGGCGCGGACCATCCATGAGGGTGAAGACCGGCTGCGGGTTGGCGTGAGGGCGGTTTGGCCTGGAGGGTGCCGCGAGGGCAGCTCGCACCAGGACACGGGGCCGGTTTGGCCGGAGCGTCACGAGGGGCACGGGCATCTCGGGAGCCCGGGGCGCCACGATGGGCGCAGGCGGCACGGGAGGTCGGGGCACCATGAGGGGCGCGAGCAGCACGGGAGTTCGGGGCTCCGCGAGGCACGCGGGCGGCTCGAGATGTTGGGGCGCCGCGAGGGGCGTTAGTGGCATGGGAAGTCGGGGGGGCTCGAGGCGCGTGGGTGGCTCGGGAGTCCGATGGACGGCATGAGCCGGGGCACGGGCGGCTTCTGAAGCTGGCGGGAAGCGTGAGCTAGGGAGGCTTGGAGGGCCAGTGGCGGCGCGGCCGGTTTGGCCCAGGGTGGCGGAGCCGGTTCGGCCAAGGCGACAGAGCGTTGTGGGGGCGGCGTGGGTCGTAGAGTCCACGGGTGGCATGGCCATTGCCTTCGTCGCCTTCGATGTCATCGTCGCCTTCCTTCGTTTCTAATAACACCATAAAGAAGAATAGCAGGGGGGTCGGGCCATGTTTGTTTTCCCACACCCTCCACATTTAGAGTGGTAGCAAGTGGTTCATCAAGAACATAAACAAAGAACGAGCATGGAATATATTTTAAAACATCAATTCCCATAATCCCTCGATAATTTCTATTCCCAACCCCACAAAGTAAAAAGAGGGGAGAACATGGGAAGTGTTAATAAAATAATCACTAAACCCATACATCTTAGGTTTTCATGTGAGAAATATTTTCTAGTTTAATTTTTGGGACATTCAAAATATAATTTTTTAACAACACTAGAAGAACCAGATAGGTTCATCTCACCCAACACCTGGAAGGTATGAAATTAAGGTAGTAATAACAACATATTTATGTTAGAATATCTAAGGAACTTATTTTTACACACATTCACTAGAGGATCATCCACAATCTAAAGGAAGTAACATGGGAGGAATTTACAGATAGGTCACACAGAGAAAGTGGAGAAGCTGACCGAAAACTAATTTTGAGTGATGGATAAGGATACATAATATTAATGAAGTATTACATGAGATTAATATGAAGGGTTATGTAATATTAATATATAAGTATATGATGATTTATAATGCTATTAGAAGTGTGGAAGTTATGGTATGAGTTATGGAAGCTCTCATTGATGCAATTAATGTGCAATAGTATCTAGATATTTCACTATTAATCATAAGGATCATTTGAGGTAATGGTGTCTAGCTAGTTGTTTTAATTAAGAGGAGGATTTTCCACAAATAATAGAATGTGATGTGACTAAAGTGACATCTTATTTAATAAAGATCTATTCTATAAATGGATTGGACTAGGTCACGTGTTTAGTGTGTTATAGTTAATCACCAAAGTGTCGAAGCTTTAATTCTAGGAAGGTGGTCATAGTCAAGAAGGGTGATGGAACCAAAGTTGAAGAGTAAGTGGAATATAGGGAAATTATAGAGGGATTTATAAGTATATAAAACTACCCATTTAATCATGTGTGGGTTAAACAATAGTATCACATATATCAAGAATTTGTTTTAGAATATTTGGAGAAATATTCTTCCATATTCATGTAGGGTATTCAGAAATAGGATCACTTATAACTCAAGGTTTGTGTAGGGTCACTTGAAGTTTGGATTCACTTGTAACTTAGATATACTCAGTATTATTTCCACCTTGATGTAATTTTGTAGTGATCTCCCATGTAATAAGATTATTTTTTTAACCATGAAAATTATTTTGTTCTATTTTCAATGAGTATGTTCTTCCACTTCATTGAGCTTGGTAAAGTATGGTCTATTGTGGAGGTAATTCAATGTGATTAATGGGGGTGATGACTTCCCAATTTTGGAAACATTGACTTTGTAGATATATTACATTACAATTTTTCTAAACCTTGTTAAATATTTGAGGTTCTAGATGTTATCTTCTAGATTGGAGATTATGAGCACAAAAAGTAGTATCAAATCTTGGATGCAACATTCAACACATCAGACCATATTCAAGTGTTTCTTTAGTGATCATAGAACAGCATAAATATAAATCTAGCCCAGAAAAATACTTTATAATTAATACCCTACCTTTACACATTTATTATTTAGTTAAAGATCATTATTTCTAGAAGATTTCATTATTAGAGGGAATGGTTTGAGTTAATGTGATTCAGTCAGAAGTGTAATTAAGGAAGAATAGGAAGAATCAGCAAAAAATGACAAAAATAATTTAAAAATGTTTCATCCAAGATAATATCTTGTATTAATTGAATGAATAAATTTATAAATAATATTATGTCAATATTGGGAAACTTAATTAATTAGAGTGAGTCAATGAGATTCGACCGAGCCTGCTTCTGCATCTGGAATTGCATAAAGAAATGGATGTTTGTGGGAGAAGTTCTGTAGGGACTAAAATTCTATTCCAAAAGGTTTGATTCTAAAGGTTTCATCCTAATATACCACTTTAGACATTATAAATAAAATCTTATTGCTGAATGTTTTTCAGTACACTTAATTCATGGGAATTAGAATCTGGGGAATATTTCTCTATGTTTGAGAAAGGTTATATAAAAATTTGTGTCTATAATTTTTTATAAGGGGGTCACCTTATAGTTGGTTGTAATATTAATATTATGGGATATTTATGTTTCTATATTGATTTGGGATCATATTCTTGATAGTTTTGTAAGGGAGGTGGAAAATTTTGAGGTTTCTGAAGTTCTAAAACTCGGTAAAATAGCAGAATGCTATGTGTTTTTATACAAAAAATTTCTAGGTGGTGTGAAGAAATTCATGCAAGGGGATCTATAGTGGTGGGAAAATTTCATAAAACATTGAATCCTACTAGTGTTTTGGAGGAGTGGTGTATGCCATACTGGAAACTCCTAAAAGTAGGTAGTTAGGGAATGTGAATCTCAATAACTTGAGTGAGAAGGGGAATTAAAATACTACTCACAAAGGCATATAGAAGACCGTTTATAGGGGGTATATAACTTAGAGGGATTGTAGTCTAGGAAAGAAATGAAATGTGATATTCATGGAATATAGAGATTCAAAATATTGAAATATATTTTATTCATTCTCATAGAATATTATTATACCAATGTACCTTTATTGACAATGCAAAACAGACAGATGCAGGTTTTATTTTCAAGAAAATAAGTTCAAGTTTTATTCACAACATTCATCTAATGAAGAATCATGGATGAAAGGAGACCATGTTTTTCTATAATATTGGTGGTATCTAGTGAATATTTAGAAATATGTGAAGTATTGGACCTCTCACTACAAAGTATTTGGGATATATCATCTATTAACACATTTATTTCATGAAAAGGAAGGATTTCCCAAAGTCATTTAGTGTGTTTCTTTATGATAAGGGTAAATGAATGACTTTGGAATTTTTTTGGATTTGAAATTAGTGAATTATTAAAGGTTATCAAATTCAATAAAGTACTTTGTGATGGGGTATGATCCTATAAAGGATTTTAATGAAGTATAAGAAAGAAGTTTGGAATAAGGGACTAATGCATGCCTATGTTTATCTGGGTTGAAATTTTAGAGGAAGTTTTAGATTTTCTAGGGAATTCAAAATTTTTAAGATAAAAAAATTAATTTAATGGAAGTTTCAGAAAGAACTCAATTTCCATGGTATCTCTAATGATAGTGGTACCAGGATCTCAGGGCTATAGAAGTGAAAAAGGTGTTCTAGAATATTCAATACCAAATGGAGTTGTTTTCTTAGGTGTTTGAGGATGTATACTATGGATCATTACTCGGTCTATAAAATCACTTCCTATTTTTATTACACATGGAAAAGAACCCAAATCCCAAAGTAATGAATGTCAGAGTATCTTGAAGTAATGGGACTAAGTTTTGGGATATGGAGCTCGTATAATTTCTAGCTGGGAGAAGAGAACTTGAAGAAAAACTGTAAACCAATACCTAGAAGAAATGGATGGTGGATAAATGATACAAGGAAAGGGATTTTTTATGATATTTCAATAATTCCTATGATGCTCAAATTTATTTTTGTGGATAAAACTTAGTGAATAAATATAAATATTTATTATAAATGGAATGGAAAATCATGGTCTAAAAGTACAAGGATGGTTTTGTCTTAGTGGGTTTTAAATGATCAGATGCGTGGTTGAGGGATACACTGAAATTTCAAAGTGAAGAAGAATTGAACTCATCGAATAAATTATGACTTGGTAAAGCCTTGAGAATGGTCTTAAATTGTGAGATTTTTAGGATTAACCTATTAAAACAATTATCAAGTGGTATATTGTTAGGTATTTGTGTGATAAATTTTTTTTGTTAAAGTGTTGGGCCTTTTTCAAACATAAATTTTGGAAGAACACTAGTGAAACCAGATAGAGGCATCTCACTCGACACCTAGAATGTTTGGAACAATGGTGGTAGAAGAAGTGGTTAATTTAAGGAATGAATAAGGAACTAGGTTCAAGATTCATGAAATTGGAGAGTATCCATGTTCTAGATGGAGTGATGTAGGAGACAGTTCTGGATATGGAATTAAAGTTCATGAGGATGTATAAAATGTGATATACAATAGATGTAGGTGATAGAAAAGGATATATAAGACTAAAAAATTATACCATGAGATTAATGTAAATGGGTTTATAAAATTAATCTAAAAGTATAGGAGGATTATAGAGTCTATGAAATCTATAGGATGAGTTCTCAAATATTTTAGTGATATAAGGAAAGGGATGATGTATTTATAACATAAATTGGTCACTAGAAGGAGATGTTGCGGTGATGTTGTTTATTCAGTTTTCATAAATGGGAATAGGTATTTCTATAAATATCGAAATAAGGTGTGTGTAGAGTAACCAACTATCTACTATAAATATATTCTATAAAATAATGGGTTTAGGTCTCTTATTTGGTGTTTTGTGGAAGATAAATAATGTGTTAAAGGTTTAATGTTATAGGTAGTATTTTATAGTCCATAAAATTGGTATATAAAAAGGAGAAAATGAAGCATAATATAGAGATATCTTATAGGGATTTAGTTGTATATAAAAGCTTCTAATTATACCATTTTTGGGAGATAAAGTGGAATTGCATTCAGTAAGACTTTATTATGGAAGCGTTGGATAAATATTCTTTTGTATCTTGGTAAAGTGCTTAAAAGTATAACCCCTTTTAACTAATAGTCTAGGTAAGTTATCAAAAGTTTATTTTTCCTTGTAAATTGGAATTAATCACCATTTTTTCTCCCTTAATTAAAGGTTATTGTGTTCGTCTTTTAAAAGGGATTAATTTATGATCCATGTTAATCCATATGTTCCATTTGTGCTGAGTGTTTTTTCTATTTCATTGGTCTTGGGAAAGTATTTTCAATTATGGAGGTTATTTGATATAGTATATGTGGTGTAAAGACTTCTTAGTTCTATAAACATTGACTTTGTGGTGTCATTATATTCGAGATGTTCTAGAAACTTGTTCTATATTTGAGGTTCTTGATGTCCTCTTCTAAATTAGTGGTTCCAAGCACAACAAGCTACATATAATCATATGTTCCATTCCATATTCTGATGACTATTATCTTTAAATACCATGTCCCACATCATAAAAGAATACAAAAACTAGCTATGGGGCCACTTTAAAGAAACTTTGGTTGGCTCAACATAAATAGCGTTGATCCAAAGAGCCACATGACCCCAATCATGACTCCCAGTATACTAGAGGCTATCAACTGGTTGTAAGGATCTACTAACATTTTGAGGAGACCATACCTCTATCAGATAACTATAAGTAATAGAATAAAAAATATTAATCCATTATCCCAATATAACTATATAAAATAGATGTTACATAGATAAGTTAATCATAATAAAACATCACATTCCATAAAAAAATATAAACTCATCGTGAAGTCATACATGTCATACATAATGTAAAGGATCCCTCAATGGTTTGATCATTTAAAAAACATGATCCAAAAATATACAAAATAATAGAGACACAAAAAAATCTAACTTTGAGGGCTCACTAGGTCTCATCTCCCTATCCAACAATGAATCCCAACTTAACCATCAACTATAGGACCTTTTCTCTTGATAGAATCCCTATCCATGATATCTTCACACCCACTAAAGTGCATGTGTAGAATTTGAAAAAAAAAGTTAGTGGGATAACACCAATAGTATCCATAAATAAATAAATTATATATGGGTGCATGCACAATATGATATGCCCCTAAAATAAATATAAACATTACCATCACCGTATCACCAAGTGATAATAAGTCACCTGGGTGAGCAACCATTCCTGCTCCCACAGTCAAATAAAAATGGGGGGTGAATGGGTCATTGGTTAATCAATTACACTAATGTGAACAAGGAATCACCATACTACAACTCAAGGTGAATGATTTATCACCATATCACTAAACATAGTGAACAATATATCACCATAAAATCACAATATATATGTGAATGATGTATCACTAACCCATCCCAATGGTCAATGATACATCACCAATATAACTATTCATAAGGTGGATGGTGTATCACTAAAAAAATCCATAAATTGAATGATATAACACCTATGACATCAAGTATATATAAACCATATATCACCTATATACTAACCAAGGTGAATGATATATCGCTAATAAAATTAATAAAGTGAATGATACATCACCAAAATAATCCATAAGGTGAATGATACATCACCATAATATATCAACCTCAGGTAAATGATATACCACCAATACAATACTCATGGTTAATTATATATCACTAATACAATACTCATTTTGAACAATACATCACAATAATATATCAAAATTTTGTGAATGATACAATACCCAAGGTGAACGATACATCATAAATCCAATTATTATGGTGAAAATACATCACCAGAACAATTATCTCCAATTTTATTGATAAATATTTATAATATATCAATCCCAAGTGAAAAAATGCATCACTAACAACATAATAAGGTAGTAAAGTCAACCACCAACCTAATAAAAAAGTTGAATGGGATAACACAAGTATAATTTAACCCTGGTTGAATGATACATCACTAATAAAATAAAAATTTTGGGTGATTTACCACCAATATAAAAAGAAACTATGTAATAATAATGAAACATATATCACCGTCTACATTAACAAGGGTTTAGGATCTACCAATTAACCAATAAGTAAGATGAAAAATATATAACCAACATATAAAAAATCAAGTATGAATGATATATCATTAACTAAATAAAAAATATGAATGATTTATAACTATAATAATAACAATATAGGTGAATGAGAAATAACCACATTATCAAGTCTGGGGAACCCATGCATCCACATATCTCATAAGGTTCATACCTTATTATCCTCTAACCACCACAAATCCCTATAAAAATTTGAATTCATCATTATACTAACTAATACACTAGCCTTTTATTATCAAGGAATGCTCAGGGATGCCTTATAAAGATCTATAACTCAATTCATAATAAAATAAAACCCATTGTGGGTTCAATTATCCAATTATATCATCTCTTTTCCTAGTAAATATGGTCATCAATGACTATATACTTAGATTATAGGGTTTAGAGGACCTTAATGACCAAGAAATTTTATATTCACCACTCAATGAGCATGAAAACCAAAGTCGGTTCCATTTCAAGTCATCCATTCACACTTTCCTATACTTGTATATCATACGGTACATGAAACTCATATAAATTGAATAACATATCTAATAACCACCTACCACATGGTCATAGTTTCCTCCTTTTTGAATATACTTGATTGATTCGACATCATTTGGTAGAAATCCAAATAAAAAATTACACCCCCTAAATTTATGGATTTGGAAAAGATAATAGAGAAGTAGAGAATAAAGCCAAGAATTTATGGAAAATTAGTGTTAACCATACCTCTAGTGATCTAATGGAATGAACAAATCTTAAATCAGAGAATAGAAAATGAATATAAGAAGACTATAAGATAAGAAAACAAGGGGGCTATTTAGTCGAGCTACTATCTAAGGAGGGGGAAATATGTTATAGAAATTTAAACTTATAATTTAATTTAAAATTTAAAATTTAAAAGAATAGATATTTGTGGATGTGTCAGGTACCCAGTGTGTAACAACACAGTGTTTATTAGTAATATTTTTTTCCCAAATAAATGTGTGTTGTGTTATATTTTAAAATATTATACACATAAAAATATAGAGAAACTAATAAAAACATTATTTAATTAGTAAATACTATTAGATAAATCAGAAATGAAACCAATTAAAATTATATACATTAAAATTGGATAAAAAATATAAAAGATAAAAGATAAAATGGGAAAATATAAACAATCCCAATCTACTAGATCATCGCCCCCACTTCCAACACTATAAAAAACAAAAAAAAATATTATTAAACCAATCGACATATTGGTAAATGGGAATATAGAACCTCGATTGTAATCAAGTTGAATATTGAGTAAACTAATTTATTGGTATTTATAGGGGGAAAGGTGATTGTTTGAATAGTAATGTGATCATTGGAATAGTAACCTGGAAGTTTAGAATGGTAACATGATAGTTGGGAATAGTAACCTGATTGTTTGAATACTAATTTGACCTCAAAATAATATATTATAAAATAAATAATATTTATCATGATTAATTTAAGTAATTATAAATACTATAATTCCAACAAAATAAATATCATGATTAAAAATCTCAAACAAAATATAAGTACATTTTAATAAATTGTATTTTAAAGTATTTCATAAAAATCATAATTTTTATATTAAAAATTAAAATTTCCTATGTTACAATTTATTTTGATAAAATTAATATCATTTTTTAAATCCACATGTCAAAATTTTCCAAGGTTTATTTATTAGTAATTTTTTGAAATACTTCAATTTTTAGGTGAATAGTAAAAATATAGTTTTTCACATAAGCGATGTATCTTAAATGACATAATTCATGATGTCAAAATGAAATAATCATTTTTATAACTAGTAGTTAGGGTATGATATATTTAATTTCGTAAATTATCCATTAAAATACAATAAACGTAATTCCCAAAGCTAAAAATAACTTTCCCAACCCAAAAGTCAAATGTGATTCCTTAAAATAACAATTTTTTTTACACTTTCCTTTTTAATATCCTAATGAATATCAATTATAAATAGTATTTAAAGTCCTAGACCAACTATATATAATTTTTATTGTCAAAAAATCACTATTACATGTATTAACTCTGATATAATATTTTTTTCAATATTTTTTTCTAAAAATAACCCTCTCCTCAAGTATAAATAGCCTTGCTCCCTCCCCTTGGAAAACCACTCATTCCCCATTTTTGAAAGACTAAAATCTAAAAAATAATCAATATGAATCCCATTATAATACCTTGGGACGTTCTAGGGTAAACTAACTCCAAACATCAAGGGAGTTTTAGTGGAGTACAAGAGAAGTTGCACCGAGGATTAACTAAATTTCAATAAACTCTTTCTCTTTTTATTTATTCTTCTTCTTTAACTTATTTTTTACAGAAACCCTTTAATAATCAAGCCATATAATATTAATTAGTAATTAATTTAAATTTAATATAATTAATTTAATGTACTTAAATTTTCATATTTAATATATACAAAAATTTCAAAATTATCTTTCCCTCTCTTTCAGCAATGTCCTGTCAAAGGTCGGTTAACCACCTACAAAGACAATTCTAATTCAATGCTTATAACTACCTTCATTAATGGATATTATTAAATATATATAATATAAAAACATATAATTATGTTTATTATAAGATTTGGGAAATAATTATACTAATGTATAAATTACATTTAACAAAATATCAAAATCGAGGTAAAACGGGAAATATTTAAGTAAAATGTGATATCAAAATGACTACCCTATAACCAAGTAAATTAGTAAATATAATCAAATGAATATAATTTATAAATAGTATAAAAACTATAAAAAATTACTTCTAGATCAATATTTTAATAAATATAGATTTATTTTTCTAGAGGCGCAAAAGTGACGAAATAAAGTGGGAATAAAGGTAAGGGGATTCTCAAACCCAACTAATTTTCTTTGGGTTATCCCTCTATCGTGACATATTTTGTATGAATAATCCTATAATGTTCCTTAAATAATATTTCACTATTATTACCTTTTATTTTCTATAATATACATGTTTTCTACTTGATTTTATGACAAATACAAAGATTTTCCAAAATAACTTGTCTTTCCAAAACACATTTTTGACTCCTCTTTAGTTATTTATTCTCTCTAAAGAATGATGATTCTTATAATAAATATATTTTTAAATTTTTTAATCCCAATTTTATTCATGAAATCATTATTTATTAAATTCTTATGAAAATCATTCCTTACCATGGGTTAATTCTTGACTATGATTGTAATATGTTCTATGTGGAATGCATGATTATGTAAATATTATGATGTGATGGGTGGGACCAAAATTATATATCCCTCCAATAAATTGGTTAATGTGATGTACCTCATGAGATAATGTGTAATATTTGTGAAAATTATGCTATATTATTTAATAGGTACGATGTTATGATTATGAACATATGTTATGTGTGAACACGATGTTATCTTTGTTCACAACTATGTGTGGTATTTGACCACTTTGACATGATGACTCATTTTTATGAATTTGAGAATTACCTGTATTTACCACATGTTTACCTCATGGTATTAATGATTATTATTCTTACCCATTTTATATTGATTCATGTCCTTAATTCATCCTCTTATTTGGATTTTATATCACCCTTTTATTTGATATATATCCTCGGGTGATTAAATATACAAGGATAATGTGTGCATTTAAGGATAAATATGAAGTCTTTAAATAAATTTTTAAGTTTCATTATATTCATGTTATGTATCATCCTAATTTTTCCAAGAAACTAAACCTTTTTATCCTAGATTTGTATCTCTATTATGTTATTTATCTTAAAAATGATGTAATAGTTATGTAATAAAAAGTAGGTCCACCATAGTTGGTACCATTGAATGGTTTAATTAATTAGTGAATTTTTATTAGATAAAGTTAGTGATAACCCTTAGGATAAGTCTAATTATATGTAAATATACAAGAATCTTTGATTTAGAAAAATGATAAACATAGGGATCCCATAATATATGCCTCTAGTGTTAATTACATAAAAGAATAAATTATTCATTATTTATTAACTTATGTTAAAGCCTTTTATATTTTAGAAAATGGTTAGAACTAGGATAAACTATTCCAAAAACCCATGTAAGTGACAATGCAATGATTTCTCAAATGATATCCCCAATTACATGGGAGGTGGAGTTAAAAACATTATGGAAATGGTTACCCATTTGTCTCAGGATAGGAATAGTAATTTAAACCATGTGGAACATCCACCTTCACCTAAGAAGGATTAACTAGCCATTGGGCCTTTTATATGGAAATTTCCATCTACATTTAGTGGATATTCTAATCCACTTGTCAAAAAATAATGGGTTAAATCAATGAAGAATATATTTTTGGGGCTCCATTGTTCTGAAGATAATGTGACCATTTTATTTTATCATTTATATATAGAAGTTGATCAATGGTGGGTGTTCATATAGAACACCAAGATAAAGGATGTAGTGGAATAGATGGAGTGGGAAAACTTCAAGAAAATATTTCTTTATAAGTATTTCCCTAAAACTCTTAGAATAGATATGGAAAGAGAATTTATAGAGCTGAAGAAAAAGGAAGGTGAATCTATCATGGTTTATAAATAAAACTTTATAAGTTTTTCAAGATAAACCTTGAATTTTTTATCAAAAATTATAGAAAAAAAAGATAGAGTATTCATGGTTTAAAACCACATCTTAAAAATGTTATAGCTATTATAGAATTTTTGATTTTTAAATATGTAGTTTTATGTGCTCTAAAAGTAGAGATGGAGTTCGTAGAATGGTAATATCGTTATAAAGATAAGAAGATAAGAATAGTGTTTCAAGATGATGGGTCGAATGAAAAAGAAAGAAAGAGGATACAACTGCCCATATATCAAAAAATCTGAAAGAAACAATAAGTTAATTTTCACAAATGGATAGGGAAATGCTTCAAGTGTGGTAGAGAAGGACACAAAAATAATGAATGTTAAATGGACATGAAGAATATAGACAACATGATAGAGGAAAGGAAGGAGTATCATAATGAACCACCCATGGTTCAATGCTTTAGCTATAGGGATAAAGGGAACTATGCAAGACAGTGCACTAAACCATAGGTCCTAGAGGGTAATTAGTGTCAGAACCATTGAAACCAAAGGAATAATTAAAATATTATTCCATCACTACTACTGAAGTGGAGAATGAAAATGGAGTCATAAAAAGTAAATTTTCTATTCACTCTAAAATTTTAAAGGTTTTTTTTAATTATTTTTCTATGAATTATTGTATATCCTGTAAGTTTTAAAGAACTGTTGAATCATATCCCAAATATATTGAAGTATATATATCTATAAAATCACCTAGCGGTCCAATCATTGCAACCCAAGTTCTGAAATCTTCTCCTATAAGTGTCTATGGGAATGTTCTTCTAGTGAATATCGTAACACTTCCCTTAGTGGAATTTGATGTAATACTGAGCATGGGTTGGCTCTCATTATATAGATCATGCATCAACTTTCATGAAAATGAAATATATTTTCATATTCCAAACCATCCAATGATCCTCTAAAAATTTAGGGAAGATCATGAATCTGATTTTGGAAAATCCATCAATGGTGTGGGTGTTGATACCCTGTGAAAAAGCATACCTTCCTCAAATGGTTGATTCAGAGGAAGGTATCAACTAGGAGGAAATTACCATTATTATGGAATACACTTATGTATTTTCCTAAGAGTTATCCAGACTTCCCCAGATCTTAGGCTTGATTTATCAATAAAACTTATACCCAGTTCCATTCCTATCTCAAAATGACCCTATAGGATAGCCCTGATCAAACTGGAAGAGTTAAAGAAGTAGCTTCATAAACATTTGGACAAAGGGTCCATACACCCTAGTGTATCACCTTGGGGTGCTCCTGTGCTCTTTATAAGGAAAAATGATAGATCAATGTGGTTGTGTAAGGATTTACAAGAACTCAACAAGATCACCATAAAGAACAAGTATCTTATTCCAAGGATTGATGACTTCTTCAATCAACTATGGGGATCTCAAAACTTATCAAAGGTGGATATTCATTCTGTATATCATCAAATGAAGATAAATAAGTAACATATTAAAAAGTATACTTTTTGTATAAGGTATAGGAACTATGAGTTCATAGTGATTCCCTTTGAACTTACTAATTCCCCTATAATATTCATGGATTTTATGAATAGAATATTTAGAGACTATATAAAAATATTTTTGGTAGTATTTATCAATGATATTATCATTTACTCTAAGATTAAGGTGTAGCATGAAGATAATAGAAGGATTGTGTTGGTGACATTAAGTAAGGATAAAATGTTTTCTAAATTCATACAATGTGGCTTTTGGATGCGGAAAGTCCCATTATTGGGTAACTTGATCATAAGTGACAGAATTTCTATAGACCCTTCAAAAACAAAGGTAATTTAGGAATGGCCCATACCTACTAGTGTCATGTAAATATATATTTTTCTTGTCTTATCTGGGTACTAACAACATTTTTTGAGGAATTTATCATAATTTTATAGCTTGCTAACAAAGTTAACATGGAAATGGGAAAAAAATTTGTACATATGAATGTGAGTAAATATTTAAGGAGCCCAAGAAGAGGCTAATCAATACTCTTGTACTCACACTTCTAATAAGTGGATAAGTATTTTATATATATATATATAGTGATGATTAAAATAAAGTCTTGGGTTGGGTACTCATGAAAAATGATAAATTGAAAACCTATGACTCATGACAATTGAAGACCCATGGGAAGAACAACCTGATGCATGATCTAGAGTTAGAAACTATGATCATTTCTATAAATAGTTTGTGAAACAACCACTATGGTGAAAGGTGTGATATATATAGTGATCATAAGAGTCTAAAGTATATATTCACATAGAATAATCTCAACATGTGTTAAAGAAGATAGTTATAACTAATAATAGACTAAGATTTCTCTATTCACCGCCACCCTTTAAACTCAAAAAAGGTAAATGATGCTCTTAGAAAAAAAGAACATGCTAATGTATCCTTGATGTGGATTGAAAAAGAACCTATCATCTTGGATATGCAGAGGATGAATTTGTAAATCATAACGGTAGGGAATAAACCAACCTTTCCAAAATGATTTTGCAATCGTCTATCCAAGATATGATCAAGGAGGTACAAAGGGGTGATATTGAGCAACAAAAGTAGTTGAACTTAGTAAATGAGAGGAAGCTACATGAGTTCCATATCAATAATGATGGTTTGATTTGGTTGGGAATGAGTCTTTTTGTACCTTCATCACCTGATATAAACAAGGATCTATTGGATAATTCACATAGCTCATCTTTCTATAAAAACAATTTTAATACATTTTCAAAAATCGGGATTTGAAACCAATTCACCATTTAATTTCACAATCCAATTTCATAATTAAATTCAACAATTTAACTTTCAAATAATTCAATCAATTTCATCACAAACCCCTGATTTAATGGAATTGCGGTTTTTTCACAATTTCCAATAAAATCAACTTTCCACAATTTAATTCAGCAATTTAATTGAAAAAATTTCCATCAAAATAAGAATTTAAAATAAAAAATTTAAATTTCTACAAATTTCCAAAAGCTCACCCCAATTTATTAGAGTTGGTGGTTTTCCAATTTCATGCCAAAACCCCATTTTTTTACTCCAATTCAATGGAATTGGGTTTTTCCAAAAAACAAATTGAAATCCATTTAATTAAAACCAACTAATTTAATTTAATTAAAAACAATTGAAATTAAATAAATCAATTTAGGTTTAAGATAAATCGGGCATCATAATAGAACCACCTACCTCGGGATCAATGGATCTCGAATCACAAATCTCTAAATAGAAAACTACAACGGAGAACGACGATAATAAGGATCTATGAATCTTTTGGAATCCTCTAGTTTTAATTCTCACAAATCATGAAAAATAATGCTTCATCAAGTTAAATTATGTTTACACCTATTTAATCATGTTTACATATCATCATAATCATTTGTATTATTATTTCATAATATAAGATAGGTTTCCAATATTTCACTAAGTATGGGAAACTGTTAAGGTTTTGTTACAGTTGATATGGACTCACTAACACTGCTAAGTATGAGTCACCTATAAGGTTAAATCATAGATGGACATATCACTACTGGCATAAAGCTACCCACAGGATGAGATACTGATGGCATTATAATTTTTTCAATGTATGATTCACTTATGCATCAAGCTATCGACGCACTAAGTCACCAATACATCAACCTATTGACAGCATAACTCATAATTTTTGAAAAGGAAGATACACCATCATAATGTGCTATATATAGTTGACCTACTATCAAGAAGACCTACCATTAGACTGATCTACCAATTCTAATTCACCGTTACCTAACCTACTGATAGCAGAGTCACCATCAAGTTGATCTACCGACAAATCGACCTAACGATATTGACTCACCATTCCTGAGATATCGTTCCTGAATCACCACTACTTGACTCACCTTTCTAGATTATAGAATTCTATAAGTTAGATACACTGGTTATAAGACACTATTACCTGACCTACTAATCTTGAGACACCTTTATTCTTTCCTTTTCCATTTAAATTAAAAATTATTTCTAACGGTCATATTTAGGAAACTTAATAACATTATTTATTTTAATGAATTTTTATATATTTTATAGAAAACATTTAATGGATGTCAGAATTAAGAATGAATTATGAGGATCATGCCCCTTTTTATCTATAATGTATAAAGATATAACCAGATCAAAAGAAAAGTATGGCCAGAGAAATATACTGAGCTACTTGTGTTCCTCAGAAAAACTCAAGAACTAAAAACTATAGATACACGAAGAAAATATATTGTGAACTAAAATTGAAGAACGTATTGTAGGAATATAATAATAAATAATAAGAGGTCATATTTTAAATCATAAACCTCACTAGATACAAAAAATAGAATCTCTCATGATACATTATTCTGATGTTTGTTTCCAAAAATTGACTCAAGATTCATTTCAACACAACTTTTAGGAGTCACAAGCTGCATAGAAAATCACAAAGAGACTTCTAACTCTATTATTTCAAATTTATGATCTGTTTTTGAACTATTTTACCTTTATAGAAGTGTGTGTATCTATATAATAAACACACACTAGCTTCTCTGCAAAACTGCAAGATATATAGATATCTTGGTGGTAGGTGATAACCAATTGGATAGGACTAAGTCTCAACTTTAGACTAAACCTCTTGTTTAAATTCTATTGTGCCTTCCAAAGTATCTGTTTTCACAAATTTATCATTTCACACAAGATAACATTTCTTTCACTTTGATAGTTAATCTTAGATATTGTTTGAATTAGAATTTTATTTATTATATTGATTTAAAAATTTAAAATAATAACTCAAATTGTTCTAACTAAGAACTAATCACTCTTTGAGAATTCTTTAAAAAGATCAAAACTTTTATATATTTGCTACTTTGGTTAATTGGGTTGTTTTTATATTTCATATTGTGGAAATTTTAAATAGACAATTTTAGACAAAAAATTATAGGAACACAATTCACCCCCCCCCCCTCCCCCCTCTTGAGTGTCCTACTCTAACCGAAATTTGGTATTAGAGGAGTTCTTACTTTCTAAGTTTCAAAGTTTTCAAAGTTTTAAAATATTTTAAACTATGATTTTAGTTGTATTTTAAGGGTCACAAAATTTATGTTATTTCAAAATTTATATTTATTTAAAAAAAAAATTATTCTTTAACATTGATAATAGATAGGAAGGTGCTACTACCAATATACCTACCTATTTTAATGGCACAAATTATGATCAATGGAAACTCAAGATGAATATGCATTTAGAAAGTATGGGTTTTAAAATTTGGTCTTCTATAGTTGATAAATATAAGATTACAGATACTTCTAGAAACACTTGGGATGATACCACTAAGGTAGTCTATAATAATAATTACAAAGTTATGAATGTTGTATATTGTGCTCTAGGTGATAAAGAATTAAAAAGGATTTATGCATGTAAAATAGCCTTTGAAATTTGGGATACTTTAACAATTTCACATTAAGGAACCACTAATGTTAAGGAAATGAGTCTTAACACATATAACATTAAATGTGGAAATTTCAAAATGAAGTTTGATGAGCCTATCTCTAACATGTATCTTAGGTTCAATGAGATTTTAAATACAATGATCTCGCTAGGAAATATAGTCACTGCAAAAGAATAGATCATGGAGATCTTGATATTTAGTCTAGAAAGGTGGGCAAGAACATCAGTATCAATTAGAGAATCTTGTGACATCAATGTACTACCTAAAAAGGAGTTAATAGAAAATATGATGATATACGATGAAGAAATGAAGTTCAGTGGAGATGAAGTATAGGAACCCAAAATAAAGTATGTGGCTTTCAAAACCACTTCATCTAAAAAAAAGAAAAAGTTCAAGTTTATGCTGAAATTTTCAACGATGAAGATACTTCAAGTGATAGTGATGAGGAAATTGATTAGTTAGCCAGAATATTTACGAAATTATACATAAATAAGAAATTATTTTTAAATCCTAGCTACAGAGGGAAGTATGGCAACAAAGTTAACTGGAAAAATGATTGGAATAGAGGTGATAACACAAATGAAATAGTCTGTTATGAATGAAAATGGAAATGACATGTGAAAGATGACTGTCCAAAACTAAAGTATAAGAAGAAATATTAGCACAAGGATAAGAAGTACAAGAAGGAAATAAAGTCTACCTAGAGATATTATAAAGACATATTCATTGAATCTAAATCATCTCATGATGAAAAGGCTGACAAATCCAACATGTGTTTTTTGAAAAACTCATCTAAGGTAACCCTAGCATCTCCTTCACATAATTCTTATTATTCTAGAGATGAATGTGAATTTGACTCTAAAAATATGACTAAGGAAGAAATGTTTTAATATTGTAAAATGATTGAGTATACCTTCAATGAACTGAAATATAAATATAAATCACTCAAGAAATATCATGCTCTTTCTGCTGCTATTAAATCAGAACTTACTATAAAAAATTAAAATAATTCTCAACTGCTCAATGAAAACATTGGGATTAAACTTTATAATGAGAAATTAAAATAGGATCTTGATAATTTTACAAATTGTAAAGATACCCTAGCTTAAATTCTTGGAAAACAAGTTTCTTCTAAATATACTAATAGTATTGGTTATTAACCTAGGAAAAGAAGTTTTGTTAAAACTAACTTTGTATCCAAATATAGAAAATCAGGTCTTATGCCCAGTTCTAAAAAATTTTCTACAAGTTTTAGCAGTGGAACATCTTTTACTGCTGCTAGTTCTTTTGAACCTAATAGAATTTATTTTTCCAAAACTTTAAAAACTATTTATAGGAAACCCATGAAGAAAATTTGGGTTCCTAAAATTTTAATTTCTAATATTAATGGACCCAATAAAGTCTGGGCACCAAAGTCTTTTCTTGTTTAAATTATTTTTGTAGGAAATTTGTTTGAATATATCCTATAAAATATTATGGTACTTGGATAGTGAGTGTTCAAGACACATGATAGAGGAATCCTCTTTCTTCACGAATCTTATAAATATGGATGGTTTACATGTCACATTTGGTTACAATGAAAAAGGAAAAATAATTGTCCTTGGTCAAGTTGGTAACACTAACTCAGTTTTAATTTCTAAAGTTCTTTTTTTATGGTCTAAAGTACAATATTCTTAGAATTTCATAGTTATGTGATGATAGATTTAATGTTAAATTTGAAAAAGATTTTTGTAATGTTTTCAATTATAACAATGATTTAGTATTTACTTCTTTTATAAATTAAAATGTCTATGTTGTTAATCTGGATTATTTAGTCTCACAAAATGTTTCTTACTTAAGTTCCTTTCATAAAGATTCTTGGATCTACCATAGAATACTAGGCCATTATAACATTCAATCTCTTAGAAAGCTTACTAGAAAATGATTTATCGAGGATCTACCTAAACTAGAGTTTTTGAAGGATAAAGTCTATAATACTTGTCAAAAAGGGAAACAACACAAAATAACTTTCAAACCAAAGAGAGAAGTTTCAATTTCTCAACCTCTTGAGTTAATTCGCATGGATTTTTATGGACCTTCTAGAGTTTCAATTTTAAATGGGAATCACTATTTCTATGTTCTAGTAGTTTAATTTTCTAAGTATACATAGACTTTATTTTTAGCTCACAAAAATGAGGTTTACTCCTCTTTCATCAAGTATGCTATGTCAATAGAAAACTTGAGTCGGCTTAGAATCAAATCCTTAATAAGTGATCATTATCATGAGTTTTAAAATCAATATTTCAAATATTTCTTATCAAAAAATGGCTATATTCATAACCTCTCTTCTCCTAGGACACCCCAACAGAATGGAGTTATAGAAAGGAGAAACAGAACCTTACAATAAATAGGTCGAACTATGCTTAACAAAAACAATTTACCAATTTATGTTTTGATAGAAGTTATGAATACAGCTTGTTATATAAAAAATAGAGTTTTAACCAGACCTATCCTAAAGAAAACCCCCTATGAGTTGAGGAATAATAGGAAACCTATGTTTAATTAAATCAAATTTTTTGGTTGCAACATCTTTATTCTCAATAAAAAATACAATCTTGACAAATTTGCCTCCAAAAGTGATAAAGGGATTTTCCTAGGTTATTAGATCTATAGAAAATCCTATAGAGTCCTTAATAAGAGAACCAAGTGTGTGGAAGAGTCTTTTCTTGTCAATATTGATGAAAAAGATCCACATGAGTCCAAAACCGCCATAACAAATCTTGATAATAATCTATCGAGTCTAAACACAAATCTTAATCCTTATGATTTGGTTGTTAAACAAGCAGCAAAATATGATTCTGGAAACTCTCTAGATTCTAACCAATGGGAAACTTAACCTGTATATGAACCCAAAATAATCATCCCTTCTTTATATAGATATATTATAACTCTTAAGAAAAATTGTTCAGATGTTCTAGTTGGAGACTTAGACAAAGGATCACAGAATAAAGATTCTCTAAGAAAATAGGTTAAACATCAAGTCTTTCTATCACATATTGAACTAGAGAACATCAATTATTCAATCAATGATGAATTCTGGATGATGTCCATGTATGAAAAATTAAACTCGTTTGAAATAAAAAAAGTATGGAAACTTTTTGATAGACACAAATACACCTTGACAATAT
Source organism: Viscum album (assembly GCA_963277665.1). NCBI lineage: Eukaryota > Viridiplantae > Streptophyta > Magnoliopsida > Santalales > Viscaceae > Viscum > Viscum album. The sequence goes on along the minus strand of OY728156.1, from coordinate 1,463,315,796 downwards.
GCACTAAGTGGGCGTTCAAAAATAAAGTAGATGAAATCATAAATATAGTAAAAAATAAATCTAGACTAGTTTTATAAGGTTATAGTCAAGAATAAGGAATAGACTATGAAGAAACCTTTGTACCCATTTCCCAACTTGAAGCCATTATAATACTTCTAACTTATGCAGCACATTTAAATTTCAAAATTTATCAAATGGATGTCAAAAGTGCATTCCTAAATGGTTATATAGTTGAGGATGTTTTTGCTGAACAACCACCTAGTTTTATAAATCTTCATTTTCCAAATCATGTTTTTAAAATAAAAAAATCTTTGTATGGTTTAAAATAGGCTCCAAGAGCTTGGTATGATAGGCTCACCACTTTTCTTATTTCTAAAGGTTTTACAAAATGTATAGTTGATCCTAATTTTTTCATAAAAATAATTTCTAAAGATGTTTTAGTTTTTCAAATATATATTTATGATATTATTTTTTTATCTTTAAAAAATTCTTTATGTATTGATTTTTCAAAAATGATGCAAAATGAGTTTGAAATTAGTTTAATGGGTAAACTCAAATTATTTCTGGGATTTCAAATTTTTCAAAATAAGGATGGTATTGTTTTAAATAAAAGTAAATATACTAAATATATTTAGTGTGTGTATGTGTGATCATTTTCAAAAAAAACCTAAAGATTCACATTTACTTGTTGTTAAAAGAATTTTCAAATACCTCAAATACGCTACCAACTTAGGAATATTCTATCCTAGAGGACAACCAATTAACTTAGTTAGTTATTTTGATGCTGATTTTGGTGGTTTCAAGTTAGATAGAAAATAACCTATGAAACATGTCACTTTTTGGGAAATAATTTAGTTTCACAGTGTAGTAAAAAATTAAAATTATGTTACATTATCTACAATCAAAGCAGAATACATAGTTGTTGGTTGTTGTTGTGCTCAAATTCTGTGGATGAAACGCACATTACTAGACTATGGTTATCAAATTAGACATGTCCCTATAAACTATGACAACACAAGGGCTATTGACATTTCTAATAATCCAATCTCTCATTCAAGAACAACAAGTATTGATGTAAGACATCAATTTTTTAGGGATCATTATCAAAAAGGTAATATAAATTTAAAATTCATTGGAACTAAACATTATTTTTCTGATATTTTTACAAAGCCTTTAAATTCTGAGAGAATGAGTTACATCATACATGAGTTAAGGATGATCAATTTTGAGTGACTGACTGTTGGGTAACTCATTGTGGATGACTCACCATTGATGACTCACCTTTGATGACTCACCATTGATGACTCGTCATTGATGAATCATTGTCGATAACTCACCTCACCATTGATGACTCGCCATTGATGACTCTCTATTGATGACACATCATTGATGAATCATCATTGATGACTCTCCGTTGATGACTCATCATTGATGACTCGCCGATAGGACTCAATATCATGTCACACCATTCTGTACTTTGTTATTTTTCTACCTGGAATTTAAAATTTTATTTTAATCCTCGCTTATTAATTTATAATTTATAAATCACTAAATGATAAAACTCAAATTGATCCAACTAATTTGCTCACTCCCACACTCCAGATCTTGAATTCATCTCTCTGAAACTACTTCTATGCTCCTTAAAATATAAACCTTTAAATCTCATCAATGGATTAAGTTAAGCATGTATCTGAGAAGTATGTTGATGAGTCACATCCATCTAAGAAGAAAAAAGGTGAATTCAGTCAACTTAAACCAAAACCTATCCATATCTAACTCACAATCTAAATCGTCACTCCCAAAAACGAAGTTCATTTCAAATGGTAATTTCCAAGTAAGTCTCTCTTGTTGAATGGGTTGTAAGAACAGGGTGGTTGGAGTGGTTATCCAACAAAAAGATACTATTTTATCCTAAGCTTGTTCATGATTTTTATTTGTATGTGGAGTTTATTCTCAAAGGTGCAAAATAATTTTGGATTAAGTCCTGGATAAATGGTGAAAGAGTTTCCTTTTCTTCAAATTAGTGGATTGAATTCTTGAAAGTACCTCATGAAGTTATTTTTAATAATTTCCAAGTCAGTGAACCTCCACCTAGTGATATTTCCAGTTTTGAGAAAGCACTTATAGAGCTTATTGGAAATGGAGTTCCTAGTAGACCAATAGAAATAGATCTTAATGGTGAATACAGATTATTGTTCAAATTTATTCAGCACAATTTAGGTCCAATAAAAGGGGTTTTTGCCTCTCTCAAATACCAGGATGTATATTTGTTATATCTGATGAATAAAGAACATAAGATTAACTTGTACAGGTATCTAATGGTGCATATGAATGAAATGATGAAACCCTAATCCATGTAAAATTCCTCGTTTTATGCAAATTTTATTTCTCTAATGTTGAAATTTAAAGGTCTGGTGAATGAGGATGAAGAATCAGTAACTGATTGTGATATATTTTTCATCACCAAGTCCATTTATAATAGGATAAAGATAAATTGTAATTTGTGGAAGAAACAGTGGGTTGAAGACAATGATAATATTTATGAGGTATTAAATCTTGTTGATCACCCCTCAAGGCCAAGTGACATGGTTGATCCTGGTCTAAGACCAAATGAGGATGTAAAGTAATCTAATGAGGAAAATGAAGATAAGGAAAATCAAAGAGAAGAATATCCAATTGATGATAGATGTGACCAAGATATTGAAGGAAGTCCATAAAGAATTACCAATGGACCTGGTAGTCGTATTAAGCCTCTTCCTAAAAAAGAACATCTCCTACTAGAATATGATGATGAAGAGACTGAATAATTAAATAATGTTGAATATTTTAGTGAAAATGGTATTGAAGAAGATGAAGAGTATAATAGTGAAAATTAAGAAATTAACAATGAGGAAGAAGAATAGGATGATGGTGATGAAGAGGAAGAAGATGAAGGAGGATAATCTAGTAAAGAAAATTCAGATGATGAAAATGATGAGGAAGAAGAAGGAAGTGGTGAATATGATAGTGGATCAGACCATCCAAATGATGATCAACATCCTATTCCAGAACCTACTAATCTTACTCTAGATCGTGTTAAGCCTGAAAATCCAACTGATACTACTTTAGAGGAACATGAATCTGTTTTGGAATCCAATGAAGCTCTGGAGTCGATTTTAGTTGAGGGAAGAGCTCTAGATGTTCATATGCATGACAAATTTCATGTTGAAGAAGAAGTTCCAATATATTTAGTACAAGAAAAGGTTTATTCTAGGAAAAAATTATCTTTTTAGGGGGAGCAACAGACAAAAAGGGTAAGATTTGATACTCTCATTCCTTATGATGTGACAGCTGAGGAATGGGAAAAATGCCCTTGGTATGTCACTCTTGGTTTAGACTATCCTAATTTAGATATTGAGGAATCTGATCCTAAGGGATCATTGGAATAATAATTGAATCATTCTTAAAGAGTTTCAGTTGGAACAACTCGGGCAATATCACCTACTCTAATAGTAGCTCCTGATCCTATTTATGCTCCTCTTATTTCACTAGTACCTGTAGAATATGTAACTTAGAATGATTTAAAACTATTTAAGAAAGAGTTATTCTTAGTAGTTAGATCTTTCCTTCCACATCAACTAGCTCATGTTGCAAGTCTCAGTAAAACTAATGCAGTTATTCTTTCAGAAAAGGTTGTTTCTCAAATTTAACCTTTCATGCTTTTAGTTCTTGAAGTAGTTGTAAATGAAAATAAATATTTAAGTAATGAATTTTTTGGTCTTGTTTCTACAATTAATAGTTTAATCGCTTAATATATAGAGTCTATGGAAAAGGTTATGAAAACCCTTGGAGATACCACTTTTGAGTCTTCTGAGGATGATTATCCTCCCACTCCAACTCTTGATCTAGTTATTTTTAGATCAATTGTCAAAGATGATGTTAATAATGCCTCAAAATATGATGCTCCTACTTCTCAGACTACTGATATTTATTTGATCAGAACAGTGGTGAGAGAGGAACTACAGACCATGATGGGTGGTACAGATCAGGAGAGCCTACGAAAACATTGACAGAACTATGACCATATACATGATATGGTTAGGTTTTACACAAAATGAGATACTTCTACTCAGTATGATATTAGAAAGAAATTATATTAGTAATCTAAAATGATCTACACTAATCACCAGTTGGATAGTCATTTCCAGTATTTTGTTGAGAATTTGAGGGTCCCTCCTATTGCTCAAGACTTTAAGTAACAAGTGAAACAACTTAAGAAGCTTACTCCAACTCTTCAAATTTTCATGGATAATAAGGATGATTTCACTAAGCCTATAGAGAAATATGGGAAGATAATCATGTATTTTATCAATCTGTTGAATCTTTATCTGCATCATGAGAGTACTATTATTGTAGCACTAGAGGCATTCTCTATTCGACCAGTGACAGAGAGTTTTCCTTCAAGATCTATCTACAGATCTGTGGATCCCTCGTTTAGAGTTGTTATGACTCTGAACCCTTTTCCTCCTATTCCTACAACACTTCAACAATTTCCCATGTCTGCACCATAATCTATTAGTCATATAAGGCCAGTGATATACAGGTAACTTACCGTTCCTACCTCTTATACACAAGGCCAAACTCCTATAGTACCTTTTGGAGTCCCCATTCATCAGTTGTATACATCTGCTCTTGTACCTACCACAACTCCATCTACTACTTCTGATAAGTTCAAGTCACCCATGGATCCTTCCTTGGAGAAAAAGTGATTGCATTGATCTTTGATAGGAATATAATTTTTTTCTTTTTCTCATCTACTGCACGATCATTTTATTATGAAATGAATTTTCTCTTTTTCTATATTTTATATTCTATCTCTTGTTATTTACTCTTTAACATCTAATTTATTTGTTCTCCTTTTTGATACTCCCTAAAGTGGGAGAAATATGAGATGGAGTTTTCTTCGTATTTAATTTGAGTATTTTTATTCTCATAATTTAATCTCACATGATTAGTATAATATGTTATGTAGAAAAATTTTTAGTTTGTAATTTTATTATTATTTATAGATTGAAAATGTTGTGATTTTTTATCATAAAAAGGGAGAGATTTTTGGAATCATCTGGTTTTAATGCTCATAAATCATGCTAAATCATGTTTCATCATGTTAAATTATGTTTCCACCTATTTAATCATGTTTACATATCAGCTTAATATTTTTTGTTAGTATTTCATAACAATTGATAGGTTTCAAATATTTTACTAATTATAGAAAACTCTTAAGGTTGAGTTACCATTAATATGGACTCATAGACACCGCTAAGTATGAGTCACTGATAAGGTGAACTCACGGTGGGAAATATAATTGTTGGCACCAAGTTACAGATAGGATGATCTATCGATGGAATTAGAATTTTTGTAATGTATGAGTCATTGATGCATCAAGATATCAATGCACAAAGACACCAATACATAAACCTACAAAAATATCAACACATAATTTTTGAAAAGGACGAGACATTATCACATTGAGATACCGATAGTTGACCTACTATAAACCAAACATACCATCATAATGATCTACCGATCCTGAGTCACCACTACCTAACCTAAGGATAGCTCAGTCATCATCAAGTCGACCTACGGACAGACCGACCTAAGAATCTTGACTTTCCATTGATGAGCTATTGTTCCTCATTCACCGCTACTCGACTCACTATTCCAGATTTCAGAATTCTCTAAGTATGAGACATTGGTGCTAAGACACCGCTACCTAAACTACCGATCCTGAGATACCTTCATTCCTTCATTTTCCATTTAAATTCAAAATTATTTCTAATGTTCATATTTATGAAACTTAGTACCATTATTTATTTTAATGAATTTGTTTATCTTTTGTAGACAACATTTAATGGATGACAGGATGTAGTATAAGGTACATGCTCTATGTCAGCTATAGTGTATAAATCTATGACTGAATCAAAATAAAAGTGTGTACAGATATATATATCGAGTTTCCCATGTGCCTGAGAAAAACTCAAGAACTAAAAATTTTAGATACAATATGAAAACCTATTGTGAACTCAAACTGAAGAACTTCTTGTAGAAACATACTATGAAAGAATAAGATCTCATCTTCTAGATTAAAAACCTCACTAGATATAGAAAATAGAAGCTCAAAATACACTCTATGTTGCAGTCTATTTCCAAAAATCAACTCAAGCTTCATTTCAACACAACGTTGAGGAGTCACAAGCTACTTAGAAAATCACACAGATCCTTCTAAGTCTATTCTCTTTATTTTATGCTCTACTGGTGAACTATTTTAGCTTTCGGTTGGTGTTCATCTCTACTTAATAAGCACACACCAACTACTATGAAAAACTAGAACATACATAGATATATTCACAAACCATCTATTTCAAATCACACTTCCCATGGATAACAGTGGAATAGGTCCCTGCATGGCCTGAGTGTTTTTCCCTCCACAGAAACTATAGAAGTGGTCATGAGAACCTAGACAGTTTTGTATAAGATTGTTTACCCCTAACCAGGGTTTGGATAAAATTTTATTTATATAAACTTCTTGGTGACATGTGATCACAAAGGGGAGATGAATAAGTCTTAGCTTGAGAATGAACCTCTTGTTTTAAGTCCAATGTGCCTTTTAAAGTTTTGTTTTCACATCTTTATCATTTCACACAAGAAAACAGTTCTTTCACTCTAATAGTTAATTTTAGATAGTGTTTATATTAGCATTTGATTTAGTATATTGATTTAAAAAGTTAAAATAATAACTCAAATTGTTTTAATTAAGAAATAATCACTCTTTGAGAATACTTTAAAAAGATAAAAACTTTTATAAATCTAATAATTTGGTTAACTATGACGATTTTTTATTTCAAATTGGGGAACTTTAAAATAATAAATTTTATAAATAATTTTTTATAGTAACTCAATTCACCCCCCTCTTGAGTTTCCTACTCCGAACAACAGAATAAACCCTAGGTTTAGATAAAGAAATGGTGGTTATTAGATCCAAAAACAACACTGGATTCCATGGAACCTAAGAGAGAAGAAGATAGATCATGGTAGATATAGTTTGATATGAGGAAACTAATTGCATGAAGATTTAAGGGCATTCCTCAAGCTTTAGATCGCTTCTAGGAGGGATCCAAGGGCACAAAAATCCTTCTTGAGAGCTCCAAGGATGGGAGAAACTAATCTTTGGTCATACTAGTCTTTTAGAGGCCTAAAAGAGAGGTTTGGAAATTTAAATAAAAAATCATATCACTTAAAATATCATCAGCACGGTTTCCTGGGAAAAGGTGTATGGTTTAGATAAACTGTGTGCAAGTAATGAACCTATTTTAAATGGGCTACATAGTTTCTCTTAAGAAGGTGAATTTTTTTAAACCATGTGCCAACCATGCAAAATCCCACTACTTTGGGTTGCACAGTTTTCTCGAGCAAGGCGTATGGTTTGGGAAAATCATGCGCCAACCATGCACTAGCCCAAAAACTTCCAAAAATTTCCAAATTTTACCAGAAACAACCCTAATGAAACCCAACTAAATCATGATAAAAAATACAGGTATAAAAATACCTAAAAATAATAAATTGATGCTACAAACTCTCCACCATAGAAACTTTTTATCCCAATAAATCCTACGAAGAAACTTGTATGCCAAAAAAATGATGTCACTAATCTCTCATCAGTACCTCCCCCTCCCACATCCCATGATTATCAAAACCACACTACCATAGCATATGAACCAAAGGTATCATCCTCCCATGAAGTACATTGAATTCAGAATAAACTATCCTAACTGGTCGTTTAGTCATGGATAAATCAGGTTTGACCTCAAGATCATCCATGCCTAGAACATGATATGGATCATATGGGTACTTTCTCAGTTGTGATACATATAATTCATTATTTATCGACATCATCTGTAGTGGTAGTTCTAAATGGTAATTAAATTTCCCCGCCTGATCAACAACCACAAAAGGTCCCACAAAACAAGGAGGAAGTTTCCCTTTCCTCCCAAGCTGTCGATAATCCAAGAGAGGTGAAAACCTCAAGAACACCTAGTCACCAACTAAGAATTCCAAAGGTCTACGATGAAGATCCGCATAAGACTTATATCGACTATATTCCATCAATATCCTATAAAGAATCAACTGAATATTTTTTGTCATATCTTGGACCAGTCTTAGTCCAACCAAGGAAATTTCACCAATCTCCAACCAACACAACAAAGATTTATAAGGTCAACCATACAAGGCCTCAAAAGGATCCATTATGATCATGGACTTGTAACTATTGTTATAATAAAACTCAACTAATATCAAATGATCATCCCAATCCCCACCATATTCAATAACACAAGAACGAATCTTGTCCTCAAGAATCTCTATACCTATTTATATCTCTCCATATAACTACGGATGGTATGTCGTACTCAAACGGATGTGAGATCCCAATGCCTCCTAAAGTACTCTCCATAAAAGAGAAGTGAACTGAGGATCCCTATTAGAGACTATAGCAGATTAAACTCAATTAAAATGAAAAATATATTTCACATAGACATTTTTCAACTCCTTAACTTTGGTTGTATCATGAATGGGTATAATGTGTTCCAACATAGTCATCCTATCGATCACAACCCATATCAAATTCTTCTTCCTCTAGGTATATGGAAACCCAACCACAAATTCCATAGAGATCTCATACCACTTCCAATTCGGGACTAGAAGTGGAAAAGGAAAACTTAGGTTCTTATAGTGATCATCCTTTACCTTATTTCATGTATAAAAATGAGAGAAAAACTCAAAAATTTCATACCTGGACACCAAAACTGATGCTTTATATTATATAACATCTTCATGGTTCTTGGTTGCATAGCCCACTAGGAGTTATGGAAGTCTCTCATAACAGCTTTCCTTGTCGCTAACGGCACAAAAAAACGTTTCCAAAATTATATAATTCCTTCTTTATAGTACGACCACTCTAAAACTAACTCCACACCATAAAAAGAGTCTCTAATGCTACAGAACTCATCATCAAGCTATTATTATTGAATAATCATTTAGAGAAGAGAGGATTTCAACTGGACATTGGATAAAGAAACCTTAGCCCCAGATTCCTGGACTCCGATATGAAACTATGAAATTATCTCCATTAAATTCAACTTTTCTAAAGATTATTTTAGGACCTGGTTCAGAAGATTCTAGATCAAATCATATATGATGAAATTCTATTTCCATGGGGTATAAGAGATGTTATAGTTGAAGGATTGCAGGTATTCCACCCAAAACCTTTGGTGGAGATTCAAATATTTATGAGAGAAGATATAATTCATGTTCTTGTGGTCTAAAAACATGATAAACATTTCTTTGTAAAGTTAATTATTCTCAATCTTAAGCACATGCATCACAGCTACAAATTCAAGGTCCTGAGTCGAATAATTCTTCTCGTGTCTCCTAAGCTGATGAGATCCATAGATGAAGATATGATCACCTTGCATAATAATGCAATATGTCACACCCTGACCTTAGATACTCTTTTATTATATTATTTTTTTGGATTTGAATATTTTTTGTTGAGATTCGGGTTGAGCACCAGTTTAAATTTTTGAATTTTAAAAGTTTCGTGTGAATTTTTAGCCTACGCACTATTAATAGAAACTGTGCGCCTTTCCCATAAAATTGTGTGGATCATTTTCACTTTCAAGAATATGTGTTTGGGGTGTTTGGTGCATGGTTTTGAAACTATGTATCCAAGCCATGCAGGGTGTCCCTTATGGATAGTGAGGGGTGCATGGTTTTTCAAACCGTGCAGCCAAACTATACGAGTTTCCTAGAAATTTTAAAAGTTAAAAACCCTATTCTACCCTCCTACCCCATTTACCCTAAATTTTCCCCCACCCTCTTGGTAAAATTTGGTGCACCAAGGGGTCCCAAAACCACTCTTATGTTGGATCCTCCTCCTCTAGTGATCCTCCAAGTTCCTAAGGTACATTTTTAGGGTTTTTGTCCATTTTTCCTCCCCTTTATCTCTCCCCCTCTCTTCTTCTTGGTTTTCCTTTGGTAAAACCTCTCTCATTCAAACCCTAGATGTTAGTTTTAATGTGTAGTTTGATTTTATTTTTGATCTAGGGTGTGTGTTTGGTCCATGTGGCCTTACAATTCCTCCATTTGAAGTTAATTTGGATCCCCACCCCATTGAGGTAGGTGTTTCCAATTTTTTCCATTCTGGTGAAAACCATTTGTGATTGGGGGTCTTCAATTAATTTTTAAATGTTATTAACATATTTATAATACTCATATTTATTTAATTATGGTGTTTTCTTATTGATATAATTTATTAAAAATAGGTTTTGAAGTGATCCCTGTGTATACCTATGTGTTTTCACACTGAATGTGTTTGATAAAATTTTAATTGAACCTTTAAATGTAGAATGGAATGATTTGGGTGGTGCTTTCCCTTATAAATGTTTTATTGATTGGATTTTTTTGGGTATTTCTATGTGGAATGTGGTGAATTTTATAGTATAGTTTAAATATTGGTAGGAAAGCTCTCTCTTGGTCTTTTAAAAATGCCTGGTTTCACCTTTGTAAATTATATGAAATTCAGGGGGGGTTTGAAAGGAAATTAATGGTTCTAATTATATTTTTTGTTTTTTATGGATACATAGAGGGTTCCATTAGATGTTTTCACATCCATGGGTGCACAGAGTGCACACATGGATGTGTATTAAAATGAATATGGCACATAGAACACTTCCTCCATTAAAAGTTTCCCATTTTCCCTTCCTCCTTTTCTCAAAATGGTTCCATGATTTCTAAATGGTAAGTGTTGCTTCAATAAATTTGGAAATGTAACTTTAAAATTGTTCCTAAAAGTTTCTCCCATTTTCCTTGAAACATGTTTTGGTGAATATTGGAACTTAAATTACTATTTGGATTTTTTATAGATAAAAGTGATGTTTTTTATTGAATTTAGAAAATGATGTGGAAGTATCATTGTAAATGAATTTTAGTTCTAAAAGTGTAATTCCAAATTGACACTTTATAATGTTGGGGAAAAGAATGTGGTTTGGAAAATTTTAACACCTATTTGGAAACTTAAAGTGCTTTATGAAATGGTCTAAATATTTATATGATATGATGGCTCAATTGGAACCTTTTATTGTAACGCCCCGACCCAAGCTACCCAGAGTCGGTGCATTACTTCGTAACATTGGCATGATCACAAGAAAGATCAAATCTCGAAAGACCGATTGGTTTAGTAGCCTTGGAAACACTAGATATATTCATAAGTTTTACATTACATCATAAAATGAAAAACTACTATAACAACATAATGTCTCCATAATACACACTCATATCCCCACATAATATCCCTGCAGGTCATTCATAATTTACTTCTTCACTTCCTGGGAAAAATAAAACATAGAAAAGGGGTGAGCTCAAATGCCCAGTAAGGATAACAATATAGCGGAAACTTTCATAAATAAGAATAAACATTTAAGGAAATGTATAACTAAAACAAAAGCCTTTAAAACTTGAACTTTCAACATAGTATGGCATAAATGAAATGAAATAATGCCATTTACTTATTCACATGGATATTCTACTAATCGAATAATCACATGAAAAAATCAATAACCACTTTCATAATGTTGGAATGCATAATGCCAGACGATTATAACCACATAGCCAAGGCCTCGTGCCAAGACTACAAATAATATTTTGTCAAGGCCTTGTGCCAAGACACTAGTTTGTCTCATGAGACCTACCGATGCATCGAGGAGCTATAGCGGGCTCCACCCGTCACTTATTAAGTCCAATGCATTCCCATATGAAAAGGTTTAAACATAACATAAACATTCGTATTAAATCTAGCATACGAAATGTCAATAATTTCACCATAAACTATGAATGGTATAAAAATAGCACATCCATAGTCAAACATATCACAAAACCTTCAATACAATATAGAAGTTTTGTATCATAATAAATCAACTTCAAATAATCTTAAAATCCATCAAAGGATGTTGACGTAGATGAAATCAAAATTCTTTTTAAAGAAATATCTCCTTTTATTTTGAAATCATTTAAGATCCAGATAAAATAAAACATTTTCTTTGAAAATATTCTTATAAGCTTGTAAGGAAAGCTTTGAAGATTTTATAACGGCGTAAAATAACTGCACCCGCCGTATAAGTTAAAAAAAACATTCTTACCTCAATTCTGTCGAAAAGGTTAAAAAGGACCTTGTTTCGAAAACGACGGAAAGATTCCTTTATAAACCTCTTATAAAAAGTCAAACAAGGGTATAAATGACTTTAACCCATATTCTTGTAAATAGTAAAAATGTTTTGAAATACATTTTTAAGAAACATGGATGTGGATGATAAAGATATCCCAGTAGATTATTACGTATAAACAACCTCGGATAATGAAGAGATTGTGAAATAACCCTTACCTTGTACTTTTCCTTGGTTGGGGTAGGTTAACCTCCTGTATAATGGTGAAATAGTTGTTATTAAATTATACAAGAATCATATATATTAATATGATATCATATATGATCTTTTAACATTGATTTGTTAATAATATCTTAGAATTATCGTCGTTTCGGGAGTTAACTTACTCATTTTCTTTTATATGTTTTGTTACATAAGCCATGGTTGTTGTATCTTATTCATATCCAGAATGATATCCAGTCCTTAAACATCATTTTTAAATCATCAAATGATAATTATACTTGAATGGATACGATGGAGAATGAATCTCATCGCGTTCGTGGAGACGGTAGTCCGTACGTACGCACGAGCGACAATATCATTCTTTTGATATTAAAATAATATATAAATGGATGTTATATCATATATACAGAATCATTAACATGTTATATTTATTATTTACATGAGTTACACATCATTATTATACCCATCCAAATAATATTATATTGAATAACAATTACACCACGACGTGGAGACGGTAAGCCGTACGTACGCACGTATGGTGACATGTTATTCAAAGGGTGGATAGAATACTGAATATGATTGTACCATATTTATAATAACATAACAGTATATGTGAGATACTGGAGTTATTATTTTAGAATGGTAAGAACAAAGGAAGAAGAAGTGGAAGAAGAAATGAACTTGGAGAACGGTGGTGAAATCATTACCTCTTCTTCGGGTTCTTCCTTTTGATTTGATCAAAAGGGCTCCTTAGGTTGGCTTTCTGATCAAACTAAGGCCTCTAGGTTGTAGTGAGGGATGTTGGGAGAGTATTTGGGCAGAGTTTGGCCGAGCAAAAAGGCTTTGAAGGTGTGAAGAAATGAGAAGGAGGAGTGCCCTTTTATAAGAGGGGTGAGGGGCACCTTTGGAAAAGTTAGAAATATTAATTTATAATAAATTCATATTCGGTTTCTAAAGGCTCCAAAGTTGATTATTCAAAGTTTAAGGTGGGGATAGGTCGAAAACCACTCAACCAATAGAATTTAGACAGGTTTGGGTACTTATATTAACCTTATCTTTAAGTATTAACTCTAAGTTAATTAGTTTCACTTTTACAATGTCTCTTTGTATTTTTATATAATATGGTTAATAAACTTACTATATACATCCAAGCGACCCCCAAGTGGTCCATTAATGATGAACCTATCCTTATATAAGTCTCTTGGACGAACCTTAGATTTTTAGGAATTTAATATCAATTAATAATATAATATTTGTTTTAAAAACTCTTTTATGTCAATTTTGACACTATTCAATAGTTGATTTTTGTGAAACTCATAACAGATTGATTACTTCGAAAAAATTCAATTAAATAAATACTAATATATCATATTATCCTAGAAAATTAGTTTAATTCATTAAAAGTTTCATATTATATTTTTTTGGGTATTTATAATATCAATTATTTTAATTTTTCACTATTATAGTAATTACTGCCTCATCTTTGTGTCATAAATAAAATAAATTATTTAATGTCTAAAAATTATAAATAAAATATCATTATGTATGAAATCTTTTTATATTTCTAATGAATATTTATAATCTAAAATCCAACTTATATAACCCTATGTAACAATTGTTTTGCTAAAAGATATATGCTTGTGTCATTTTTGTATTCATTTTGACTTAATTAAAATAAAGTGTCATTATCACTTACAAGTGGATCCATGGGGTCCCAAAATTGACACAAAGATGCCCATGGTAGACCATGTATCAACCAATAGGATTAAGACACGTTTTAGGGTAATTTAGTATTATTATAATATTATTTTTTAACCCTTATTTACCGGATTTACCCTTAACCATGGTAAATAAAATATTTACCGCAGTAATTATTCAAAATGTCTAAAAATAAAAGTTACCTATTTACACAATTTGAACATCCTGATTCCAAATATGGAATCCATTTTCCTAAATTCAAAACACAGAAGTGGCAGAAATTAATTTAAAATTAATTCCCGCTGTCAAAACAAAAAGCGTGTTTTTAAGAGATAATAACTATCAAAAGATTGACACTTGTTTATGTTCGGTTTAATTGTAAAATTATGTCCAATGACCAAAATTATATTAAATAGTAAAAATATATTCTAAATATACTTTAAAACCACTCAAATTCATAATTTATTACTATTAATTATTTTGATTAAAAAAGTTGTTTTTAATTAAAATTTAGTAATTTTCACTATTCATCAAAATATGAAAGTTATCCGAAAAGTACCAAAATTTCACCTTAGGCTAAATTTGATATTCCGAATCCAAAAATTAAGTCCATTTTAAAATATAAAATATATATAACTTCAAAAAGTAGGTATTACTATTCATAACAGCTAGTTTGATTGGTTACGGTGTGTTAGAACTCGAAGTTGCGTACAACACACGCTACTGTTTTATTCAAAGGAAAGCGTACCGTGGAAGCTTGGGATGTTTCATTTTAAATTTTTTTGATGTCTCCATTTAGTCAAAAAGTTTAAAATATTGTATTTAAAAAGGTTTCACTATCAAAAGTTGATAAAAGTGCAATACTGAAAATGAATCTGTTCTTGCATTATGACTAAGAAACTCATAATATTGATTCTAAAATTATAAGGATTATATAAAGTTTAAAATTTAGTTAATACTATTCATGACCTCTTTTAATGGATTTTTTTTGGTAAGTCATGGTGCAATTGAACTCAGTGTTGCGTGTAGTGCAAGTTATTGAATTATTTTGAAGAAATAACACACTATGAAATCTTGGGGTGTTACATTTATGATGTGATATGCATATATATATATAGTGGGAACTCCTATAGAGAAATTTCCCTTTATGGTTTATCACATAGGTGTTGTCCGTGTTTAGGGTAGGCAAGTGTGGTGATGGCAGGTAAGATGAGTCATGCATGCGAGGGCCACCTACTTACACAGTGTAATTTTACCATGGGTTCCTAGGTGTCTTTTAGATGATCGGGTAACAGTATATTTCCAGCTCTAATTAGATGGTTTGGTGCCCCCTGTATCACTAAGATTCCAGGTGGGTTTTTCCATTGGATTGGTCAGTTGAATGTAGCGAGTTGGTTATAGACTTAGGAGCTTCACTATACACTAGAAGATTGTTCCAAACCGAGTACTTCCAAGGGTTTCTTTAGGGATATTTAGGATAGCCTGTTGTTATAATTTATATTTTCTTGTTTTCTTTATATTGAATTTAGTTTTCATCATTTACTACCTATTTATTTTCATCATATACTGGTACTTGTTTTTCTTGAAACTTGGTTTGGGTTTGGGTTTCCAAAATGTCAAACTATTTTTGAACAAATAAAATTTTGGTGTGTGCTATTTTGGAAAAGATAAAGTTGTTTTGTTTATTTAAAATGATAAAAATATATTTTTATAAATTTATTTCAAACTAGTGTTAATGGACTATTTTATGAAAGGAAAAGCATGGATTATTTGGTGATTTCCAGTAGAGTTGTGAATATCACACCTTACTCGTACCATTCAGTGTCAGTAGACCCAGTCTTTTTTTCATGTTCTAATCCTCATTCAGGTTTTCTTAGTTTGATCTAGATCCTAGAGAATTTAGGTCTTATATAAGGTGGTGACACTGGGGTAATAGGGATACTGTGGTAGTGTGGCTCTATTTTAGTTTTGTTTTAAGTTTTTTATTTGGTTTCTGTCTTGTTCAGTTTTATCTTATAACTAAATCAGTTTTTGTATTTACTTGAGATTCAGTTGTTTCCTTTGATATTTTTTCTATTTATTTTATTGATCCTGGTTATTTTTGGGATGAAATCATTCCAAACAGGTTTACATTTTATGTTTGGCACTGGTTGCCAGCCCGTGGGGATTGAGAATTCCCTTCGGTCTATGCCATGAACCGGATCAGGTGTTAGGTTGGATGGAATCTCGACCTAGTTCTTGAAAAAATGGTATTAGAGGAGGTTATTTGTTATTTGGGGTGTCAGGTAGTCTGAGACTAGGATTTTTGGGGCTCAGGAGGTAGGTTATGGGTTAGTGTCTGATCACCGCCACTCATGACGAGACCTGAGTTGCTAGGGGTGGTTTGGGAATTGGTTTCTTATCCTATTCTGGATTTTTTTGGATTTATGGATAACAATGATGGGAATCTAGTGTTATGTCGTGATCTCACATGGAGTAGTGACCCATGTGGAGTCTGAGAGTATTTTTCAAGATTCTCTTAGTGTTTGATTCTTACCTAGGGTATGGCCCACTACCATATCACCAAGTTAGGCACAAACACTAGTTCCTCATTCTAGTGTTTTGGTGTGATTCATTCTTTGATTTAGTCATGGTTTATGTACGTAATATTTTAAAATTAAAACACATTTTGAAATGGAAATTATTTCCTTCAAATGGTTTTAAATTGGAAAATTGGGTTTTAAATTTAAAGCACTTTGGATTGAGAATTTGGTGAATTTTTGGGTTTTCTAAGAAGTGGCTTGGTGCAACCCTTGGTATTCTTTATGAATGTTTTCATGTGTGTGGGTATGTGCAGGAAGTGTCTGTTGGCACACATGTATAGAAATGGATGGACGCACATGCGATGGTTCATAAAATTCTATGGGTGAGTTTTTGGGATTTAAGGGATAATTTGGGTTTTCTAAAATGGATTTGGCTGAGGAAATGATTTTGGAAATTGTTTTTTTGTTTTATAATGTGGTTTTTTTCTGTGAAGTGGTTTTGTGTCTAGGGAAGTAGCCTCAAAATGGGGTGGTCTTGAAATTTAAATGAAAATGATGGTTTTTCAAAGTGATCTTTTTTGTTGTGTGCATATTTGTTTGGATTCAAAGCTGGTTGTTTTTTCATCAAGGTGTTGCTTTTGATTGTTCTTTAGCATGATGTTGGATTTGGTTTGTGTTTTCTGTGATGTTTAGAAAATTCCATCTAGAAATGTTTTAAAAAAAATTAAGGATTCACGCCCAGTTTTTTATTCTTATCAAATGTTTCATGCCCTTCATGGTGATTGAGGTCCTTTAGAGTCAGTGGAATGGATTGAGGAGGTTGAGAGTGTCATCAGATTATTGGAAACTACTGAAGTTGTTAGAGTTCATGTAGTCCTGGGTTTGGTTGAGGGTCCAGTTTTGGACTAATGGAAGATGGTTTTTCCATCATCGTTGGAAGTTGGGATAACATGGGAATTATTTAAGATCACTTATGTCCAAAGTTTTATACAAGAGGAGGTGAAGTCAAGGAATGTGGTAGAGTTTTAGGATGTTTGGTAGGGCTAGTGGACCATGAAATCTTATGTTGATCACCTCGGAGAGTTGGTTTTTTAATATCTAGAGGTAGCGCTATAGGATCAGTTAAAGGCTCTGCTTTTTATTTGGGGTATTCTTCTCAGATATCACGGAAAACGTATTCTCATCTGGTGAAGTTCAGTTTGGAAAGTTGGTGGATGAGGCATTCCTAGATAAACTGGTTCTTAGAGAGCAGTTTTTGGTGACTGATGAACCATCTCCGCTTTTTTTTGTGAAGGTTCCCCATCTAGAGAGAAGTGTGTGCTATAGGAACCTATTCCCAATAAGTCACTCTTGTTGGATCCAGATTCTCGTTCATTAGACCAATCACTCGTGTGTTTCTAGTGTGGATCATTTAGGAATTTAAAGTCATATTTTCACAATCCTCTGAATACATTCCATCCCTATGGTTTTCTGGGTCATCTGGAGAGGTTTTGTAGGAAGTGTCACCCAAAAATATATGTTTTGATCAGATGATACTAGTGCCTGACTGTGAGGTAAGATATAATTCATCCATAAAGCTCTTTCCACAGTCCTTGGAGTGAAGCTCACACACAGTCAGAAGTTTCTAGAGGTATATGAAACCTTTTCCTGGTTTTTTCCTCGACATTTGGATGGAGACATTTAAAGTTTCCTTATTCTTATATCCCTTTTATTGTAAGTTCATCTTTCATTGTAAAAGTGTGATGAACTTGTTCTTTCATGATCTAAATGGTGGTGTTCATTTTAATGTGGCTCTTTGAAATGGTTGTTCTTCTTTGAGTGTGCCTAGACCTTATATAGGTTGGTTTCAGTTTTAGTAGTGATTGTTTATAAATGATTCACTTTTTTGGTAATGATGGATGATGTTTCTAGTTCATTGTTTGGGTAGAGTTTCTTCTCATGGGTTTACCCTCCTGTTGTGTTGGGATTCTTATATCAATGTGCGAAATTCATAGTTCTAGAAGTTATATTGTGGTTCTCCCTTATGTATATGGTATTTGGTTCTTTTAGGGAGTTCCCTTGCTCCCGGGGTCCCAGTTTTCCAGGTTGCCTCAAAGTGGTTTTCCTATTTAAGTTCTAGTGGTGTTGTTTGGGTTTTAAAGTTCCCAAGCTAGTTGAGTTCTTGTGGTGGGGAGAAACCCCTTATGTTCCCCCCTTATTCTTATGTTGTGGTTTCTTCTTGTTTGGTCTGGTGTGAATTGTGGTGATAAATTTCACCCTGAGGCTCATGGTTTATTTTGGTTTTGATTGGATATGGGCTCAAGTTTTGATTATCTTAAGGATAGGTAACTTTATGGGGGAATAAAGTGTCTATAGTGGGGAGAATTGTCACACCCCACCCTCATATAGTCTTTTATTTTATTCCTTTCTTGGATTTGGATATTTTTGGTTGAGGTTTGGATTGATCCCGAACTTAAATTTTTAAATTTTAAAAGTTTTGGGTGAATTTTTGGCATGTTCGTGGTTTGCGCACGATTTGTAGAAATCGTGTGCCTTGACCAAGAAACTATGCGACATGGTTTCATTTTCAGGCAGAGGTGTTTGGCATAGGTAGCACACGGTTTGGAAACCATGAGGCCATGCCATGTGGGGTGTCCCTTATAGACAGTGAGGGGTCCACGGTTGGTACATAGTTTGTCAAACCATGCATCCAAACCGTGCGAGCTGCCTGAAAATTTTAAAAGTTAAAAACCCTATTATACCCTCCTACCCCTTTTATCCTAAATCATCCCCCACCCTCTTGGTCAAATTTGGTGCACCAAGGGTTCCTTAAACCCCTCTTCCCTTGGCTCCTCCTCCTCCCCCGGTGGTCCTCCAATTTCCTAAGGAATGTTTTTAGGGATTTTGTCCATTGTTCCTCCACTTTTTCTCTTCCCCTGTATTTTTATTGGTTTTTCTTTGTTAAACCCTCTCTCTTCCAAACCCCAAATGATAGTATTAATGTTTAGTTTGATTTTATTTTTTATCTAGGGTGTGTGGTTGGTCCATGAGACCTTTTTCTTCCTCCATTTCAAATTTCATTGCATCCACACCCCATTGAGGTAGGTGTTTCCATGTTTTTCTTTTCAATAGAAACCATTTGTTCTTGGGTTTCTTCAATTGATTTTTAAATGTTATTCCCATCTTTATAATACTCATGGCTAGTTTCTTGTGGGGTTTTCTAATTTTAAGAATTTATTAAAAATAGGTTTTGATGTCATCCTTGTTTATGTCGATGTGTTTTCACACCTAATGCATTTGATAAAATGTTAATTGAACCTTTAAATGTTGAACGGAATTATTTGAGTGGTGCTTACCCTTAGAAATGTTTTATTTATTAGACTATGTTTTGGGATTTCCGTGTGGAATATGGGGAATTTTATATTATGGTTTAAATGGTGTTTGGAAATCTCTCTCTTGGTCTTTTAAAAATGATTGGTTTTACCATTGGAAATTATATGAAATTGATGGGTTTGGTTTGAAAGGAAATTAATGTTTTTTAATATATTTTGGGTGCTTTATAGACACATAGAGGGTTTGATTAGATGTTGTAACATCCATGGGAGCATAGATTGCACACATATATGTGCATTCAAATAAAAATGGCACTTAGAACACTTCCACCCTTAAAAGTTTCCCATTTTCCCCTCATCCTCCTTTTCTCAAAATAGATCCATGATTTCCGAATGGTAAGTATTTCTTCAAGCAATTTGGAAATTTAACTTCAAAATTTTTCCTTATAGTTTGGCCCATTTGGCCTTAAAACATGTTTTGGTGCATGTTTTAAATTAAAGTGTCGTTTGGAATTAGTTTAGAAAAATTTGATGTTTTGTGTCGACTTTGGAAAATGATGTGGAAGCAGCATTGTGAAAGCATTTTAGTTCTAGAAGTGTAAGGACTGGTTTTCAATTTATAATATTGGGGAAAGGAATGTCTTTTGTAAAATGTGAACATCTGGTTGGAAACTTAAAGTGTTTTATGAAATGTTTTGAATGTTTATATGATATGATAGCCCAGTTGGAGCCTTTTATGATGTAATATTCATATATATATATAGTGGGCACTCTTATAGATGGATTTACCTTTATAGGTTATCGTATAGGTGGTGTACATGTTTGGGGTAGGAAAGTTCATTGAGTATAGGTAATATGAATTACATGTGCAAGGCCCTCCTACTTACACAGGGAACTTTTACTATAGTTTACTGGGAATCTTTTAGAGAATAGAGTTATGGTAGCTTGCTAGTCCCAATTAGAAGGGTTGGTACCCCTAGATCACAAAGAGGCTAGGTGGGTTGTGCCACACGATTGTTTAGTTGAGGGCATCCAGTTGGTTATAGACTTTGGGGCTTCAACATACCCTGGCAGGTGGTTCTGAACTGAGTACATCTAAGGGTCACTCTAGGGATTTTTAGGATCGCCCATGGTTACTATTTATATTTACTAGTTTACTTTTTATTGTGTTTATTTTTCATATTGAACTACCTATTTATTTTCATCATAACATGGTATTTTTTTCTTGGAACTCTATTTTGGTTTGGGTTTCCAAAATGTCAAATTGTTTTATACTAATGAAATTGTGGCATGTGTTGTTTTGGAAAAGTGTAAGATGTGTTTTTTTCTAAAATGAGAAAAAACTATTTTTATAAATATATTTGAAACTCATGTTAATGGACTATTTTCATGAAAGGAAATGCACAGAATCTTTTGTGATTACCTATTGATCTATGAATCTCACACCCTACTTGTTTCATTCAGTGTCGGTAGACCCGATTTGTTTTGAAGGTCGTGATCCTCATTCAGGTTTTTCTAGTTGGATCTGGATCCCAGAGCAGTTCGGCCTTATAGACAGTGGTGACATTGAGGTCTTAGGGAGATCATGGAATCATGGATCTATTTTAGTATTGTTTTTAGTTTTTTATTTGGTTTATGTCTTGTTTAGTTGTATCTTGTAACTGAATCGGTTTTTGTATTTACTTGAGATTCATTTGTTGCATTTTCTTCTTGTTCTGTTTATTTTATTGATCCCGGATATGTTTGGGCTAAAATCATTCCTAAATGGTTTATATTTGATTTTTTCCACTAGTTACCAGCCCATGGAGATCCAGAACACCCTTCGGCCCATGCTGCAAATCGGGTTGATTGTTGGGATGGATAGAATCCCAACCCTGTTCGTGACACATCCCAAACCTAAACCCAATGCATCACAAAAGACCACATATCCATGCTCATACTATAAAATATTCAACACCAGAGTATTAGTCAAAATATTTTTCAGATCAATAAAATAACTTTCAAATTTATCATTAAAAGAAACCTTTACTCTCTTTCGAGTTAGATCAATAATCATAGAAACCAATTTTGATAAGTCCTTAATGAACTAGTGATAATACCCAACTAGATCCAAGAACCTTTGAATCTCAAAAACTATTTGTGCTTGTTCCTAGGTCATAACATTTTTCACCTTCTCAGGGTCAACTAAAATACCTTATTCCAACACCACGTGTCCTATGAATTTCAATTTCTGAATTTATAAGTCACACTTTGAAAGCTTGGAATAAACTCGGTGATTTCTTAGAAAACCCAAAACTGTTATCAGATGATTCACATGATCCTCCTCAGACATAAATTAAATAAATATTTCATCCAAAAAATACTACTACAAAGGTATAAATATACTAATGAAAAATCATGTTCATTAAATCTAGGAAAAATTTAGGATTATTGGTTATACCAAAGGTCGTAACAAGGTACACATAATGACTATACCTTCTCAAAAAGGTAGTTTCTGAATGTATGATTCTTTTATCCTCAACTGATGGTAACTAAAGCAAAGATCAATCTTCTAGAATTACTTCACCCTTGAAACTAATCAAATAGATCATCAATTTGTGGCAACGGATACTTGTTCTTTACTGTCACTTGATTGATATTTCGATAATCAACACATAGGATAACTGAACCATCATCTTTCTTAGCAAAGAGAACCAGCTCTATCCAATGTGACACACTCAAGCGTATCAAGAATTTTTCAAGAATATCTTCCAGTTGGGAATTCATCTCATTCATTTTATTTGGATCCATGTTACAATATGGAATAGATACTGGTTGAGTATCGGGCACTACATCAATATAGAACTCTACCTCCCTTACTGGTGGCAGACTAGAGAAGTCGGAAGGAAACATGTTGGGAAACTCAACAAAAACTAGAGGGAGATCACCAATCAAATATTCCTA
This sequence comes from Viscum album, assembly GCA_963277665.1. Classification (NCBI taxonomy): domain Eukaryota; kingdom Viridiplantae; phylum Streptophyta; class Magnoliopsida; order Santalales; family Viscaceae; genus Viscum; species Viscum album. The sequence continues at coordinate 1,463,292,846 of OY728156.1, read as the reverse complement.
CTCTTGATCAAAAGAAAACACTAATATTACTTTCCCCATATCCAAATAAGAAGGTTCGGATCTACTCAACTGTGGGACTCATTCTCATTGAAAGACACGGCACACACCACTGGGTGTAGTTAAGGAGACCTATTGAATATAACAATCAATCTGGGCTTTATTGAAAATTTTCCAATCCATCCTTAATATGACATCAAGAGGTTTCATGTTGATAACCAGAAAACTGTGAGCAATATTGACATCTGATAGAAAAAATACATAAACGGGACTATGAAGACTCTGCTCTCTCTTCGTACCAAGGGGTGTAGTAATATCCTTAAATTAAGATAAAATATCTATATGAAGGTTAATAAGACTAAAAATATAGGTTGAAATAAATGAATGAGATGCACTGGTACCAAATATAGAAGTCAACAATGATAAATATGTATTAATGGTACCTCTCATGGTCACAGGACCAATATCCACTTCCTCTATAGACTCTTCCACTAGGTGAAGAAGCTTCGTTCTAGATTCATGTGGTTGGAACCCTTTTGCACATGAAGCATCTGATTTCAACACATTTTTTGTAGGTGTTGATGAACCTGTTACACTACGCAGTGTATAATAAACATGGAAAATCTCTATAAGTTCCTTGATCATCTATAGGATCCATAGTTCTTAGGTGCCTTAGTGCAAACCCTCTTTGAATGTCCTAGACTTCCACACTGGTGGAAAATAAAAGGACATCATCCTAGAACTGTTGGAGGTCTAGAATGACCCTAATATCCAGAACTGTTGTGATAATAATCACACTTATACTTTACCTTGAAGGAACTCATACTGCTACTGGGAGATAAAGAAACTCTCGATGAACCTGACTTGCTAGCCAGGTCAATTTCAAACATTATAACTCTATCTAGCACATCAGCATAAGAAATAATCTTCAACAAGAAAAACTAAGAATGAATATCCTGACGAAGACCCAACTTGAACCTTTGAGCCTTAATCTCCTCATTAGATGTAATCTCAAGTGTAAGATGTATGATCTTAGCGAAACGGTTTACAAACTCTGTCATGGTCCTGTCAGCCTGTTCAAGTTTGAAAAACTTAATGGAATTGGACAATAACATTGACTATGGATAGAAAGGGTTGGTGAAAAGGAACATGAAGTATTTTCACTCTAATGCCTCATGGTTCTTTGTCCTCATGAACATGTCCCACTATCTCCTGCTCAATCTTTCTAGCACAAAGGTGGAACACTTCACCTTGATTTAATCAAGTGTGTCCAAGAACCCAAACAAGTGTTCCATTATTCTCAACCATTCCTCAACCATTTGAGGTTAATTTGAGCCTTTGAATGATTATGGCTTTTAAAGAAGTAAATCTTGAGAAAAAATCATGAAAACATCCTTCTGAGGTTCCATAGCTAGAGCCTGAATGGGAACTAGAGGTGGTGTATATCCAAGAGCTTAGACAGTGTGCACAATCACCTCCACCAGATTCGCATCTATGATAAGATTCAATCACTAAGGTTCAGAAACAGCTTCCTCCTAGATATTATTTTCATGTATTCTCATAGTAAAGATACTATAAAACATCAGCAGACAACAAGGAAGACATCAGGTTACACTCAAACAGAGTAACATGGGAAATTAATCCCAATAGATTAAATAATAAGATTTGGATTTCAATCCTAAATAAATAAAAAGTAGGTAAAGGAATAGAACCAATATACAAGATGCCATTCCCTAACCACCCCTAGCGATATAAGGTTCTTGGTGGTGAGAGCTAACTAGGCACTCAATCATAACTACCTCCTAAGTCCCAACAAGATTTCAAAATGCATACTGACTTCAAGATAAGAAGTTAAACCTCCCTTTGAGACCACTTTGCCAAGAACCTGCCCGAGTACCTTGGTAAGCCAATAACTGAGTCGGCCCTAACATAGGGACTAGCACCTGGTATCATACACAAGGAAAGTGTGAATAAATTTTCCACAAAAAAAATTCAGAAGCGATATAACGAATCAGTATGAATACAAAAGAAAATCCACTATGAGTATTGTAAAAAAAGTAAAATAGGTAAAAAACCCCAAATTACTACTAACAAGTTCAAAAAAATAGGAAAATTTCATAAAATCCCAAAAGAATCAACTCTCCAAGTCCATATATCGATAGCTAAAACCATCTCCAAGTGGTACTTTCCCCATGCTCGAGCCTGGAAGGAGATAATCTAAAAAAGCCCAAAGGCACAAGTAGGGTGTGAGATAAAAATACTAGTAGGGCCTCACCAAGGATTCAATAATATAATATAATATTAAATTAACCAAATAAATTTCTTTCAATTTAAAATAAATAGGTTTGTCATTTCATAATCATAATTAAATAAATTCAGGCTTTACATTTCAAAAGATGGAGATAATTTTGAAATTATTACTTCGCATTTCAAAATGGTGGAAATACATTTCAAACGATGGAATTGCCTTTAAAAAAGGTGTTTTACACAAAAGTAAATTTTCACAAATGGATTATATAAACACTTTTATATAAAATAGTTTATATAAATAAGAAGGAATGTAAAATAGTTTACAACAAAGGCATATATTCATTTGAAACACAACAAGAGAGAAACATGGTCATAAGCCTAATATGGTACAATAGTTCCAGGCTATAGGTACATGACATTGTGAAATGGAAAATACTTACATATGTCTCTTTGAACCAATGGAAAGGAGAAATCATCACCATCACCTAAGGGATGTGATGTATTGATGTGATGTTTTAGAATAATGTAAATCATAAAGTGTTGTCCAAATAACTCACTAACTACCTAAGGATTGAATGTTCTCTAATAAAAAAACTATGATGGGTAATTTATTTTAAGACTACTTGAAATAAAATTTTATCCCATTCTCTATTTCAAATATTCTAATTTTCCCTTTAAAAACCATAACTGGTTTTTAATCAAAAACATACCTTTTCACCAAGATAAAACCCAAAGGTTTATATCAAAAACATTCTAAGACATTTTCACAAATTGGGATTTTAAACCAATTTACCATTTAATTTCACAATCCAATTTCATAATTAAAATCAACAATTTCATTTTCAAACAATTCCATAAATTTCATCACAAACCCCTAATTCAATGGAATTTGTGTTTTTCTCACAATTTTCCATCAAATAAATTTTCCAAAATTAAATTCAAAAATTTAATTGAAATAATTTCCATAAAAACCATAATTTAAATTAAACAATTTAAATTTACATAACTTTCCATAAGCACATCCCAATTCAATGGAATTGAGGGTTTTCCAACAAACCAATTGAAACGCATTTAATACAAATATATTAAATTTAATTCAAAACAATTGAAATTAAATAAAACAATTTAGGGTTAATATAAATTATTCATTATAATAGAACCACATGTCTAGGGATAAATGGATCTCGAATCAAAAATTCATAAATGAAAAACTCCAATGAAAAATGACGGAAACAAGGATCTATGAATAAAACCTAGGTTTAGATCCAAAATAGTGGGTATTATATCCACAATCAACACAGGGTTCAATGGAACCCTATATATAAGAATATAGATCACAGGAGATAGATATCAGTATGTGTAGACTAACCATGTAAAAATGACCACTGCCTTGGGTTTCACGGTTTGATCTAGTAGGGAACACAGTTTGGGAAAACCGTGAACAAACCATGAACTATCCCAAAAACTTCAAAAAAATCAAAATTTCACATGAAGAAACCCCAAAAAAAACCCAACCAAATCATGATAAAAATAGTTTTTTAGGAGTACTAGAAAATAATAATATTATGTTATAAATCAAGGGTGTTTTAGTGGCATACTAGATAATCTACATCAAGAATTAAATAAGTTTCAATCAACTCTTCTTGTTTTTATTTCTTCTTCTTCTTATCCTTATTTTTTTCACCACACCATTCACAAAAAATAAAAACAATATTAATTAGGCATTAATTTAACATTATATTAATGATTTTAACCTACTGTAATTATCATATTTACTATATATATAAATTTCAAAATTCTCTTTCCCACTCTTTCAGTAATGTCCCATAAATGGTCGGTTAACCACCTATAGACACATTTCCAAGTCAATTCCTATAACCACCTACATGGATGAATATTATTAAATATATATAATATATAAAAATTTAATTATAAGTATTATAATCTTCTATAATTAATTATACTAATGTAAAAATTACATTTAACAAAACAAAAAAAATCGAGGAAAAATGGGAAATTTTTAAGTAAAACTTGATATCAAAATGGATACCCTAAAACTGAGAAATTAAGAAATATAATAAAATGAATATAATTAATAAATAGTGGTAAAAATTACAATAAATAACTTATGGATCGCTGTTTAAATAAATCTAATTTTATTATTCAGAAGGCACAAAAGTGATGAAATAAATCAGGAATAAAGGTAAGGGGATTCTCAAACCCAACTCCTTTAATTTCATTTATTCCTATTTCACAACATATTTTGTGTGAATACTCCTATAATGTCACATAAATATGATTTAATTATTATTCCATTTTCTTTTTGGGGATATACATGTTTCCTACTTGATTTTATGACAAATATAGAGATTTTACAAAAGAACTCTTCTTTATAAAACATATCTTTGACTCTTATTGAGTTATTTATTATTTTCTCAAGAATGATGATTCTCATACCAAATATGTCTTTTCCCTTTTAAATTTGGGAACCCCAAGTTTATTTATAAAATAATGGTTTATGAAATCCATATGAAACTCATTCCTTCACATGGGTTAATTCTTGACTATGATTGTAATAAATTCTATGCGGAATGCATGATTATGTAAAAATTATGATGTGATAGGTGGGATCAGAATTATATAGTACTATAATGAATCAGTTAATGTGTTATATATCAAGATATAATGTTTAATATGTGTGAAAATAATGCTACCTTTTTTCATAATGATGATGTTATGATTATGTAAATATGTTACGTGTGATCATGATGCTAGCTTTGTACACAACTACGTGTGGTATTTGTCTACTATGGAATGAGTTTTATTTTTATGAATTAGCACATTACATGCCTTTATCACATGTTTCCCACATAGTATTAATGATTATCCTATGATTATGATATAATGATTATTATTATTATTCTCACTCATATTATATTGATTCATGTCCCTTATACATCCTCTTACTAAGATTTTAGCTCACCCCTTCCTTTTATGTATATCCTCAGGTGATTACATGTATTAAGTAGAATGTCAGGTTTTAAGGATAAATATGAAGGCTGTAAATAAATTTTTATCCTTTATGATTTTCATGTTATGTATGATCCCAATTTTAAAAAAAAACTAAACTTTTTGATCCTGGATTTGTACCTCTATTATGTTAATCATCTTAAAAATTATGTAATAATTATGTAATGAAAGTTAGGGTCACTATAGTTGGTATTAGATCATGGATTAGTTAATTTGGGAATTAATATTAGAGAAAGTTAGTGAAAACCATTAGGATAAGTCTAATTATATGTAAATATCCATGAAGGTTTATTTAAGAAAAAAGGATAAATATAGAGATCCCATAAGATATTAATTTTGTGTTAATTTCAAAAAAGAATAAATTATTCATGATTTTTTTAATTTTTTTCAAACCTTTTATATTTTGTAAAATGGTGGGAATCAGGAGAAACTAGGTCAACAACCTATGTGAGGGATAATACACCAATTTCTCAAAAGACATCCCTAATTCCATGGGAGGTGAAGTTCAAAACTTTATGGAAATTCTTACCCAGCTATCCCAAGCTTTGAATAATAACTAGAACCATGTGTAACGTCTGCCTTCACTCGAGAAGGATCAACTAGACATTGAGTCTTTTATTCAGTAGCAACCATATAAATTTATTAGATCTTCTGATCCATTTGTGGTGGAATAGTTGGTTAACTTAATGGAGAATATATTTTATATGATCCTCTATTATGATAAGGATAATGTGACCCTTTTAATTTATTTTATAGATGAAGAAGTCGATCAATGGTGGGTGTTGATAAAGAATACCAAGTCAAAGGATGAAATGGAAGAGATAGAGTGGTAAAACTTTAATAAAATGTTTCTTAACAAGTATTTCCCTCAAACTCTTTGATCAAAGGTAAAGAGATAATTCATAGAGATGAAGAAAAAGGAATTTGAATCCATCATGGCTTATGATGAAAACTTTACAAGGCTTGAAAGATACTCCTTAGGTTTTGTTATCAATAATGATAGAAAAATAGATAGATTCTTTAGTAGTTTAAAACCACACCTTCTAAAGGTTATAGCTATCTGAGACCTTGGAAATTATGAAGAAATATTTTGATGAACTCTCAATGTAGATATGGATTTAAAAGAATGGTCCCATGGTTAGGGAGATAAGAAGAAAATAATAGAGTTTCAAGCTAGTGGGTCAAATGAAAAAGGAGGAAAGAGGATCATACTACCCACGTGTCAAAAATATGGAAAGAAACATCATGGTAATTGCCTCAAATGGATGGGGAAATGCTTTAAGTGCAGTAAATAAGGACAAAAAGATCATGAATTTCAAAGATACATGAATAATCTGGCTAAAAATATTGAGTAAAGGAAGGAAACTCCTAATGCACCACTCATGGTTCTATGCTTCAACTGTAGGGAGTAAGGGTATTATTCAATCCAGTGTACTAAACCATGGGTCCTTGAGGGTAATAAGTGTCAGAAAACATTGAAACTGAAGGATCAAAGGAAATAATATATCATGACTACTACTGAAGTAGATCATGAAAATGAAGTCATAAAAGATACACTTCATATTCACTCAAGAATGGAAAATGGTTTATTTGATTCTGGTTCTACTCATTCCTTTATATCCTTTTAGTTTTATATAACTATTAAATTAAATCCCCAAAACATTGAATAAGAGATATCTATAAAAACACACAGTGGTGTAATCATTACATCCCAAGTGTGGGACTCTTCTCATGTAAGCTTCTATGGGGAGATTCTTCCGATGAATATCGTAATACTTCTCTTGGTGGAATTTGACACTATACTAGGCATATACTAGCTCTAATTATATAGAGAATGCATGAACGGTTTGGAAAAGGAAATATCTTTTCATATTTTGAACCATCCAATTCTCTTCTACAAATGAAAGGAATATCATAAATCTCATTTGGAAAATCCTTCAACAGTGTGGGTGTTGATAACCTATGAAGAATAATACCTTTCCCAAATGGTTGAGTCAAAGGAAGGTATCAACCTGGAGGAAATTCCTATTGTTAAAGAATTCACTAATGTATTTCCTGAAGAGTTTCTTGGACTTCCCCCAGATCATAAGTTAGAGTTATCAATAGAACATATACCTGGTTCCACTCCTATCTTGAAATTAACATATAGGATAGCCCCGATCAAACTATTAGAAACTACAAGATAATTTGGAAAAGGGGTTCATACACCCTAGTGAATCACCTTGGGGTGAACATATAACAACCATGATCTTTATTTCACACATAAACATAATTTATTATATAAAATATTTACTTGATACAACATAGAAGATCGATAGGTCTAGTGTCTTTGGGGATTAGGAACATTACATAACATCTTAAAACATGAAATACATATCTTTATTGAAAACTTCTTTTACATGACCACACACATTCCTTCGTACTTAGCATTGCATGGGATAACCTGATGACATGAATAAGAAAAGGGTGAGATATAAAGCCTATTAAGGGAGTAAAAAAATCATAACATGAATAATACAGTACATGTTTGGAAATAGGCATATCAATGGATCATAAGAGAAACATGAACATAAAGTCATGATATAGCATGATTATCATAACATGAAAATGTGGCATCAACATTTAACATGATATTAGAATGGGCCAAGGATCATTTCACATGGAGCGTGATTAAACCCTCATTGAACTTGAATTATCATGAGTAAACCCTCATTGCACTTGGCGTATCATGATACTAATCTTTACCCAATGCATTGGAGCGCTATTAGGGAACACCCTTCTTAATCATTTCATTTTATGCCTAAGTGTTCCACATGGATCATATAACATGGATTCATTAAACATAATCATTTATCCTACAATAAAGGAATGTGGAATTAATACATGAAACTTTATAATCAATAATTAAATGTTTATAAAGATGAATAACCTTTATAGGGAAATGAGCATGGTATTCACTACACAATGACTTTGGCTTGGAAAATCACAGTCCAATTTTGGCAGCATAATGGCGTGACATAAGAATTCATAAAAATGGTTGATGAGAGATAAAGGGGTGTCTCATCATATGTACATGAAATTGATAGTGAGGGGGTTATATAGATACATGTACCAACATAATTAATGGAATTTATATTCATAATACAAAATAATTTCTTGAATGTAAATGAGAAGAGAGAAAATCCTTATGGAAATTCAGCATGGTAACAGGTGTACATGGGAGGAATTAATGAGAGAGAAATAGGTATCTCATAATTAAAACATAAGGAGGGAAGTGTGGCAGGTGATGAATCATACCCCAAAATTTTTAATTTAAAACAAAATGGTATAATAACATAATGAAATTTGGACAAAAATGAGAAAGGAATAAATCCCTTACAGATATTTGTCATGGTAACGGGTGTACATGTGAGTCATTAATGAGAGAGAAAGGGGTTTATCATAACTAAAACATAAGGAGGGAAGTATATGGGAGGTTTTAATACATACCCCAACATTTTTTATTAAAAATAGAAGGGAATAAAAATATAAGGAAACATGGACATAAATAAGAAAGGAAGGAAAGTGAGGATACCAACGAGCCCATACCCGAGTGGTAAGGGCTCCTGCTTGGCATCCAAGAGACCCAGGTTCAAAACCGGGTGGAGAAGAATTTCCGGGGTACTATAGTAGTACTGTAGCAGGCACTGTAGCAGGCACTGTTCGGTACTATAGCAGCTGAACTATTCACCTAATTTGGGCTTTTGGGCCACCGGTTTGGGACTACGGGTCTCAGGGCCTTTGGGCCATCAAAGGCCTTCGGGCCACAGGGCCTTCAGGCTATTGAAGACCATGACGTAGCCCAGTTCACACAGAGCAGGCCCCAGATGAGGATCAGAGCACCAGTAGCAGTCACTAAAAGTAGAGCTTATGGGATTGGAAGAATGAGAGGGTATGGCAATAGCCATCGGGACCAGGCACCGTGCAGTTTTGTACGGGGAAATGCTAGCTAATCAGAAATGCTGGTGGGGAGCGAAAGGCAATCAATGATGTAGAATCTGGGGAGGGGCAGTTCTAGTGGGCTGGGCCTACGGGTCATGTATTGGGCATGGTATGCCTCTGGGATTTCGGGTCATGTATTACGGGTCATGTCGGGCCTTGTGCCTTGGGCCTACGGGTCATGTATGGGTTCCCCTTCAACCCTTAAAAGGGGGATTATCTATAACAAAATAAAAAGAAGGCCTACGGGCCATTCGGGAAAGGAAAGTGAGGATCCCTTGCTTGGAAGTGTGATCCCAAAGGCTTGGAAGAGTCTTGAGATAGGCTTCTTGGGAGCTTGGGGTGCCTTCGGAGGATACTAGGGAGATTAGGTCAGAGTAGGGACGTACTCCAAGGGTTTTTAGTGAAGATAAGTGGGATATTGGGTGAGTTTATATAGAAAAAGAGAGGTAATTCTTTATTATTTAGGTTTTGGACACCACATGTTAAACTAATCAAAACCACAAACCAGATCATGGTTTTTTCCAAAGGGGAGTGGAAAAATTATTTTATAAGTACAATGGACAAACTTCTTAAAATATTAGGATTGCTTATGTGGAGGTGAGTCACACTCTCAAGGAAATCATTTTAAAAGTTAAAATGTTTTATAAGTCTTGAAGGGTCCACTAAGGCACCATAAAATTAACCAAAAAAATATAAAATCACATTATTTTAAAGGTAAAACATATATTGGCCGAAAATTATTTTTATAGTATTTTATTACATCACTATAGGTTCATTATGATGTCATAAAACACATTATATATTTAAACGGTATTTAATTTTTACCCAAAAAATCGACTCCCAGAAAATTATGAAAAAATCACCATTGGATAATTTCGATGTCCTGATTCCAAAAATAATATTCATTTTATATAAATAATTTTCTAAATATGTAAATTTTTACTTTTAAAATAAAACTTGATATTTATCGAAAATTCATGGGTTTTGACAAAAACAGCTTTTAAACCTTAATAAAAATTAAAATTGTATTCATAAAAAATTATACGATCATTTATATTTAACAAAATGTAATTTAGTAATAATATTTTATTAAAATATTATATAATTAAAAAATCCATTAATTCATAAAAATATATTTATTAATTGAATATTAAATAGAAAATACTATTTTTTCTTTAAAATCTATTTACAAAGTAACAATAAGAAAATGGATGTACATTCTCTATACAAAAATAATGCACATAATCATAGTGTTAGGGTCTTGTTACATAAACCCTTAAAACACCCGCATAAGACCTAAGGGTAAAGTGTGCAATGGTGACAGACTCTTGGGGAGGCTCAGATAACATCATTCGAGTGGTAATCTCTATTAACTTCCACTTCTCTCATAGGTGGTTTTGTTCAAGCTTAAAGTCTTGAAGCTCAATTTGGGCTTGGTCAAGAGAGAAGCCTAGTGATGCTACCACTATTCCGAGCTCCAACAAATGGGCTTCGTATTGAGAAATTCTACTGGATGAGGTCATCACTTCCTTTGTCTGAGTAAATTGGATTTGTTAAATCCCTATATTTATACTAATCATGGGGTCAATGTTCAATGACTATATTAGCAAGGGTAACAGTTCTTAATGGTATTTTAAAATCCAAAAACATAAAACTAAGAAAGTGCATATGTTATATAACCATTTTACATAATAAGACATTTAATTATATTAAGGGGAATTTTCATTAATAAAAATTTGGTTCATTACGATCTTTTACCTTAAGAAATTTCACTCTTGAAATTTCTTTTTCCCACACTAAAATAGATGAGGGTAACTATGCTTCATCACTCCCTCTGATTCCCACATTGCTTCTTCAAACTTGTGGTTTCACCACAACACAATGACAAGGGGAATTGTCTTATTTCATAGACCTTTTTCCTATGATTTAAGATCTTCACCGACTTCTCTTTATAGTAGAGGTCATTCTCCAATGGTAACACCTCTCGATTGAGTACATGTTATGGGTCAGTTATGTACTTTTTAAAGAGTGATACATGGAATACATCATGTACTCGAGATTTGTTCGGTGGGAGTGATAATCAATAGGTCATTTCTCCAATGTGATCAAGGATCTCAAAAGGGTCGATGTACTTTGGACTAAGGTTTCCCTTCTTCCCAAATATCACTAAAAGAAAATAGTGTTTTAGTGATAGTTTTATCGCGGTGGTTTTAAAAACCATCGTTAATTTTTTTTTCAATCAAAAATTTAGCGGCGGTTTTTAAAACCACAATGAAAAAACCACCACAAATTTTTTTTTAAATATTTTTTATAAATTTTTTAAAATATATTCTAAAAAATTCAATTTTTTAGCGGTGGTTTTTTAAAAAAGAGCCGTAAAATAGTGGCGGTTTTTTCAAAACTGCCCCAAAATTTAAGAGAATTTTAAAAAATTATTTATTATTTTTTTATTATTTTTTTATTTATTATTTACAATCAAATATAGTTTATTATTTATAATTTTAAATATTTATAATGTGTTAATTAATTAATATTTATAATTATTAGTTAATAATATTTTTAAACTGAAAACAACTCTGCAATAAGTAGAAGAACAAACTTTAGCATCAAATAACCATAACTTCTGATCTGAGAGTCCATTTTAGCTCCACAACCATTCAAATCAAAGTTTATCAAGTGAGAAAAAACCAAATGAGATTTAAATCATGTGATAATGAAAGGAAAAATATATATTCAAAATTCAAAAGTTGAAAATCGAACTTGAACTTGAAACGGCTATAACTTTTAATTTGGGTGTCTGTTTAGGCTCTACCACATATCAAATCAAAGCTTGTGACGAGCTCTACACCATTTAGGTATGGTACCAAATATTTGTGTATTGTAACACTTTTTATTTTACCAAAAAGGCCTAGATGGCCTCTAAAATAGAGGTTTTAGTTGCAGACACTAATTTCTTAAAATTCAAACGGTTATAACTTTTGATCCAGGTGTTTGTTCGGTCTATACCACATATCATATCAAAGCTCATTTCATGATCTTTGATTTTACTGGTAGTGCCACTGAAAATGGAATCTTGAATCATATTTTATGGGCATTTCAATGTTTTTTGGGTTTTTAGAGGTTCTTAACATTTTATGATTTATTTATTTATTTATTTATTTATTTATTTATTTATTTATTTATTACTTATTTATTTATTTATTTATTTATTTATTTATTATTATTTATTTTTTATTTTTTATTTATTTATCTATTTTTTATTTTTTATTTTTTATTTTTTATTTTTTATTTTTTATTTTTTATTTTTTATTTATTTATTTATTTAATATTTAATATTTATTTATTTATTTATTTATTTATTATTTAGTTACTATAAGGACTCCTCCCTTATTACATTGCATAATCTTGAATTTAGTCAAGAATTCACTTCCTTTTTACATTAAGGATCTTTTCAAGTTTAGAGCATTAGAGAATTAGGATAATACATTCATAACATTATATTCATAATGTTACACATTGTTACAAAGTGGTTACCATAAAAACAGTTTCCATTTTTTTCAAATTATAAAACATTAAAACTTAAAACATGACTCCTTGAAAATTCTTCAACATTTAACATGGCTTCCGTCTTTGTCTTACACATCCATTAACCTGTGAAAATCATTTAAAACATGGGATGAGCACAAAAACTGAGTAAGGGATATAAAAAGAAGGGAAGAACACATTGGTCGTATGAAATCATTTCAAAAGACATACTTATCACCTGTATATATATATACATACCTTGTGAAACATGAGATTTTCACAATAAATAATAACATAAGTATAACCATAATGGTATCTTGGGGAATTACTTATATAATCTTGTAACCCTCTTAGCTACCTTATAATTTGTAACCCTCACGGCTACCTTACAATTTATGTAACCATCACAGTTACACTTGATGTAACCATACGGTCGACCACAAACTTACACATACCCAATGCATTGGAGGGATATATACTTCCCACCATCCATTATAAATAATTCCCAATAAACAAAAAATAATCATAAAACATGAATAATTCAATAAAAACATTACTTTGGAATTTTGTAAAACCAAATTTTAAAAGAGGTTTTTAAAAAGGAAAGACACTTATAAATTACATACAATTGAAGAGAGGCTTAATAGAGTGGATGGAATATGTATATACTATGTAAATAGACATAATTCAACATAATATAAGCAAAACACATCACACAATCAATTTTAATACCACAAAAATAACGAAGTATAATGTTAACCCAAAGAATGGAAATCGGGTTAAGAATTCCCTTACAAAAATTCGGCAACCTAACGGCTACGCAACATGATTTTAGAAAATATTAAAAAGAGAGGGGACAAGGGTCACCCATCCAGAAATAAATCATAATATATAGTAGATCAAGAATAAGAATTAAATAAGAATATGGTATGGAAACTTGAAAGTTATACCACATAAAAGAGAACTTGAATGGAAAAAGAAAGAAATTGAGAATTTTTTTACCATGTAGAGTAACCCTTGGAACTTGAAGGTTGGGACCTTGGGGGCCTAAGGAAACCTTTGGAGGACTACTGGGAAGGTAAGGAGGTCATAGCTTTGTTGAGGAGGAATTGGGAATGAAGTTAATGAAGGAATGGGTTGGTATTTATAGGAAAAGTAAGGGAATATTTTAATAATTTCCAAGGGACACCTTATGAGTGTTATTTGCAAAACCATGGTCTTGCCCATGGTATTTGCCCATGGTATAAGACACTTGGGACACCTCATATCTTATTTAACTATATACAAGTCAACCAGATTTATGACATCATTATTACATCATTAATGATGTTATTAACACACCAAAACTAAAAACTGTATTTTTTACTATTCACCGAAAAATCAACTATTTCAGAAAAATTCCCAAAATTCACCCTTACCATTTATCAACGTTTAGAATTCAAAAATGAAGTCCATTTTTTGAAAATAATTTCTTAAATATTTTTAATTTAATTTTTAAATAAAATCATACTTAATTCAAAAATTAATTATTTAAAAACTATAATTTCTTTTATATCACATTGAAAAATTAATCAAGAAGTCATTATCTTAAATCCTTAAGAAAATAAAGTAATAATACAATTTACTATTCATTAGGGTCATATTACTATTCATATTACTATTCATAAGGGTATGTAACTATTCACCAAAAAAACAAAGTTCCATGCATTTCTATTTATTTTAAGAAAAACTTGGGGTGTTATAGTTATTATGTACGCATTAATTATTAATTTATTTTTAATTTATTAATTAGTTATTTATTAATTATTTATTATTAGTTTATTATTCATTTATTATTTATTTATTTATTATTTATTTATTTATTTATTCATTACTCAATATTTATTAATTAATTATTAATTATTAATTAATTAATTTTTATTTATTTATTTATTATTTATTAAATATTGAATATTGAATATCAAATATTAGATATTAATTTTTAATTATCAATTATTAATTATTATTTATTAGTTATTATTAATTATTTATTATTTATTATTTATTATTTATTTATCTATTAATTTATTTATGTATTTATTTATTTATTTATTTATTCATTATTTATTCTTTATTCTTTATTATTTATTCTTTATTCTTTATTCTTTATTCTTTATTCTTTATTCTCTATTATTTATTATTTATTATTTATTAATTTATTTTTAAATTTCTAAATATTAATTTATTATTAGTTTATTATTCATTTATTATTTATTTATTTATTTATTATTTATTGATTATTTATTTATTATTTATTTATTATTTATTAATTAAATATTAATTAATTAATAATTATTCATTAAATATTAAATATTAAATATTAAATATTAAATATTAAATATTAAATATTAAATATTAATTTTTGATTTTTAATTTTTAATTAAGAATTATTAATTTTATAATTATCAATTATTAATTATTATTTATTATTTATTATTTATTATTTATAATTTATTTATTTATTTATCTATTTATTTATTTATGTGTTTATTTATTTATGTGTTTATTTATTTATGTGTTTATTTATTTATTATTTATTAATTATTAATTATTATTTATTATTTATTATTTATTATTTATTAATTTATTTTTAATTTACTAAATATTAATTTATTATTAGTTTATTATTCATTTATTATTTATTTTTTATTTATTTATTTATTTATTCAATATTCATTATTTATTTATTATTATTTATTTATTTATTTATAATTTATCAAAAATTTATTAATTATTTCTAAATTTATAATTATTAATTATTAATTCTTAATTCTTAATTCTTAATTCTTAATGATCAATTATTATTTATTATTTATTATTTATTATTTATTATTTATTATTTATTATTTATTATTTACTATTTATTCTTTATTCTTTATTCTTTATTCTTTATTCTTTATTCTTTATTCTTTATTCTTTATTCTTTATTCTTTATTCTTTATTATTTATTTATTATTTATTTATTTATCTATTATTTATTTTTTATTTATTTATCTATTATTTATTAATTTATTATTTATTTGTTATTTATTTATCATATATTAAATTATTTTTAATTAATTTATTATTTATACATTACTTATATATTATATGTTACATATTTTATATTATCTATTATCTATTATCTATTATCTATTATCTATTATCTATTATCTATTATCTATTATGTATTATATATTATATATTATGTATTATATATTATATATTATATATTATATTTATATATTATATATTATGTCTTATATATTATGTCTTATATATTATATGTTATATATTATATGTTATATATTATATATTATATACTATATATTATATATTATTAATTATTGATTATTGATTAATAATTATTTATTGTGTATCAGAATGTTATGTATTACTTGTTTTTCCTATTAATATATATATGTATAAGTATATTAAATTCAATTTATTGACCACATGAAGAGCCTGCTGGAGTGGTAAAGTCGTTGGAGAATAAGTAAGAGATAAGGGGTTCAAATCTCACCCA
This sequence comes from Viscum album, assembly GCA_963277665.1. Classification (NCBI taxonomy): domain Eukaryota; kingdom Viridiplantae; phylum Streptophyta; class Magnoliopsida; order Santalales; family Viscaceae; genus Viscum; species Viscum album. The sequence continues at coordinate 1,463,276,519 of OY728156.1, read as the reverse complement.
ACGTAGAATTTCTACATATGGCATGGGCATGTGAATGGACATGAACTTGTGCATGGAGATGGGCATGAGCGTGGTAATAAAAAATAAATGAATAAATAAATAAATAAATTACAAAAATATAAAAAAAGTATTTATATATATATAATTATGAAAATATAAAAAAATAAATTACTAATATAAAAAAATTAATAATAAATCAATTACTGATATAAAAAAATTAAAAAAATAAAAAAAATAAAAAAATTATAAACGATTTAGTGACGGTTTAAACCGCCACTAAAAATCACTGCTAATTATTTCCCGACACACGATTTAGCAGCGGTTTTCCAAAACCACCGCAAAATGATCTAGCGGTGGTTTAAACCACCGCTAAATAAAAATTTTGGTGTAGTGTCTCATAACTCTCTTCCACGGTGATATGCAGAGGAATACCATGTCTCTGATATCAAACTCTAGGTATCGTCGATGATTATCAGCATAGCTCTTTTGTCGAATCTGAGCAACTTTAATGTGATGTTGGATGGTCTTAACCTTGTCCACCATTTCTTTGACCATTTCTGGACCTGGTAGTTTTTGCTCCCCAACTTCATCCCAACATGTCGGTGTTCTGCACCTCTTCCAATAAAGGGCTTCATAAGGATCTATTTGGATGCTTGACTGGAAACTGTTATTGTAATAGAACTCAACCAGAGGAAGATGTTTATCCCATCCTCCTTTGAAGTCCATTGAGCATTCTCTCAACATGTCCTCAAGTGTTTGGACAGTCTGTTCAGATTGGCCAATAGTTGGAGGATGATAAGTCGTACTGAAGTTCAGCTCAGTATTCAGAGCATATTGAAGACTCTTCCAGATTTTAGAGGTGAATCTTGGATCTTGATCGGATACAATAGGTAGTGGTACTCCATGCATCTATACCACTTCTCTGATATATATTTGTTCCAGTTGATCCAATGAGAAATCCTCTCGAATTGCAATGAAGTGTGCAGACTTTGTAAGACAATCCACAACAACTCAGATAGCATTGTTTCCTTTGGATGTCTTTGGAATTCAGATGACAAAGTCCATGGTGATGTTCTCCCAATTCTATGCTAGTATGGGTAATGGTTGCATCATTCCCTTAGACTTATGCCACTCATCCTTCACTTATTGACATACCAGGCACTTTGATGTATACTCAGTGATCTCCATCTTCATGTTATCCCACAAATAATTCTCTCAGAGATCTCGATACATCTTTGTGTTTCCTGGGTTAATGGATAAATTCAAACTATGTGCATTATACAAAAGTACATTCTTTAACTCTTAATTTTATGGAACACGTAGTCTTGTCCCAAATCTCACAATTCTTTATTCATTAACTTTGAACTCCGAGGATTTCCCTTTTTTGATAGTTTCCACTTTCTTCTGAATTCACGCATCATCCTTTTGAGCATCCTTTAACCTTTATAAAAGATACGGTTGAGCAATCATTTGTGAAAGGATTAATGATGTTCCCTTATTTATGATTCCCATGTCTATCTTCATCGAATCTAAGAAGATTTTATCCTTTTCAATTCTTATCAATGATAGAATCGCTAGGTCATTTCTACTTAGAGCATATGCCACCTTGTTCTCTTTCCCAAGGTGGTAATGGATTGATCATTCATAGTTTTTTATCAGCTCTAACCATATTCATTGGCGCATGTTCAACTCTTTCTGTGTGAATATATACTTGAGGTTTTTTTGATCTGTATATATTTCACACTTCTCCCCAAAGAGGTAATTTCACCAAATTTTTAAAGCGAATATTACTACAGCCAACTTCATATCATGTGTTGGATAGTTTTTCTCATGAACTTTCAATTTCCTTGAAGCATAGGCAATGAATTTGCCATTTTTCATCAACACACAACCCAGTCCCCTCTTCGAAGCGTCACTGAATACCACAAAAGTTCTCCACTTGTGGGTAGTGTGAGCACGGGTGCATTGATAATCCTCCTTTTAAACTCCTTGAATCTATATTCACATTTATCACTCCAAGCAAACTTTAATACCTTCCGAGATAGCTTGGTAAGAGTGTTGGAAAATCATGAGAAATTTCTCACAAATCGGAGATAATATCCATATAACCCCAGGAAGCTACGGATATCCATTACCGATGTTGGCCTCGGCCATCCCTTAATTGCATCTGTCTTGGTGGGATCCATATATATCTCATTTCTTATCATTATCTAACCCAAGAATGAGACCTCCTTCAACCAGAACTCACACTTTTTGAATTTTTCATAGAGATTCTTTTTTCGTAAGGTCTCTAGTACAGTGCTTAGATGCTCCTCATTCTCCTCCTTGGTTTTTGAGTATATTATAATATCATTTATAAATTCTACCAAAAATTTGTCAAGGTAATATCTAAAGACTATATTCATCAAGTCCATGAATATTTCTAGAGCATTAGTGAGTCTGAAAGGCATAAATATTAATTCATAGTGATCATATCTTGTACAAAAAGTAGTCTTGGGTATATCCTCCTTCTTCAACTTTATTTTGATAATATCCTAACCAAAGATCCATCTTGGAGAAGTATTTTTCTCCACATAGCTGATCGAACAAGTAATCAATTATGAGCAGAGGATACTTGTTCTTTATCGTGATTTTGTTGAGCTCACAATAATCAATTCAAAGGCACATTGACCCATCCTTCTTCTTGATGTAGAGGTTTGGTTCACCCCATGGTGAATCACTTGGGTGTATAAACCCTTTATCCAAATTCTTATATAGTTGTTTCTTCAGCTCCTAAAGATCCACTAAAGCCATTCTATATGGTAGTGTGGTGTTGTGGCTGGGAGTGTGGTTGTGTATATGAGGCTGTACAGGCAGTGTGATGGTATCTTAGACTGAGAGACTGGTTGATTTTGGAATGGATGAACTTGTTATGTAGTGGGACTACGTATGGCAAATAGATGGGAAATGGGGCTGTGGGACTGGGTTGTGTCATGTTCATGTTTATGGGTGTGCGGGGTATGGTGTTGTTATGCAGTGGGGCTTCCGAGTGGGGTTGTGATGAGTTGTGTTGGGAGTCTTGCTTGTTGAGAGGAATGATAGGGTGGCATGACTTGGTAGTGGTTGTACGTATGTCCAGTAAAGGGGAGTGTGCAGTGGGACTGCAATCAGGTTGTTTTTTGTTTTTTTTATTAAGGGATGTTAGGATGGATTCCTTTACCTTGGACCTTCTTTTTTTTGGATTTGGTAGTGGTTGGTATGGTTGCTTCACCTTATAACGTTTTCAGTGTTTGGTAGTTTCCCGATAGGGATGAAATAAATGAATGAATGAATTGATCATATAGAATAGTAATTGGTTAAATGAATTGGTTGGGGGTATGTTTCAAGTTGTGGCTTTTAGTGAAGTGGCATTCATTTATCGTCTTACAGAAGTGATCATTGTTCGTGGTGGTAAATTCATGTAGGGTTGGCAGTAAAGGAATTTTTGGTGTGGGGTGGTTTTTTTTTGAATTCCATAGGTCGAGCCGAGTGTTTGGTACCTATATATATACATGTAGTTCCTTGTGATTTCTATATGCACCCCACCCGTGTTGAGCACTATGTGTCGAACACCCCCATTTTTATGGGGGAAGGTGTTCTTTCCAAACAACCCAGTGGGAGGATGGATGGATGGTTATTGTCTCTTCTCTTATCCCTCTTCTAAGAATTGGTATCCCAAGACTCTTTGGGAATATTATGGTGTGGTTGTGAGGCCTAGGTGTTTACGGGTGATGTGTGCTTCCCAGGTGTCATCGGGATAAGTTTTGATGTGTTTCCCAGGTGTATTTGGGATGGGGTTGTGGTTTGTGGACCAGGTTTTTTGTAAGAGATATGTGATGTGGTATGTGGCCGAGGTGTGTGTGGGAGGGTAGGTTGTGATAGTGGGGCTTTTGGAAGAGCATGGTAGTGCCAGGATTTTTTCCATTAGAGATGAGAAGTTAACCAGTGGGAAGTGGTTCGGGGTACCCAAACATCAAAGTGATTACTAATTTACTTTAATTGAATTGCATTATTTGGTGAGATTACCTTGGTGAGGTTGCAGTGGATAGTATACCTTGATAAGTTCTTTTGATTTTCTATTATTTTCTCATAGGGGAACTAGTATGCTTCACCCACTTATGCACGGGTGACTTAGGTTTTCCCTACTGAGTATATTTGTATTCTCACCCTAAATATATAAAACAATTTTCAGGTTTTTAGGGAGATTATGCAGATTTTGTTGGACCTTACTAGCTCAGACATTGGGGACGGTTGTTGTACTACTTCTTATTTTTATTTTTGGTACTTACTTTGGAGTTATCTTGTATTTCTAGAAGTTTTAATTTAAACATGCATGTGGGATGGATTTTTTTTTCTTTATATACATGTGTCTTGGAGTTGTATGAGGTTGATACATCTTATCTTCTGATCTTGGTTATTATAAAAGGTGTAATTCCTCCCAATCTTGTGAAATTTATATACACTTGGTGTTGGTCTCCACCCTAGGGCCTATTGGAGGTGAGACTCGGGGGTCATCATCTCTCCTTCATCTTGAGGAAGGAAGGTATCAACATATTGTTAATCCTTCCCTCCTCTTAAAGAAGGAGAGTCATGAAACGACTCATTAGTCCTCATGTCACTTCTATATAAAAAAATAAATAGAATAAAAATTGGATGAAATAGTGGAAAAAACTCAACAAATCATTTGAAAGGAAACATACAAATGACAGACTCTTCTTAATACCAATGATGTAGGGGTAAAACTCTACAATTTAATAATATCAAATATATTTTCATTTCATTAATTATTTATTCATATTATTTTTTTAGGAAACATTGGATACTCATTGCAGTCAATTTGGATACTCAGAAGATTTATTTTATAGATTCACTACTTGGATACCCAACAAACCAACCACACTTGATAATGTATTTCAATTTTTAATACACTAAATCTAATGTCTTAGAACTAAACTTCAAGTTATATATTTTATATTATGTTTTAATAATAATTCTGTTATGATAGGGTGGTGTTTAAATATTATGAAAATCATGGCATGAGGACAGTACATGCGCACAAGGAGCCTGGAAAGTTCTACAAGTGGATAAGTATTAGATTATATATAATAATATTTCACTATCCAAACATATATCAAAACAAATTAATTATTTTTCTCCGGTTTATGCAGTGTCTGAAACAAAAAAATGGAAAATATTGTGGTTATTATGTTTGTAAATTTATGACATATATCATATACCATTAATAAAATAGCATCCCTGAAGTGGTATTTTTAAAGATAATTACTATTTAATTTAAAATATTTATTAACCCTTTGTGTATTTATATTTTTTTCTGTACTACTATGTCTGTCAAAAATCATCATATTCATAAGATGAAATATATTTGTTTAGAAACAAATGGGCAGCATACCTGATGGAAAAATGTACACGTATATCATGAATATGTGACTTCCTACTTCTTATTTAGTTTTTATTATCATCATTTTATCTAATATTTTTAGTTAATTTCCTTATCATTTCTATCCAATACTTATTTTTTTGATTTTCATAGAGATCATAAAGAAATGACCTCATGTGAGATTTGGCTTCGAGGCTGCAACTAAAATAATGAAAACAAGGAAATGGTTAAAGAATGTATACAATCATCATGAAAAGGTGAATTACTATTATCTTAAAAAAATATTTCAATGATAAGGTTAAAGTTTTTTTTAATATATTATGTTTTTCTTTATAATATTTTTTTTATATTATATGTTAACATAATCTAAATTAAATGTTTGACTACTCATGTAGACAATGTCTTTTGCACAAGACGATGTTACCAATCTAATGGAAGAAAAAAACTTTAATAAAAATGTAAATGTAATGTTATGATTTATTTTCTATATTTTAACAAAAATTTATAAAATGAAATATTAATTTAATTTTCATTATTTCTCAGAGAGTTCATTTATTTTAGAATATTTCTATCCATATTTCATTCCTTTATGCACCAAAACTTCCATAGACTTCTTCTCCCTCAAATCGTTTTCAACCCTATAGTTTCAAAATTTATCACGTACTGTCAAGTTCATTTCACTACCTTTTGAAGGAAGAGAAACGACATTGTCTCAGCTCAAACAAAGAGGTGATCTTGATGTTTTCATAGTAAAATCATTATTAATAGAAGTGATGGATTATTTCATATTCAAGTTTAATTTTTTTAATATTACTCACTTAATAATTGTTTTCTTATATAGGTAGATTCTTTTGTTCAATTGGGGTGGTTTTTTATAAGTTTTTCATGCTCGTGAGAGATTGGACTTCAAGGATGAAACTGAGATAATGAAAACAAGAAAATGGGTCAAGAATGTATACAACCATCATTAAAAGGTGAAATCCATATACTTGTTTAATTAATTTTTTCATGATTTTTTATACTATTTGTAATTTAATTTTCTTATCATTTTTATCTAATACTTATTTAGTTGCTTTCACATATCTTTTGGAAATTCATATTTTGTTTTCAACTATCTGCAATAAGACACAAAATAGATAACTTTTTAATTTCTACCAATGTTACCATGCATTATGTTTCCATTCTTTATTGAACTTGTAACAATTGGGTCCCAGTGACAGCATAGCCACCCCTCCTTAACATGGCCGTTGGGTCTTGGCCCACCAGGTACAACCAGTTTCCCCGCAGACACGTGGGGCCCACCCCAGGGTCCACCCACATGCCTGAATGGGTCATCTAACTAATGACAGTCACCACATGCCAACACATGTCCTTTCTAGTGTGTTTTGTCCTCACTCACACACACCCTGAGAAACTTCCCAGGAGGTCACCCATCCTGATCACTACTCCAGGCCAAGCACGTTTAACTGTGGAGTTTTAATCAGACAGGCTCTCGAAAAGGAAGGTGCACCTTGTTGAAATGAGTCATATCATTTAGTCATTTAACCCTTTATCATTTTGGGGATGTTACAATCACCCCCCCCCCCTTTAGAGCACAACGCCCTCGTTGTGGGCCCTACATCTCAACCCAGGCAGTGCACCACGCACTTAAGGCTGGGTTCCCCCTCTGATACCAAATGTAACAATTGGGTCCCAGTGACAGCATAGTCACCCCTCCTTAACATGGTCGTTGGGTCTTGGCCCACCAGGTACAACCAGTTTCCCTGCAGACACGTGGGGCCCACCCCAGGGTCCACCCACATGCCTGAATGGGTCATCTAACTAATGACAGTCACCACAGGCCAACACATGTCCTTTCTAGTGTGTTTTGTCCTCACTCACACACACCCTAAGAAACTTCCCAGGAGGTCACTCATCCTGATCACTACTCCATGCCAAGCACGCTTAACTGTGGAGTTCTAATCAGATAGTCTCTTGAAAAGGAAGGTGCACCTTGTTGAAATGAGTCATATCATTTAGTCATTTAACCCTTTATCATTTTGGGGGTGTTACAGAACTACCAACACTGCATATTAAATCAATGTTTTTAGCTAAATAACCTTTCTCATTACTGAAAAAAAGAAGAGTAGAGGAAAGTTTTCAGCAAAGAACATCGACTCAATATGTAGTGTTGGCAGTGTGACAAATAAAGGAAATGAAAATTGAGGTAACATTATAAGTTTGTATTATTTTGATACTTTATGATAACAATACATAAGTCATTTGGGATGTGTAAGAATTTTCCATGACTTAATATGACATACGATGTGACTGGTATGACTCTAAGTGCATATTTTTATTTAAAATTTATAATAATTTTAGTAAAAAAGAAAACTGACATAATAAAAACCAATAAAATTCATTCTTATTATTTTGATACTTTAAGGAAATGATTAATAAGTCATTTTTGATATATAGTAATCAAATTCACCTCAATCCATGCACAGTGTGACTAATATGACTCCAAGTGTGACCTTCTATTTAAAATTGACAATAATTTTAATAAAAAGAAAAAGTAACAAACTCAAAATCAAGAAAAATCATTAGAATTATTTTGGTACTTTATTAAATGATCCATAAGTCATTTTTTATGGGTAGGAATCAACCAAACCTCAATCTGATGCATGGTGTGACTGATATGACACCAGGTGTGTCTTTTTATTTAAAATTTACATTAATTTTAGTAAAAATAACAAGAATCATAATGAAAACTGATAAACCACATTAAGATAGTTTTTATACTTTAGGAAAAATATCAATAAGTAATTTTTGATGAGTAGGAATCAACTTCTCGACAATCTAATGCACAGTGTGATCGGTATGACTCAAAGTATCCATTATCAGTTTGAAATTTTCATTTTAGTTCAGAACATGTGTCACTCATTGAAAAAAAACCAAATCTGCTTCAATTATCATGATAATTTATGAAAACAATTCATAAGTAAGTTTTTATGTGTACAAAGCTACCTCATGTCAAACTGACACACGATGTGATCGGTTGACTCAAATTGTGTGTTTTTAGTTTCAAATAACATTTTAGTAAAAAGAAAAAGTGACATAGTAAAAACTAAGTAAATGTATTTGGATTATTTTTATACTTTATAAAAATGATCAATAAGTAATTTATGAAATTTAGGAATTATCCCCATCTCAATATAAGGCATGGTGTGACCAGTATTACTCTAAGTGTGCCTTTTTATTTAAAATTGACATTAATTTTAGTAAAAAGAACAAGTGACATACTAAAAACCAAGAAAATGAATTATTATTTTTTATATACTTTAGTAAAATGATCCATAATTAATTTTTTATGTGTAGGAATCAATTTAACCTCAATTAGATGCACGATGTGATATGTATGACTCAAAATATTTGTTGTCAGATTAAAATTGACATTTAAATTCAAAATGTGACACTCACTAAAAACCAAGAAAATGAACTTTGATTGTCTGGATAATTTATAAAAATGATTAATAAGTTATTTGTGACAAATATGAAGTGGCCTCATATCAAACTGACACATGATGTAACTGGTGTTACTTATGGCATGTGTTTTCAGTTTCAAAAGACATTTTAAAAAAAGACAAGTGGCATACTCAAAACTAAGAAAACTCATTAGGAAAGTTTTTATAATTTATTAAAATTATACATAAGTGATTTTTTATGTGCATGAATCATTTTCATGTTATTGATGCATGGTGTGACTGTTATAATTCCAAGTGTGTCTATTTATTTAAAATAGACATTAATTTTAGTAAAAAGAACAAGTGAAATACTGAAAACCAAGAAAAAGCATTCAAATTTTTTGATAATTTAGTAAAATCGTCCATAATTCATTTTGGATTTTTTAGAATCAATTCCACATCAATATGATGCATAGTGTGATCGGTATAACTCCAAGTGTATCATTTTATTTAAAATTGACATTAGTTTTAGTAAAAATAAAAAGTGACATAATGAAAACTGAGAAATAACATTTAGATTATTTTCATAATTTAGGAAAACAATCCATAAATAATTTGTGATGTTTAGGAATCAACCATGCCTCAATCTGACACATTGTGTGACTGATATGACTCCAAATGTATCTTTTTATTTAAAATTGACATTAATTTTAGTAAAAAAATTATAATTTAAAACTAAGAAAATTCATTCAGATTATTTTCATAATTTATTAAAATTATCCATAATCCATTTTTGATTTGTAGGAATAAAAAGAGCCTCAATATGATGCATGATATAACCAGTATGAATCAAAGTGTCTGTTATTAGTTTAAAATTGATATTTTAGTTCAAAACATGTGTCACTCACTGAAAATCAAACAAACGTGCATTGATTATCATGATAATTTAGGAAAATGATTCACATGTCATTTTTGATTCATAGGACTCAGTCTCATGTCAAACTGACACACGATGTGACTAGTATAACTAAAATTATGAGTTTCCTGTTTGAAATGAAAATTTAGTAAAAAACACAAGTGATATATTGAAAATTGAGAAAACACATTTGGATTTTTTTATTATTTATTAAAATGATCCATATGTAATTTATGACGTGTATGAGTCAATTGTAACTTAATCAGATGCATGGTGTGACCGGTATAACTCAAGTATATCTTTTTATTTAAAATTGACATTAATTTTAGTAAAAAGAATAAGTGACATACACAAAACAAAGAAAACACATTAATATTATTTTGATACTTTAGAAAAATGATCCATAAATCATTTGTGATGCATAGGAATCAACCTAATGTTAATACAACACACAGTGTGACTGGTATAACTCTAAGTGTTCCTTTATTTAAAATTGACATTTTATTGATATATTCTTTCATATTAATGTTTGATTTATTTATTTATAGTATTACTAACATAATATTCTTTTTCTTATATAAGTGGATTGTTTTTTCCAGTTTGAGATGATTTTTTCAACAACTAATACCATGGGTAGACTTTTTTGAGAGGGGATAGTGGGTTCCAAAGACAATAAAACATTAATATTTTTAAATTTTTATGGATAATAATTGTAAATATAATTATAAAAAAATATTGTTTGAAATGTATATATTAGTGTTTTATTTTATTTTTATGTAAAATTTATTTCAATTAAATTATATATTTGCATACAGGTTACAGGTATTTGCTATAGTGTGTTGTAATTCAAACAGTATACTACAGTGGGTTGGGCCTTTATTAGAGTTATTTCTAGCATTGATAAAGGGGGGCTTTTATTAGTGATAACGAAAGTGCTGATAAAGTGGCATCTTTATCAGCGATAAACAAGAGTGGATAAAGGGTGGCATTTATCAGTGCTTTTTTAGCTCTGATAAAGGGGACCCCCCCCCCCCTTAACGGCGCTAAGGACAATAACACTTTTTTAGCACTGTTAAAGTCATTTTATGCATTGTTAAAGGGAATATATGTAGTAGTGTCCTTCATGATCATAGAAATGGAATAGTAGTTGTATTCAAGATTTTTTACATTGAAATTATTGTATCAAGGTGGTATTTTTTTGTAACTATGATTGTATGTATTTCAATCATCATCAATCTTATTGAATAAACTTTGTCGATTTTATTTTATCGCATTAATTTATTTTCATTACAACGGCTAATTACGTGTCATTAAATCCAATATTTTTCAGCATCTATATAGATAATCAAAGAAAAACACAATTGAAAATAATAAACACTAAAAATATATTCATTACCAATAATTTAAATTATCCTACTCATAATCAGATACGTATCGTGCTCTTTTATTCCTGCATAAAAATTCTTAGAAACACTCTGAATATGTTTACTAAGATAAATTAGAAATATTCAAATGAATAAAACATTAAAAAAATATTTAAAGAATCTTTCAGTAATTTAATAATTCAAAATATATATAAAATAGTGCTTAAATTAATTATTATTTCCATAATAATTCCTGTGATATTTTTTAACTTGAAAGATTTATATCATAGTTGATATATTATAAATTCAATTTACAAATAAATATAATGATTAAAATGAACTTAACAAACTTACATTAATTAAAATATAGAATACCATTAAAACATAGTATCGTCAAATATTGACTTCCTAAAAAATAATCAAAGTGGTATACTGATTGTGTTGCATTACTCTTGCCATAGGTATACTGACTATGAAAAAATATTTGTTTTGCGGTCGATATACTAATTGTGCCATCACATATGGTCACATTAAAGAAAACATGCAGTCAGTTGCAAAATAATACTTACAGTAAGTAAAAAAATTAACACTCCTGGTAGGTGAAAAATAGGACTTACACTAGTTTGGTATAACTCATGGTAGGTACACATAATAGGTAATATTAAATGCAGGATAGGTACCCATGGTAGGTTGGTATTTCCTCTTCACTGTAGGTTCTCATTACCTTTGTTCTAACTTATCAAAACTCGTGGTAGGTATATTTTCCAATTTACGGTAGGTTCAAAATCATTTTCACAGTATGTACGTACTAGAGCGGTGCATGTGGAGGATGACTGGTGTCAGGACACTGCTCACACATACGGACCAGTGAATCTGTGATGGTGTCACATGTTGTAGGAATGGAAATGGAGGTGTTCTACGCTATTGATCAAACTAGGAGAGGAGGTGCATTTCTGGTGATGCACTAGAGGTTGAGGTGTCATGGTAATGAGTCACAACGAAGTAGGAACACAATATACCATAACAGAGATGATAGCGCTACAGAACAGGGGATATATATATATATATATATTTATGTGTGTGTTTGTTTGTGTGTGTGTTTGTGTGAATTGATATATAAAAATATATTTAAAAAAATAAAATAAAATAACATTGACTCATAAAATATGTACTGATATATATATATATATATTTAAAAAAATGATTAAAACATAGAACATGTATTTTAAAACATAATATTAACAAAATATTAAAAAATCATTTTAAAAGTATAACATTTTAAAAATATAAAATCTATATTTTAAAATTATAACATTTAAAAATGTAATTAAAAAAATGTGGAAAACATTTTTTTCAACAATTCACATAAATCAATTTAAAATGGTGATATATAAATGAATATAAATTCATTTAAATAAATGAAAATAATAAAATGATGAATAGAAAAATACTATTAAAATTAAAATATTTTAAATGAGAATTTTAAAATATGGGGTTACAATTAAACAAAATAATAAAACATATAAAAACATAAAATCTCACCACAAACAATCTCTTCAATTTTGTAAATTGAAAAACCAAACTTAATTATTTAATTTTCTTTAAAAAAAACAATTTATCCCCCTTTTTAAAATTTATCAAAAGACAAAAAGAAACTACAAATAAAAATATTATTAAGACCATTAGAAAATAAAAAAAAATATTAACCAAGGGATAACTCCCCCTAAATTCATTTTTTTCTAACAACTGATATAAGAATAATAAAATAAATATTAATATACTCTATAAAACTAAATATCTATCATAACTAGTTCCAACTTTAATTTTTCAAATCTCACATAATCTAATACTTTAGTAAATATATTTTCATATTGATTTTATATTGGAAAGTGTTTTAAAATGATATCCCCAATATTAACATGAACTATTAAAAATTGAAATATAACATCAATATATTTATTCTTAGAAGATTGTAAAGTATTTTTAGATATTGAAATAGAATATGTATTGTCATAAAATATAGGAATTTTATCTAAATAAACATTAAAATCGGATTGAGTTTGTTTTATCCAGAGACTTTTAAAACTCCAATTTGCAGTATTAATGTACTCAGCCTCAACTATAGACAATGAAATTGAAAATTGATTTTCAAAACACCATAATATTAATCATTTATCAAGTAACTAACACATGCTTGATGTTATTTTCCTATTAACTATACAATATCCAAATCCAGAGTCAAAGTAAGATAACAAATTAAAATAATTCTGATTAAAGTAAAATAGACTAGTGTTAAAAATTCCTTTAAAGTTACTTATTATTCTTTTAACAATCGTTAAATGACTTTATTTTGGATTAGACTAATATATTTCACAAATAAAAACTAAAAACATAATATCAGGCTGTGATGTAGTTAAATAAAGTAGGCTTCCTATTATTCCTCTATACAATTTATTATTCACACATTTTCAAGATTCATCTACATTTGGTTTAGTATTAGCACTCATTGGTGTTCTTGTAGTTTTACATAAATCGTGATTGAATTTTTTAACCAAATATTTGAAGGTACTAGAGCACACAACGGAAGCCGATGGGTCGAGGATTTTGAAATTTTCATCACTGGGGTGACGTACTTCATCATCTCTGGTGATCTGAGCCCTGATAGAGGTCTGAGGATCACGCATGAATATTTCAAATCACAAAATTAAATAAATGGTTTCCTTTTTTATTCGACATGAATTAAATAGTATCTCTTCACTGATGACCATTTCATAAAGGATCTGAAATTGAACTCCTCTAGATCATCCACAGATGCTTTAATAATCCACACATAGGATGTTCATTGAATTCCAAGTGCTAGCATTGATCTCCGATGATCTCTACGACATCCCAATGATCACCTCAACTTTTCTCCTACAATCCATGAAGACGTTTTTGGGTTGATTTATCCGATGGTGTCTTTCTCTCTCAAGGATTCAGTAAGACAATAGAGGATATCTTAATCCGTTGGAATGAACTTCACACTCGAAATGTGATCCTCCTCTACTTATATAGTGGATATAAAAATACCCTATTAGGGTTCCTCGACCCCTGTATATTTAACATTCACTGAATAAGTAATAAATAAATTATTATGACAAACTAAATTCATCATAAATATTATTTATAATTTATCACATACTTTTAATATATATTAAAAATATTGCGTGATAAAATATGAGTCATTAATTCGACTCATAATTTTGGCTAATATTAAACAACCCATAAATTTTAAAATAATATTCATTCATATAATATTATTCCATATATTTACTTAAACACTTATAAATAATTTCAATAAATAAATTTGACCCAATTATTTTATACTCAAATAATAATAAATTTTTTTTTGGTGATCAATAATACTTAGACAACTCTCAAAACATGTGGTGGGGCCCACCATGTCCTATATAACTATTTAGAAAAATAAAAAAGAATATTGAATGAGCTATTATGTGTGACCCTATAGGATTTTATCTCGATAGAAGTAATCAATATTCACATACCAAGAGTGGAGTCTAGCAACCCATCAAGGCCCCTAAAGAGACAAGGAATAGTCATAACAACAACAATCATCCTACGAACACATACTGTGTAATATAATATCATTGTCATATGATATCTCATAAAGTAGGATGCACACTTTTGTTTTTGTCATTTTCTTACTTTATTACTCATTGATCAAACTAGACAGATTTAGCTTCGACTACCATGGCCATGGATTTAATGAAGGTACCGTCATCCTGATCAACTAGGCTTGTGATATCACTTCCTTAGCTCAGAAGTGAAAAATTCTATCCAGATCATGAAACCAATTTCATACCACCACTGACACACCCAATACAAGTGACATTTCCATGACTTCAATGTCATTATTTTTTTATTTCACCAAAGTACGCGATCAAATGGCACACATTGATAATGATATCAATTCAAGAGGCCAATACACATGTTTATAGATAGGAACCTCCAATGACACCCAAAACATGTGGCATTCTTATTGGTTGGTTTGTCCCCATGATCTCACCAACTATATATCACCACGTGTAAAATTTGTGAAAACAAGTCTCAATGATTATGAGTCCCTGGAAACTGATAGTCAAACATAAAGTGTATCCAGTAAGTATGATGTATCTAGACTATAGGATATATGTTTACGATTAATGTCAGATTATATAGAGGTTCTCATTATAACCTGATAATATCTATGACCTATTGATATGAAAAATAATCTATGGACATTACTATTTAAATAGTGGATGCATAAATTTCAACACCATTATGGTAAGTATAAATCATGTATAACTCATTGTATCCATGATATGGTTATCAAAAATTAATGTTCAAGTTGGGTATAGATTACCCACTATTATAGAACTCCCACTTTCACTAGAGCCAACTTTCTAACTAACCTTATTATCTCTCACATGATAAGATTATTTTTCTACTGAGTTATGGCTTTAGTCATGGGACTACCACATTTCCACTACATATAAATTCTACTATCTACAACCTTACCTCCTTCAAAAAAACTTCTCCAGAGATGATATCCCTGAGTATATCACTTTTTTCCACTGTAAAAACATGACATCTTGGCTAGTACAAGTAGTAAAATTATAATAATTTATATTATGATAAACCTTTTCTTAATAGGTTTGATTCAAAGAACTTAAAAAAATTCATATTATATAATGCTTCTTTAGCTTCCACTAAAGTTATAATGCACTCATAATTTGTTGATATGGATACCACTAACATGTATGATCTTTTCTCTCTTGTTAACTTAGCCTAACTACAATATTATATAATATTGGTCTATGAAGACTAGTTGATGAACCCTTGTAACTAGTATACCTTCCTCTCCTCATAACATTTATATATCCATTGTACTTTCTTAAGTGCTATTAGATAGCTTTCACTTCTTCCCTTACAGTTCTCCTGGATATTATTGATATTTTCCTACCCTAAAGTATATGTTAGAAACATCATATACAGTATATAACATAGCATATGTGATTGATCAATTGTAGAAGTGTATGGAATTATACTCACCACATTAATCTCTTCCTATTCCCTTGTATGTCTTCATGGAGATATTTACACAGTGTGATATTGTTAATAATTCTCTCTCGAATTGATCCAACTTTTATTTTTTAATGAATTTCCAGTATATGTACTATGGACTAGGTCTAAGAAACCTTTATGCCTACCTCATTATATCACATACCCTAAAATCTAGGTTGATAATTTAATTCAATCTCTGTATAGTTACTTTCAACCTAGTCTTAACTAACTATAATACCAATAGTTGTTTTCTACATGTTATTAAACATATTTTATTTGGAAAGCAATGAAGCTCCCATTAAACTTTTGTAGATACATGTAAATAATTAATTCCTAATGAATATCCTGTGATACTTTTGTTTATCTAGATCCTAAATTGGATTTCAATAATTTTTACCCTTATTAGCATTCTATGGTGTCACCATCCCTTTCTGGTTGCATCGTATATATGTCTTCCAATATTGGTGGTCTTGACATCAAAATCTCAATAAAATGATCATAGAAAGTTTCTAAGACATGTAAAATTATAATGTATTTAGTCATAATAACTTGTTATTACCAATCAATCCTCATTGGTAATACACTTGTACCACCCATGTATAATCTCACTCGAATACCTACTTCAATATTCAAAATAATAAGCCAAAGTACATTGATAAATAGAACCCATTATAGAATTTTAATTGTTTTTTCCAATATTAGCTAATTTACATATACTTATTATAAGATTTATTATTCTCAATGAATAATATATCACTGTCCATGGTGAATATAAAACCATTACCATGGTTTTAACCATCCAACATAGTACATGTCTCTAGAACATTCTATTTCCACATGCTCTTTTGGAATTTGTTCCTATGTCACCTATCTATGCATCTCCAACATTGACTAAATTCAAGTTCATCTTAATCCCACTATCTCAAATAGATATATTCACCCTTTCACTGAAATATAGTCTAACACGTGACTATAACTATTCTATGATAGAGATTTAAATAATATCCAATGTAAACTTTAGGATGTTAACTGAGATTCAAATTGTGTTTTTCTTAATAGAAGTTCGTTTATTTTCTTAAGGGACTCTTTGCATCAAAACACAAAGTTATTTTAACATAATGAATTTATATCATACTATAAATCATATGATATCCATTTTTAATTATATTTGGAATGTTTTTATAAAACAATGTTCTTATTCTTGAGGCATGTCTTGAAAAAATAATGGAAGTTTATGAAATTGATATAAGTTGAAACATTGATACTCCTTTTATTTACATCATGAATTTGATGTGCATAAGGAAATGTGCATTTACGAATAACTTCACACTAAATTTTTTTGATAAATTTATACATGTAAGACTCAACATTTATTCTCTTTATCAGCATCAAAACTTTTATGTGTATTGAGTAAGTGTGTTTAGTAATTACTCCAAGTTATATTATGTTGATCGATGAATGCTTGGTCAAGATATTATTTAGCACACCAGCCTGAAGCAAATCATATATTCTAACCATGCATATACCATACTTCACTTTCACATTCCTTAATAATAACTTAAATTAATATTTGTAAGTATATTTACCATTAGGTTACCCTTGTAATAGTTCACACTCTTTAGTTAAACTAGTCCGCAATTTTTGTGGATTACCTTTATTATTAAAGGTTTTTTTGTCCAAAACTAGGTACATAAGTGTGTCGATAATACCTAAGGTATTTAAATAAAAAATAATATAAAACCATAATTTGTACATCCATGAAAACTAATTAGTTTTTTCTTTAAAAAGAATTATCTTTCCACAACTTGGTATATAAGTCTTACATTTTATATTCATTAGGTATTTATAATGACTCAAGTATTACAAAACTATTGGTTCAGTATTAGACACCATGAAAAAAAATCATTCCTAAACTATAATAATGTCTCCTTATATCCAATGGTCACATGATATTAATTTTTTATTAATAATTAATAAAATTTCAACTAGAATCAATAAACATGGCAATATAGAAATTGTGTATTTCTCACCGCTGACTTATGAAATACCATTTTTAGCTACTTAGATAATGCACTATACTTATTATAACATTTATATTACTTAATTGGTTTTTTTATACACATATGTGATAGGAATATTTTATTCAATACCCAAGAAGTAAAAAAAGAAACATTTCTTATAGTTTATGAATATACCTGAAGAAGAAGTGACAACTTGCTTCTTTGAATCAGCATATTGCATTTAACTTTAAAGGACTTATTTCGTGAAATACAAAGAAAATTACCTCTTGTATAATGAACCACCTCTTTTTATTGAAGGAAATTGCAAAGGTTCCTTTGGCGTGAAACTTTCCATTAACCATTACACCTTGTATTTCAACTTGTTTACCATAAGAACTAAAAAATCTTCCTTCTTTCAGTTCTTATAGCTTGAAAAACCTTACCCAAAAGGTAAAAAATAATTTGTCCATAATATTTGTTTTGTAATCTTAAATAAAACTAGATTATATTTATGAAAATGATATGAGAAGTGGATCCATTCAATGATCATAATATGTCTTTAGATTTACACATATCTATTGTAATCATCACCCATTCATATATGTGCTTCTCTTTCTCCTCACAGGGTTTCCAAAGATGAGACTACATGTAATATCATCCTTGTCTTGATGTAGTATTTAAAAATAACATCGAACATTGATGATAGAATTATGAAATAATCATAATATGCATTATAAATGAGTCTCTTGTAATCATTTTTTTCACCCTCACTTCCTGAGGAGGATTAACATTTATTGGGGATACCGGCAACTTGAATTTTTTATGTCATAATACTTTGCGTAAAATATTGTACTACTCTTTGTAAAATCATGATAGTTTATACATGTTATTTTTAAAATAACAAACTCAATGTACTTTTGATATTAATTATCATTATATATAAAAACAAAATCTAGTAGATTTTTACTTTATCTTGATTGATGATTAGGAAGTATTGATTAATTAAACCATTAAATGTTTCCCATTATTTTATCAAACTCTAGCAACCCTATGTACTAGAATCATATACTCTATCACATTATTGTTCTAGTGGAAAGGATCCTTGAAACCTTTCCTCATAGTCTACAATCTTTGTCTATGCCACTACTCAGAAATTTCAAGGTAGGTGTTTGACTTTCCAACCGCATTAACTCATAGATCCTTGATATATTGAGTGAAGTACCAGCTTCTAAAACCATAAATATGATTTACCCAACACTTGACTCTAAATTTTCAACAATATATATTTAGATACTTATTTTATACTAGCTTCGGTTAAGTTAACTCATTATTCTCAAAAGAACTCCTTGATAGTAGGAGGCACCCTCAACTTTTCCTGACGAGCACCCCATAAACCCAGTTTTGTTCAAATTCAAATGATGGAAGGAATTTGAGACTTAATATTTCTATGAGTATTTTAATATTTTTAAATTAATGTAATCTATTTCTATGAATATGTTCATACTATGTTGTTTCTCTCACAACTGAATATTAATAGAAAAAACATTCATTGTGTCTTCATGCATTTACTATTTATTATTTTATGTGTCACCCATAGTAAATATTCACATGCATAAAATAATAAAAAATTCATAAAGGAAATAATTTTCCAACAGGTCTTGAGCATCTAATAATGGTTTATCCATTAAAACTCAATATATTAACCATGAACTAGGGGTATCATACCTGATTCAAATCTTTACTCATATCACAGCTAACCCCAATCCAGTGAATTCAATTATCATATGAGGTATCACCTCATCTTTCCGAGGTCTGTGCCTTATAAGGTCATCATCAAATATAAAAGTATACTTGTAAATAGGTGAGGGGGTCTTGGGAAGTGTGAAATACAATAGATAAATTGGATATGCTAGCCCTTATACATATTTAATGAAAAGAAGATGATGTGCAGACCATCTTATAATTAACAACTTATTACAAACATCACATGCAATAAATAATTAAATGAAATTAACCATACATACAAAGGTTCATTCAATGATCAAGATGAGTCAGTATGAAAAGTAAATGCATGATAGAATTAAATGAAATAAATTTAAATGATAGAGCTTAAATAAAAACTAAATTAATTATATAATTCAAATAATTTATCTTCTTTATTTGACCATAGGTTAATTTATTTTTTGTTCCAAAAATTAAATTAATTATTTTAAATATTATTATTATTTTTTTAACACAAAAATTTAATTAATTAATTTTCATTTAAATTAATAATTATCTTGGGCCCAAAATTAATGCCCAAGCCAATTATAGGTTGGGATGAACCCACATAGGCCCATTCGGGCCAGGTAAAATCCTTCCTAGAGCCTTTGTGTGTCAGAAAGAAATCATGTAGGGATGTTATGGACCAAAAAGACCCACCCTAACCTATTTCGGGTCAGGCGGATCCACCCATGCTCATTACGGGGCAGGTCAGGTATAACATGACCCATGGAACAAGTGTGAACCAGGTTAGGGAGTCACTGCATAGTGTGGAGATGATGTAGTGTCCAAGGCGAGTCAGAATGGTGGTCAACCAAGCATCATGTATTTTATGGTCTCGACCAGGTTGCGGGCGGCGATCAAGGATCAACGGAAGATAGGGGACGTCCTTGAACAAGGGTGGACGATAAGGGAGTTAGTGCTGGTGGTCGACCCAGGCGAGGGGGAGGGTAGCTCTAGTCAGTAGTCATCCTTGAATAGGGGTGGACAATGATGGTGCGTCCATCATGATGGTAATGGTGGCTACGTGATCTGACTGCGGTTGTCTGGCGACCTCATGGAGGTAGGGAAAGGTGTAGAGCTAATGTTAGCCGAGTCTTTTGAAGTATGGTGGCAGACCTGTGGGGCAGTCTGGGTGGGGATACAAGTGGTTTCGATCAATTCCACACTGATGGGGAGAGTGGAAGATAGGTCCAGAGTTGTTGAAACTAGGAAGTCCAATTATAGGTGGGAGGTTTCCCATGCAAGTGGTGTCTAGTGAGCTTGGGGGAGGTGGTCACTGAGCAGAGGCAGAAGCATGCTAAAGTGGGATGGCCTGACGGGGATGAGGACAGCGGGGTGCTCCACTGGGTGTTGGTATCCGTAGTGTCCAGAGGGAGGCCAAGGTGGGGGTGGCTTGGTTGTGGTTGGATAGAGGAGAAGAACCTCGGTGGGGTTTTTTAGAGAAGCTAGTCAATGGATAAGAAAGCTTCCCAGCAAATATCCCCCCTTTTTAATTGAAATATTGGATTTAAAAGGAATTCAATAGGTGCCGACAGAAAATTTGGGGACGTACACCCCAATTTTTCAAAATACTAGGAAATATAGTTTTTTATAAAAATAATTATTATTATTATTATTATTATTATTAAAATATTCCATGGGAAGTATTCTATCACAGGGGGAAAATAGTTCTGGTCAGTTTGGGAATGACCATTGGACACCAATTGAAATTAGGTCGGAAATTATGGGTTTGTTAGAACTCACCTCAAAATAAAGTATGAAAAAAATATATAAATATATTTTTCATTAACTTTTAAAACACAATAGCTGCATTTTCAATAAATACTAAAAAAAATTGGATGGACCTAACATGGTCATCCTGAATTAGATCGATGTGTGGTTTTTTTATTTAGGACTGATTTAAATCCATCTACTTAATTTACTGAAAATTAATTTTTTCTTGTCTCATAAAATTCACATAATAGATCTTATACTAATTGAATGTATCAAGGCATGAATCAGAAGTTGGTGGGATGGGGATTTAAAAAAAAATATCCCCAGATCAATGTAACATCGTCTCCTCTAGAGATCTAAGTCTCGGTAGAGGTCTCAGGATCTTGTGTGAATATTTTAAAGAAAAAAAATAAAATAAATGGTCACCTTATTTGATTAAATGTTCATTTGAAAAAAAACACATCATCGGTGACTGCCTCATGAAGGATCTAAATTTTAACCCCTCTATGACAACCCTGCTTTTTATTACAACTTAAACATGCTTTATTACATAAAACTTCACTTGATACAACAAAGAATATCGAGAGGTTTAGTGTCTTTGGGGCTTAGGATCATTACATAAAAACTTTAAACTTGAAATACAACATCCTTATTGAAAACTTCCTTTACATGACCACTACATTCCTTCATACTTAGCATTGCATGGGATAACCTGAGGACATGCATAAGAAAAGGGTGAGCTATAAAGCCCAGTAAGGGAGTACATAATGAATAACATGAGGAGTACAATACATGTTAGGCAATAGGCATATCAATAGAGCATAAGAGAGACATGAACATAAAGGCATGATAAAGCATGATAATCATAACATGGAAATGTGGCAACAACACTTAACATTGAATTAGCATGAGCCAAGGCTCATTGCACATGGAGCATGAGTAAACCCTCATTGCACTTGAAGCACGAGTAAACCCTCGTTTCACTTGAATTAGCATGAGTCAACACTCATTGCACATGACGTATCATGATACTATACTTTACCCAATGCATTGGAGCGCTATCAGGGCGCACCCTTCTTAAACATTTCATTTCATGCATAAGTGTGCCACATGGATCATAAAACATGGATTCATAAAACATAATCATTTCTTCCACGATAAAGGAATGTGGAATTCATACATGAAACTTTATAATCAATAAGTAAATGTGCATAAAGGTGAATACCATTGATGGAGAAATGGGCATGGTATTCACTACACAAAGACATTGGCTTAGAAAATCGGTGCGATTTCGGCAGCGTAACGGCGTGACATAAGAATTCATAAAAAAATGTTGATGAGAGAGAAAAGGGTTACTCATCATATTTACATGTAATGGACAGTAAGGAGATCATATATATACATGTCCCAACAATAGAAATGGAATTTAGATTCATGATACAAAAGTATTGCTTGAATGTAAAAGAAGAGAGAGAAGTTCCTTTCAGAATTTCGGCATAGTAACGGGTGTACATGGGAGGCATTTAATGAGAGAGAAAGGGTTCTCCCATTATTCAAACAATAATAGGGAAGTATGGGGGAGGTGTGAAACCATACCCCAACATTCATAATTGAAATAAAAAGGGAAATACAACTTAAAGAAAATTGACAAAAAAATTAGAAAGGAAGAAAACCCTTACTTGGAAGTGTGCTTCCAAAGGCTAGAGAGAGGCTTGTGAGAGGCTTCTTGGGAGCTTGGGGCACCTTGAGAGGATTATAGGGAGAGTAGGGCAGAGGTTGGACGAACTTCAAGGGCTTTGGGTGAGGAGGAAGTGGGAGCTTGGGTGGGTTTATATAGGAAAGGTGAGAGAATTCTTTATTATTTAGGTTTGGGACCACTTATATTAAAATAATCCAAACCACAAACCATCCCATGGTATTAGCCCATGGTTTCTGGAAAAGGAAAGAGGAAAACAATATTTTTCAAGTCCAAGGTCCGAACTTATTAAAAAATTAGGGTTGCTTATGTGGAGGTGAGTCACACTCCCATGGAAATTAATTTAAAAAGGCAAAGTGTTGAATAAGTCTTGAGGGCTCCATTAATGCTTTGAAAAGTGAGTCAAACAAACCCAAAACCTCATTATTTTAATGATAAAACATATATTGGCCGAACCTAAGGATTATGGTATTTTATTACATCACCATTGGGTCATTATGATGTCATAAAACACATTATATATTTAAATGGTATTTAATTTTTACCCAAAAATTGGACTGTCTCAGAAAATTATGAAAAATTCACCGTTGGATAATTTCGACGTCCTGATTCCAAAAATAATATTTATTTTATCTAAATAATTTTCTAAATATGTGAATTTTCACTTTTAAAATAAAAACCGACATTTATAAAAAAATTCACGGGTTTTGACAGAAATGGCTTTCAAACCTTAATAAACATTTTAATTGCATTCATAAAATTATAAGATCATTTATAATTAATGACAATTAATTTAATATTAATAATAATATTTTATTAAAATATTATTTAATTCAAAGATCCTTTAATTTAATAAAATATAATTCTTAATTAAATAATAACTAAAAACACCATTTGTACTTTAAAAACTAATTACAATGTATCAAAAATGACTAGAAATTATATTCATTATTATATATAAAAAAAATAATGTACATGAACATGGTTCTACTTATTTGTTACATAACCCCTTAAAATAGCCGCATAAGACCTAAGGGTAAGGTGCGCGATGGTGACAGACTCTTGGGGCTGCTCGGATAACATCGCTCGAGTGGTAATCTCTATCAACTTCCATTTTTCCCGTAGACGATCACGTTCGAGCTTGACTTGATGAAGCTCAGCTTGGGCTTGGTCAAGGGCAAAGCCCAAAGACGCCACCTCTTTACCGAGCTCCGACAAATGGGCTTCGTAAGGGGCAATTCTACTGGATGAGGCAATCGCTTCCTTTGTCTGAGTAGAAAATTGGTTCGTTAAAGCCTTATATTTAAACTACCCAGATGATCACTGTTCAACGGCTATAAAAGTAACGGTCACAAATCTTAATGTAAAACTTAAAGAAGTTGACATCTTATAAAAACATAAAGAAACATTTAACTGGATCAAGAGGGATTTTCCATTAATGAAAATTTGGGTCGTTACAACATTCCCCCCTTAAGAAATTTCGCCCTCGAAATTTTCCTTTCCCCACACTAAAACAAATGTGGGTAACTTAGCTTCATCATATCCTCCGACTCCCAAGTTGCTTCTTCAAACTTGTGGTTTCTCCACAACACCTTGACGAGGGGCATTGTCTTATTTCGTAGAACTTTTTCTCTACGATCCAAGATCTTCACTGGTTGCTCCTCATAAGAAATATTGTCTTCTAATTGTACCACCTCAGAAGAGAGTACATGTGAAGGGTCTGGTATGTACTTTCTTAAGAGGGATACATGGAAGACATCATGCACCTTGTCCATAGTAGGTGGAAGTGCTAGTCGATAGGCCACAGCCCCAACACGATCAAGAATATCGAAGGGGCCGATGTACCTTGGACTTAACTTCCCTTTCTTTCCAAACCTAATGACCTTCTTCCACGGAGATATGCGTAAAAACACCATGTCTCCGACTTTAAACTCAAGGTCTCGTCGACGATTATCTGCATAACTCTTCTGTCGACTTTGGGCTGCCTTGATATGCTGCTGAATGGTTTTCACCTTCTCCACCATTTCTTCGACCATTTCTGGTCCAAGCAGCTTACGTTCACCGACCTCATCCCAACATGCCGGTGTTCTGCACCTTTTCCCATATAGGGCTTCATATGGTGCCATTTGGATGCTCGAGTGGAAACTATTATTATAAGAGAACTCAACTAGAGGAAGATGTTGATCCCATCCTCCTTTAAAGTCCATTGAGCATGCTCTCAACATATCCTCAAGTGTTTGGATAGTCCGCTCGGATTGGCCATCAGTTTGAGGATGATAGGCCGTACTGAAGTTCAGTTCAGTATTCAGAGCATGTTGAAGACTCTTCCAAAACTTAGAGGTAAATCTTGGATCTCGGTCAGACACAATAGATAGTGGTACTCCATGCAACCGTACCACTTCCCTGATGTATATTCGTGCCAGTTGATCCAAAGAGAAATCCTCTCGAATAGCAATGAAGTGTGCAGTCTTTGTAAGACGATCCACAACAACCCAGATTGCATTGTTGCCTTTGGATGTCCTTGGAAGTCCAGTGACGAAGTCCATGGTGATGTTCTCCCATTTCCATTCAGGTATGGGCAATGGTTGCATCATCCCCTTAGACTTCTACCTCTCTGCCTTCACTTGCTGACACACCAGGCACTTTGATGTATATTCGGCGATCTCCTTCTTCATATTATCCCACCAAAAGTTTTCTCGGAGATCTCGATACATCTTTGTGCTCCCTGGGTGAATAGAGAAATTTGAACTATGTGCATCATCCAAAAGTTCCTTCTTCAGCTCCGAACTTGATGGGACACATAGTCTTTTCCCAAACCGCACAATTCCTTCTTCATTAACATTAAACTCTGAGGATTTTCCCTTTTTGATAGCTTCCACTTTTTCTTGGATTCTCGCATCATCCTTTTGAGCATCCTTTAACCTTTCCAAAAGAGATGGTTGAGCAATCATTTGTGAAAGAATTGATGATGTTCCCTTCTTTATGATTCCCACATCCATCTTCATCAAGTCTAAGAAGATTGGATCCTTCTCAATTCTCATCATTGATAGAATTGCTGGATCCTTTCTACTTAGGGCATCCGCCACCTTGTTCGCCTTCCCAGGGTGGTAATGTATTGAACAGTCATAATCCTTGATGAGCTCTATCCATCTTCTCTGGCGCATATTAAGCTCTTTCTGTGTGAATATATATTTAAGACTCTTGTGGTCAGTATATATCTCACATTTCTCCCCATAGAGATAATGCCGCCAGATTTTCAAGGCAAAGATCACCGCCGCCAACTCCAGATCATGCGTTGGATAGTTTCGCTCATGGACTTTCAACTGCCTTGAGGCATAGGATATCACTTTATCATTCTGCATCAGCACACATCCTAAGCCCTTCTTCGAAGCATCACTAAATACCACAAAAATCTCCCCACTTGTGGGTAAAGTGAGCACAGGTGCAGTGATAAGCCTCCTTTTCAAATCCTTGAAGCTTTCTTCGCATTCATCACTCCAAGAAAACTTTACTCCCTTTCGATTTAGCTTGGTAAGAGGGTTGGACAATCGTGAGAAGTTTCTCACAAATCGTCGATAATATCCAGCTAACCCCAAGAAGCTACGGATATCAGTTACCGATGTTGGCCTCGGCCATCCCTCAATTGCATCTGTTTTGGAGGGGTCCACAGATATCCCATTGCTTGTGATGATATGGCCCAAGAATGAGACCTCCTTCAACCAGAACTCACACTTTCTGTACTTGGCATAGAGCTTCTCCTTGCGCAAAGTCTCCAGTACAGTTCTTAAATGCTCCTCATGGTCCTCCTTGGTTTTGGAGTATATTAGAATATCATCTATAAAGACTACCAAAAATTTATCTAGGTAATCTCTAAAGACTCTATTCATCAAGTCCATGAATATTGATGGAGCATTGGTGAGTCCTAAAGGCATTACTATGAATTCATAGTGCCCGTACCTTGTACGAAAAGCAGTCTTGGGGATATCTTCCTTCTTCACCCTTACTTGATAATATCCCGACCGCAAATAGACCTTGGAGAAGTATTGTGCTCCACGCAGCTGATCAAACAAGTCATCGATTCTTGGGAGAGGATACTTGTTCTTTATCATGATTTTGTTAAGTTCACGATAATCGATGCAAAGCCGCATTGACCCATCCTTCTTCTTGACGAAGAGGACTGGTGCACCCCATGGTGATGCACTTGGGCGTATAAACCCTTTATCCAGATTCTCCTGTAGTTGTTTCTTCAGTTCTTCAAGCTCAACCACAGCCATTCTATATGGAGTCTTGGATATTGGTAGCGCCCCAGGTATAAGTTCAATTGAGAACTCAACATCTCTTCTTGGAGGAAGACCAGGAAGTTCCTCGGGAAATACTTCAGCGAATTCCCTCACAATAGGCATTTCTTCAAGGGTGGTTTCTTCCTTGGACTCAATCATCTGAGCCAGATATGCGTGCTCATAAGGCAGTAATATCCATGCTTGATATGATGTAGCTAAAGGAGATTCATCTTCCTCCTGACACTTGTAAAGAATCGGGGGTCGATTCTCCATATAGAGTGTGATTTCCCTCTCCCGACAATTTATGTTGGCTCTATATAAGGAAAGCCAATCCATGCCAAGAATTGCATCAAATTCCACCAAAGGGAGTATGACGAGGTTCGCCGGGAAATTCAATCCACAGATTATAACAGGGGAGGACTTATACTCATGGGATGCAATGATTGCCCCATTTGCCGTACTCACCGACATCTTTACTTCCCTGATTTGTGGTGGTGCAGGGATTATTCTACTAAACTTTTGAGATATAAAAGAATGCGTAGAACCTGAATCAAAAATTATGTTCGCTATTCTTGAATGAATAACTAGAGTACCTGTCACCACTTCGTTGTCGGGGTTCACTTCGGCAGAAGTGATGGAAAAAGCTCTTCCTTGCTGTCTTGGAGGTTGTTGATTGCCTCCGATAACCCTTGGATTAGGGCACTGATTCGCAAAATGACCTGGTTCTTTGCATTTGAAGCATTGAACAATGCGTTGAGGTTCGAACGGAGCATTCCTCCCCTCCGTCGCAGCCGCGGGTCCTTATTGCTGACAGTTAACAGCTAGGTGCCCTTCTCTTCCACATTTGAAGCATTTTCTTGTCCCCCTAAGGCAATTTCCAGGGTGCTTCTTTCCACACTTTTGGCAAGTGGGGTGCTGGAATTTCTTAGCGCCGTTGGATTTATCCATCGGACCACCAGCATTGAAGTCCACCTTCCTCTTCTTGTCCCCATGATACCCCTGTGATTCTCCGATCTCCATTTCAACCTTGAGGGCACATCGGACAATTTCCTCATAGCTGTCGAAGTCACGGATCACTAAAGATTTCCGCAAGCTAGGCTTCAGCCCACCCAAGAAGCGGTCAACCTTGCATTCGGGGGTAACGACAAAGCCGGAAGCGTATCGTGCAAGCCTTGTGAAGTTTGCCTCGTACGCTCCCACAGATTCCTCATCTTTCTTCTTGAGGGAAAGGAAGTCCCTTTCCATCTTAAGACGGAGGGTGCGTGGAAAATATTTATCGAAAAACATCTTCCGGAATACCTTCCATTCCAAAGCCTCGATCTCCTCCTCAGGCTTCGTATTTTTGATCAATGTCCACCATTGATCAGCTTCACCCTCCATACGATAAGCCGCCAGGAGGACTTTCTCTTTCTCAGAGCATTGGAGGATGGAGAATATCTTTTCAATGGAGTTGATCCATTGTTCAACAATCGTGGGATCGGATGATCCACTAAAATTAGGAGGCCTTTGTCTCATGAAGCTTTCAATAGCGACTTGTTCTTTCTTAGGGGGGGTTGAACGTTCCTCTTGACCAGTGTTTCTATTCAAAACTTGAGTTAGCTGAGAGAGAAGCGTGACAAAGTTCGCGATTCCCGCTCCCATCGGATTGGGCATCTCATTAGTACAATCATCACACTGATCTTCACAACGGTTGTTAGCCCGAGTTCTCCTATTACCGGCCATTGGCTGGAATAAAAGGAAAGTTAGGGGTAACACATAAAGGGTAATCCAAAGACAAAAGTTGATGACTTATAAATAAACTTTAATCTCTTTAACTCATGAGTCTATAGGATTCAATCCAGGCTTTTCATGATCTTCCTTCTAACATATATTCTTAGGGGCATTTTTCCCTTAATAAGGGTTCATAATAAGATTGTGAATTTATCAAAACATATCCCCCGGGAGTGTCGTAACCAAGAGTGCAGCAAGGCCCGTTGTCGTGCACCAGTTCCCGTTCGAGTCTAGCTCAAAGCGGTGTTTTCAGGTTTTACCCCTAGGATACATCTGTGCCAGAGCCGCCTCTACCTGCTCGTATCCAGACAGGGATGTATTTGTTTGATAAACCACTTACTTAGTATTTACCAAAACTTAGGGGAGTTTTTATTATGCTTATTCTTGTATCTAAGGTTTTACTAGGGTTTCCTAATCCCAAAAATAACTAAACCTATCCTTTGATACCAACTATGACAACCCTGCTTTTTATTACAACTTAAACATGCTTTATTACATAAAACTTCACTTGATACAACAAAGAAGATCGAGAGGTTTAGTGTCTTTGGGGCTTAGGATCATTACATAAAAACTTTAAACTTGAAATACAACATCCTTATTGAAAACTTCCTTTACATGACCACTACATTCCTTCGTACTTAGCATTGCATGGGATAACCTGAGGACATGCATAAGAAAAGGGTGAGCTATAAAGCCCAGTAAGGGAGTACATAATGAATAACATGAGGAGTACAATACATGTTAGGCAATAGACATATCAATAGATCATAAGAGAGACATGAACATAAAGGCATGATAAAGCATGATAATCATAACATGGAAATGTGGCAACAACACTTAACATTGAATTAGCATGAGCCAAGGCTCATTGCACATGGAGCATGAGTAAACCCTCATTGCACTTGAAGCACGAGTAAACCCTCGTTGCACTTGAATTAGCATGAGTCAACACTCATTGCACATGACATATCATGATACTATACTTTACCCAATGCATTGGAGCGCTATCAGGGCGCACCCTTCTTAAACATTTCATTTCATGCATAAGTGTGCCACATGGATCATAAAACATGGATTCATAAAACATAATCATTTCTTCCACGATAAAGGAATGTGGAATTCATACATGAAACTTTATAATCAATAAGTAAATGTGCATAAAGGTGAATACCATTGATGGAGAAATGGGCATGGTATTCACTACACAAAGACATTGGCTTAGAAAATCGGTGCGATTTCGGCAGCGTAACGGCGTGACATAAGAATTCATAAAAAAATGTTGATGAGAGAGAAAAGGGTTCCTCATCATATTTACATGTAATGGACAGTAAGGAGATCATATATATACATGTCCCAACAATAGAAATGGAATTTAGATTCATGATACAAAAGTATTGCTTGAATGTAAAAGAAGAGAGAGAAGTTCCTTTCGGAATTTCGGCATAGTAACGGGTGTACATGGGAGGCATTTAATGAGAGAGAAAGGGTTCTCCCATTATTAAAACAATAAGAGGGAAGTATGGGGGAGGTGCGAAACCATACCCCAACATTCATAATTGAAATAAAAAGGGAAATACAACTTAAAGAAAATTGACAAAAAAATTAGAAAGGAAGAAAACCCTTACTTGGAAGTGTGCTTCCAAAGGCTAGAGAGAGGCTTGTGAGAGGCTTCTTGGGAGCTTGGGGCACCTTGAGAGGATTCTAGGGAGAGTAGGGCAGAGGTTGGACGAACTTTAAGGGATTTGGGTGAGGAGGAAGTGGGAGCTTGGGTGGGTTTATATAAGAAAGGTGAGAGAATTCTTTATTATTTAGGTTTGGGACCACTTATATTAAAATAATCCAAACCACAAACCATCCCATGGTATTAGCCCATGGTTTCTGGAAAAGGAAAGAGGGAAACAATATTTTTCAAGTCCAAGGTCCGAACTTATTAAAAAATTAGGGTTGCTTATGTGGAGGTGAGTCACACTCCCATGGAAATTAATTTAAAAAGGCAAAGTGTTGAATAAGTCTTGAGGGCTCCATTAATGCTTTGAAAAGTGAGTCAAACAAACCCAAAACCTCATTATTTTAATGATAAAACATATATTGGCCGAACCTAAGGATTATGGTATTTTATTACATCACCATTGGGTCATTATGATGTCATAAAACACATTATATATTTAAATGGTATTTAATTTTTACCCAAAAATTGGACTGTCTCAGAAAATTATGAAAAATTCACCGTTGGATAATTTCGACGTCCTGATTCCAAAAATAATATTTATTTTATCTAAATAATTTTCTAAATATGTGAATTTTCACTTTTAAAATAAAAACCGACATTTATAAAAAAATTCACGGGTTTTGACAGAAATGGCTTTCAAACCTTAATAAACATTTTAATTGCATTCATAAAATTATAAGATCATTTATAATTAATGACAATTAATTTAATATTAATAATAATATTTTATTAAAATATTATTTAATTCAAAAATCCTTTAATTTAATAAAATATAATTCTTAATTAAATAATAACTAAAAACACCATTTGTACTTTAAAAACTAATTACAATGTATCAAAAATGACTAGAAATTATATTCATTATTATATATAAAAAAAATAATGTACATGAACATGGTTCTACTTATTTGTTACATAACCCCTTAAAATAGCTGCATAAGACCTAAGGGTAAGGTGCGCGATGGTGACAGACTCTTGGGGCTGCTCGGATAACATCGCTCGAGTGGTAATCTCTATCAACTTCCATTTTTCCCGTAGACGATCACGTTCGAGCTTGACTTGATGAAGCTCAGCTTGGGCTTGGTCAAGGGCAAAGCCCAAAGACGCCACCTCTTTACCGAGATCCGACAAATGGGCTTCGTAAGGGGCAATTCTACTGGATGAGGCCATCGCTTCCTTTGTCTGAGTAGAAAATTGGTTCTTTAAAGCCTTATATTTAAACTACCCAGATGATCACTGTTCAACGGCTATAAAAGTAACGGTCACAAATCTTAACGTAAAACTTAAAGAAGTTGACATCTTATAAAAACATAAAGAAACATTTAACTGGATCAAGAGGGATTTTCCATTAATGAAAATTTGGGTCGTTACACCCTCTAAATCATCTATACACACTTTAAGAATCTATGCATGCATTTTTCATCAAATTTCGAGTGATAACACGGTGCTCTGAAAATCTCTTCGACGTCACGACGATCACCTTGACTCCATTCCTATGATCTGCAAAGACATCCTTGGATAGATTGTCTAGATAACATATTTCTCTCTTAAGGAAGTGGGGAGATGATAGAGGAGCTATCAATCTGTTGGAATGAATTGCACACTAGAAATGAGATCCTCCTCTGGTTATATAGTGGATGTGAAAAATTCCCAGTTAGGGTTCCCCAGCCTCTGTATATTTAACATCCACTAAATTAGTAATAAATAAATAATTATTATGAACTGACTACATCATAAATATTATTTATAATTTATCACATGCTTGTAATATATGTTAAATATATTATATGATAAAACCTAAATCATTAACTTGACTCATAATTCCCACTAATATTAATTTAAACTTCAATATTAAAATAATATTCATTTTTATAATATAATTACATGTATTTACTTATATTCTTATAAATAATTTCCATAAATAAATTTGATCCATTTATTATATACATGAATAATAATGAATTTATTTATTCGTTAGTGATCGATAATACTTGTAAAAATCTTAAACCTCATTGTGGGGCCCACCATGTCCTATATACCAATTCAGAAAAATAGGATAGAATCTTAAATATGATATTATGTGTGACCCTATAATCCCTTATCTCAATAGTATTGAATAATATTCACAAACCAAGAGCGGGGCTAAGAAACCCATCAAGGCCCCTAAAGAGACCAGGAATAGTCATAAAAACAATAATCATCCTATGAACACATACTGTGTAATATAATCTCTTTATCATATGATATCTCATAAATCAGGACACACACTTGTTTCATCATCCTTTCCTTATTTTTTTATTTGTTAATTTAACTGTATAGGTTTACCTTTGACTACAATGGTCATGGATTTAATGAAGGTTCTACTATCCTGATAAACTAAGTCTGATATATCACTTCTTTAACTCAAAAGTGACAAATTCTATCTTGATCATTCAACCAATGTCATACCACCAATTATGCACCCAACACAAGCTACCTCATCATGAAATAAATGTCATGGTTTTTTCCTTACACCAAAATACTCAATCAAATAGGACACATTGATAAAAATCTCAAGTCAGGAGACCAATAAACATATTTATTGATAGGAACAACCAATGACACCCAAAACATGTTTCATTCCTATCGGTGGATCTATCCTCGTGATCTCACCTACTAGAGATCTCAAAGTTTAAACTTCATCGGAAGAAGTCCCAATGATGATGATCTCCAAGCACCTAATACTTAGACATCAACTATGTCAAGTTAGTATGATGTATCTAGATCATACTGCATATGTTTAGGGTTAATTTTATAGTATCTCTAAGTTCTTATTATAACCTAAGAACTAATATAACCTTTTGATATGAAAAATTATATATTGAAATTACCATTTAAATAGTGGATACAGAAATGTCAACACCATTATGGTAAGTTTATATCATGTATAACTCATTGTATCCATAATATGGTAATAAAAAAGTATTATTTAGGTTGGGTATAGGGAATCCACTATTATAACTATATTTAGTATGTTTTCTTTGATTTAGAAAAATTCCATATTTTATTTTTAAAATTTGAAGACCAAGGAATATTTTAATTCACCCATTAAGCTCATAAAAAATTCATTTTTCATTAATTTATAAAATTCATTACTAAGCATATCATTTTTATATCCAAATAAAGTATCATCAAATTATTTTTTTACAATTAAAATATATTTTGATACATTATTTAAAAATAATATTGAATCAACCTTTCATTTTAAAAAATCATTTTTCATTAAAAATATAGTTATTTTTTCATACCAAGCTCCTCGATCTTTATTTATACCATAAAAATATTTGGAAATTTTAAAAACATGATTTAAAAACTCATAAATTTCAAAACCATGTGGTTGATTAATATACACCTCTATATAAATTACACCATCTAAAAATATACTTTTTGCAACCATTTGAAATAGTATTAAATTTTGAAAATTTATAAAAGCTAATGGAATATGAATAGATTCTATTATAGAAACTAGTGAAAATTAATCTTCAAAATCAATGCCTTCTTCTTGTGAATAACCTTGGGTAACTAGTCTATCCTTATTTCTAACTATATTAGCAGACTCATCCATTTTATTTCAAAAAACCATTTGGTTCTAATTCACTCTTTATCTTTAGGTAACTCAACTAGATTAAATAATTTATTTTTTTTATCTAACTGATTAAGTTCATCATTCATAGAATTTATCCAAATTAGATATTTTAAATCTTATATAATATTAATAGTAAAAAAATCAGCCACAATGGAAAAATTAAAACAAAAATCCCCAAACTTATTTTCTAGTTCTAATTAAAAATTTAACATTTTCAATAACATTTTATAAAGAATGGTCTTTGTGTATTTTCCAATTTATGGGATTAGATTAAGAAGATATGGGCTTCACCTTAGTTGATACATTATTATTTTCATATTTATCTTCTTCAAAATTGAACACTTTAAATTATTCAATAGAATTATGAGAATCTATAATCTATTTTTCATTATTTTCAATGAACT
Source organism: Viscum album (assembly GCA_963277665.1). Classification (NCBI taxonomy): domain Eukaryota; kingdom Viridiplantae; phylum Streptophyta; class Magnoliopsida; order Santalales; family Viscaceae; genus Viscum; species Viscum album. The sequence goes on along the minus strand of OY728156.1, from coordinate 1,463,241,296 downwards.
TTACATGCATAGATTTTTACATTGACATGGTTCTCTTTTTATATAAAGTATAATATTTACTATTGTTTGAAAATCCCAAAAAATTCCTCTTCACTTTTATCATCAAATTTTTCCATATTATCTATAGTATTTAAAATATAATCTCTACAACCAAAAATTTTAAAGTAACCAATATTAGGTTTATTTTATTTAAATAGCTTATAACGGGTTTTTTTAATATGGTTATACTATAAAATCCATTTAAGATATAGAAATAAGTATTAACCAATTCATCCCAAAATTATTTTAGTAAGTTTAATTCATTTAGCATAGTCCTTACCATTTCTTGAATAGTTCTATTATTCCTTTTTATAAAACCATTTTGTTGTGGTGTTTTAGGTGTAGAAAATTATGGAAATATCCATTATCTTCACAAAATTTCTCAAAACCTAAGTTAACAAATTCTCTAGATTTATTACTTATAATTGATTTAATTAAATGAACTTTTTTATTTTTAATCTCTTTACATAAATTAATAAACTTGTTTAAGGTTTCACATTTATTAGATAAAAAAAGATTCCAAGTAAATATACTAAAATAATCTTCAATTACAAACACATTTCTCTTACTACCTAAACAAGTAATTATTATGAGTATAAATAAAACAAAATGAAGTAGCTCTAAAACTCTAGAAGTATTAACATTATTGACATATCTGAAAGACTCATTGTCCTACTTACCCTTTAGATATGAATCTCACAAAAAATTCTTGATTGAAATTTTTTAAGTTCCATAACCTTTCAATTTTTCCAACTTGTATAATTTTTTAAGATGAACATATCCCAATCTTATTTTCCAAATAATATGGTCTGTCTCTATAGCATTTAAGCACTTTACATTTTTCTGGGTTATTTTTGAAAAATCTATAGTGTATATATTTTCTTTTTTATTGTAATATAATAAGATAGTATTAATATTTAAAAAAAAGACATTTATTATCTTCAAAATTCACAGGCATTTCATCATCATAAGGTTGTGAGATACTTGTTAAATTCTCTTTGAATCCCTTTATAAGTAGTACTTTAGAAATTATGATAGATTTTAATATACCTACTTATCTAAAACCTTTTACATTGACTTTAGAGTTGTCACCAAAAATGATAGTGCCTTAATCACATTAATTAAAAGATAAAAATTTATAAATTTCACCAATCAGGTTCCTAGAGCACCCGTTATCCATATACATTGTATCTTTACAACTCTTTAGGTAGGTTTACTTTAAAACAAATTAATAAGATAATTATTTTGGTACCCAATCTATGTTGGGTCTAACTGGATTAGTAATAAAACTATTAGGCACCAATATTGATTTAAAACATTTTTTAAGGGTAATCTAGAAGATATATTTTAATAAAAAAATCATTGGTGTATCTTAGTGATTGAGAAAAACTTAAAGAACATTAATTTTCATAATTCCATTTAGGTTAAATCTAATGAATGTAATAATTTTCCCTTTATTTACTTTAATAAAATTAGTTCTAGACATCTTAGGGATATTTATATTATAACCAAATTGATTTTTATCTTTATTGGTTTTGTTCATAGCCATCATATTATCAAATTTTTCTTTTACTTGATCAAAATTAAATAAGGTTGATTTTAATCCAATAATTTACATTTTAATATCTTTATTATCTTTTTGAATAACTTTGAGGTCATCACGTACTCTCACATTTGAACATAATCTTTTATTTTTCAACTTCTTATTTTTTAGGTTTGAGTTTCTTTAATAACTTTTCAATTTTATCTAAATCACCACAAAATAATTTAAATCTCATGTCCTCATCTTCATCAATTTTGGACAAGAAATATTTTACTCGTTCATTCTCAACTTTGAGATTTATTAGTTTAGAGTATGCAACCATTTTATCTTCTACATTACTTAAAGAAGAAACTTTTAGTTTTTAATTTTCATCTTTAAATTTCCTATTTTCTATTTTTTGTTCTTTTTATCATTTAGACATTATCAAAATATCACTTTGAAACCTTTCATTTTGTTTAAATAATTTTTTAGCGTTGGTTTCAATGTCATAATCATAACCATAATTGTAATCAAAATCTGATTTTACCTCATTCATAGTAGTTTTTATAAAACATAGATTATATGATTCATTTTTACTTTTATAATCATCGCTTCTTGAGTTTGAATCCTCTGTGAAACTCTATCCAGTATGATATGTACATTTTAACTCCTTGCAATTCTTATCTTTAACTTATTATTTTAATGCTAGATAGTCAAATTTGATATGTCCCTTTTTCCTGCACTCGTATCATATTAATTCTAAGACATCTTATTTGTGACAATTACCTTTATTACTTTATTTTCTATCATTTTTTTATGATCTCTTCTATAATTCTTCTTAAAACCTCTCTTTACATTCATTTACTTGTATAATCCTTCAGTAAAATTTACTATTTTATCTTTATCACTTTACTGCAACTCAAAATCAGGGGAATTATTTGAAACATTTATATTGGATTTGAATGTTATACATTTTATTATGTTATGTTAATCAAAATTAACATTCTTCATCTCCAACTCATATTGAATAAGTGTTCCTATTAGTTCATCCATTAAATACTCAGGGAAATACTTACTTTCTTCAATCACAGCTTTCTTTGAGTTCCACCTTTTAGGTAGATCTAAAAGTATTATTTTAATAAGAACTTTATTCTTCATGGTCTCTCTGAGTGCAACCACGTAGTTTACAAGCTTAGTGAATCTTTTTTACATCTCATTGATGCTCTCTTGATTAGTCAGTTTGAATTATTGAAACTCAAATCTATGAATACCCAACTTGGTTCTCTACAACTTATCATTTCCTTAATGAGTGACTTTTAAAGTCCTCCAGATTTGAGATGCAGTTTTACATAAATAAATGTGGCTATAAATATTTCAACTTAAATAAAAGTATAGATAATTCATAACTTTTTAGTTTATAACACATTTTATGGCATCATTTTTTGTTAGAGTTTATAAATTTACATCAAACGATTTATAAGGTTTAGATATGATAGCCCAAAACTTAGGACTAGTATTTTTTAGAAATACCTATATCTGATCATTCTATTAAACATAGTCACTTCCATTTAAGTGAGGTGGTGTGATGAGATTCAATATCTAAAATTATTTAATTTCCATAAAAAATTAGTGTATCTTTCCTTATACTACTAAGTCTAAGATAATGGTTAGTTCAAAAATATATTTAAACAATAATTACTAATCCCTTAAAATTGCACCACCCTATAATACTAATTTTTAGGTCCTAGTGATATATTAAGATTGACTAGAGGGGTGTGAATAGTATTTTTTATTTAATCAATTAAATATAACTATTCAAGTGATTAATGATGTTAAAAGTGTAGCAAAAAAACAATGAATGAAAAATGTTTTTATAGTAGTTCAGATCCCTAATATCCTACTCAACTCTTCAATTTTCTCTACTCAGTGAGAAGACTAATATTCACTAATTCCCCACTTTTGATAGGTATTGAGAACAAAATTAAAGATGTCATACCTTTTCCTCACCTGGTAGTATAACCCCGACTGATATTTTATAGGAGTCGCAACCCACCTGACTTTTCTTTAGGAGTCACAGCCTGACCTTCCTTTTATATTAGAGGAATATCATAGTTAATTAGATTTTGTATGGGAAAATATTACATCGACTCTAGAATCATAAAAAAAAGATAGAAGAATTGAAATAATGAAAACGATATATAAATTAAGATCAATAGTGGAGCAGATGATATTTAATGTCGATGAAACTCAAGAACTGAGATCAAAACAATATTAGATAATAAAAACAATGAATTCCTTCATGACACAGTAATAGAACAATAGTTTAGTTGAGATTCAGTACTTTAAAATGATTATATTGATGTTTTATTTTTATATAGCTATGATCATATTTGTTATAGTCATCGTTAATAATTTTTAATAAACTTTATCAAGTTTACTTTATCAGATTCATTGTTACAACCTTGACTCCAATAACCTGGAGTCGGTGCCTACTTTATTACATTAGCATAAATATAAGGGGTAAAATCCTAAAGTACTGATCAATTTAGCAGTTTTGGAGAAATATATATATATGTTATACCCATTTTACATAGGTAAATAAAATAAAAATCATAGTAATGAAAATCATTTTACATCCTTGAACTCGTTACAAGAATTCTTCTTCGTATCCTGGGGAAATGAAACAAAATAAGGATAAGCTTAAATGCTAGATAAGAGTTACATACAGTGTAAACAATCATAAACCAATAAGTAATAATCAATATTAAAAGGTAAATAATTGAACACACATTCCATTAAATCAATAACTTTACTATCATAATTGGATAGGACATAATCAATATGGAAAGGTAAATGACTAAAAACACTTGTCATTTAATTAATAAATTGAGAATGAAATGAATCTAAAGATAATATTATAGTGATAATATCATGGATAATAATAAAAACTAAATTCTAAATAAATTAAATTATTAATCATTAGACACCGTGATCTCAGGCATCATGATACCTCTATTTTCAAGTCCTTTCACAAGAAAGTTTAAAACTACAAGGTAAAAACCCATATGATTTTGCCAACTGATTTGTCTCATGAGACATATTGATGCATTTAGGGGATATATATAACTGGTCCCCACCCATAACTTTATGTCCAAATCATTCCTCATATATCATATAATCGATTTAATTCATGAATCAATGTGCCTTATCTTCAAATATCTGTATTGAGTAAGGATACAGATTAATCCATAATTCCCCAGTTAATCAAATAACTTTCGAAGAAAACACTATATGTAAAAATGGTATAATATTTAGGAAATAAAAATATTCATCATACAATAATATTTATATTTAAGATAAATGGAATTTCCAATGAAAATTGATCACAAAAAAAATTTATTTTTTCAATAGAAAGTAAACAATCACAAAAGAAAGTGAGATTGTACAATAATTTTTACCTATTTGGTAACTTTTAAATTATGAACCTATGAAGAATAAACTTGAAAAGAAACATAAATCATCATTAATAAATAGGTATTCATGTTAAATAAATTAAACAGGTAGTATATACACCACATAAAAATGAATATGTGTATATTAACTAATCTGTCTCAATGAAATAGAAATTGAGACATAATCTCTTAAAATGATCATAACATTAAATTGAGAATTAATCAATGAATTGATTATGTGTATAAAATAAAAATACACATAAAAAAATTTAAATACAACATAATATATTCAGAATTTATTACACACACAGTCTAATAATATCAAAGATAACAAAGAAGTAATATAACCCAATTAAAAGAAATTGAGTTATGAAATTCTTTACCAATGGATAATTTTCAACTCACATCCCCTTGGATTAAATGGTCAAAATTGAAACATAAAATAATTTTATTTGTGATTTATTCATGATATTATATGTAAAATGGGTAATATATACACCATATAAAATAAATTAGGTTCATAACATTACAATATGCCTCAATAAAGGGATATTGAGATGAAGTCCCTTACCTCATGCTTCCTTTTGGTTGAACATGATTTAACCCCATGTATAATGGTTTAAAACATGTTATTAATTTATACTATAAACATATGCATATTTATAATATCATATATTATCCCCTTATAACATTTTATCACCCGTTTGTTAATAATATTTCATTATTTTCAATGTTTTGGGTTAGAATTTCTTTGTTTTCTCATGAATGTTTTTTCAAGAAAGTTATGGTTCTTGTATATATTATACAATTAAATAATCTCAATAATTATATTAGTACTATAAATATCATATTTACTCATTATATACATTTTTATAATCATTCTTTAAGTTTGTGCATGGAAAATGAATTGTGTCGCTTCGTGGAGATGGTAGGTTGTACATACGCACTAATGATAATATCATTCACTTAACGAGTGAAAAGGTAAGTGGTTGATGTATTAATATTAAATAATTAATATCATGTCAAATATATCACATATATTTATTAAATTTATCCTTATTACTTTCCATGTAAATAATAAGTGAAAAATGAATCACATCACTTTGCGAGGCGGTAGTCCATCTTACACATGAGCGACGTTGTCATATTTTCAATGGAATAAAAAATAAGAAGTTATATGTGATGTTATAATTAAATAAGTATAATAATATCATAAATATAATAAACATGTGATAAATCCATCATTATATCTATCCTTGAAATGTGGTGATGGAAAATGAATTACATCAATTCGTGAGGCAGTAGTCCATTGTACACACGATCGACGTTTTGTTTCCCATTTGATGGGAGAGGAGAAGTATAGGAGAGGAGAATTATATAGGTCATTAACTTAACATAATAACAGATTATTATATTTAATATACTGATTTTAATATATAATCAAGTTTTAATAAGATTTTAAGGATGTTTTAGAATAAAAAATATTAAATCACCCATTTAATAACATTACCTCTTCTTCAGACAGCCTCTTTAGGTTTGCACCAAAATACTTACTAGGATGCATTTATGATCAAAACAAGGGATCTAAGATGTCTGTATGTGACTAAGGAAGTTATTTTTTTATATATTGGATGATACAAATGGATTTTTTAGTGTGAATAGGGGAGGATAGGGGGTGGCCTTTTATAAGTGGAGAAGAGGTCACACATTGAATTTTTAAAAATAATCAATTATACTCATGTTTTTATCATATAAAAAGACTCAAAAATGGGAAATTATCTACCATTAGGGGTGATAAGGTCAAAATATGGTCATTAAATGGGTTTAGGATAAGTTTTTAGGTCATTTTAACTCTTAACTTTTTTGTTTAACTCCCTGGTAAACCAGTTTTTACCTTAACCGTGGTAATTGATTTTTACTTATTTTACTATTCATAAAGGTAAAAAAATTAATTTATATTTATCAGATAATATAAATTATGATGAATTAAAATATTTAACACATTTTTACAAATTCAATACATATAATTGGAAGAATCCAATTTAAAATTATACCCATATACGTGATGAAAAAACAGGTTTACAAAGAGAAAATTCTCATAAATATAGAGAGTTTTAATATAAAAATTCAATATTAAATTGATTCCAATAACCTAAATTGTATTTATTGTAATATAATTTAACTAATATTACTTTAAAATCAATTTAAAATATAATTTAACTTTTTAAATAATTTAAATGAAAAGGCAGTTTTCAATAAAAACAGTATTTTCACTATTGATCGGAAAATAAATATTTTTAGAAAAAAATCACAAAGATTAACCCTGTTATAATTTTAATATGATGATTTCAAAAATTAAATTCATTTTATCAAATAAATTTTATCAAATTTTCAAGAAAAAATTAAATTATGTGCCCAGAGCGTGACTTAACTGTCTTTTAGAAAAATACAGTATTCAGAAAACATTTATTTTTATTTTAGATGATTCTTATTTTATTTATAATCAATAAATATCCATTGAATTTATTTTATAAATGTATAAATCATATAATTTTCATAATCATTTAGTATTGTTCATACTCTCCAACTTAACGGCTATGTTATAATGGTCCGGTTTAAATAATATTTTAATTGAGTATTTTTGTTTAAACCTGGTGGTACATGCATCACAAGATATCAAAGAGATTGAATTTATTTAAAAGTAAATAAATCATAAAGTCTCAAAGTGTTATATTATTTCCACCTAAAAAAATTCTTCAAAATTTCATGGGTATTACCTTCTAAACAGATGAGGGTAGTTCTTCTTCATAACATCCTTTGGTTCGCATATTCCTCCCTCTATTTTGTGATTTCTCCAAAGTACTTTTACCATACGAGTCTTATGATTCCTCAATAATTTATCTCTAGTATCATGAATCTAGATAGATTCTTCATATTAAGATTTATCAAGTTCCAATTCTATTTCATCATAGGTGAGAACATGCATTGGGTCCTTCATGTACTTCCTCAACAGTGTATAGGAAACACATCGTGTACTTTTGACAGACTTGGTGGCATTGCCAAGAAATAAGAAATAGTTCCACTTATTTAAATGATTTAAAAGTTTATGATGTACCTAGTTCTAAACCTTCCCTTATTATTAAACCTTATAACACCCTTCCATAGAGATACTTTTAAGAAAACATGATCTCCAACTTGGAATTTCAAATATTTCCTATGATTATCATCATAACTATTTTGATTAATTTATCTACTTTAATATGAGTCTGAATAGTCATTAACTTTGTTTTTTTCTCTTAAAAAGTTTCTAGTCCTATAAGTTTCCTTTCACCAACTTCATCCCAAAAAGTTTGAGTATGATATTTCTTTCCATATAATGCTTCATAAGATGCCATTTGAATACTTAAATGGAAACTATTGTTATAGTAAAACTATAATAAAGATAAATATCGATCCCACATGCCTTTAAAGTCAATTTATCATGACCTTAACATTACATAAATTGTTTTAATAGTCCTTTTATACCATACATCAGTTTGAAGATGGTAGGAGGTTCTCAAATGAAGCTCAATATCAAGATCCTTTTGAATACTCTTTAAGGATTTTGATGTAAAATAAGGATCAAGATCATACACGGTTGAAATAGGTGCACCATTAAGTATTATAAGTTCATTAATATAGATCCTTGTGTGTAACTCAGGAGGTAAATCTTCTCTTATAAGGAGAAAATTTGCATATCTGGTTAGGCGATCAATAATAACCCATATTGCATCATTCTTCTTAGGATTCATTGGTAGTCCTGTGAAAAAGTCCATAGTAATGTCATCCCATTTATATACATGAATAGGAATAGATTGGATGAATCCTGTGGGATTTTTTCTCTCAGCCTTAACCTATTGAAAAACCAAACATCTTGATACATAGTCCACAATTTCCCACTTCATGTTATCCCACTAAAAATGATCCCTCAAATCCCTATACATCTTGGTGCTACCAGGTTGTATAGAGAAACTCAAGCTATGAGTGTCATCTAAAAATTCCCATTTTGGCTCAAAAATATATGGAACACATAATCTCTTTCCAAATTTCATAATTCTGTATTCAAAAATGAAGTCTTCTAATTTATAATCATTCACAACTTTAGTTTTCTTATGAAAGTTCTCATCATCATATTAAGAACTTTTTGTCATTTATAATGAATATGTTTTTGAAAAAAAATTGAAAATGGAGTGATGTTTCCCCTTCATTGATAATTTCCATATCCAAATTTATTTTATCCATGAACATAGGATCCATCCCAATCCTTATTTGGTTCAAAACTCCATGATCTTTCCCACTCAATGCATATGTTTCCTTATTTACTTTCCCTATGTGGTAGTGTATCAAGAAATTGTAAACATTGAGTAGCTTGATCCATTTTCGTTGTATCATATAGATATATTTCTATGAAAAGATGTATTTTAGGCTTTTTTGATTCATGTATATCTCACATATTTCACCATAGAGATAATTTCTCAATATCTTTAAAGAAAATATTACAACTGCCAACTCAACATCATGGGTTGAATAGTTTTGTTCATGAGTGTTCAATTTCCTTAATTCATATGAAATATAATTATCATTTTTCATTAGGAAACAACCAAGTACCTTCTTTGATGCATCACTATATATCACAAACCCATAATTTCCAGATGATAAAGTCAAAATCAGAGCATTATCCAATCTCGTTTTCAGTTCATCAAAACTTTATATACATTCCTTTTTCCAAACAAACTTGACCCCTTTACGTGTAATCTTGGTTAATGGGTTAGAGAATCGGGTAAAATTCTGAATGATTTTTCGATAGTAACCTACTAAACCAATGATACTACATAACTCAGTTATGTTTATTGGTGTAGTCCATTCTCTGAATTCCTTTTTCTTCATAGGATCAACTGAGATTCCATACTTAGAGACAATATTACCAAGAAAGGAAACTTCTTAAATCTAGAAATCACACTTACTAAATTTCTCATATAATTCCTTCCTTATAAGAGTCTCAAGAATGATATTCAAGTGATTTTCATGGTCCTAGTAACTTTTATAATACACCAAGTTATCATCAATGAATACCACAAAAAATCATTAATATATTACTTGAATACTTTGTTAATTAGATCCATAAAATGTAGGGTGTATTGTTCAATCCAAATTTAATTATAATAAACTTTTAATGTTCATACCTCATTTAGAATGTATTCCTTCTTTAATCAAAATTGAAGATACCCAAAATGAAGGTCAATCTTTGGAAAATATCAGGCTCCATGAAGTTGGTCGAATAATTCATCAATGTGAGGCATAGGATACTTGTTATTTATCATAATAGAATTTATTCCCTATAATCAATAAACATACTCAGGCATCTATCTTTATTATTAACGAAGAGAATATGAGCTCCCCATAGTGAAGCACTAGGGTGAATAAATCCCTTATCATGCAACTCCACTAGTTGTTTTTTCAACTTCACTAATTCCATAGTTGTCGTTCTATAGGGAATATTTAATATTGGTCTTACATCATAAATTAAATCAATAGAAAACTAAACTTTACACTCTTGGGGATGCCCAAGTAATTCATCAGGAAATAAATCAATGTATTCCTATAAAATATGTACATCCTTAATTTTAATATTACCTTCTCTATCCCTAGATTGTGTCTACTCTTCTTCCCTAAGAATCTCATTTATTAGAGCTACTAGGGGTAGATTTAGACATGTCTTAGATGATTATGTCTCTACTATAAATATAATTAATTCTACATATTCATATTGAATCATAATTTCCTTTCTATTACATCATATTTTTGCATCATATTTTGAAATTTATACCATACCAAGGATTATATTGAATTCAACCATAGGTATGGAAATAAGTTCAGTAAATAAAGTATATTTATGTCTTATAATGGGTATTGCCTGACATATACTTGTTGCAACAAGACTTACACTAAGATTTTTTACTACCAACTCCATTATTAAAGTGTTAGGGAATTATATAATTTTCTTAGAAAACTTAGAATATATAAAATACTATTAAGACCCATAATCAAATAAAGAATTAGCTAAATTTGAATATATTATTAAAGTACCTACCACCACATCATTGGGTACTTCCACCTTAGTTGAAGTAATCACATTGGCTTGGACTTCTCCCCTTGTAATCTTATGTGGTATATTCCCTTGATAATTGGGAATTCATTTTCATAGTGCCTTATATCCCTACAGTTGAAATGCTAAATAGAAGTTTTTTCTTTCTTCCCATTTCATTCTTTAGACTCGTGAACCTTATCTCTATGATTATAAAAAACTCCCAAACCCTTAAATCATTTCCTAGGATGATTCTTTCCATAATTATTATAATAAAAAAATTTCTCTGATCTCTTATTCTTCTTTTTCACTTTCCCTTTTTCTTGGTGTTCATTCAACTTCTTATTTTCTTGATTTACCTTGAAAATTTAGGATATAGAGAATCCATTCTCTGTGTTTATAGAACATAAAACTATTTCATCATGTGATGAAAAATTTTGAGATACAAGCACCCTTCGGAGACTTGGATTAATCCCTTCAAATAAATGGTCTTTCTTGCACTTTGTGTTGTGTATGTAATCCACGGAATAGCTAGATAAACTTGTAAATGTATCCTCATACTCAGCAACACTTTCTTCTTACATTTTCTTTAATCTGAGTAATTTTATCTTTATTTTAGATTATTTTTCTCGAGGGAAATATTTTTTGAAGAATGTATCCTTAAAATATTTACATTCAATATGTTCTATTTCCTCTTCCTCCGTAGTATTCTAGATCAACGACCACCATTGATCAGCATCTTCTTTGAGAAAATACATTGCAATTGTAACCTTTTCCTTATCATTTCATCCCAATGCCATAAATTTCTTCTCAAGAGACTTAATCCATTGATTAGTGACCATTGAATTGTTAGTACCATAAAATGATGGGGTATTCTATCGCATGAAGTGATACAACATAGGATAATCATATTATGAAATAGGGTTATCCATCTAAGAATGTTTATTTTTTATAACCTAATTAATTATCCCTAATATATCCATGATTTTATCATTTCCTATACAAGTTGTATTATCTTTATAAATAGGTTAATCTCTATATTTTCCATGAGTACTAATACCATTCTTCCATCCAGATTCCATTTCTAAATAATTATATATACTATATTAGCTCATAAAATTATGAATTTTAAATCATAATGTATAATTATAAATATGGTGTAACACTTAACATAAATTAAAAAATAATAATTTTTAATCTCAGAATCATAAACATGGTTTCTTTGGGGATATCTTTATTTTAAAATTATTCATAATGGTTGGTAAAGAAAATTTGAATTATTATAAATATATCCCCCAAGAGTGTCAATCCATGTAAGAAGTAAGGATAGTTTTTGTGCACTATGTGGTGATCATTTTAATCCCAATGCACCCTTTTTAGATTTATTACCCCTTAGTACAATTGTTCTAGAACCTTGTCCACTTATACTCTAAAAACATGGATATATTGCAAGGAAAAACCACATAATCTATTACTTACCAAAACTATCGTATTTTATTCTATACTTATCCTAAAATTATATCATAGGGTTATGTTCCATATTCTATGTTTTCATTAATATAGTTCACAAGGTTTCTACTAAACTTTCCTTGATACCAACTATAACAAACCTAACTCTAGTAACTTGGAGTTGGTGCCTACTTTATTATATTGGCATTGATACAAGGAGTCAAATTCTAAAGGACCGATCATTTCAGTAGCTTTTGAGAGACAGATGCATGCATGATACCCATTTTACATAGGAAAATATAATACAAATAATAGTAAAGGAAAACATTTGGAATCCTTAAAAAATTCCAATAATTATTCTTCATATCTCGGGAAAAGAAAACAAAATAAGGGTGAGCTCAAATGCTCAGTAAGGGTTTTATATATCGGAATATATCATCAATCAATAAATCATAATCAATATTGAAATTTAAATAACTAAAAACACATTCCATTTAATAAATAACTTTACTATCATAATTGGATAAATCATAATCAATATGGAAAGGTAAATAACTAAAAACACAAGTCATTTAATCAATAAATTGAGAATGAAATCCATCCAGAGATAATATTATAAGTAAAATCTCATAGATACTAATAATAAATAAATTATCAATGAAGTAAATTCTTAATTATTGGATTTAATGATCTTAGTAATCATGATACCTCTACTTTAAAGTCCTTTCACAATCCAATTTAAGACTACTGGGTAACACCCCATGTGATTTGGCCAAATAATTTGTCTCATGAAACTTGTTGATTTATTAAGGGAATATCTATAATCAGGACCTACCCATAAATTCATGTCTAAATCATTCCTCATATATCAAATAATAAGTTTAATTAATTATTTAATCTTCCTTATCATCAAATATCAGTATTGAGTAAGGATGTGGATTTATCAATAATTCCCTGGTTAAATAAATAACTTTCAAAGTAAACACCATATGTAAAAATGGTATACAGTTTAGGAAATGGTCATATCCATCATAAAAGAATATGTATATTCAATTTAAATGGAATTTAAAATGAAAAATTATTACAATAAAGTGATTATTTCAAGAAAAAATAAACAATCACAAAATTAAGTGAGATTGTACAACAATTTTTACCTCTTTGGTAACTTTTAAATTGTGAACCATTAAAGAATAAACATGAAACAAAACATAAATTTTCATAAATAAATTGGTATTCATTATAAACACATAAATTTGGTATCATATACACCACATTAAATTTAATAGGTTCATATTAACAAATATGTCTCAATGAAATATAAATTGAGATGAAATCCCCTACAATGATCGTAACATTGAATTGATAATTAATCAATGAATTGATTATGTGTATCAAATGAAAATAAAAATAAAACAAGTGAAAATATAACATAATATATTCAAAATTAATTACACATATAATCTAATAATATCAAAGACAATAAATAAGTAATATAACTCAATGGAAAGAAATTAAGTTATGAAATTCTTTACCACTTGGTAATTTTCATATAAAATCTACTAGGATGAAATAATTAAAATTGAAATTTAAAATACCATAAAGTGTGAAGTATTAATTATATTACATATAAAAGGGGTATTATATACACCATATAAAATATATTAGTTGTATAACGTTATAATATGGCTCAATGAAAGAAAATTGAGACGAAGCCTCTTACCTCACACTTCCTTTTGGTTGAACATGATTTAACCTCCTGTATAATGGTTTTAATAATTTTATTAATTTATAAAAGAGACATATTCATATTTATAATATCATATAGGATCAACTTATAACATTTTACCCCCTGTTTTTTAATAATATTTCATTATTTTTATTATTTTAGGTGTTAATTTCCTTGTTTTCTCAGGCATGTTTGGTCATGAAATTTCTAGTTCTTGCACATATTCTATGGTTCAATTATCTCTAGAATTATATTAATGTTATAAATATAATATTTAATCATTATATAAATATTTATAATCATTTTTTAAGGCTGTTCATATAAAATGAATCGCAACGCTTCGTAGAGACGTTAGGTCGTACGTACGCACGAGTGACGATATCAGTCCCTTAACAAGTGAAATGGTAAAGAATTGGGTATTATATTAATCTTATAGAATAAATATTTTTCCATATGTATTACATTTATTCATTAAATTTATCCTTATTACTTTCCATGTAAATCATAATCGAAAAATGAATCACATCGCTTTGAAATGTAGTGGTCTTTTATATACACGAGTGACAGTATCGTGATTTAAATAGCATATAAAGTAAGAATTTATATGTGATATTATGATTAAATAAGTATAATAATATCATAAATACCATATAAATGTGTTTAAAATATCATTATATTCATCCTTAAAAGTTGGTGATGTAAAAAGAATCACATAGGTTCGTGAGATGGTAGTCCACCGCACACACGATCAACAATTTTGTTACCCATTTCATAGAAGAGGATATGGATATAGGTGATTAAATTAACATAATAAAATATTAGTATATGTAATATAATAATTCTATTATATAATCATTTTTTAATAATATTTTAAGGAGGTGGTATAAGAAACAAAATAAAAACACTCATTTAAGAACATTACCTCTTCTTCGGACGACCTCTTTACGTTTTCACCAAAAGCCTTACTATGGTGGATTTATGATAAAAAAAATGGATATATGATTTTGGTATGGGAGTAAGTAAGTTATTTGGTTATATATTGTTCCATACAAATGGATTTGTAAGTGTGAAAATGGGTGGAGAGGGGGTAGCTTTTTATAAGTGGGGGAGAGGACACACATGGAATTTTTGAGAAGAATCAATTACACTCATGTTTTTATCATGTAAAAATCATCCAAAATGGGTAATTATTGACCCTTAGAGTTTATAAGGTTATAAAATTTCCATAAAACAGTTTTTGGATAGGTTTTTAGGTCATTTTAACCCTTATCATTTTAGTTTAACCACTCAATAAATCATTTTTTACCTTAACTGTGATAATTAATTTTTACTATTTTTAGTTTTTAAAATGGTAAAAAATTAATATGAACATATTATATAATATAAATTATTATTGTTCTAAATTTGGAATATATTTTTCCAAATTTTATACACATAAGTGGTAGAATACAATTTAAAATTATACATGCATATGTGATGAAAAAGAGGGTTTTCAAAGAGAAAGTTTTCATAAGTATAGAAGGTTCTCATATCAAAATTAAATATGAAATTTATTACATTGAAATAAATTGTATTTATTATAATATAATTAAACTAATTTTACTTTAAAACAAATTTAAAACATAATTTAACTTTTTAAATAATTTAAATGAAAAGGTAGTTTTCAATAAAAATCGGTATTTTCACTATTCATCGAAAAATGAAACTTTTCATAAAAATCCAAAAAATTCAACCTCAAATAATTTTGATATTATGATTTCAAAAATGAAGTTTATTTTATCAAATAAATTTTATAAAAGTTTCAAAAATAATTTTAAATTATATATGAAAAGTGTAACTAAACGCCTTTTAGAAAAATACAGTTTTTTCAAAAAAAAATCTTTTTATTTCTAATAAATAAATATCCATTTAATTTATTTTATACATGTATAAACCATAAAATTTACCTTATTTAGTTATTAATATTCATACCCACCAACTTAACATCCAAGCGATAATGGTAATGTTTAAATAATATTTTAATAGAGTATTTTTATTTAAACTCGGTGTTGCATGCATCACAGGATATCGAAGAGATTGAATTTATTTAAAAGGAAATAAATCATGAATACTTGGGGTGTTACATTAATTGATTCAAATTTTAATGGTTAATTGTGTGTCATTAACTCCAATATTTTTGATCATCTCAATAGCTAATCAAAGAATGGAATGTTAGAAAATAAAAAACATTGAAAATATATTTGTTACCTATAATTTGAATTATCATGAACATAATCATATACCTCTCACACTCTTATATTCCAACATGAAAAATATTTGAAACACTTTAAATATGTTTTTAAGATAAATGATAATTATTCAAACAAATAAAAAATTAAAGAATATTTAAACAAGCTTTTAGTGATTTAATAATTTAAAAGATATATAAAATAGAGCATAAAATAATTATTATGACAATTTTTATTTCTATAATAATTTATGCGATATTTTTCAACTCAAAATATTTCTAACATAGTCGTTATATTATAAATTTAATTTAAATGGAAATATAATGACTAAAATAAATTTAATAAACTTGTAGTAATTAAAATACAGAATACTATTAAAAGAGAGTGCATAAAATATAGACTTTCTAAAAAACAAGAAAAGTAGTATACTGATTATGTGATATTTGTATTTTGGTATTTATATTGGGAGTGAAAAAAATTATCATGTAGTCGGTATACAGATCGTTTCATCGCATGTGGTCACTTTAAAAAAACATGTTTTCAGTTGCAAAATAATACTTGTGATAACTAAAAAACATAATACTAATGGTAGGCATAAAATAGGACACATGGTAGGTATAAAATAGGACTCATGGTAGGTTGACATAACTCACTATAGGTATGCATGGTGGGTACTCTTAAATGCATGATAGGTACTCATGATAGGTTGGTATTTACTCTTCAGGGTAGGTTTTCATTACCTTTATGGTAACTTGGAAAAAAACATGGTAGGTTGATTTTCCACTTCATAGTTGGTTGAAAATCCTCTTCATGGTAAGTAGGTAAACATTTTTTGTGACTCCAATACCCGCATGGTAGGTTGGGATGCTGCTTCACAGTAACTATTAAAACGCTTCATGGTAAGTACAATGCAGCTCATGGTAAGTACTAAAACTACTACATGGTAGGTACTCAAAGATGAGTTGTTGCGTGCTGTTGGAAAACAGAAGAGGTGTACTTGATGAATGGGAATGCTGGAGTGTTATGTGTGGAGGACAACCAATGTGGGGATAATGCTCGCATAGATGGACTAGTGAAGCTATTTTGTTGTGACACACTTTAGGTATGGAAATGACAGTGTCGTGCGATGTTGGTTGAGCTAGGAGAGGAGTCGAACTGCTAGTGATGCACTGAAGGTTGAGGTAACATGGAAGTGCATCACACTGAAGCAGTAACATAGTGTCTCTCAACTTAGATGATAGCTCTAGAGTATAGGGTGTTTCATGTTGTTGTGGATATGAAAATTTTTCATTGTTGGGTGTTGCTTCCAAAGTAGGTGTTTCCGTGGAGTCGCACAAGAGGTTGAAGCTGGTGGTCGAACCATTATCCCAAGTTTTTTGATGCGGAGAAGATGAACAGTGGATAATATATATATATATTGATATATAAAAATATATTTAAAACAAACTAACTAACTAAAATAAGAAAATTAAATATGATATAAAATATTGATACTTTGATTAATAAAATATGTATTGATATATATATATATAACAAATTATCAAAACATAAAATATGTATTTTAAAACATAATATTAAAAAAATATCAACAAATTAATTTTAAAATTATAACATTTTAAAAACATAAAATATGTATTTTAAAATTATAAAATTTAATAACTTAATTAAAAAATGGAGAAAAACGTTTTTTTAACAATTCATATACATCAATTTAAAATGGTGATATATAAATGCATACAAATTCATTTAAATAAATAATAATAGTAAAAATTTTAATAATAAAATATTATTTAAAAATAAAATATTTTCAATAGGGATTTTAAATAATGGGATTAAATTTTAAAAAAACAATAAAACATATAAAAATATAAACTCTCAACATAAAAACACTATAAGTTAGTGGACACGTAGTGTGATCATGGATTCCTAAGGAGAATTTAATTGATACCAATCATCAGATCAAAGTTGGAGGTTTTGGATACTATATAAAAACTGGTTTTAGTAGTTCTAGTAGAGAGATAGAGAGAGATATACTGCCATATCCAGTTCAAGAAGAAAAAATAGAATATAACATATTTCTAAATTTGGTTTCTTGAGAGAAGAAAAATAGAATATTGTATTATTGACATATATGATCAAGTAAATAATAATGAAGAATACAGTGTTATGTTTACACATCTTTCTCCTTGAGGAATTATAGATGGAGGGTAATAGAGAAAATTATAGTGCAATATTATCTTCATCTAGAGAGATTGGTTTTTTTTTGTGGAAGATAAAGAGAGAATACTCACATTAAGAGGATACTCGCATCTATATTTAAAGAGGAAGAGTGAAAAAACATGGATTTAAATGGATCGTTAATTTTGGACTTCTGATGCTGAGAGCTTAAATTAAACATGATAATTATGAAGAGATATTCATGTATATAAACTGACTATTACTTCACCAAAGTAGTGCACATAGGAGAAAACAAAGGATTGAACCTTGGATTGACAGTGTGCCTTTCCTAAATCCAATAAAGTTGGTGCACCTTAGAGTGGAGTGACCAAAACCAAAAACATATATCCATCGAAAATGAGTATAGTGTATTCTGGTACACCGACACGTTGTTGTGTGTATGCTCCCTGGATTATACCTTTCTAGTGAACCAAGTAAAATCCTCATGTCAAATGTATGATTTACACTTATGTATATGTGTTGAATTATTTGGTGAGAATTCCAATAAAATGTTAAGAGATTAAACGTGTTCCTTTCAATGAGTGAACAAAATCTAAATGACCTAAGGTAATAAAAGAATAAAAAAATTAATCAGTGTGGACCCATATTCACCCCCCACCACCACCACTCTTAGGGTGTTTAACTTTAATGTGATCCCAATAAGTGGTATTTGATCCTAAAGGCTCTAATTTTGATTTCAATATCTCAAAATTTCTTTTGAATTTTTTTCATATATGGATTCAATGATGAGGCCTCTTGTTTTTAGTGGCACTAGATTTTATAGATGAAAAAATTATATGTTTTGGTTTCTATAAGATTTTAGTGAAGATATCATAGAATATATACTTCAAGATGTTGATTTGAAAAATAAAATTTAAAGGTTTTATGATGTCTAGATAGAGAGTATCTTGATTAGATCAATGAACAATGAGGTATATAAGAAAAAATTCTCTTTGTTTTATTTTTTGAGATGTGGAAAACTTTAAAAATGATTTATAAAGTACCAAAGGAAGTTAAGAATGTTGAAATTTTATCCACAAAAGATGATTAAAAATCCAACTATGATAAGTTACCAATGAATAAAGATATAGAAAGTTTCATAATTTCAAAAGGCAATAAGAGAAGTAATGAGAATAAGTCTCCTAAGAAGATGGATTATCCAATGAATATGATCAATTATAATTTTATTGATATATATGATTCAAATATAGAATTGAAAGATTCATAAATATATATAATTTCATATTACCCCATGGAATTTGGAGAGTATGGTGATTCTAATAAAGGATTAGTAATAATAACTAGTTATCAATCTGGAGAATGTTTGTGCAACAACTAAGATGAGATCCAATCCTTAAATGAAGAGGTGGATTAACTATAGATTATGCATAGAGTGAACTATATATTCATAGAAGAATTTTTCATAGATAATATAATACTAAGAAAAATAGATGTGACCATAAATAAAGGAATTATTAAGATGGGTACAAAGATGAATGGTCAAAGTGATCTACTTAGAGAACTTACACATGAGTTGGGAGAATGAATAGAATTAGAGAAGGAGTTGAAAGATAGTATTATCCCTATCAAAATAAAACTTTAGGATAGGACAAAATCTAGGAAATAATCTAGACCAAGGTTGAAGGGGTGGTTTCCCAATTTAAGGACAAGTATTAAAAGATCAAGCAGCTCAATTAGAGGTTGAAACCCTCTAATAAAAAGAAGAATATTCCTCCCATGAAAGACTCATATAGTTGTGTTCACAAAGAAGTAAAAATGGATTCAAGTAGAAAACAAAACATTATTTCTAAATCTATAAGTGAATTTTCACAAAATAATGTAGTTTTAAATGTACTATTTTTATGGAATCATGGGACACACCATGAGTGTGTTTCTAGAATCTCAAGTGATCCATGGTATAAGAATACCTTCTGCAACACCTCAACCAAGTAATGACAACATAAGGTGTGACTTTTATGGGAGGTATTTTATTTTAACTGACACTGTATATATAGAAATACATTATAGTAAATGAATTATTTGATATAATAAGAAGAAATACCAAATTCCCATGTCAAGGTGGATATGTAAACATAGCAGGAAAGAATATAAAGTATAATAATATGTTATATTGGAAAAAATATTCACCAGTTCAAAGGAATGTGAATATGGATCTCAATGAAGAGTTCCTCAAGAACCAATTATATTTTATCCATAGTATCTCTCTTGGAGATAACAAAAACAAATGTATAGAAGAAATAAAGAAGTTTTTGATGTAGAAAAAATGAGAAGAATGAATCACTGAGGATGAAAAATTATAAGGTGGCTCTAATGGAAATTGAAGATAAGAAATTCTTGGTGGTTTCATAAATCATACCATAAGGAAATAAGTTAGTAATTGATCAATAACCCTCCTATGGTATAGGAAGCATGGATAAATATACAATGACGATGCATAAAATGAAGAAACATATACAAGTGGGATGAGTCTCACATTTCAAGAGAATCCCAAGTCATAGAGGATGAAGAATACCAAAGAAATCATCCATAATAAAGTTTGTTCAAGTGGTATCCCCCAAATAAGAACCACTATGAAGCCTTGGAAGAAAGTTGGAAGAAAATTGTTGGTTCCCTATGACCAACCACAATCCTATACTTGAGAATGATCAAGGGGTACCCCTCTCCCCATGTACTTTAATGTTTCTAATAATTGTTAGAAGTGGTACAAGATTAAGGTGTAGATATGATTCATGGGGTTTACATGATAAATGAAAATGCATGGAATAAATTTGGGTGGATAAATGAAAAATGGTGTTAATTATGAATCGGAATCAATAAGTGGTCTTGAGTGACCACTTTTGGAAATTAAAGCTAAATCTAGGATAATATGCTAAGTTGAAGAATTACAAGTTACTTAGAGCCTATTCTAGAATTAAAATGATATAAATTCCCAATATAATTTTTTAAGTATTGTTAAAATAAAATCATGGACTAATAATGGTATTAGTATATATTCCTAGTGGTATAATTATTTAAATAAGTAGGAAAATTCATGATGGAAAAATGACAACAGTTGTAGCATTATGAAGTTTGGATGATCTTGATTTTTCTTCATGATATATATGGTTTTTTATCATATATACTCATCCATGATTTCAGGATATTAATTGATTCTTTGAAACGAGAACTAAATGGTTGATATATGTTCAAGAAAATCTATTAATGAATTCTTAGTGATAAAATTTTTAGGGAGAGTTTTTTAATTTGAAAATATGAAAGCTGTTAATTATGAAAAAATTAGAGTCACCTTTCTTAATACCTATATAAATCAATTGATAATAATTTACAAGTGGTATGCATCACACAATTTTTCCTTTAATATTTATTGATTAATGTTTGTGTAATTTTGATTGAGATCATAGGAATAAATATTGAAAAAAATTAATTGTTCAAGTTATAGGGAATTTATGGAAGTGAGTGACATGGATAGAATTGAATTTATTAACAGAAAATATTTTAATCTACACCAATTTCCAACTTATTGGGCTTAAAGGATTTTTTGATAACTCATTTTCAAGTGGAAAATTTGAAAATACCATGTGGATGATTGATGAGTATGGTTTTATTTGTTTTCAATATATAAGAAGGAATAAAAATTCAATGTATGATGAAGTCCTATGTGATTAGTGATTAATCATGGAAATATAAAGATATAAAGAGTTTTAGAAATATTTAAGATGATTAGTGATGATTCTTAGAGATTTTTTATGGATTCATCTAATGGAATTTTATGTTATGTTTAGACAATTATTCTTGTAAATGTGATGATTGTTGAACTATTATTAAGTTTAAAGATATTTGCCTATTGTACTAGGAGAGTGAAAATTGTCTTCAACATTTGAAAAGGTGAAGGCCACAAAAAATGAATAATGAATTTATTTAAATACCATGAAAATATTCATTTTTCTGATGTATTGATTTGTGTGATGATTTTAAGATTTCCATGAAAAAAGTTTATATATTTCATAAGGAATGAATTAAAGGAGGGCATGAAAAATATTTATATATTATTGAATCATTTGAGGAAGGGATCTTGTCATTTTATATTGATATTAATTTTTCTTGGTGGAATTTAAATTCTATACATAGATATTTTTCTAAGTATTCTTATGGTGGACTTACTTAAAAAAATGGTCCAACCCACTGGTAGCCCAAGACAACCTTAAACAAGGCTCATGTAGAACCTAGAGATCAACCATGCCTAACAGAGTTAAGTTGTTCTAGCCAGTAGGTGTCATGGGTGGGAACAGGGGTGAGCCTCCATGAGCCTGTGTATAAGGCCCACAGAGCGCACGTCTGAAGGCATGCAGAGTTTGAGCCAAAATCCCAAAAGGCTGAAGCCTGGTGGTGTGTGCATGTGTGATGGGTATTGATCCCCCATAGCTAGATCAGGGGGTTTTGGTTCTAGTTATCTAGTAAGGAAGATTGAATCCACCTTAAGAAACTGATATGGTATAGATGAAGTGATCGGGAATTGTTCACATGCACTTTAATGATATGGAAATAAGGATGGCGGTTGGATCTATTTAATTGCAGTTGTTCGATCAAAGCCTTTGATCATCTTAAACCTCCTGTGACCTTCAATGGAAACATATTCAAGTTGCAAGATCTGTTCAATCTCATGATATACAATGTCCATCTACAGTGATCAAGTCCTAAAGAATAAGACGCGATCAATCACTTGAGGCCATGCATGCAACTTCAACTTGCATGCATGCTGATATTCAAAGAATGTGATACAGCTGAATGAAAATGATAGTTTCAAGAGTTAATTCAGATAATGAATACGAGTTTGAGCTTAAAAAATGAAGCACGAGATCATATTTTATGCACATTAGGACTTTGTAGCAAGGATAAACATGAATACCCCTTGAAATTTGGTGTATGTTTTAACCTAAATGATTCGGGTATTTGAAGAATTCATCTACATGAAATAATTCTTGGAACATAGACGTAGCTCAAAAATAGGATCTAACGTAGTGCAATTCAGTGTTATTTTCCTATAAATATCAAAGACCCTCAACATAGAGGTGTACTTCCATTCGTATTATTTAAGATAATCTCTTATTTTCATATAAATAGAGAACCTCGAAACTCATTTTTGCAAGGAGTGGTTACCATGAACCTCCCTAGTTGTGTGAAGAAGAACCACACAAATCCTACATGAATTAAATCCATGGAAACATGATTGGTGTTATAACACCCTCATCGTGATTCAAGAAAAACTTACTATGTGAAGTTATTTAGGTTGCGTGATATCCCTATGCGCAATGACACTAGATTGTGCAAAGGATGTTGAGGACTCATGTGATTCACATGAAGATAGTTTATACACTTCATTAAGGAGATAATAACCCACACTAATACTTTCATGAACAAATATCTTGTGTACTCCTTGCATGAATAGGAAGTGATTTTAAAGAAGATAGCCTACATAATCATTTTACGTGAAGAATTAGTTGTGCAAAGACCATTATATAAGTGCTCGTGCAACTCATTGTTTTATGAAAGAAGGTAACTGGGTAGTATGTGCATGTATATACATGCATTTAAATATGTGTACAGTTATACATATAAGTGTATGTGAAGAAACTAATAAGAACTTGGTTTGTGTGCAATATAAATGCATATGCATGAATGTAATATAAATGCATGCATGAAGATAAAACCGCATGCATGCATACATGAATATGAAAGTACTTTCATGTGATCATCAAAAAACATTCATACACATGCACATGTGAATGAGAAAATTGATATGCCCAAAGCAATTGAATTTATCACATAAAATAACAATAAAGAATAAAAATATATATGTGCTAGGTTTTTGGATTACATGCAACACAACCATGAAGTGGAATTTATTTGAAGTTGTGCAAGTATTATACATTCATAGAATATTTAAGATTGTGTGCATCACTTTCACACAAAATTGAGGTTGTGAACTTCATTGAAAGAAGGAGTATGTGCCTGATCATTTGATATATCGAGGAAGAAGACAACTTATAGTGTATTTCCATATTCATCATTTGATCATTCTGAAAGAGTAGTGAGTTAAAGTAGAAGTTATATCTTCTACTTATTGAATATTAGTGGGCCTAAGTGCATAAAATCTTGTTGATTTAGTATAATTTGAATGTCTGGAGTTAAGAGACAAGATTATTCAATTGATGAAAATCCATCCAGTTTAGTAGATAAGAACCTTTTCAAAGCGTTTATTGAATATATTTGAATAACTGGTGGTACTAGAATAAATAATTCCATTAAAGACTGGTGGTACTAGTATAAATAACACCACTGACTCAGGATGATTGTTTATTTTCTTCATAAACATTGTGTTACAATTCCAGGAATTTTTAATCACTACAAATATATAGTGATGAGAGAATCCATAAAACAACCATAGGTTGATCAAGGTAAGGAGTAGGTATCACTACTGAGACATGTAAAAATACTTTTATGATATTTTCTCTTTTATTATCACCATTTCATGTGTTTTTAATTTTTGAGAGTACACAATAGATCTAATCCTCTTAACCGTGGTATAGGTTTGAGAGTAAGAGGGTCTTATTTAAAATAAATTTAATTCAGTAAAAATTTGGGTATATTGATTCACCCCCCCCCCCCCTCAGTATCCCTATATGATCTATTTGGTCTCTACAAGTGGTATTGGATAATAGGACTACCTCTATTTGGATCAAATTTTTTTATCCTAATTGTTTTTAAAAGGTTTATATAAAGTGCAGTTTTGAAGATGATTCTAAAGCACCTCTGGTAGAAAATTTAATCTCCACTCATGTTGAAGAAAAAAATCAAGGTATTTTCCAAGACTCTAAAAACAGAAAGAAGAGGGAAGCAAAGATATTGAGAAAAATCTCAAATAAAGAAGAGAAGGATCAATTCTCTTCTATAAAATCAGATGACAATGATCCTTTTGATAGCTTAAGCTATGGAGAGTATGATGAAGATGAATCTATCAAAAAATTTTGAAGTATTATACTCTCAATTTGAAAGGCATATGAAGAATTTTATTAAATAATTGAATTTATATATACTATTTTCTATTAAAAATATTTTTAATAACATAGAATAGATTGAATAAAAAATTAAGATATAAAAGGATGCACTTATAAAGAAATTCAAAAGGTGTAATCTTCTCACATACCTCGTTGAAGAAAAGGAAGAATCTTTAACACTTTACAATAAAAATATTTAAATAATTGAAGAATAATTAAAATGGAATGCTTATGAGAGAACTATGAGTAAACATGTTTTTTGAGAAGTAATACATGAACTTGAAACATTGATCAATATTTCCATGAATTTCAAAGATGCTCATATTGAAGACAAAGAATGTAAGTTCAAAGATATTAACATGTTAGTGGAAGAAAATACCAAGATCCATGAAGAGTATAATAAAAAGATCCATTATCTAGAATACTCACATAAAGTTTCCATCGCTGTTAAGTAATCCCAATTAGAAGTTAAATCTAGAATAATAAAATTCCTTGACAGCTCTCTGAATGAAGGTAGTATAAATCATGAAGATTATATCAATAAAATGAAAATATAATGGGGAGGTGGGCTAAAATTAGTTGAAAATTAGAAGTTTTACTTTAGTATAAAGTGTCTAGAACTAGATCTTGAATAGATAAATTTGAAGGAGTCGTATGCCAGAACATTCCAAGTTGTTGAGAATAATAATTTTTCCACTAAAACATATGAAGAGAGTCGAGATAAAAGAAGGGATGTTGCTACCAAAACTATTGATGAGACTCATTTATATAAAGAGACTCATATCTATGTAAATAATAACTCAAAATAATATCTTGATCAACCTTCTACAAGCTCATAGAAGAAGGTAACTCATAACCTGGTTAATTCGGTTTCTACAAATGCAGTCTCATCTACTAATGTAGGTTGATAAAATTACTAATAAATTCACCAAAACACAAATGGTGGATATTGTAAATATCAAAAAAAAAATAACTCTCAAAATTATGCTCCAAATAAAAAAAGAAAGATCCAAAAACAAAAAGGAACTAAATCTAGTCATATTTTTACTAAAAGTAAAAGAAAAAGATTTATTGGCTATTATTGTTATTATTGTAAATTTGGGAAACAGGTCATTGATTGTTAGCATAATGTGTTAGAGAAATATAATTACATAAGGCTTGCATTAAGGGGGAGTATATGTGAATAAATTAAGAAATCTGAAAAACTAAAACAGAATACGTGGATAAAGAATAATTTTTTTATAAAGAACAGTTTTGGATGTCTTAAATACTTCAGTGATTATTGCAATAGAAGTGGTCAAAGCTATAAAGAGTTCTAGTATAATCCAACCAGGTATAAATCTTGTACTAATGTGAATAGAATATAACAACCCATACAGAATAAGGTTATAAATAAATGAAAAATAACTTTCTTGAGAGATAAACAGGTGAAGAAAGATGTTCAATGGATGAAAATAACTAAACAAAATCACTCTTAATGGGATTGAGAAGATGGATTCCAAGGCTGTCATGTTAACCAAAAAATGATTCTACTATGGAAATAGGTCATACAATAACCACTAAAAATAGTCCATGGAAATGAATGGAAGCAAGTTGAAATAAATAATAGAATCAATCCATGGTAGAAACAAGAAAATTGGATTGATTAAAGTCATTCTTGAAGAAGTTTTTGATAAGTTACCCAAGAAAGGTAACTCAAAAATATTGAAGAATCCATGTGGAATCTCCAAATCAGAATATGTTAATAAGAAATTCTTAATAATTTTTCCTGAACAAGTGTATGTTTCTAGAGAAATGAAAAAAGAACTAAAGATGCGGCTCTAGCTAGAGAAAAAGTAAAAGGAAAACAGGTTGTTCCACATGAAGATCTTGAATTTCATGAGAGTTTGTCAACACATGACAACTCAAGTGTCTCGTAAAAATTGTGGAAGGTGAAAACAGGATGGAAATAATGCAAATAATTGTATAAGTATTCTACCAACTCAAAAGGAGAGGTTAAAGATATAAAAACAAGCACCAAGGGAAGTTACTGCACTATTGGAAGAAGTGAAGATAAATAATCCAAACAAGATAAAGGTGAATGGAATTAAAGTTTTCATGGTGTAAAAGAAATATCAAAATGTAAAATGTAAAGGAGACACAATCATGAAGAGTACCAGATGTAACACTCCAAGCTTCTACAGTACGCTTCTCTTTAAATAATGCAATAGCATGTGTTGTACGCAACATCGAGTTCTAACACACCACAACCAATCAAACTAGTCGTTATAAATAGTAATGCCCACTTTTTGAAATTTATAAATTTTATTTTTCAAAATGGACTTCATTTTTGGATTTGGAATATCGAAATTAGCCTTGGGTGAATTTTTGGTATTTTTCTGACAAACTTCATTTTTTGATGAATAGTGAAACCACTAAGTGGTAGTTAAAAAAACTAAATTTTTCATAAAACTTAATTTTACCACTTCTGTGAGTGGAATTTCAAAAATCCAAGAGACACGGTTAATATCAAGGAGTAAAATTTGGTTCAATGAGATGAAAATAATTTTTGGTGAATAGTAACTTTTTACTTTTATTTACCACGGTTAAAAGTAAATAGGGTAATTAAGGGTAAAAATGATATTAATATTACCCTAACACATGTCCTAATTCTATTGGACAAGTGTATCTCGACCAAAAAAAACCTTAGGAATAAAATATTATCATTTAGGTCCACTTGGATTAGATTAGGACCTTTATTATTATTTAATTCAAAGAAGAGTTAAAAGAGTTAAAATCAAAGTTTATTTACTAAAACATTTTTAATATAGGTTTATACATAAGGTAAATTATATTGTAAATAATCATTATAAATATAAAAATATTTCCTACATAATGATATTTTATTTATAATTTTTAGATAATAAATAATTTAATTTATTTATGACACAATGATGATGCAGTAATTACCATAATAGTAAAAAATTAAAATAATTGATATTATAAATACCCAAATAAATATAATTTGAGACTTTTTATGAATTACACTAATTTTTAGGTTAATATGACATGTTATTAATGATTTAATTAACTTTTTTAGAAGTAATCATTCTGTTATGATTTTCACAAAAATCAATTTTCCAAATAGTGTCAAAATTGACATAAAAGAGTTTTTAAAACAAATATTATATTATTAATTTATATTCAATTCCTAAAAATCTAAGGCTCACCCAAGAGACTTTTATCAAGATAGGTGTATAATTAATGGACCACTTGGGGGTCTCTTGGAGGTATATAGTAAGTTTATTAACTATATAATATAAAAATACAAAGTGACATGGTAAGTGTCAAACTAATTAACTAAGAGTTAAAACTAAAAGATAAGGTTAATATAATGACCCAAACCTGTCTAAATTATATTGGTTGAGTGGTTTTTGACCCATACCCACCTTAACCTTTAAATAATCCACTTTGGAGCCATTATAAACCGAATATGAATTTATTATAAAATAATATTTCTAGATTTTCCAAAGGTGCCACTCACCCCTCTTATAAAAGGGCACTCCCCCTTCTCATTAATTCACACCTTAAAAGCCATTTGGCTCGGTCAAAATCTGCCCAAATACTCTCTAAAATTCCCTCAATACAACCTAGAGGCCTTAGTTTGATCCGAAAGCCAACCTAAGGATCCCTTTTGATCAAATCAAAAGGAAGAACCCGAAGAAGAGGTAAGGTTTTCACCACCCTTTTTCAAATTCATTTCTTATTCATCTTATTCTTTTTTTGTTATTCCCATTCTAAAATAATTAATCCATTATCTACTATATACTATAATATTATTATAAATATGGTACAACCATATTCATTATTCTATCCATCCTTTGAATGACATGTCACCATACGTGCGTACGTACGGCTTACCGTCTCCACGTCGTGGTGTAATTGTTATTCAATATATTATTATTTGGATGGGTGTAATAATGATTTTTAATTCATTTAAATAATAAATATATCATGATAATTATTATTTATATATGATATACCATCTAATTATATATTATTTTAATATCAAAAGAATGATATTGTCGCTTGTGCGTACGTACGGACTACCGTCTCCACGAACGCGATGAGATTCATTCTCCATCGTATCCATTCAAGTATAATTATCATTTGATGATTTAAAAATAATGTTTAAGGACTTGATATCATTCTGGATATGAATAAGATACAACATATACATGACAAACACAGCTTACGTAAAAAAATATATAAAAGAAAACGAGTAAGTTAACACCCAAAATAACGATAATACTAAGATATTATTAACAAATCAATGTTAAAAGATCATATATGATATCATATTAATGTATATGATTCTTTTATAATTTAATAAAAATTATTTCACCATTATATAGGAGGTTAACCTACCCTCAACCAAGGAAAAGTACAAGGTAAGGGTTTATTTCGCAATCTCTTCATTATCCGAGGTTGTTTATACGTAATAATCTATTGGAACTTCTTTATCATCCACATCCATGTTTCTTAAAATGTATTTCAAAACATTTTTACTATTTACTAGAATATGGGTTAAAGTAATTTATACCCTTGTTGACTTTTATAAGTGTTTTATAAAGGAATCTTTCTGTAGTTTTCCAAACAAGGCCCTTTTGAGACTTCATGGATTACCCCTATCGATTGTTTCTCATCGTGATCCCCGTTTTACTTCAAGATTCTGGAAAAGTCTTTAGAAATCCTTGGATACTGAACTTCATTTGAGCACTGCCTACCACCCTCAAATAGATGGACAATCAGAACGAACTATTCAAACCTTAGAAGACATGTTGAGATCCTGCTCACTTGACTTTCAGGGTATGTGGGATAAATATTTACCTCTGGTAGAATTTTCCTATAACAATAGCTTCCATTTGATTATTCATATGGTGCCATATGAAGCATTATATGAAAAGAGATTTCACACACCAACCTGTTGGGATGACGTTGGTGAAAGAAAACTTGTAGGCCTAGAACTGGTAGAGGAAACGATGGAAAAGGTGAAGGTAATCCAAAACCATATCAAAGCACCTCAAAGTAGGCAGAAGAGCTATGCCGATAATCGAAGGAAGGATTTGGAATTTCAAGTCGGTGATCATGTTTTCCTGAAGGTATCTCCATGGAAGGGAGTCATACGTTTTGGTAAGAAAGGTAAATTGAGTCCCAGGTACATCGGACCTTTCGAAATTCTAGAACGAATTGGGGTTGTAGCTTACCGTTTGGCAATGCCTCCAAATCTCTCCAAAGTTCACGATGTGTTCCACATATCACTATTGAGGAAATACATGCCTGACCCAACGCATGTACTCACCTATGAGGAATTATAACTGGAACCCGATCTATCTTATTGTGAAGATCCCATCAAGATTCTTGATACGAGAGAACAAGTACTGAGAAACCGGACGACTCATCTGGTAAAAGTCTTGTGGAGAAACCATAAGATGGAAGAGGCAACGTGGGAACCCGAGGAACTTATGATGAAGAACCACCCGAGTCTTTTCATGTGGTAGTATTCTAGAAATTTCGAGGACGAAATTATTTGAAGGAGGGGATAATGTAACACCCCAAGCTTCTACGGTATGCTTCTCTTTGAATAATGCAATAGTGTGTGTTGTACGCAACATCGAGTTCTAATACACCACAACCAATCAAACAAGCCGTTATGAATAGTAATACCCACTTTTTGAAATTTATAAATTTTATTTTTCAAAATGGAATTCATTTTTGGATTCGGAATATCGAAATTAGCCTAGGGTGAATTTTTGGTATTTTTCTGAAAAACTTCATTTTTTGATGAATAGTGAAACCACTAAGTGGTAGTTAAAAAACTGAATTTTTCATAAAACTTAATTTTACCGCTTCTATGAGTGGAATTTCAAAAATCTGAGAGACACGGTTAATATCAAGGAATAAAATGTGGTTCAATGAGATGAAAATAATTTTTGGTGAATAGTAACTTTTTACTTTTATTTACCACGGTTAAAAGTAAATAGGGTAATTAAGGGTAAAAATGATATTAATATTACCCTAACACATGTCCTAATTCTATTGGACAAGTTTATCTCGACCAAAAACAACCTTAGGAATAAAATATTATCATTTAGGTCCACTTGGATTAGATTAGGACCTTTATTATTATTTAATTCAAGGAAGAGTTAAAAGAGTTAAAATCAAAGTTTATTTACTAAAACATTTTTAATTTAGGGTTATACATAAGGTAAATTCGATTTTAAATATTAATTAGAAATCTAAAAGGATTTCCTACATGATTATATTTTATTTATAATTTTTATACAATAAATAATTTAATTTATTTATGACACAATGATGATGCAGTAATTACCATAATAGTAAAAAATTAAAATAATTGATATTATAAATACACAAATAAATATAATTTGAGACTTTTTATGAATTACACTAATTTTCTAGATTAATATGACATGTTTGGAATGATTTAATTAACTTTTTTCGAAGTAATCATTCTGTTATGATTTTCACAAAAATCAATTTTCCAAATAGTGTCAAAATTGACATAAAAGAGTTTTTAAAACAAATATTATATTATTAATTGATATTCAATTCCTAAAAATCTAAGGTTCAGCCAAGATACTTATATCATGATAGGTGTATCATTAATGGACCACTTGGGGGTCTCTTGGAGGTATATAGTATGTTTATTAACAATATAATATAAAAATACAAAGTGACATGGTAAGTGTCAAACTAATTAACTAAGAGTTAAAACTAAAAGATAAGGTTAATATAATGACCCAAAACAGTCTAAATTATATTGGTTGAGTGGTTTTCGACCCATACCCACCTTAAACTTTAAATAATCTAATTTTTATCCATTAGAAACCGAATATAAATTTATTATAAAATAATATTTCTAGCTTTTCCAAAGGTGCCCCTCACCCATCTTATAAAAGGGCACTCCCCCTTCTCATTAATTCACACCTTTAAAGCCATTTGTCTCAGCCAAACTCTGCCCAAATACTCTCTAAACTTCCCTCAATAAAACCTAGAGGCCTTATTTTGATCAGAAATCCAACCTAAGGAGTCCTTTTGATCAAATCAAAAGGAAGAACCCGAAGAAGAGGTAAGGTTTTCACCACCCTTTTTCAAATTCATTTCTTCTTAAACTTATTCTTTCTTTGTTATTCCCATTATAAAATAATGAATCCATTGTCTAATATATACTATAATATTATTATAAATATGGTACAACCATATTCAGTATTCTATCCATCCTTTGAATGACATGTCACCATACGTGCGTACGTACGGCTTACCGTCTCCACGTCGTGGTGTAATTGTTATTCAATATATTATTATTTGGATGGGTGTAATAATGATTTTTAATTCATATAAATAATAAATATAACATGATAATTATTCTTTATATATGATATACCATCCAATTATATGTTATTTTAATATCAAAAGAATGATATTGTCGCTCGTGCGTACGTACGGACTACCATCTCCACGAACGCGATGAGATTCATTCTCTATCGTATCCATTAAAGTATAATTATCCTTTTATGATTTAAAAATAATGTTTAAGGACTTGATATAATTCTG
Organism: Viscum album; assembly: GCA_963277665.1. Lineage (NCBI taxonomy): Eukaryota > Viridiplantae > Streptophyta > Magnoliopsida > Santalales > Viscaceae > Viscum > Viscum album. The sequence goes on along the minus strand of OY728156.1, from coordinate 1,463,207,846 downwards.
GATATGAATAAGATACAACCTATTCATGAAAAAACACAGGTTACGTAACAAAACATATAAAATAAAACGAGTAAGTTAACACCCGAAACAACGATAATACTAAGATATTATTAACAAATCAATGTAAAAAGATCATATATGATATCATATTAATGTATATGATTATTTTATAATTTAATAAAAATTATTTCACCATTATACAGCAGGTTAACCTACCCTCAACCAAGGAAAAGTACAAGGTAAGGGTTTATTTCACAATCTCTTCATTATCCGAGGTTGTTTATACGTAATAATCTACTGAGACTTATTTATTATCCACATCCATGTTTCTTAAAAATATATTTCAAAACATTTTTACTATTTACTATAATATGGGTTAAAGTCATTTATACCCTTTTTGACTTTTATAAGTGGTTTATAAATAAATATTTCTATCATTTTCCAAACAAGGTCATTTTTAACCTTTTCGACAGAATTAAGGTAAGAATGTTTTTTTTAACTTATACGGCGGGTGCGGCTATTTTCTACCGTTATAAAATCATCGAAGCTTCCCTTACAATATTATAAGAATATTATCCAAGAAAATGTTTTATTTTATAAATATATTACTCTTAAATGATTTCAAAATAGAAAGAGATATTTCTCTAAAAAGAGTTTTGATTTCATCTATGTCAATATCCTTTGATGGATTTTATGCTTATTTGAAGTTTATTTATTATGATACAAAACTTCTATATTTTATTGAAGGTTTTTTGATATGTTTGACTGTGGATGTGTTATTTTTATACCATTCATGTTTTATGGATGAAGTATTTACATTTCGTATGCTAGTTTTATTACGAATGTTTATGTTATGTTTAAACATTTTCATATGGGAATGCATTGGACTTAATATGTGACGGGTGGAGCCCGCTATAGCTCCTAGATGCATCGGTAAGTATCATGAGACAAACTAGTGTCTTGGAACAAGGCCTTGAAAAAATCATATTTGTAGTCTTGGCACGAGACCTTGGCTATGTGGTTATGATAGTATGACATTATGCATTCCATCATTATGAAAGTGGTTATTGATATTGCATATGAATATTCAATTAGTAGAATATCCATGTGAATAAGTAAATGGCATTATTTCATTTTATTTTTTCCATACTATGTTGAAGTTCAAGTTTAAAAGGCTTTTGTTTTAGTTATACATTGCCTTAAATGTTTATTCTTATTTATAAAAGTTTCCGCTATATTGTTATCCTTGATGGGCATTTGAGCTCACCCCTTTTCTATGTTTTATTTTTCCTAGGATGTGAAGAATTAATTTATGAATGACCTAAAGGGATAGTATGAGGGGATAAGAGTGTGTACTATGGAGACTATATTGTTGTATTTTTCATTTTATGATGTAATGTAAACTTTATTAATGTATCTAGTTATTCCAAGGCTACTAAACTAATCGGTATTTTGAGACTTGATATTTCTTGTGATCATGCCAATGTTATGTAATAATGCACCGACTCTGGGTAACTGGGGTCGGGGCGTTACACCAGACACTTTAGAGCTACAAGGAAAGGAGTCTTTGGGTTAAGAGGAAATTCTCATCCCTATTGTACCTATTAATAAGCTCGCAAGTGTTTCATATTATTCCCTTATTCTTGTGTAGTATTTGTGTTTATATTGTATGTAATTTAAGGTTAATTTCATACTCAACATGAGAAATGAGTGAAAAAATCAGAATACAAGAATATGGAATGAATATTCAAGATGTGATAAAAACTTGAATTATTCCACATTGGTGGATCATCAATTTGAACATCTTGAATACTATTTGTTGAAATTTTCCACCACATAAAATGAAAGGGAGTGCGCCCCTTAAGGAGGGGAAAACATAAAATAGATGATATCAAGGATTATTTAATGAATATATGGAAATTCATGAAATATCTAAATAAATTGAAAACAAAGGTAACCCAATTACATTTCCTTACTTTGACTTAATTATATTAAATATGTGCATCAAAGGGGAGTGTTGGTTGATGAGTAATTTCATTGAAATTGGGAGTAAAATATGTTTTTACTTGAAATTTTTGATTTTTTTATTGAAGTGTGAAGGATGATATATTACTCGATAAATATATTTATACATCCCCCTATTTGATAAATAAATATTTTATGAGCTCGATATCACATGCATGGTTATTGATGGACATTATAGACAACCTTGTTTGTATCTCTATTATTTTCTAGACCAATTTATCCCACATTGACTTAGATTAAACCAAATAAAGTATCTTTTCCAAGTGAACCATGTGGTACCATCATTCTTTCATAAAAAGAATATGTAATTTCCAAATGCCTTTAATGGAAGAAGAAAACCACTACTTTAATCCTTTGCATTTATTTTCAATAAGGGATAAGGGACATTGAATTTAAGAAAATGGTATTAAAAACAAATCCAAAGGGGGGATTTAAAAGCCCATGTGGATGACTTATGAGTATGGTTGTATTTGTTTTCAATATATAAGAATGAATAAAAAATCAATTTATGAAAAATTCCTCTATGATAAGTGATTAATCATGGAAAGAAAAAGATGGAAATAATTTCAGAAATATTTAAGATGATTGGTGATGATTCCTGGATAATTGTTATAGATTCATCTAATTTCATTGTATGTCATGCTTGGACAATTCTACTTATAAATGTGACAATTTTTGAACTATTATTAAGTTCAAAGACATTTTCCAATTGTACTATAAGAGTGAACATTATCTTTAATATTTGACAAGTTTAAGGCCATGAAAAATGCTTGAGGAATTTATATGAAGACTGTGAAAATATGCATTTGTATGATGTATTGATTTGCATGATGATTTGAATGTTTTCATAAAAATAATTTATATATTTCATGAGGAATGAATTAAATTAGGGGATGAAAAATATTTATATATTATTTCATCATTTTAGGAAATTATCTTGGAATTTAGTAATGATATTAATATGGACTAGTAGAATTTAAATTATATACTTAGATATTTTTTAAGTATTTTTATTGTTCAATTACTTAAAAAATGGGTCAACCCACTATCATCCCAAGACAGCCTCAACCAAGGCTCATGCGGGACCCAAAGGTCAACCATGCCCAAGGGAGGTCAGTCGAGATAGCTAGCAGGTGGCATGGGTGGGTGCAAGAGTATGATCGCACAGGCCCATGTATAAGGCATGTAGAGCACATGCTTGAAGGTATGTAGAGTTTGAGATAGAATCTCATAGGTTTGAATCCCAGTGGTATGTGCATGTATGATGGGTCCTGATCCTCCGTAGCTAGCTATGGGGTGAAATTCTAGTTAGCTAATAAGGTGGAGTGAAGCCACCTTGAGAAAATGATATGGGATAGCCAAAGTGAGTGGTATTGTTCACCTGCACTTTAATGATACTGAAAGAAGGATGGTCGTTCGATCTATTTATTCACAGTTGTTAGATTGAATCCTTAGATCATCTTAAACCTCTTTCGGCCTTCGATAATAACCTCTTTAGGCAATGATCTCTAATCAATCTCATGACATTCAATGGTCATCTCCAGTTATCAAACCCCAAAGAATGAAACATGATTAACCACTTGAGGATATTCATGCAACTTACTCTTGCATGCATGCCAATATTCAAAGAATGGTCTACGGATGAATGAAAATGATAGTTATAAGAGGCCATTTGGATAATGAAGATGAGTTAGAGATTAAAATGTGAAGCATGAGATCACACCGCATGCATATGATGACTTCATAATAAGGAGAAACATGAGGAATCCATGAAATTAAGCATATGTTTTAACCTAAATGACTCGGGCATTTGAAGAAGTTTTCAACATGGAATAATTCTTGGATCATAGATGAAACTTGAAAAGAGGATATGAGGTGGTGTAATGCGGTGTTATTTTCCTATAAATATCAAAGACCCTCGACCAAGAGGTGTGCATCCAATCACATTGTTGAATAGAAACTCTCATTTTCAGAGAAACAAAGCACTGCGAAACTCAATTTCATGAGGAGTGGTTACCATGAACCTCCCTAGTTGCATGAAGAAGAACTAAAAAAATCCTATGATAAGTAAATCCATGGAAACATGACTAGTGTTAAAACACCCTCATTGTGATTCACAAAGAACCTATTCCACGAAGCTATTCAAGTTGCATGATATCATTATGCGCAACCACATTGGCGTGTACGAAGGATGTTGAGAACTCATGTGGTCCACACAAAGACAATGTATACACTTCATAAAGGAAAGAATAATTTTCACTAAAAAATGCATGAAGAAAGATCGTGTATACTCCTTGTACAAAGAGGAAGTGGGTTTCAATGATATAACCTACAAACTTGTTTTTTGAAGAGAAGTGGTTGTGCGAAGACCAGTGCATAAGTGCTTGTGTGGCTCACTATTGTGTTCAATAATAAGGGAACGAGGTAGTATATGCATGTATATACATGACTTTAAATAATTTCACATTATGTACATATAAGTTTATGTGAAGAAACTAAGAATAACTTGGTTTGCATGCATGCATACATGAAGATAAAATCACATGCATGCATACGTGAAGATAAAATGACTTGCATGTGATCGTCAAAACACATGTATACACATGCACAAGTGAGGGAGAAAATTCAGATACCTGAAAAATTAAAGTTAGCATATAAAATAACAATAAAGAATACAAATATATATGTTCTGGGTTTTTGGATGCCATAAAACACAAGCATGAATTGTAATTGATTTGAAGTTGTGAAAGTATTGTTCTTACATAAAATATTTAAGAATAGTGTGTGCACCACTTTCACACATAATTGAGGTTAGTAAATTCATTGACCAAAGGAGTATCTACCCAATAATTTAATATATTGAGGAAGAAAACAACTTAAAGTGTATTTCGAGATACATTAGTTGATCATTATGAAAGAGTAGTGAGTTGAAGTGGAAGTTATATCTTCCACTTAATGAAGAGTAGTGGGCTGACATGCATATAATCTTGTTGATTCAGTATTAGTCAAAGACCTAAAGTTAATGGTGAATATTTTTCAATTGATTAAAATACATCTAGTGCGGTAGAGAATATCTTGTTCAGAGTGTTTATTGAATATATTTAAAGAACCAGTGGTGCTAGTATAAACAACGCTATTGAAGACTGGTGGTACCAGTATAAATAATACCACTGACTCAGGAATAATTTTTATTACATGTATAAAAATTTTGTGTCAATTTTAAGAATTTTTAATCACTATAAAGATATAGTGATAATAGAATCCATGAAATAACCTCAAGTTGATCACGACAAGGAGTAATCCATAGTATTGAACCTTGTAAAAATTCTTATGTGTGGTTGTATCTTTTATTATCTGTGTTGTATGTGTTTATAATTGTTGAGAGAACAAAAAATATCCATTACTCTTAATTGGGTCATAGGTTCAAGATTAAGAGGGTATAATTGAAAATAAATTTAATTTGATAAAAAGTTGGGTACATTGATTCACCCCCCCCCCCCCCTTAGTGTCCCTGCATGATCCATCTGAACTTTACAAAATTAAATCACAAAAATATTTGAAAAAATGTAGCTTAAGGTTTAAGAGTTTGAAGTTAAATGTTAAATGGGATAATATATTTATCCAATGGGTTATTTCATTAAAAAAAAGTTTAAATATGAGTTTTTATTCTAAAGACCATGATAATACATGTAGTGGTATCAAGTATAGAGATAAGTTGAGGAGTTAAAGTCTGAGTTCTATAAGTGGTGAGCTAAGATAAGGTGTAGAATTAATTTTAAACAAGAGTAATTTTAGAGTTGATGTTTCATGGATTCCTGTTGTAAAATTTGAGCTCATAAAGATTTCACAAGTCATATTTGGATTTGGAATTTGATAGATTAAATGGTTAAAATACTCAAAAAAAATCTAAAAATTATGAAAAAAACCCATGATAAAGGAGGAGTAAAAACTCTCTAAATATGGTGTATTAATTTTCCCATTTAAGGAAAGTAAAGTTAATGATGATACCCATATATAATTATGTAATAAAGGGGGTAACATGAAAATAAATATAAAAATGTGTTGAAGGAAACCTTTGTATTTTTGAAAAAAAAGTGGAGAAGAGGAGACCATGAATCTATATGCTCTATAATCAAAGAGAAAATGAAAATAAAACATGGATTCATGGAGTATTTTCAAAAAAATATAAAGTGGTAGAATGTTACAACCAAGTTTTGGTCTTTGAATTTGTTAAAAATTTATGGTGATGGTCTAAAAGAAAAATACAAAGGTAGAAGGAAGACAAAATGACTTAAAGATTGGATTTATAAAGCCTAAATTAATATAAAATTTTAATTATATAAGTTTAATAATGGATTTTTAAAGCTTTATAAGTCATAAATAGTAATTAATATGCATAACATCGATATACTTGGCTTTGAGAGATCCACAGTTGTAGATGGTATGAGAATTTTAAAGTTTGATGTCAAATCTATCTTGGATGGATGATTAATGAGGTAAAATATATTTATTATGGTTTAATATAGATTTGGAGTAGGTTATAAGTAATTTAGATAAGGATAAAGTAAATTCTAGTAAAATATGGTTTACAGTAAGATTAAATAAATAATTATAGGTTTCATATAGAATTAAACAGTTTTTTCTAAGGGTTGTGTAGCATTAATCTATGTTTAGGAAGTTGTGTAAGATTAGAATCACATTTATTTATGTTGTGTGAGATTAAAACATGTGAAACCAAGATCATGTAAGAATAATAGGATCATATAATCTTGGATTGTATAGAAATAAATTCCCACATAAAATTAATTTGGATTTTCTGAAGTACTATGTGATATTAAACTATCATTCCCACTGCTCGCATTACATTAAACCCAAATTTATATGTGATTATTATATCTTGTCTAAATATCATGTAAGATTTACCTAAAGATTATTATTTTTGTTAATAATGAATTGAGGCCCATGTCATAATAACTTTAAGGTCTATAAATCTATGTGATATTAACTCAAAATTTATAAGGATGTGTGTGATTAAGCTAGGATCTACATAAGAGTGTACTAAATTGGCCAAAATTATAGTAAGAGTAAAAGTATTACTTTTATAGAAACTTGATAATTAAAATAGTGAATTAATATTCAAGTTTCATGGATGATTTTAGGGATTATTTTTAATTTAAATTATTATGGAGAAATAAATGGACATTTTCCTAAAGGTTGAAGTGGAAACTTTCATAGAGAAATAAATGGAGATAAATGTGGAGATTAAAATAGAAAGGTTCATGGAGAAAAATGTGGGAGATTTAAATATAGATTACAGTGAAGACTTAAATGAAATATTTGTTTCCAAATTTTAATTTTGAATGTATGTATATCATGGAGCCTTGAAGTGAAGGTTTCACTATGGAAAATAGAGTTTTTTCATGAAGAAATAAAGGAATGTTTAAATGGTTCTTCCTAGAAAAATACACTTGTATCATGGAAGTGATTCATGACATATAATCATTGTTTGTAAGAAGTAAATTATCTACATCTCAGGATAGATCATGTCACTACATGAAGGCTATGATTCTTCTATGATCTACTAGTTTGGAGACTACATTATGATACTCTAGGTCATGTTTCACCATTACAATATATAAGAGTGACCATTCCACAATAGTGATAATTATATGATGAAGAATATAGTAAAGGTTAAATATAGTTTTGGTTTTAATATAAAATTTAATTCATTGGCTTCTAATTTTAGGAGGTTGGATCAATTTGAATACATGCACATTGATAACTCTAATTGAGTGGATATGTGGTGTGATCATGGAGCATTGAGGAGTGAAGTTCCAAAAGTTTAATTGACCATGGAGATGGGGGTGAATCGGTGGTATTATTTTATTAATTATTTCTCTTTTTAATTCAACCACTTGAACCTATTAAATTTCATGATCCAATCAATATTATATCATGTTCTCACCTTGTGTGTAGTAGTGATAGAAGAGAGAGAAACACACTAAATTTATAAGGTTTGGCATAAAATCATACTCTTTGATGTGTTGGTTAGACACCCTGACAAATATTCTTCACTATAGACAAAATTAGTTACAATAGTTTTTGGTTAGACACCCCAACTACAATCCTCTAGGAACTGGTTAGACACCACAGTCACAAATCTTCTCTTCTACAATTCTTTAGTTACCCTAATTACAATATCCACTTCAGTTTCTATTTAGAATCCTCAATCAAAATCTTCTTCAACTTTTATCTAATGATAAAAACCTCATTCTTCTTTAGGGTCGCTTTTTTTATCATTTTTAATAAGAATTATCCCTAAGAAAATAGGATCTAGTTTTCCCATGTACAACACTTTCAAGATATTTAGCATCCATTAATGGTGAAAAACACTATTATAATTGAAACTATTTCTATATCTTGAAGGATATGGATGTTCCCCTTTCTTCTGAATACTCAGGCGACAATTTTTCTTCTCCAAAATATCTCTCAACTTAAAACTGATCATTTTCTATCTCTTTAATACATATGTTTATCAAGCACTAAAAATATTATCAAGGCTCAAACAGATTCTTCTTCACTGCTAGTTTCCCTTTCTATTTAAAATAATAATATCATAATGTTATTCTCATAATATCATAGTTATGATCCCATAATTAAATTATGGAAACACCATATGTGGTCTATTATTTTTTAAATTATTCAAAGGATTTATGATTTATCTTTTAATTTAAACTCATTCAATTCTAAGTCAAGTATTCCTATTAAACTACCTTTAGACTGGGATTTTATTTCTTCTATAATATTTAAATATTATAATATCATAATATCCACTAATCACATGGCATTGTAATTATTCTATAATATCACCACCCATATATGGATGCAAATCTGAATGTATGGATCTGTGATGTGGAACTTATATGTTATGGTATGGAACTCTCATTTTTTCATTTCTAGATTATAATATGACTTTAAATTCATATTATCTCCCTCAAAGTCTTATGATGATCACAAATTCATATGATTGGAAAAATTCATACAATCAGCATCAAAGTATTCTGGTCTACTCAAAGGATTATGATTAGAAAACTTCATAAAACAAATAATAGTAAGACTCTGGCACGGTCTATTTTTCCATTTCTCACAAGTGAGTATCTCATACAAAATCTACATTAAAACACCCACAAAAAATACACTATGGTTTGGTGGTACCCTCATTTCAAGATCCCTGTAGGGTGATCACCGTTTCTTTTGTGCAGATCTCATCTAAGTATCCAGATACTTCTTCATATGGATCTTCTTTAATTATTCAAAATATTTCATATTTTGAAATATTAGCTTCTCTTCTTTAATTGGAAACTCGAACATAACATTACACAGATTTTTGAAACCTTTATGCAGTTTAATATACTTTTATACGACTTCTAGATTATCCTTTTGTAACCTTCATATACCTCATATGACCTTAACATAGCTTATGATTACCTTGATGTAACCTTTATAATATCTAAGTTACCTTGATGTAATTGTTGAACTACCTTTATGTAGACAATACAACCTTCAGATGGCCTTTACACAATGTGAGCTCACCTTTACATAAGTATCGGTTTATTAGAGAAACCTTAATACAACTCACTTATACCTTTATACGATGCATGTTGTACCCTTATGAAAAATATATAATTTCATACTCATATTTACACAACTCTTCATCTTTAGTGATACATTTATATAGGTATTGTCTTACCCTTATGTAACTAAAATAATTTCCTCATTACCTTGAGGCAGCGCATGGCATACTATTATACAAGTTGTAAAAATCTCACTTTACCCTTATGAAACCTACATGAACTTAGGGATACCTTTATGAAGTACCAAAATACAACTAAAAGCATCTTAGACCATTATAAATTAATCCTGATTCCTTTCCAGTTCCATCAAATATTATAGACAGTACCTTTTACCACTATCACATGACTTTAGCTTGAAAATTATCACATCAATAATTACAATTCCATCTTGAGGATATAATTCATAACATTTCTCTAAGCATCACCACTTCTTATACAAAACACATATTAACACGTTTATAATAAATACATTTTATTATATGTGTAGTGGATTACAAGTAACCAAAACACACACACTCAGGCACCCTAGTGGGTCAAGCCACATCCCTCCCCATAAGGAATGACAAGCACCCACTGGACCTATTTTATTACAATACATGGACCAAAGGCCCATAGGCATAAAAGCCTTAGTAAAAGGGTGGCCTGAAGAACCATTTTACCAAAAGTCAAATACTTGGTTTCCCCTTGCATGATAAGCCTGAAATATGTCATTACACTAGTCATTAGCCATGCCACCCCCTTCTAGGGTTATTGCACCTATGGTACCAGTCATGATTGTTGTGTTTCCACATTATAAAGATACTGAATCATACCAGTTCAATGCACCATGATGGGGAATCCCTCCATCCCAAATGGAGTGTGGGAGTGAGGGAAGGTGATAGGTTCCAAGAAACTTATATCTCTTTTGAGTTGATCACCCTGATGATGCTTTTGTATCACCCTAATACACTACCAACCTATTACTCTACACCATCAAACTAGTCCCACTATTATGAAATTATCCTGGAAAGGCACCCATACCTAGAGTAAAATAAAATATGTTTGGTAGATAGGTTTTAGTACACTCATCCCCCTTTTGAGGTCGCCCACCCAGCAGTGCCTACATGTCTCCATATTTTTGTTGCCTGCCTGATACACTGAGTTGAATCCAAGTCCCTCTATATACCTTCTTAACCTATTATTTATGGCCCAGAGGCCCTGGATGAATGGATTGAGACCCAAGTGTCTTAAAGTCCCAAGGAATAGATAGAAATACCATTGATGAATAGTGTTGAATTTGTTACAGTATATTGCTACAATATTTCTATTTTAATTGAATCTTTCAGAGGTCAATCCCTCAACCTTTTGAATTCCAAGTAGGATTTTATACAACTCAAGTACAAACTCATTAGAATTTAAAATAAATACAATTAATCTAATGGTAACTTCAATCTCCCCCTTTGTATTTTATTTTAAATATCACTACACACTCCTCAAGATAATATATGTGTTTCTCTTCCTCCCTCATATTGATAAGAATTACAAAGACAATATCAAGGGATTCTCATATCACCAATCTCCTTCACGTGCCATCAAGACAATCACTTACCCTCTTTAAAATCATCTTAATTCACTTATTAGGGAAGGGTAATACCATATGATTTTCCTTATCAAAGATCCTTTAGTTAGTATGCTCTTAGTATACATGGGTTATCCTAGTGTAGAAAATAAGAGGGATATAACTAAGGTTATAAATATTATCCGTAAATAACTATATATGTGATATCATTCTTAGAACACATTATAGGGTCTGTTTATATAGGTTTAGTAATAAATACATTGTATCTTGAACATATCTCAATAGGCACATAAAAAAGTTCAAGTGAAAAGCATAAAAATGCCCCTTTGTCTCTTCTTTTCATCAACCAACACCCCCCATTTATAAAAAAAATTAATATAATCAAGAATAAGGGTTATAAGCGTGATTGTATACCTCATTTTTTAGATTTCATGGGGATGTAAAAAGATTTGATATTTCATAGAATACTTTATTTTTGATATCCTCATTATATTTTCTCACCCTTAAGGGATACACTCAACTCCAATACTTCATGGTGGTTGAAACACCATGAAAACAACCTTCTTTATTCTCTTGTAATAACAACTTTATTCTTAGGTTTCAATTCCATGCATGTTTTCACAAATAAAAAAAGTTTTATAGAATAAGGATGGAATTATTTTCTCCTAAAAAGTAACACTAATATTGAGAGTTTCCTCCTAACATAGGCCACTCTTTCCTTCCAACCTCAACACTTCATTTTCTGTTAATGGTCTTGGAAAGTTTCTTTCTTGTCTTCTCCTCTTGAACTTATTCTTTATGTGAAAAATTTTTCTTTACCTCAGATTTCAAGGAAAATTCATTGAATTTTTCTTTCATTATTATATTCATGCTATCTTATTAGGCTGGTGTAGTTATCATGAAATTCTTCATTACATTCCCAATTTTTTCACTCCTTTCACACAGATTCTTTTGAATCTTCGAGTCACCACTTATTAAAGATTCTTTATGAATTTTCATATCACCATTTGTGGTCAAATTCTTATGAAATCCAAATTCTTCATGTGTAGCCACTTTTTTCCTTTATCTTGAGAATGCATCACTTATTTATTCATTCTCTTGATCATATCCAATAGTTATAGAAAGATCACTAATAATTATTTTGGATTCTCACACATATTCTTGAAATACTTAATATTGTATGACTCGTCCTCTTTATATTTATAAATGTTCTTCCCTTTCACAGTATAGGTAATCTCTCATAGAAATCTGGTCATGCACACCTCATCCTTGTAAACTTATTTTCCATATTTTCCATGTACTTCTTATAAATATCCAAATCTTTGTCATATTTGATGTAGATTTGGTTACATATTTCTTCCTCTGATTTTTCCTCCCATTTTCTCACCAAAATTACCCTTTGGTTCTTGAATCTTCCTTGGAAAATACATATTATACTAGAATAAGAAATCTTTGTGTCCATACCTTCCACAACACCAGTAGAACCCTTAAAACATTGACCTTCCAAATTGATTCTAGATTTATCTAGAATTATGTTACGGGTGTACTGTTATGATGTGATACCTCTTTTTCCTAGGGGGTTGATATTCTTTGTTCATTTCTTCATTTCTTTGTTGTGAAAGATTTTTTGTCATCCTAATTCTTGGTTTACCACTTCACAGACATGTTTTTGAAACCTAACTATTAGATATATCAAATCCATTTTGAGACAGTTTGGGTACAAAATCACCTTCATTATTGTAAAACTTATTCTCATAGGTCTCATAAGTTTCACCTTTAACCTTAATAAACTTTTTTAAAGTCTTGTATACTCTTATTCAAATCGTTTTGAACTAAAAGAAACAAGGATTTTATCTCAGATAGATCTTCCTCCTTCTGAATCGACTTCTCCTCAAGATCACTTTCCATTTCCTCAAGCTCATCCACCTTCAATCTCTTACTTTTTCTTTCATCAACAAGGGATTTTTATTTTATATAATACTCATCCTTCCCAACATCCATATTCTTATTCTCTCTAACCATATTTCTCTTCTCCTTCTTGAGTTGAGTATTGTTCTCAAGATTTGTTTCCAAATTATCTTTCAAGGTCTATATCATTTCAGTTATTTCCTCACCATTATCATCACTACATGATAAATCAAATCCTTTTTCAAATATAGAAAGGAAATTAACATCATCATCTAAATATCCACTTAAAGATGAATCTGAAGGTCGAAGATATGTAAAATGGAAAGAGGGGAGTGAATTGCCCGTTAAAAAATTAAAGGAGAACAATCCAAATTTAAGAACTTCTTTTATAAGATTAAAGAAATTAAAACTATTTGAATAAAATAAAATAATAAAATTATTAAAATAACCATGATATAATAATATATAATAATAAAAGTAGAAGAATAAAATAAATATTGATTCAAGAATAAATCGATTAAGTGTGCTTTATGGATTAAACAATCTAACAAAAGAATGGTTAAAAGTGATAAAGAAATGAAAATGTAGAAAATAAATGAGAAAATACATTTTTTAAGAAAGTTCAATAATAATACCAAAAGGAACCCCTATGTATCCCACCTCAATCATTTGAGAATTTAATGTATTAGTCTCTTGGATTTAATGGTATAAAATATACCAAAATTATCCATTTCTTTTTAAGTTATAGAAATAAACCGGATAAAGTAGACACTAGATTTTTTAATATAAAAAATAGAAACCTAAAAAGAATAGCCTCTTTACTTTTTAATGGAAATGGAAATAAAACCAAACTCTCTCACTTTAATGGTAGTGAGCACCAAAATTAAAAGATTGAGGAAGATAAGAGGATTTCTAAGAAGTAATCACATTATAGTATGGTCTAAATTCTCTCAAAGAATATGAAAAACACTATGAGAGAATGAGAATAAATAATGGAGTGATAAGATATTATAATTTATACACACTCCAGAATGGAAAAAATAATATTTATAAATGAGATCACTTAGAGAGAGATTTCACAATCGATTCACATCGGTGTTAGAGAATGATTGTTAAGGTGCATTTCAAAGGCCACCAAGGTCTTTATTTATAGGCTCCAATTACTTCGGTAATGTTTTGGAATCCTTCAGGGATCTTTAAGCTGAAAACATCCAATTTCAATGTATTTTGATCATCATTTTTTTAAGCATGTTCGATACCATTAAAAATAATTAACTCAACACAGCTAAGGAAATCGTTAGGTAATTCAAATTTAAAATAGTAATAATAATATTCCATAATTATCAAGGAGAGAGAGGAAGAGAGAAATAGATTATCGATAATATTATCATTTGAATTTAAAACTATTTGAATAATTCAAACTTATTTAAAATCTCTTGATTAAATAGTTCAAAACATTTCCAAAATAATGGGTCAAATATATCTCATAAAATCTCATACGGTTTCATTCAATAATATTCAAAATTTGAAATTCAAATTTCTTTCCATATTTATACATGTGAAATATAGAACTCTAAATATATTGCAAAAAAAGTTAAAAACAATTTTAGATAACTTTGTTAGACTTAAACATGAATTTGGAAATAATAAAATCAAAGAAATCGACTCAAAATAATAAAATCAAAATATTTGAGTTTAATGTTGTAAATATATGCATGATTGAAGAAGAAAATTAGTCATCATAAAAATGTGTTTAAAATAATGTATAAACACATAACTTACATTTTATATGAGTAATAAGAATTTATAAACTCATTAAAACAATTTAAACATTTTTTATATGCATGAAGCAAGTCAATGTATCAAAAAATCATGAAAATGGTGTAAACTATAAAACCAAATTTACATAAATTTGAGTTCACATGCATTCATAAGGGTAACAAGAAGATATCATGCCTTGTATAATGTTAAAACACTATTTTCATACTATCTGTAAGGGTTCCATGAATTTTTTATACCTTACATAAAGGTATAAATGAGTTTTTATAAGGGTAAATAAATAATTTCATGAGTTGTGTAGGGGTAAGATAGTATATTACGTAAGGGTAAGCTGCATTTTCTATATACTACATAAAGGTAAAACAAAATATTGAAAAATATATGTGAGTGTAAAGAATAAATAATAAAGGATATGTAAGGGTAAAAAAATTAGAAAATTAATTTTTCACAAGAAAGAATTAAAAATAGTTATATATAATAATAATAATAAATGATAAATAACTAAGAAAATAATTAAATTCTACACAATTATTATTATAAATAAATAATAATAATAACTTTAATTATCAAAATAATAAAATTATAATTATCCAAAAAATGAAATTATGAAATATAGTATATTGTAGTTATCAAAACATAAAATAATTAAAGTGGTAAGGAGTCACTCCAACAATCTCCCCCTTTTGATAATTACAAAACAAAATATCAATTTCAAAATTTCTCCCCCTTTTTCGAATTGATCAAAAATAATAAAATTTTTAAAGTATCATTTTCTCTTCCTTTTTGAAACAAATAAGACAAAATTATCAAATAAAAGACACATTTTATCCCCCTAAAAAATAATGATAAAACAAAAATAGATATATCCCCCTAAATTAATGATTTCCAGAAAAAAAACATTTAAAGGATCCATGAAAAAAATAATATGATATTCAAGTAATTTTAAAAGATATACAAAGAATTTAAAAAAAATTATCACATGTTAATGAAACAAAATATAAAACATAGAATGCATTTTCACTGACCAAAATGAAATAAATTTAAAAAATAATAATTTTCATTAATAAAGATTAGTAAAGATTGTATTAATAAACCATATAAAACTCCTTGGGAGTGTCAAAATATGTGTGTAATAAGGTCCACTCATTTTTTCAAGGATGGATAAAGGATTAAGAACTCAATAAACTTTTTTTGGGATAAATCCCTAGGAGCATCTGTGCTAAAACAACATCAGTTTATTTATATCCAAACATGAATTTTTTTTCTTGGAGTATCATACTCATTCACTTTTCCAAAAATTATAAAAAAAATTGAAAACCCTTTTTCAAATAATTTGAAATCCATTTTGGAAAATAATTTTGAAAAAAAATTAAAAATGAAAAACTTCTCAATATTTTCAAGATATTAAAAGAATTTGAAAAAAAAAATTGAAAAGGGAAAAGAAAAAAAATGAAAAAGATAAGAAAAGAAAATTTAAAAACACATTTTAATTTCCATAACTATCCAAAATAATATAATAATTATATAGAGAGAGAGTGGAAAGTTAAAATAATAAATAATAAAGGGGGAAAGTAAAAAAATGAAAATAATATAAAATATAAAAAATTTCATCTCCCCTTTTGAGAAAAAAAGAAAATATGAGAGAAGATATTTTAAAAAAAAATAAAGAGAAAACTTAAAATAAAAAATAATCAAGAACCGTATTCTCATGAAGATCAATGTGGATGTCCAAATATTTTCCATGAAGAAAATAGATAGGATCCCCCTCACTTGGATCATAAATATTAAGTTCAAGGTACGAAAGAGTTGATCAATCACTTCAATAGGTGAACATTGCATTTATTTAGAATCCACCATAGGATATATCAATGAGTTTAGGTGGAAAATCCCTATAAAAAATCATTTAAAGGATCCTTTTGGTACCTTTTAGGGTTCATTGAAGTTAACACAAGATGGTTTGGGCATGGTAACAAATTTAGGTCTATAAATGTTGGAAAGTAAAGATCTAGGGGACAAATTTTCTTAGATTTTTGAGATATATTAGAAGAAATATAGATCTATTTAGGCTTTCCTTATCTATATTTTTTACAATTACATTCATATATAATATGACCAACTTTTTTATAATAATTATAAAATTTATTTTGAGAAATTCTTTTTAGAAATTAAGTGGTTTTTAAAGAAATTGCATTATCTTTTGAAAATCCAAAACCATGATTATTTCTTTTAATTAATTAAGAACCAACAATCATATTAAGATATTTTTCACCTTGGGTGAATTTTGAAAGATAGCTCTTGTGATCCATGATTTCATTTTTGAAAACTTCAACATTATGTTGTTTTTTTATTTCAAAATTAAACCATTCTTTTCATTTAAAAGTTGAACTTTTTCATCAGAAAGAATATTTTTCTCATTATGAACAAATTTATACTTCTTGAAATATTTTCATATTTTTAAATATGTTCTTGAAAAAAATCCAATTTCTTTATTATAAGAAGAATAGAAACAAAAAGAAGAGTATGAATAAGAGAAGGAAGAGGAATGAGGAGGATAATGGGAACTAACCTCTTCACCTACCTTAAGTTGATCCATGAGGCATTTTTGAGTTTAGTTACTGGTTTAATAAGTTGACATTGAATCTTCAGTAACACTCAATGTTGATACTTTTAGATCCTTCTTACATTTCTTCTTTTATTAATAATTTTTTAAGTGATAATCCATCTTGATGTGGCCCTTGTTTTTTCAATCAAAGCATTTCACTTCTGGAACATCAATTTGATCTTTCTTTTTATCTCATTGAAAGGATTTATTATTTTTCTTCAACTTGTTTAATTTTTTCAATATTCTCATCAAGCATTAAATTTTACATTCATTATTTGGGTCTATTTTAGAAGAATCATTGTTGTTTTCCTTGAAAGAAACTTTTTTTAGTTTCTTTAACCTCGTTAGCCTCCTTTTTATCTTTCCTCTTCATGGTTATATCATATGTCATGAGAGAACCTATGAGTTCCTCAACTGCTATTTTTTTAACATCTTTAGATTCTTGGAATGTGAGTACTTTTAGTGCCCAATTTCTTGGTAAATATTAAAGGATTTTCATGGAAAAAATTTCTTTAGAAAGTGATTCATCAAGATATTTTCAACCATTAAAAATATAAGTAAATCTCATAAATATTTTAGTGATAGATTCATTATAATGGATAGAGAAACTTTTAAATTCTTATATAAACATATCTAAATGGGTATCTTTGATTTTTTTAGTTACTTTATGAGTTACATCTAAAAATTTTCAAATTTCAAGTGTCATTTTTCATGTATAAATATGATTAAATTCATTTTGATCTAAACCACAATGAAAGATATTCATAGCTTTACCATCTAATTCAAAAGAAGAAATATCATTCGGGTCCATTTATATTCTTTTTCAGTCATAGGAGTATATTCAAGTAAAAAAATCTTATAAATATGATAGCCAATAGTTCTAATAAAACTAATCATGTGATTTTTCCAATAACCATAATTACTTTCATCAAAAATGGAGCATGACACAAGAATTGTCCTTTAGGACCACCATGGGTGTTTAAAAATCCATTTTTAAAAGTAATATTTATTTTAAAAATCAGTTGAATGTTTTCAAAATAAAATCATTTAAATAATTACAAAAACAAAGTAATTAAATAAATTTAAAACCCCTATGATGCCAAATGTAGGTCGGAGATAGGTAAAATAGAAAGAGGGGGTGAATTGCCTTTTAAAAAATTAAATAAAAATAATCAAAGTTTAAAAACTTATTTTAAAAACTTGTTTTAAAAGGTTTGAATAAATTAAAACCTTTTTAATAAAGTAAAAGAATCAAAGTATTTAAAGCACAATGATATAATAATATATAATAATAAAAGTGTAAGAATAGAACAAATAGAAATTCAAGAATAAATTGATTGATCATGTTTGATGGATTAAATAATTTGATAAAATAATGATTGAAATAGATAAATAAAAGAAAATGTATAAAATAAATGAGATAGTATATTTGGTAAGTAAGTTTAGAAATATTACCCAAAGGTAATTCTACATCACCCACATCAATCGATTGAGGATTCAATGTATTAGTCCCTTAGATTTTATGGTATCCAAGATACAAAAACTATCCCTTAGTTTTTAGTCTATAAAAAAGAAATCTAATATAATAGACACTATCATTTTAACGACAAAGCTAGAAACCTCAAAAGAATAATTCCTTTCATTTTTAATGAAAATGGAAAGAAAATAAAACTCTCTCACTTTAATGGTAGTGAGCACCAAAATTAGAATGAGGAAGATGATAGTATTTCTAAGAAGCAATCACTTTGTAGTATGGTCTCAATTCTCTCAAATAATATGAAGAACTCTGGGAAATAATGAGAATAAATAAGAGAGTGATAAGATATTACGATTTTTACACACTCTAGAATAGATAAAATATGATTTATAAATGAGATAACTTTGAGAGAGATTTGGAAATGGATTCATGTTGGCATTGGAGAATGACTGTCAAGGTGTGTTTCCAAGGCTACTAAGGTCTCTATTTATAGGATCCAATTACTTCGGTAATGTTCTAGATTCCTTCAGGATTATTTAAACCAAAGATATCCAAGTTTGATGTATTTTTATCATCGTTTGTTCAATCATTCTTGATTACTATAAAAAGAATTAACTCAACACAGCCAATGAAATATTTAAGCAATTAAAATTTAAAATAGTAATAATGATATTCTAGAATTATCAATGTGAGAAACATATTATCAATAATATTATCATTTTAATTTAAAACTATTTGAACAATTCAAACTAATTTAAAATCACTTGTTTGAAGAGTTAAAAACATTTCCAAAATAATAGATCAAAGATATCTCATAAAATTTCACATAGTTTCATTATATAATATTCAAATTTTGAATTTCAAATTTCTTTCCATATTTATACATGTTATAATATCAAACTCTAAAGATATTGTATTAAAAACTATAAAACAATTTTGAATAACTTTGTTAGACTTAAACATGAATTTAGAAATAATAAAATCAAAGAAATCAACTAAAAATAATAAAATCAAATTATTTGAGTTTCATGATATAAATATATGCGTAAATTAAGAAAAAAATTCGTCTTTATAAAAATGTGTTTAAAACAATATATAAATTCTTTACATGCATTCTATATTAGTAATAAGAATTTATAAAAATCATTAAAACAATTTAAACATTTTTTATACACATGCATCAAATCAATTTATCAAAAAAATCATGTAAACATAGTAAACTAGAAAACCATATTTATATAAAGGTAAGTTCACATGCTTGTGTAAGGGTAACAAGGAGATACCATACCTTCCTAAAACACACTTTTCATACTGTGTGCAAGGGTACCAAGAATTTTGTATACCTTGCGTAAAGGTATAAATTAGTTGTGTAAGGGTAAAAAAATAATTTCATACACTACGTAAGGGTAAGATGGTATGTTACGTAAGGGTAATCTTCATTTTCTATATACTACATAAAGGTATAACAAAAGATTCAAAAAATCATGTAATAGTAAAGAATAAATAACATAGGATACATAAGGGTAAAAAAACTTATAAAATTAATTTTTTATGAGAAAGAATTAAAAATTATTATATCAAATAATAAGAATAAATGAGAAATAAATAAAAACAATTAAATTCAACAAAATTATTATTATAAATAAATAAATTATAATTATCAAAATAATAAAATTATAATTATCCAAAAAATGAAATTGTGAAATATAATATATTGTAGTTATCAAAACATAAAATAATTAAAGTGGAAACGAGCTACTCCAAAAGAATCAATTTTTTTCATGATTACTCATCGAATTCCTTTTCATAATACTAGAATGATTCTTCTTCTTCTTCTTCTTATCCTTCTTTTATTTTCAAATTTTATCATCTTCTGCGTCAGATTCAGATTCAGCAAACTTATTCTTTGGACAATCATAGAAAAATTTGTGAAGGTTATCACAATTCCAGAACTTTGGTGGTTGTTTTATTTTTCCATTATATTTTTCTTTTCTGAGTCTCTTTGAAAGAATATAAAAAATCTTATTAAATTCTTCCTTATCTTCCTTGTCCTCGTAAGTGCTTGATTCTACAACTTCCTCTTATTTGATTATTCCTTTTCTCATGACCTCAAAATCCATCTCATCTTTTTCTTTCTTCTTGAATGTTGGAGTTTTCTTCATCTCATAAGCTATGAGTATGTTGTGTAACTCAACTAGTGTTAAATATTATCTTTATTAAAGGGTTGGTATTTTTTAATCAAACTGATATAGAAAATTCCTCAATGGTATTTTAACAATGATGGAATTATCTAGCTTCTCACTAAATCCCTAGATGTTTCTCACAATCTCATTAACCCTTATAGAGTAGTCATCAATGGTCTCATCGTCAACTATTTTTATATATTCATGGAATTTTTAATTCTTCTATAATATCGCAATCCACATGTACATGCATATCTAAATGCATGGGTTTATGACATGCCACTTATCTACTATAGTGTGGAACTCTCCTTTTCACATTTCTAGATTATCATATAACTTTAAATTCATGTGACCTCCCTCAAAGTATTGGGATGATTGTAAAGTAATATGATCGGAAGAATTCATATGATCAACATAAAAGTCATATAGCTCACTCAAAGGCTTAAAATCAAAAGATTTTATAAAATAGCTAGCTATAATGCACTATGGAGTGGTTTATTTCTCTATTTCTCATAGGTGATCATCTCATACAAAACACCCACTAAAAATACACTATGGCATGGTGGAGTCCTCATTTCAATCACCCTAGAGCATGCTCACTATTTCTTCAGCATAGATATTATCTCAGTCTATAGCTACTTCTTCGGATGGATCTTCTTCAATTATTCATAATATTTCATATTCTAAAATATCAACTTCTCTTATTTATCTAAATACTTGAACATACCATTACACAGCTTCTTGAAACCTTTATATGGATCAACATACTTTTACATAGCTTTTAGATTACCCTTCCATAGCTTTCATGTACCTCAAATGACCTTGGCATAGCTTAGGGTTACCTTGACGCACCCTTCATAATATCTGAGTTACCTTGACATAACTATTGTAATACCTTTACTCGAGTAATACAACCTTTAGATGACCTTTATGAATTGTTATTTTACCTTTATATTGGTCTTTGTTTACCATAGATACATTCACATAGTTTATTTGTACCTTTACATAGCACCAGTTGTACCATTATGCAAACTGTATGATTCTGAACTTACCTTTACCCAACTCTTAATATTTAGTGTGACCTTTACGTAGGTACTGGATTGCCCTTATGTAAGAAAAAACAAATTTTCCTATTACCTTGACTCAATGCATGAACTACCTTTATACAAGTAGTGGATATCTTACTTTACCCTTATGAAGCATGCATAAACATAAGTCTATCTTTATATAGTATCAAAATACAACTCAAAATCATATCACACCATTCTCAATCAATCCTGGGTCCATTAAAATTACATAAAATGTTGTGGGAAGTACCTTTCACCACCAGCACATGTATTTAAATTGAATATCGTCACATCAATCATCACAATTCCATCTTGAGGATGTGATCCATAATAGTCATCTAAGAATCACCACTTCTTGCATCAAATGCATATTGACACATTTATAATAAATAAAATTCATCTAATGGACACTTCAATCTCCCCCTTTGGATTTTATTTTCAATATCACAGCACACACCTCAAGTCAATATGTGTAGAAGTTTGGGAAAATAGAGTGATACATATTAATATATCTAGTTCAAGAAGAAAAAAATAAAGATAACATATTTCCAAATTTGGTTTCTTGAGAGAAAAAACAGGGGAAAGTGGATTATTGACATATCCGATGAAGTGGAGAACGAAGAAGGATAAGAAAGAGTTTTGTTGACACATCCAGCTACTTGATGAATTGGATACAAAGTGTAACAAAGATAATTCTAATGTGGGGTTATCTTTATCTGGATAGGTTGGTTTATATTGTGTTCGTGTGGAAGATAAAGAGTCAATCCTCACATTAAGAGGATAATATCGTCTAGATTTTAAGAGGAAGAGTACAGTGAACATAGATTTCAATGAAGCGTAAATTATGGAGTTATAGTGCATAGAGCATTAATTATATATATTGATTATAAAGAGACCCTCATTTATATAAAAAAAATTTCCTTCATTGAAGTAGTGTGTGGAGGATAAGAAGAGGGGTGTCCCTTAGATCAATAATGTGTCTTTCCTAAATCCTATAAAGGAAATTCACCTTGGTGTGGAGTGGCCACAACCTAAAATATATATCCATCAAAAGTGGGTATAGTGGATTCTGGTACACTGGCACATTATCATGTGTATACTCCTTGGATTAGCCATTTATGGTGAACTGGGTATAATCTTTGTGTCATGTGCATGCTTCACACTTTTGTATATGTGTTCAATGATTTGGTGAGAATATCATAAAAAGGTTGGGAGATTGAATATGTTCCTTTCAATGAGAAAATAAGATTCATATAGCCTAGGGGGATAAAAGAAGAGAAAAAGTTTTAATTGGTGTGCACCCTAGTCCCCCCACCCAATTGTTTATGTTCAATATGGTCCTAATAGTTTAGCATCAAGGGACCCTTTCCCGGGTTGATCATGATTTCTATGACTAAATCCTTTCTTTAGTTATCATAGTTGTCTCCAAATAAAAAAAACTCATATTTTTAATCCTTCTCCAAATTATTCTTAACAGATAATGGGTATAAGATAGTTCATTTTGGGGGGATGCGGGAAATTTCCACCATCACCGAAATTTTTCCCTTTCGGTAATGTAGAAAAGTGTAACTTCAACCACTAGAAGAAGACTAACTAGTAATAGAATCATTCTCCATGACTTTGAAGATCATGACTAGGAAGACCAAGCACCCTTGTTTTCGCATTGATTCTCCCTCACTTTGGATTCCTATGGTACTGATCACCTCACGATCCACCTTCTAGTAAATGCACAAGTGAACGATAACACAATGAACTCACACATGCAAGCACAATAACACAAACACAAAGCACGCTGGGATTACATGCTTCGGACTTTCTTTCTACATGCACAGGTGGATGGAAACATATCTTTCATTCATTCATAAGTATGTTTGAGATGCAATGATAAATCACTATCTGAATATCCTACTCATACTACTTAATGAAGTCTCACCAATGCCATATGTTGATCATTTCATCTTCTGATACTCCTCCCTTCGATCTTACACCTTTATCATTTCATCCTTTGGCACCTGGATACACCCAAGTGTTATCCTTCCAAAGATACCTCTACCTATGGATTTGGCCATGTTAGCCTCTATCAGTCTTTGATTGTTAGTTTCATTAGTAATTCACATATGTGGACCAATGATATTCTTATAGAGGTCCCCAACAGGTCATCTAGTCAGCATCGCCATCCAATAGATGTGAACACCCCTTTATTTGATTGTGTAAATTTTGATCACCAGTAACATTTGTTACATCAACCATTGACTCCCAGTGAATAGTGTATTCCATCTCTTACTCCACATTGATCTATTGAATAAAATTTCCTTTGTGAGGAAATATTCTACGTCTCGCTATCAATGACTTCACGTGTATAGCGAACCTATCCTTTTACAAAAATTATTACTTGATTTTAAGCATAGTTATCCATCAAATACAAACCAAGGATCATAAATTCTAGTGTCTTTAGAATATTAGGTGCATAAAATGAAACTAGAATAAAACATATCTTTATTAATATTCTATTATGAGCTTCTAACTTCCTTTTAGCTCTTATATCTACATAGGATAACCTAAGGAATGCATAGACAAAAGGGATGAGCTAAAAATCCCAGTAAGGGAATAAACATGGGAATAAATCATAACACTTGAGTTTGAAGGCATAAATTGATAACATAAAAGACATGGTGCATGAATAATCATATAGAATCATAGAACATGGAATTGTATGATCATGGAAATATAGGAATGTGTCATCAACACATAACATGACATAAACATGATTCAAGACTAACTGCTAAGATGGTATCACATGGTGGACAAAGTCTCGTAATGGATTAGGTTTACTCCCAAATCCTATACATGAAATCTCATGAGACTAAACATTACCCAATGCATTGGAGTACTATTTGGGAACACCCATAATAACATGTTCATGCATATGTGTGTCACATAAATAATCAAAGATAAGGAATAAACATAAGGGTTACCCATGGAATGAAGTGGGTATCGTAATCATGTTATAAGGAATAACCAATAGGTTTATCATAATGGTGTCCATAAAAGAATTGATTTAAATCATACTTGGAAATTCATAAGGGAAAATAGGCATAGATAATGATAAATGGTTTCCAATTGAAGTGAAAACATATAAAAATAGTGTTTAAGAAACTTTAGAAATGAGTCACTTTAGTGCGGTTTAAAGGAAAATATTAAAGAGTCTTTAAGGAGGTTAAAGGCATAGTTGTTTGTATAAAACCAGAAATGAACTAAAATAGTTTTTCATGATAAAATGAAATATTTTAGAAAATATTGTTGGCTTAAAACAATTTATGGACTGTACTTGAAACTAGGTAAGAAACAGAGAATTTCTCATTAATCGGGCTTGCTTATGGAGAGGAATTGAGAAGGGAACCTTTTAAAACATGTAATTACCCTTAAAAGAAAGATGAATTGAGCTACATACATAGGTTTGGTACATATTCACAGAATATAGGAGAATTATATAAGAAGAAAGAATAATTACATTGGGGCAAAGAGAGAAAAAGTGTAACCCAAAGGAAAAAATGAAAGTTTGGAGAGATCTCTTACCTTATGTCTGAATTAATTCCGAACTTACACTTAATGCCATGGATAATAAAATTAGATCCATCTTCATAACCTTATTCAAATATATTTTATTTATTATAATTTTTTTAAGTTAATATAGCCATTTCGATGAGTTATAATGTTTAATTTTGTTGTTTTGTGAGCGTTCATTTCATGGTTTTATGGTCAATTTTCTTGTATAAAATTATGGGAGCTCTTGACAAATGGGAATAATTCTCTAGAAGTAGAATTAAATGGTATTAATATAATTTAATAATTTTAAATGGTTGAATATATCATTTTGTTTTCTGATATGAGAATGATTCATTTGATAAAATGTTAATAAAAAATGTTTAGTTTATTTTGGCATTTTTTACGACCATCACGAACTAGTAACGTTTTATTTTATATTATGTTTATATATTGGTTCCAGAACATGAAATAGGTTATAATATACATATTTAAATATTATTTAACCATAATAATGGTTTTATAACCATCCTTGAAGGCGTTAATGGAAAATGAAAACTCATTGCCCATGAAGGTGATGAATCAACACATCACAGAAGTTGTTTTCATTTTTAGAATGATAGGAGAAGAGAAGAGGTTTTATGATGGTATTTCATTAAAAAAAATTCCAATATATATATGATACTGGAGTTATCATGTCACTTTGGATAGGGGTGATGATAAAGAAGAAAAAGAAAGAATTTAAAAGAGATGGAAGGAGGTTTTTATCTCTTGAATGTCGTTTCTTTGAGAACCTCCTTAAGGCTCTTGGAATTGGTCTTTTGGTGAGACCAACAAGACCAAGGCATGGGGAAGAGGCTTGGGAGAGGAATTGGGTAGAATATTGGCAATCTCCAAAGCTTGGAAGGTGTGAGGAGAAGGGGTGGTGAGGGGTGGTATTTATAAGGGAATGAGAGGGGTGTTTTTTATTATTATATTCATTAATTTATTATTTTTTCTCAAGACCATCAATAGTGTTGATTTTCTTTTTGTTCTCATTTGGT
Source organism: Viscum album (assembly GCA_963277665.1). NCBI lineage: Eukaryota > Viridiplantae > Streptophyta > Magnoliopsida > Santalales > Viscaceae > Viscum > Viscum album. The sequence continues at coordinate 1,463,181,027 of OY728156.1, read as the reverse complement.
TTTTGTAATGGGTTCCTCCTTTTCCCAGTCTTCAAAAGGAGTCTTTCTTTGTTCAATAAAAGGGGTTCGCCCCTCACTTTCTCTATGACTCAAAAATTCATGTATTTAGCTTATAATGTTTGATACCATAAATTATCATATTTCACTATTCACCAAAAATTCAACTATTTTAGAAAAATCTCAAAAAATCACCCCAACCATTTTTTGACATGCATATTTCAAAAATAAACTTCATTTTATGAAAATAATTTTATAAATATGAGAAGTTTGATTTTTAAATAAAATTGCCATTTATTTAAAAAATAATGATTTTAATATTATAATCGATTTTATAAAATTGTAAATAAACGCTTATGTTTTATAAGAAAACAGCGCTTAATTTGTCATTTTTAAAACATTTATTTACTTCTATCATGATATATATATATATATATATATATATATATTATTTTCATTTATAATATGTCTAAGTTTTATTTATACTTTCATAGGTGATGTTGATATTTTAATGGCTGGATTACTATTCCTAGCCAACTCGACTTTTTGTCGTAATCAATGAATAATCTGAGATGTACATAACGAAGAACATCATGACCAACAGAATTAAATTAAAGATTAATTGATGGTTACACCAGAGCCAAGAAGACATTATCATTATATATATTTTATAATTAATTTATGCAGGTTAAGAACTATCTAACATTGAAATTATTTCTTTGTTGATGAATTAGTTGACCACTTCTTGGTGTACCGTCATTATGGCGATTCAAGAGTATAATCCTTCTAGTGGTAATATGCATGTGCTCTATGAACCTTTAAATGTCGCCGTAAAAATTTTGGGGTGCTAGCGTGGAAGATTCTAACGCTTGTGACTTTCATTATTGATTGGAATAGAATCCTTCAAGGTGGGAAGGAATTGCTCTAGTTCTCTCTAGATTTGGGAGGGTAGTGGTGAAGGATCGCTCTTCATTCTTGAGAGCATTCTAGACGATGAGCTCTCTGGAGGTTGAGAGGACTCTCTATAATTTTGTTGAGTGCACCGAAGATTTGTTTAGAAATGACATTATTGGGGTTAGAAAAATAATAATTTCACCTATGCCCATATTATTTCCTAAATCCTCGACGAACCCCATGTATAAATAATAATAATAATACTATTATTTACTTGAAATGCGCTAAACTTGCGGATAAATAAATATTATTTCTCACTGCACCAATAAACTCGGTTTGTTAATTCTCCTCTATATTTATCAGACATTAAATAAAGACTATTTATTTAAACAAATAAATATGATTGCATTATTTGCCGATAAAAAAATAAATAGTATATTAACAAAACCAGTGAATAAAATTTTATTAAATATTCATGTAACTAAATAAATAAATATTTGTTATCTTGTGAATAAACCATAATAAATAAATATTATTTATTCATGTAATTAATAATTACTTGGTGAATAAATATTTATTTAATATTCAACTCAAATAATATTTTCTCAAAATGATCGTTGATTGAATATATGCATTCAACCAAACATGATTAATTATTAAACCGCATATGAGAATAATATTTATTCAATGTGTTAAATTCAAATAGAATTGAATGAAGGTTTTGAATATACTTAGTGTGTGACCTTCTAAGATCTTTTCTCAATGGCATTAGACAGTATCACCTAAAGTTCAAGGTTAACGTCTAGCAACATGTCAAGTCACCCATAGAGAAAGTGGTAAATGTCGAAACGATAATAATCACATACAAACGTACAATGTGTAATATTATTCATTTATCACGATATCTCTAATCAAATATGTTGCATTAGTGTCATCAACGTATATGTTCGATGTCATTTTCTTTGATTTCTCAGAAATGAACTTTCTAAAAAACCATCATGGACAGGGACTTGATTAGACAATTACATTCTCATCAAAGAGCCTAAGATATCAAGTTCCATTAAAAAACAGAGATGAATCTTTTCTCACATTATTCATTAATGTGATATCAATCGTGATGCGTCCAACATATCCTATATTGTTGTTTGCATATGGCGTCACGATTTTCATCAATACATCAAAGTACGTGACTCGTGATATGTATTAATAATAATCTTAAAGTCTAAAAATCATTAGACACGTTTGCAGATAATAACATCTAATGACGCGTATAAATGTGGATTTTCAATTGACGGGTCAAATTCTTATAATCTTCTTTCTTGAAATTATGAAGGGCATACATAATGACAAAGTGTCTCAAGGTTCTGTGTGTCTCCACCTCTAATAGTGTGTATTACTTGTGTCTCATCAAATGATAGCATCTGGTCATGAAACATATATTAAAGAATATTGTCATGACACTTCTAGATTATCATCATAGCGGAGAACCGCTATATCATTTTAGTGTGACAGGTTTTCTTAAGACATTATCATATAGATGTCACCCCGAAGAAGGATCGTCGTGTGATAAGATATTAATTAATATTCAACACCATGAATATTCCAATAATTAATATGCATAGTATTTGGTTTTAGGGCACTAACTCTAACATACATTTACTTCCATGGTCCTCTAGACTTCTATTTGGCTATCGGTTGTTGCCCCTACCGTTCGTCACTCACTACCACAGATTCGGGTTTTCCCAGCGCCACCCCTTTAACAGCGCTAAAAAAAAGCACTGATAAAATGGGTACATTTTATCAGCGCTAAAAAAACATTGTTAAAAGTACCCCTTTATCAGCGTTTTTTTAGCGCTGTTAAAGTGGGGTTTTATCAGCGTTTTTTTAAAAGCGCTGATAGAGGGTATATTTCAAAAAAAATCATTAAAAGTAATATATTAATATATTAATATATTGATATTGATATAAATATAATATGTATTTTTAAAATGTGTTTTAGATAAGGATAAATAGAAATTTAAACTTAATATATAAGATATTTAGTAAAAAAACTTATGAAATAATTTAAAAAATATTTTTAATTAATAATTTTGTTATTTTTATCGAATAATAGTCATTTAATAACAATTTGAATATAAAATAAATAAATAAAAGATCTAAATTAAGTTGAAAAAACAACTCAAACTTCAAATGACCATAACTTTTGATTCGGGTGTCCGTTTCAGCTCTACAACATATCAAATTGAAGCTTGCGACGAGCTCTACGCCCTTATAATTTGGGAAAACTTCGGTCAAGGTGTTTTTAAGGCCAAAAAGGCCCAAAAGACCTCCAAAACTGAGTTTTTAGTCGGAGTATCCCGATTTTTTAACATTTGATGGATTTTCAGGCACATTTATGGGGGGCTTTTTGCCATTTTTTGGTGGGGACTAAATTTATTCACAGGCATTACATTCATATTGATATAATGGTTTTGAAATTTTATCATTTTTCACAATGTACTGTTATTTATAATCAAATATATAACAATATATACATATTTTTTATATATTCACACCTAAAATTTTAATTTTATAAATAATAAATTAAACATATTTACATATAAAATATATTTATTAATATATAAGCCATATCTAAATAAAAACTAATATCCATTTTATTTAAAATACAAAATATGGATATTTATATACCTATATAATGTGTGTGTGTCTATATATATATATATATATATATATTAGTGTGTGTGTGTGTGTTTTAGCAAACTGGTATATATTATCTATATATTCTAACATATAAATAGACATATTAATATATAATAATGTAAATATATATAAATATGTATAATTATACTTACAAATACACACATATATAATATATATACATGTGTATGTGTGTTGTATGTATGTATATATTTATTTATTTATTTATAAACACACACAAAAAAACATATTTTATAAATGTATTTAAAACTAATCTTACAGATATATATTAATATATGAATAAATATATAACTAAATATATACTAATATACGAATAAATATACAAATAAAAAATATAACTATACATATATATAAATAAATAGATATTAATAGATATTAATATACAAATAAATATACATATATATATAACTATATATATATATATACGAATAAATGTAACTATATATATATAGATAGATATATCATTAAATGGAGAACAAAATAACATGAAGGAGTGGTAAAATGTCCAATGCGCCGGGAAGAGGTCTCAAGATCGAATCCATGGAGAGGCAGGGGTGTGTGCGCAGGTGCAGAGGGCCCTATTAAAGGTGCTGGCGGGGGTGGGCGCGAGTGGGAGGCTTCCGAGCACTGTTAAAAGGGGGTGGTGAGTGATGTTGAAAGGGGGTGGCGGGCAGTGTTAAAAGAGGTCTCAAATTTTTGGATTTTTTTTACATTTTTTGAATTTTATCAGCGCTTTTTTGGAGTGCTGGTAAAAGGGGCATTTATCAGCGTTTTTTTTACCCTGATAAAAGAGACCCCTCATTATCTTGGCTTAGATTAACAGCACTAAAAAAACGCTGTTAAAAGCTATATCTAGCGCTGATAAAAGCGTTATCTGTAGTAGTGACTTCATCCTTCTGATTCATGACCGACTCCCAAAGCACATGCATTGGTAGATGTTCTTCTTCAACATTTCCTCGCTCGGCCTCCACTGTGCTTCATTCGCTGAATTCATTCGTTCAGTTATTGTTGGTGAACTTCTAGTGATCTAACACTTCTCATCGTGCATCCGTTGATTTGACATCCTGAGACTCCCATTGAACTTTCGAGCAATTGATGTTGTTTCTACTATCGATGAACTTACACATCCACTTGCCGAACATTCAGTGAATTGACTTTAGGTGCTTGGACCTGGATTTCTATGGTGGTGCTTGGACATGGACTACCAATGACTAAACTTCCAGAACCCTGACACTTGGTCTAGAAAATAATTTTCACACTGAACCCAACAAACTCCCACTTGATAATTGTTTGTGTAGTTTGTGACCAACACATTTTCAATTCAAATTCAAAAACACCGTTCTTAGTAACCCTGACGGCCATATCACATAACATTTTCCAAACTTTATGTAGTGCTCATACAAAGTACAACAAGATGCTATTCGACAAATAAGGACATCAAAGAATCCGTAAAATTGAAATTTGAGTGAAATTTTGAGCACATGTTATGTTATTGTTCGGTGGAACCCGAAATACCATATGGGTATGTCATTTGTTGTTATTGTTTATTATTGGCCATAGTTTTAGTTTGAAAATGACAATTTAAAATATGGCTATTTTTCTTATTTTAATAATTTTTTGAAATTTTCCATTAAACAAAAATCTTTTTTCTCTACTTTCATCTATGTTATTAATCAAAATTGGTGGGAGTTTATTTTATGTAAATAATAAAAGACCACAAGCAAGAGAATTAAATTTCTAATCATAGTGGTCCAGTTTGCGGTAATGACGGTGGGGAGTCCCTGCTGGGTGGTGGGGTCGCTCTCACTAATCCCATTCATAGACACATACCAACAGCCGAAATTGCTCACGTCACGTGACGTTGACGGACCACCCCTCACCTCCCTTCTAACTTACGTATCGGATGCTCCAGCCCATATTTAATCCATTATTTATTATTTCCATTAAATATAATATACTTACTATTTTTCCTTGATAGTAATTTAAAAACATAGTAGGATATGATTTTCTAGGTAAAAAATCAAATAATAATAATAATAATAATAATAATAAACGACTAACGGAGTAAAATTGATTCCCTCCACCAAACATATCCCCCGACAGACAATATGCCGTATTTATATTTATTAAACAAAATAAGTTTTCTGAATTAAATTAATTACGGACGTGAGATTTAATATCCTTAACATAAATTAATTTCAGTGTTATGTTTTTTTTCAATTTATAATTCATTAAAAAATTAGAATGGCGGATCCCGCCACTCCATAACTGAGATTTCCTTATCTTTTTTATTTACTTTTTTTTAAGTGGATTGGTGGGCAGGACCACATCCATGGCGATCCTCACCTAACAAACCATCATAATTCTCCACGTGTCGGGATGGGTCCGGATTCAGAAGTCGGGTCGGGTCCACGGAGGGGTTCGGTGCACCCCCAACCCACGGAATTGTGGCTCAAAACGGCGCCGCCAAACCCCGTCGGAACGCATTACGCCACACTTTTTATCCTCGCTCCATACGTTTGAGTTTGAAATGAAAATTCAATAAAAATAGAATGAGAATGCTTTACGCGAAGAATTTTAAAAGGAAATCAGTGAGGCGTTAATGCAATATTATTTTAGAGTATTTGTCCCATTAAAATGTTACATCATTTATCTATTATAATGAGATATTAGAGATGATATGACAATATTCTTAAATAATACGTCTTATGGTACGGAACACAAATGATGTACGACTATCATAGAATTTCTATCATAAAGTTTGCAATTGATGATCTCCAATAAATGAGGTCGCACCTATAAATAGAAATTCCACATATTTTACGTATTATTGAATATTTATATTTGTGATCATTACTATAGATATACCTTTTAAAAACGTATAAAAAATACCTTTTTAAAAAACGTTGTTCACCACAACGCCGTTAAAAGAGGGTTCTCTTTATCAACGATTTCAATAACGCTGATAAATGTCCAACCTGGTGCAGTGTACTGTTTGTATAACAACACAACGCAACCAATACTTGTAACATGTATGAAAAATATATAATTTAATTAAAATAAATTTTACATCATGAATACAAAAAAAAACACTACTATATATATTCCAAATAATGTTTTGTATAATTACATTTACATACTATTCACAAACATTTAAAAACATTAATGTTTTATCATTTTTGATACCCGTGATCCCCTCTTAAAAAATTATGTCCATGGTATCAGTGCTCAACCCGAGCAAAAGAATTCAACTATATAAGAAAACAAATCTCATGTCAATAATACTATAACGAAATAAATTAAACATTAATATGAAAGAATACATTCATAAAATATTAATTTTAAATAAAAAAACACATTTTGAGTTATACCGGTCACACCATGCGTATTATTGATGTGTGGTTGATTCCTACACGTCACAAATGAGTTGTGAATTATCGTCCTAAAGTATCAAAAAAATCTAAATGCGTTTGCTCTGTTTTGAATATGTTACTTATTCTTTTTACTAAAATTAATGTCAATTTTAAATAAAGACGCACTTGGAGTTATAAAGTCACACCGTACGTAGGATTGAGTTGCAACTGATTCTGACGCATCACAAATTACTTATGGATTGTTGTCTTAAAGTATAAAAAACAATCTGAATGTGTTTGTTCGGTTTTCAGTACGTCGCTTGTGTTTTTTACTAAAATGTCATTTCAAACTCGAAAACACGCACATTGAGTCATAACGGTCACACCGTGTGTCAGTTTGACATGAGACTGCTTCTACACGTCCCAAATTACTTATGAATCACTGCCCTAAATTATCAAGACAATCGGAGCACATTTGCTTGGTTTTCAGTAAGTGACACACGTTTTGAACTAAAATGTCAATTTTAAACTGATAACGGACACTTTGAGTCATACCAGTCACATCGTGCGTCAGATTGAGGTGTTGTTGATTTTTACACGTCACAAATATCTCATAGGCCATTGTCTTAAAGTATCAAAATAATCTGCATGCATTTACTCGGTTTTCAGCATGTTATTTGTTTTTTTACTAAAATTAATGTCCATTTTAAATAAAAAGAAACACTTGAAGTCATATCAGTCACACCGTGCATCAGATTGAGATGCGGTTGATTCCTACACATCACAAATGACTCATGGATCGTTTTCCTAAATTATCAAAATAATCCAAATACGTTTGCTCGGTTTTCAGTATGTCAATTGTTTTTTTACTAAAATTAATGTCAATTTTAAATAAAAAGATACACTTGAAATTATATCGGTCACACTGTGCATCATATTGACATGCAGTTGATTTCTACACGTCACAAATGACTTATGGATCATTCTCATAAAATATCAAAACAATTTTAATGCGTTTGTTTGGTTTTCAATATGTCAATTGTTCTTTTTACTAAAATCAATATCAATTTTAAATAAATAGACACACTTAGAATTATACCGTTCACACCGTGCGTCAAATTGAGGTGCAAATAATTTCTACATGTCACAAATGATTTATGGATCGTTGTCCTAAAGAATCAAAACAATTTGAATGCGTTTGCTCGGTTTTGAGTATGTCACTTGTGTTTTTTTATTAAAATGTCATTTGAAACTGAAAACATGCACTTTGAGTCATATCGGTTGCATCGTGTGTTAGTTTGATGTGAAACTGCTTCCTACACGTCATAACTGACTTATGAATCATTGTCTTAGATTATCAAAAAAAACGTAGCTCGTTTTCTTGATTTTCAGCGAGTGACACGTTTTGAACTAAAATGTCAATTTTAAATTGATAATGGACATTTTAAGTCATAACGGTCACACCATGCGTCGGATTGAGCCACGGTTGATTCCTATACGCCATAAATGACACACAATCATTTTTCTAAAGTATCAAAATAATTAGAATGTGTTTGCTCGGTTTTCAGTATATCACTTGTTTTTTACTAAAATTAATGTCAATTTTAAATAAAAAGACACACTTAGACTTATACCGGTCACACCGTGCGTCAGATTGAGGTGTGGTTGGTTCCTATACGTTATAAATGACATATGAATTGTTTTCCTAGAGTATCAAAACAATCAGAATGCATTTTCTCAGTTTTCAGTATGTCATTTGTTCTTTTTACTAAAATTAATGTTAATTTTAAATAAATAGACACACTTAGAATTATACCAGTGACACCGTGCGTCGAATTGAGGTGCGACTAATTCAGACATATCACAAATGACATATGGATCATTGTTCTAAAGTATTAAAACAATCAGAAACCGTTTTCTCGATTCTAAGTATGTCACGTGTATTTTTTTTATTAAAATGTCATTTGAAACTGGAAACACGCACTTTGAGTCATATTAGTCGTATCGTGTGTCAATTTGGAATGAGACTACTTCCTAGATGTCACAACTGACATATGAACCATTGTCCTAAATTATTAAGATAATCAGAACATGTTTGATTAGTTTTCAGTGAGTGACACATTTTGAACTAAAATGTTATTTTTAAACCGATAATGAACATTTTGAGTAATACCGGTTACACTGTGCATCAGATTGAGGTGCGGTTAATTACAACACATCACTAATGACTTATGGATCGTTTTCTTAATTTATTAAAACAATTGGAATATGTTTGATTGGTTTTCAGCATGTCACTTGTTCTTTTTACTAAAATTAATGTCAATTTTAAATAAAAAACACACTTAGAGTTATACTGGTCAAACCGTGCATTGGATTGAGGTGGAGTTGATTCATACATGTTAGAAATGACTTATGAATCATTTTCCTAAAGTATCAAAATAATCTGAAATCGTTTGCTTGGTTTTCATTATGTCACTTGTTCTGTTTACTAAAATGTCATTTAAAACTGGAAACATGCACTTTGAGTCATATTGGTCACATCATGTGTCAGTTTGATGTGATACTACTTCCTACATGTCACAACTGACTTATGAATCTTTGTCCTAAATTATTAATACAATCCAAGCGTGTTTGGTTGGTTTTCAATGAGTGACACGCGTTTTGAACTAAAATGAAAATTTTAAACTCATAACAGACACTTTGAGTCACACCGATCTCACCGTGCGTCGAATTAAGGTGTAGTTGATTCCAACTCATCAAAAATAAATTATTGATCGTTTCCTAAAGTATTAAAACAATCCAAACGTGTTTTCTTGGTTTTCAGTATGCCACTTATTTTTTTACTAAAATTAATGTTAGTTTTAAATAAAAAGACACTTTGAGTCATACCGATCACACCGTGCATTGGATTGAGGCATGATTGATTCCAACACATCACAAATGACTTTTGAATCATTTTATTAAAGCATCAAAATAATCTGAATGCGTTTTCTCAGTTTTCAGTATGTCACTTGTTCGTTTTATTAAAATTAATGCCAATTTTAAATAAAAAGACACAATTGGAGTCGTACCGGTCACATTGTGAGTCAGATTAAGGTGTGGTTGAATCCTACACACCACAAATGACTTTCGGGTCATTTTTCTAAAGTATCAAGACAATCTGAATACATTTTTTTGGTTTTTAGTAGGTCACTTGTTCTTTTTACTAAAATTAATGTCAATTTTATGTAAAAATACACACTTGGAGTCATACCGGTCACACCGTGCATCAGATTGCAGTGCAGTTGATTCTTACACTTCAAAAATGACTTTTGGTTCGTTTTTCTAAAGTATCAAAACAATCTTGACGCGTTTTCTCGATTTTGAGTATCTCACTTGTTCATTTTACTAAAATTAATGTTAATTTTAAATAAAAAGACACACTTTGAGTCATATTGGTCACATCGTGTGTTAGATTGAGATTTAGTTGATTCTTACAAGTCACAAATGACCTATAGATCATTGTCCTAATGCATCAAAACAATCTGAATACGTTTTCTCAATTTTGAGTAGGTCAATTGTTTTTTTACTAAAATTAATATCAATTTTAAATAAAAAGACACACATGGAGTCATACTGGTCACACTATCCCATTTCCTTTCTTTGTTGAACTGCTAACACTACATATTGATTCGATGATCTTAGCCGAAAAGCCTTCCTCTACTTTTTGGGTTTTCAACAATGAGAAAGGTTTTTCAAATAAGAACATTGACTGAATATGAAGTGTTGACAGTTTGATAAAGAAACACAATGGAAAGCTTGGTAACATTGGTACAAAGGAACATGATATCTCTTTTTTGGCTTGTTGTAGATAGTTGAAAGCAAAATATAACTTCCTAAAAGATCTGTGAAAAAACTAAATAAGTATTAGATAAAAATGATAAGGAAATTAACTTACAAATAATAGATAAAATGATGACAAAATTAATTAAATAAGTAGTAGAAATTCACCTTTTTCATGATGGTTGTATACATTCTTGACCTATTTCCTTGTTGTCATTATCTCAGTTGCAGCCTCGAAGTCCAATCTCTCACGAGCATAAGGAGTTTCGAACAAACCACCCCAACTCAAACAAAGGAATCTACTTGTATAAGAAAACAATTCTTACATGAGTAATACTAAAAATAAATTAATTAAACATAAATATGAAACAATCCATTTCTTCTACAGAAGTGTATTCCATCCTTGCTTTATTGTAGGGGTACGTTGTTTTTTTCTGCCCATTCCTTATTTTTAGTACTCAGTTTTTGTTTCATAAATAAAAAGTTCTCAATAAAAGTGATGAATACACATATTTTCAAACAATGTATTATCAGCCACAATGTACCTAAAAAGATATCTCTGCACAATGGCTAGTAAATGCATCCCACCCTGCTTGGATTATTAGGTGTGCATACATAAGCTGTGGGTGCAAGTTTATTTTCCCTTAAACATCTTTAAGATGAAATCTCATTAGAATTGTGTGAAAGCCTCTGTGAATCCTTCCAAAAAGTATTAATACATATTTCTTATGGGGGTTATCTACAATAAATTCACTCTGTAAGGGATGATGAAGAGTAAGCCAATGTTTTATTATTTGATTTTTTAGTAAAATAAAGAAAGAATATCATAATGTTACCGTAATCTCTTCCCAAATCAGTGCCTTAAGCATGAGCATAACATGGTGTCACAAATCTACATCAATCGGCACATGTTTTTGAGTGATGAGCCCATTGTAACTAATGAACATGACCTTGTTGGGGTTAACAAGGTGACTGCACACATTCCATTCGACCACAAATTTGATGCATTTGCTTCCCGAGCAAAATAATTCAACTATATAAGAAAACAAATCACATGTCAATAATATTATAAAGAAATAAATTAAAAATTAATATAAAAGAATACATTCATAAAATATAATTTTAAATAAAAAAACACACGAGTTATATCGGCCACACCATGTGTCGTATTGAGGTGTGGTTGATTCCTACACGTCACAAATGAGTTATGAATTATTATCCTAAAGTATCCAAACAATCTGAATGTGTTTGATCGGTTTTGAGTATGTTACTTATTCTTTTTACTAAAATTAATGTCAATTTTAAATAAAGACACACTTGAAGTTATACCAATCACACTGTACGTAGGATTGAGATGCAACTGACTCTGACGCATCACAAATTACTTATGGATTGTTGTCTTAAAGTATCAAAAACAATCTGAATGTGTTTGCTCGATTTTCAGTACGTCACTTGTGTTTTTTACTAAAATTTTATTTCAAACTCGAAAACGCGCACTTTGAGTCATGACAGTCACACCGTGTGTCGGTTTGACGTGAGACTGCTTCTACACATCGCAAATTACTTATGAATCACTGTCCTAAATTATCAAGACAATTGGAGCATGTTTTCTTGGTTTTCAGTAAGTGACACACGTTTTGAACTAAAATGTCAATTTTAAACTGATAACGAACATTTTGAGTCATACCAGTCACATCGTGTGTAAGATTGAGATGTTGTCGATTCTTACACGTCACAAATGTCCCATAGGCTATTGTCTTAAAGTATCAAAACTATGTGAATGCATTTTCTTGGTTTTCAGTATGTTACTTGTTTTTTTACTAAAATTAACGTCCATTTTAAATAAAAAGACACACTTGAAGTCATATCGGTCACACCGTGCATCAGATTAATATGCAATTGATTTATACACCTCACAAATGACTCGTGGATCGTTTTCTTAAATTATCAAAACAATCTAAATATGTTTACTCAGTTTTCAGTATGTCAATTCTTTTTTTACTAAAATTAATGTCAATTTTAAATAAAAAGATACACTTGAAGTTATACCGGTCACACTGTGCATCATATTGAGGTGAAATTGATTTCTACACGTCACAAATGACTTATGGATCATTGTCATAAAGTATCAAAACAATTTTAATGTGTTTGCTCAATTTTTAGTATGCCAATTGTTCTTTTTACTAAAATCAATATCAATTTTAAATGAATAGACACACTTAGAATTATACCGTTCACACCGTGCGTCAGATTGAGGTGTAAATAATTCATACATGTCACAAATGACTTATGGATCGTTGTCTTAAAATATCAAAACAATTCGAATGCATTTTCTCGGTTTTGAGTATGTCACTTGTGTTTTTTTATTAAAATGTCATTTGAAACTGAAAACACACACTTTGAGTCATATCGATCGCATCATGTGTTAGTTTGATGTGAAACTGCTTCCTACATGTCAAACCTGACTTATGAATCGCTGTATTAAATTATCAAGAAAATTGGAGCTTGTTTTCTTGATTTTCAGTGCGTGACACGTTTCGAACTAAAATGTCAATTTTAAATTGATAATGGACATTTTAAGTCATATCGGTCACACCATGCATCGGATTGAGCTGAGATTTATTCCTACATGCCACAAATGACTTATCGATCATTTTTCTAAAGTATCAAAATAATCAAAATGTGTTTTCTTGGTTTTCAACATATCACTTGTTTTTTACTAAAATTAATGTCAATTTTAAATAAAAAGTCACACTTAGAGTTATACCGGCCACACCGTGCGTCAGATTGAGGTGTAGTTGGTTTCTACACGTTATAAATGACATATGAATTGTTGTCTTAGAGTATAAAAACAATCAGAATGCATTTTCTCAATTTTAGGTATGTCATTTGTTCTTTTTACTAAAATTAATGTCAATTTTAAATAAATAGACACACTTAGAATTATACCGGTGACACCGTGCGTCAAATTGAGGTGCGACTGATTCAGACACATCACAAACAACATATGGATCATTGTTCTAAAGTATTAAAACAATTAGAAAGCGTTTTCTTGATTCTAAGCATGTCACGTGTATTTTTTTTTATTAAAATGTCATTTGAAACTGGAAACACTACTAGAATTCTGGGCAATTGCGTGTGTTACAGCGGGAGAGTATTAGCGACCGCCATTTGGCGGTCGCTAGAAGGAGTATTAGCAACCGTCATTTGGAAAACTCTAATACTAAAATAAAAATCGGTGGAATTTTTCCCGCCTTTTGGTTGTCGTGTATTTGCGTCCGCCAAATGGCGGTCTCTAAAGGGTGTATTAGCGACCGCCAAATGGTGGACGCTAATATTGAACTAAAAATACATAGGATTTTCCCTTCCTTTTGCTTGTCTTCTTCGACACGCCCTGCAACACCCCTGCCGCCGCTTCACCGCCCGCCGCCGCCACCCCCTACCACCCCACCCCCGCCCTTGTCACCTGCAGTCATCCCAAGCACACCAATGCACCTTTGACAACCCTCCAGTCTCCCCCTGACATCACCCCACCACACAACGACCGCCCCTAACCGACCCCAACCCTCCCCAGCCGCCGTGCATCCGCCATGGCTAGTAAAGCAAGCTGGTGGAAACCCCTCCAACCACACCTTTGTTGCTTAATGCATCCTGTATCGAAAATCACGTTTTTTGGGGTTGATCTTTAGCGACAAGCCAAAAACGCCTACCGGTTGGCGGACGCTAAGCGTCCGCTAAAGGGCTTTAGCGACGGATTTTAGCGGTCGCTAAAGCCCTTATTTCTAGTAGTGAAACACACACTTTTAGTTATATTGGTCACATCATATGTCAGTTTGGCATGAGAGTGCTTCCTAGATGTCACAACTGAAATATGAACCATTGTCCTAAATTATTAAGATAATCAGAGCGTGTTTGATTAGTTTTTAGTGAGTGAAACATTTTGAAATAAAATGTTATTTTTAAACTGATAATGGACATTTTGAGTAATATCGGTCACACCGTGCATCAGATTGAGGTGTAGTTAATTCCTACAAATCACTAATGACTTATGGATCGTTTTCTTAATTTATTAAAACAATTGGAATATGTTTGATTGGTTTTCAGCATTTCACTCATTCTTTTCACTAAAATTAATGTCAATTTTAAATAAAAACACATAGAGTTATACTGGTCAAACCATGTGTTGGATTGAGGTGGAGTTGATTCATACATGTTAGAAATGACTTATGAATCGTTTCCCTAAAGTATCAAACTAATCTGAAAGCATTTGCTTGGTTTTCATTATGTCACTTGTTCTGTTTACTAAAATGTCATTTAAAACTGGAAACACACATTTTGAGTCATATTGGTCACATCATGTGTCAGTTTGATGTGAGGATACTTCCTACACATCACAACTGACTTATGAATCTTTGTCCTAAATTATCAAGACAATCAGATCGTGTTTGGTTGGTTTTCAATGAGTGACACATGTTTTGAACTAAAATGAAAATTTTAAACTCATAACAGACACTTTGAGTCACACCGGTCTCACCGTGCGTCGAATTATGGTGATATTGATTCCAACTCATCAAAAATAAATTATGGATCGTTTCCTAAAGTATTAAAAAAATCCAAATGAGTTTTATTGGTTTTCAGTATGCCACTTGTTCTTTTTACTAAAATTAATGTTAATTTTAAATAAAAAGACATTTTGAGTCATACCGATCACACCGTACATTGGATTGAGGTATGATTGATTCCAACACGTCAAAAATGACTTTTGGATCATTTTCTTAAAGTATCAAAATAATCTGAATGTGTTTTCTCGATTTTCAGTATGTCACTTGTTCGTTTTATTAAAATAAATGCCAGTTTTAAATAAAAAGACACAATTGGAGTCATACCAGTCACATTGTGAGTCAGATTAAGGTGTAGTTGAATCCTACACATCACAAATGACTTCCGGATCATTTTTATAAAGTATCAAAACAATCTAAATGCATTTTTTTTAGTTTTCAGTATGTCACTTGTTCTTTTTACTAAAATTAATGTCAATTTTATATAAAAAGACATACTTGGAGTCATACCAGTCACACCGTGCATTGAATTGTAGTGCAGTTGATTCTTACACTTCAAAAATGATTTTTGGTTCGTTTTTTCTTAAGTATCAAAACATTTTTGATGAATTTTATCGATTTTGAGTATCTCACTTATTCATTTTACTAAAATTAATGTTAATTTTAAATAAAAATACACACTTGGAGTCGTATCGGTCACATCGTGTGTTAGATTGAGATTTAGTTGATTCTTACAAGTCACAAATGACTTATAGATCGTTGTACTAATGTATTAAAACAATCTGAATACGTTTTCTCAATTTTGAGTAGGTCAGTTGTTTTTTTACTAAAATTAATATCAAATTTAAATAAAAAAGATGCACATGGAGTCATAATGGCCACACCATCACATTGCCTTTCTTTGTCGAACTACTAACACTACATATTGATTCAATGATCTTAGTCGAAAAGCCTTCCTCTACTCTTTGGGTTTTCAACAACGAGAAATGCTTTTCAGCTAAGAACATTGACTGAATATGAAGTGTTGATAGTTTGATAAAGAAAGACATTGGAAAGCCTGGTAACATTGGTACAAAGGAACATGATATCTCTTTTTTGGCTTGTTGTAGATAGTTGAAAGCAAAATATAACTTCCTAAAATATCCGTGAAAAAACTAAATAAGTATTAGATAGAAATGATAAGGAAATTAACTTACAAATAGTATACAAAATGATGACAAAATTAATTAAATAAGTAGTAGAAATTCACCTTTTCATGATGGTTTTATACATTATTGACCTATTTCCTTGTTGTCATTATCTCAGTTGTAGCCTCAAAGTCCAATCTCTCACGAGCATGAGGAGCTTCGAACAAACCACCCCAACTCGAACAAAGGAATCCACCTGTATAAAAAAACAATTCTTATATAAGTAACACTAAAAAGAAATAAATTAAACATAAATATGAAATAATCCATTTCTTCTACAGAAGTGTATCCCATCCTTGCTTTATTGTAGGGGTACGTTGGTTTTTCTGCCCATTCCTTATTTTTAGTACTTAGTTTTTGTTTCATAAATAAAAAATTCTCAATGAAAGTGATGAATACATGTATTGTCAAATAATGTATTATCAGCCACAATGTACTTGAAAAGATATCTCTGCACAATGTCCAGTAGATGCATCCCACACTGCTTAGATTATTTGGTGTGCATACATAAGCTGTGGGTGCAAGTTTATTTTCCCTTAAACATATTTAAGATAAAATCTCATTAGAATTGTGTGAAAGCCTTTGTGAATCCTTCCAAAAGCATTAATACATATTTCTTATGGGTGTTATCTACAATAAATTCACTCTGTAAGGGATGATGAAGAGTAAGTCAATGTTTTATTATTTTATTATTTAGTAAAATAAAGAAATAATATCATAATGTTACTGTAATCTCTTCCCAAATCAGTGCCTTAAGCATGGACATAACATGGTGTCACAAATCTAAATCAACCGGAACACGTTTTTGAGTGATGAGCCTAGTGTAACTACTGAACATGGCCTTGTTGGGGTTAATAGGGTGATTGCACGCATTCCATCTGACCATGAATTTGATGCATTTGCTTCCCACCTTAATAATTTTTGCTAACACCATCACACTATGACACTTCTATTTTTTTGCAGCATTGGTTCTTCTCTATCAACCATTTCCTCATATTCAAAATCATCAATATGTTGTTCCTTTGGGTGGGTAGCATCAACATGTACAAAAGGTCATTATTCCTTTGGGAGTATCAGCAGTTTGAGAAACTTGTTGTTCCTCAAGATTGGGAGCATTAGCACGTGTAGAAGTCATTATATGTAGAAGTGGTTTAACATTTAATTTATATTACAAAAAATGTAGTAGCGAACAAATAATAACATAAGGTAACACAATATATATTACAAAAAATATAACATGATTATTGAACTATTGTTTTAAAGATTAAAGGGATTTGAACCCTCTATCGAGTATCCAAATACCTTCATTGTGGTCTCCTCTGACATACAAAACCCCATTTACATTGAGACCACTGTGAAATGATTGTGACATCCCAATGAAATGGTCATCCTCAGTTTAATTTGTATCTGACCCTTCAGTAGTTTTGATCGATAAAAAAACAATTGACTACTTTTGGTTTGCGGGATCTAGAACATAAATTACTTGTATTTACTATAATTCCATTATAAAAGGTTCATATTTGTATCATCCTTTACTGAAATACCTTTCACAAATCTCAATTCATCCATTTTAACAGAACTGCTATTATCAACCCACTTGTATTGAAAAATCAGCACTTGAAATGTTGTATAGTCCAACTCTAATTTTTGTTTGATGATGTCAAAGTATGAAATACTCATATAAATTGGATTTTTTTCCTTTGTACTAGAACCATGCATCACTTCAACTACAAGTGTAACTCCAATATTTTACATGGTACTGCCTTCATCATGTTCATTTGTATAAAACATATAACCACTAATCACATAACCATTGTAAGATATTACATACACAATTAGTCCTCTGTCTAGCCATCAAATTCATTCTAAAACTGAATCCATATTTTCATCTTATTCCTTAAAAATATGTTATTGAAACCATCCTATAAACTATTGATTATGTGTATTTGATATCCAGCTTTCATCCATTGATAGATTCAAATGCCTAAGAATTTTTTTGTGGGTTTCAACATATGAGGAAATTTCAAAATTGTTATGAAAAATGTAAAGGTGGGTCTGCTCCTGATCTGAAATATTGATTATGACAACATCTCTTCCAAAAACTCCTTCACCCAAAATCCACCCAGTGTCATGAGATTTTGGTAGACGAATGATCTCCATATCAAATAGGTGGTCAGTACAAAATTCAACGGTTTATTGAAAAATATATCTCTCCCCAATACAACCCTCTGGTTGACTTTGATTTTTGACATACCCTTTCAAAATATTCATATACCGTTCAATGGGGTACATCCATCTATAATGCACAGGACCACATAATTGAATCTCTCACACCAAGTGAACCATAAAGTGAACCATCATATCAAAGAATTATGATGGGAAGAATATTTTCAATTCACATAATATGACTATAATTTCCTTTTTCATAATTGGAAATTTAGATGGGTCTATAACTTTGCTGCATATAGCTTTGAAAAAAATAGAGCTTGGTTAATGCATGATGAACATTCTTAGAAAAAATGCAATTTAAATCCATATAAATTAGATCTTTCATAAAAACATAAAAGTCAAGTGATTTCAGACCCTTTAACTTTAAATCAGTCATTGAAACGATATTCTTGATATTCAATGAATACGCCACTGGAACCTTCTCAAGAAGTTGAAAAATAAGTATCTCTCCTACCTAGAAAGAGTGTAAGCAGTTGGAGGAAGAAAAGTTCATTTTTCACCCTTCACTGGCACCAAATCTTCTCATATTTCCATTCCAATCATGTTCAAACCAACCTTAATTCCATCCTTTTTTCTATGTGCATTTAGTAACATGCCAATGACACTATCAAATACATTTTTTTTCAACATGAATAACATCAAGAAAGTTTCTAACGTACAAAAAATTCCAGTATGGCAATTCAAAAAAAAGTGATATGTTTTTCCAACCGGTTTTTGTAAGGCTTTTAAAAAAATGTTTACCAAATTAGAGTCCATATATTTTACTTTCTCAAATATTTGATCAACTGTTAGTGTAAATGGTGATGTACATTCTTCTAAACTTCCATCGAATGATGTCTTCCAAGTTCGGTACTTATTTCATTGGGGTAGAAATCTACGATGTCCTAGAAAAACAATCTTCAATGAATGTTTCAAATTATTTGACTATGTATCTTGTTCACAAATGGGACACCCTTGAGTTCCTTTAGTGTTATATCCTGACAAATTTCCATAAGTAGAAAAGTCATCTATCGTCTCATACAACATGGATCTCAATGTGAAATCTTCATTTCTATAAGCATCATACAACATGAGACCTAAATCCCAAAATAATTTCAAATCTTCGATCAATGGAGCCAAATAAATATCAATATCATTACCTAATTGTTTTGGTCTTGTTATAAGAATAGATAACAGAATGTATTTTCATTTCATGCATAACCACGGTGGAAAGTTACAATTTACCAATATAACTGGCCATGTACCGTGAGTGCTATTTTCAAAACCAAAAGGATTCACTCCATCTATAGATAACGCAAAATGAAGGTTTCTCAGCTCATTTCCAAATTCCGAATACTCATGATCAATTCTCTTCCACTAAGGAGAGTCCTCCAGGTGATGAAGTTTCACATCTTTGTTTCTTATATCTGTGTGCCACGCCAATTGTCTTGCAGTATCCTCACTTCCATATAGGTGTCCAAACCTTGAAATTATTGAAAAGTACCATACAAATTTTGTATGAACCGGTTCATATTTCTTGTATCAAGAAACACCACACTTTGGGCATTATTTAAGTGATTTTTGGTCCATGAAAAATAGTATACAATCATCTGGACATTCATGTATTATTTTAGAGATCATACCCATCAACCATAACATTCATTTAGCATCAAATGTTCGAATAGGAAGCTAATTATATTTTGGGAGCATTTCATTCAATAGAGCAAGTAATTCAATAAAACTGGTATCACTCCATCTATTTCCAACTTTTAAATTATACAGCTTCAGTATGGCTGACAATGCTATATATTCATTGCAACCAATATAAAACAGAGTCTTTACCCTCCGGGACACTCTAAAATCTCAGCTGGCAATGACTCCTTTCTCGGCTGGGGTACTACCTCAGGGGAGTGACCTATTAGTGGGGGGGGGGGGGTTCCATGTGTGGAGGGTTCAAAAAGTTCACATAGGGGAATTCCCTTTTTCTCAAAAAAAAACACAACAGAGTCTTTGCACAACTCTTTAAATTGTCAAATAATTTTGGACAATCACGAAGTTTATCTTCAACTGTGATTTACATTTCCTCAATAAAATCTTCATTATCATTCACACCTATAATCACATCCTCGATATATTCTTCTTCATTGTCCATACTTGTAATCATATCAGATGATCTATAAAACACAGTGTTATCCCAGTCACTAGCTACATTCACTTTTCCCCGTGTTTATTCTAACATTTATAACTTCAATCAATTTCGTGATAGATAAAGTGTTCTTAAAACTCATATGGACTAATTATTATTGAATAATAACAATGTAAACATAAAAAAATGATTTGAGAAGGGTCATATGCATGATCTTTTTCAAATTTGATGAACTCTTTCACCCCATCTTCACACTTTTTGTCATACGATTGACATACATACATTCTCTATTCATATTCATCCTATTTGATTTGGTAATATTAATATTTAACAAAATAAGTACACAAAAGGGGCCTTTCAAATAAGGGGAACCCAATATTTTAATGTTTCAAATAATTTCACCATGCTTTGAAGAAAATGGATAATTGAATTTAAGAAAAGAATTACTCCATTGGTGGAAGGTGTTATCCTTTGAATTCATCCACAATGTTCACCAATACCAGGCATGGGATGAATATTTCTCAGAGTAGTTCAAGAAACATAAATGAAAGTCCAAAAGAGATTTGGGATGAGTATCAGGCAACAAAATGTAATAATGATTATTCGGGAGATGAAGTTGATGAAGATGATAGTTTTTATTTTATTTTGTTGCCTGAGACTCACCCCTTATAAGCTAACACCAAATGAGATATAATGAATTAATAAATAGAGAAGTGACAAAGAAACTCCAAAATATGTTCAATTGAAGATGGATCTCATGAATTTCTTGAAATAAAATGAAAAGATTGAAAAATAGTTTATCATCCCACATGATAAAAAAACTTATTGAAGGAAAATTATAAATATAATGGAAAATATTTCACTTTTAAAAACTATTTTTGACTTCAATTGAATGGTATAGGAAGCAACAAAATTATAATGAAGAATTTTGGATTAAATGATGTTCTCTTTGTTGATGGATTGAGGCACAATCCCTTGATCATTTCTCAACTTTTTGACAATGGGAATGAAAATATTTTAAGGTAGAATAAATGAGCCATTAGAAGATTAAATGATAGATTTATCATCATGAAGGATTAATGATCAATCGATAGTTTATTTCATATTTTCAATGATCAAAACCCTTTTTGTATGAGTATAAATGAAGTCTAAAATCACATTTACATTATAAAAAATTGATGAAATACAGTTATTGAATGTAATAATGGGAAAAAATAAAAATAAAAGCTATATTATTTGAAAACCATTTTCATAATAGAAAATATGGCTATTGAATATAATAATGGTTTCAAAAATAAAAAAAAATTAAATTATTAATTTTTTTAAAATATTTTCAACACTAACATTGAATTTACGAAAGTATAAAAGTATTAAACAATTGAAAAATTAAAAAAAGTATACAAGTATAAAAGTATAAATTAAAAATGTCTATATATTTATATTAGTATATAAAATTATAAACGTATATAGAAGTATAAAACTATATATAATTTATAAAATAATATATATTTTAAAGTGTACATAATTTATAAATGTATATAAATTTATAAAACTATATAAAATATATATATGTTATAACAGTATACATAATTTATAAAATTATATTGTTTTAAAAATTTATAAAAGTATAAAATTATAATATATAAAATTAAAATTTATTAAAGTATAAAAGTATAATAATTTATAACGAATAAAACTATAATTGTATATTAATTTATAAATCTAGAAAACTATGAAAGTATAAATAATTAATAAAATTCTATATTTAAACTATATATGTATAATATGATATACTATAAAATTTATAAAAGTATATAAATTTATAAATGAATAAAACTATAAAACTATAAATATTTAATAAAAAAATATTATTAAATTATATTAGTATAATACGATATACTATAAAATTTATAAAAGTATATAAATTTAAAAACACATAGAACTATAAAATTATAAATGTTTAACAAAAGTTTATATATAAACTATTTAAGTATAACAAGATATACTATATAATTTATATATTTATATATAAGTATAAGAATTATATCTTGAAGTATAAATATAACAAACTATACTTATAAAAAATTATAAATTTCTATTGATTATTATTTATAAATTTATAAAATCAATAATTGATGTTAATAAAAATTATAAATTTCTATTGGTTTTTGGTATTAGTTGTGTGTGGGTGAGCGTTAAGTTGTTGCGAAGGAGATGAAGAATAAATTTTCATGAGAGTGAAGCTCACATGCCTAATTTTTATCTTCGGATAAATGCAGATCTTGACACATGCCGACCTCTTGTGTGAACTTCCAACAAGAACACACACACCAGAACTGTCACACAAGGAATTTCATCAGTGGTCACTGCCTTGCGGTATGGTTTTCATGTGGTAAATAGATAAACATGGGTGGTGAAATGTGGTACAAGGGTGTGATGTGGTGCAGTGATTCATCACATACCTTAGATTTGGAATGAGAGTAGCGGTGGTGGCATGAGTAGTTTTCGGTGAGAATGGTGTCTCGGCAGAAGTGGGGTTCAGTGAGAGCAGTGACGGAGGGAGTTGGGTTCAGCGAGAGAGGTAGCGCAACGACATGAATAAGGTTCAATGAGAGTGGCGACATGGTAACAGTGCGGTTTGGAAAGAATGATAGCGTAGCGACAGTGGGGTTCGACGAGAGCGGCAACAATTGGGTTTTACGAAAGCTTGAAGGTGTGTGAGAGAAGACATCCAATTATGGTTCTTTTAAAATAATGGATAAGGATTTTATTAGCGTTTTTCAAAAAGAGGTGGTAAGGAACAATTTTATCAGCACTAAAATAGAAAGTGTTGATAAAACTGCTATTTAACAGTGCTTTTTTAGCGCTGATAAAGATACCCCATTATTAGCGCTAAAAAACATTGATAAAATGTGTTTTTATCAGTGCTAAAATTATAGCAGTGATAAGGAGGAGTATTATCAGTGCTTTTTAGGACTGGTAAAGGTTTATCTTTATCAATGCTAAAAAAAACACTGATAAGAAATAGTTTTATTAGCACTAAAATAAAAAGCGCTGATAAAACTGCTATTTATCAGCACTGATAAAACTACTATTTATCAGCACTGATAAAGATACCCCTTTATCAATGCTAAAAAAAGTGTTGATAAAATGTGTTTTTATCAGCGTTAAAATTATAGCAATGACGAGGAGTATTACCAGCACTTTTTAGTACTGATAAAGGGATATCTTTATCAACGCTAAAAAACACTGATAAATATATATTATATTATTATATATATTTATAAAATTATATATATATATATATAAATATATATATATATTTATAAAATTATAATAAATGTATTCATGGTAATTTTATAATTATATATATATTTAGTTATAATTATAATTATAAATAAATTTATTTAAAAAGTATTTATATATAATTAAAATATTATAATTATAAATATAATAAATATATTTATTATTTAAATATATTTATTGTAATTTTATAAGTATTTATGAGAACATAATATGTTCATGGGTATAATATGAACGAATCATACCTATTAAAGTATAGATCATAAAAAATGAGCATCACATATATGGAAAGCATGAATAATAAGAGTGTCAATGTATAAATGAACATTCATGAGTCATGAATATATAAATTATGCATGCATCATCATAATATAGGTAATCTTAACATTTGGAACATAACAACCCACAATCATGTCCACAAATAAACTTATGATCACATAACATCAATTATACTCACACATCAATATATGAGCATAAATAATGAAAATCATGTCCACAAATATCATCATTATCTCATGATATATATATATATATATGATGGGTTCTGAGCGAGTTCTCCTCTCTCTACTTCTCTATGGAGTTTAGGGTTTTGAATAAATGTAAACTCGTTTGATTCCTCCTTGGTTGATGCATTTCTTCCACAAGGATGCTTTGACAGTCATAATTTTCCACTCAGCAAGGAGCATAGGAGGAGTGATCAGAATGGGGAGGATGTGTTGCTCCTGGGGTTTGGTCACAACTGTTATTTATCTCTCCTCACTAATATGGTTTCTGAAAATATTTGGCATAAGTAAACTGTTGCCTACATGAAAGCTGATCCTGTAGAAATATCTGAATGTGTAGAGATTGGAAAACATTAGATAATCGCTTGTCTAATTTTTCCAAAGGGTATTTCTCCATTGAAGATTTGCGATCTTAAATCATATCTCTCTGATTCTTGGGGCTTTTCGAAGTAGACATGCATCTCCTTAGGATGTGGGTTTTATCACATCCTTTTCCCCTCAAAGGAATTGAAGATGAAATCTTGGGGACTAGGTTAGATCTTCTTCAAACTCAGGATCCTCCATATGCATGAATGGGATTGTATCTTCAATCTATTGTATGTATGTCATTCTTCAGTCCAAACATGAGTAAAGGTTCATGGATTAAATTGGATCCTCTGTAACCCTTGAATTTTGTATGATATTGCTCTTTCCATTGGTATTCCTATAAAAATGTATAAGGAAACTGAATTGGATAGATTTAATCATTTTTCACACCTCCTAGTTGAAGTGGATTTGAGTTCCACTCTTGTTGAAAAGGTAATGCTGTCAACTGATGATGATGAACAAGAATTAAGAATTGAGTATGATAAAATTCCTCGATTTTGTATGAATTATATAATCCTTATACATGATAATTTAAGTTTCAAAAGACTGGTCACTTTCTCTTTCTGTTATGCTAAAGGTCATGTTAATAATCAATGTTTTAAGAAACACAAGAATTTTAAATCTGTTGGGCTGGCTTCAGCTGCTAAAACGGTGATGCCACAAAAGGTAGAGGATGTTCATGAGGATCTAGATCCTATTCTTCCTAAAGATAACATGCCTCATGCTTCTCTATCTTTTAGTCCCTATACTGATAAACCTTTGGAGTCCCCTACCTGCAACACTGTACAGAATCATGCCATGGACAACCTTCAACAGGATATTCAAAATGGTGGGCAACACACTATCAGTAAGAAGAAACTATGTGATGATATTGTTCCTGAAGATAATATATCACCTAATGATGCACATAGTAGAGAGAAAGGGTGCTCTAATCTGGACATTGAAGCTGATAGCATGAATGTAAACTGAATGTCTTATGACTCTTTACATAATACTATAATGTATCTCTTTAAGATGATGGTCTCACCCAATCTAAGGGAGGACAATGAACATCATGTAATGGTGGGAAGTGCTAAATTGAACCTCATGGAGGAGAAATCTATTAATGAAGATGGTGTCCAAGTGATGGTTGATCAACAGTTTATGCATGAGTAGTGGATTTCTTCAAGAAATCGTAATAGAAAACATAAAGTGAATGTTGATTATTCTTTGATAAACAATAAGGCAACAAATGTGCTTCTGGTTAAGTGACACTTAAAGCATAAGATTCAGAATTTTTAGATCAACATAATAGCAGTGTTCCTCACGCTACTACCTTTAGTGGTGATATGGTTTATAAGGCTTGTGATCTTAATGAAAAGAAAAAAATCCTCATCTAAGGTATCAATTGAAGAGGAGGGATTCTATTTGGTCTTTAGGGAATCCAAAACTCATATTTCTAAACCTAGGTAGGTCACTGCATCTCAAAAAGATGATTCAGGTATTCTTATTTCTATTTCTCCATAGGAATTTGGAAACACATGCAAGGTGCAGGTTGCTACTTCAAATCTTTTTGGTGTGCTTGAAACACTTAATAATGGTAGTAGTCATCAGGAATAAATATTATCTCATGTACCAGAGAAAGAAGACATGAAGATCCCTATAGTGGTTGGTATTAAAGACACCTCACATGAGAAGGTTTCCCTGTCTTCAGGAAAATTGAACTTTGGTGACCCTTCTATGGGCATTGATGATCTTAATAACAGGGGGAAGACTCCCATGGAGAATGAAAAATATGAATTAGAGAGTGATGAACTGGAAGGGACTTGTTAGAAAGTCAAATCATGGAAATGGGGGCATCACCCAAAAATTCATGGAAGAGAACACGGTCATGCTGAGTGGGATGCTAAAAAGGAAGAATCACATCTAGGGGATATTGATTTAGATGGTTCTGACATTGTAAGCCTACTCCACCAATCATAAAGCATAAGAGAGTATTATACCAGGGGTTGTGGACACAGACGTGGTCGAGGAATTGATTGGAACACCTTACGGGAAGAAAAACACAGAATTGGGATAAAAATTAGGAAAAAGCTTGGTATGTGACTGTTTTTTATGAGGGTAGTGATGCCTTTTATGACCCCATCTTTCTTTCTCTTTGTTCACTTGTTCTTTTATTTCAATAAAAGGGACTTTTTTCCTAACCTTTTAAATATGAATATAAATATATATTTATATTTATAATTATAAATAAATATATTTAAAAAGTATTTATATATAATTATAAATATATAATTATAAGCATATAATTATAAATATTATAGATATATTTATTATTTTAAAATTTTATTAAAATTTTATAATTATTTAAATATATAATTATTTATTTATAATCTTATAAATACTTTTTAAAAACATTATATATATATATATATTTGAATTATTAAAAAATATATATTGATATATCATATTTATATTAACTATAAACATGCGTTTTTTAATTAATGTATATAAATAAACATTATTTTTAAAAATAAATATAATAATTATATATATATTAATAATATTTTTTATTAAAAACTTTTATGAGAACTAATAATAGTTTCTATAAAGATAACATTTATCAGTGATTTTAGCTAGCATTGATAAAGATGAGGCTTTTATCAGTGCTTTCTATTTAGTGTTAATAAAAGCAGGGGCTTCCCTCGCACTGATTTGTGGTAGTGGAGAATGCATATTAGTCATATGACTCGAGATCATTATTAATATTGTCACAAACTAACCTGGACCATCCTTGTCTCGATACCTGAGTTGACCTATGATAAGGCTCGAATGACATTCCTGATCCATACGAGCTAACAACTCTTGTATGTGAATCAATGACGCACCATTGAGAATGGTTTCTCCCAAATAAAAACTACTAAGGATCTGTCTTGGGAATCTTACAAGACCCTGCCATAAATTGGTGAGTTAAAAAACTAAATAAACAATTAGTGAAGCATGAAAAAATCCAACATAAAATTATATAAAAGAGATATTATAATAAACCATAACATGAAAATAAAACAAATTCAACATTCATAACCTTTAAACATAACTAAAAAACCAATCATACTATACAAACTGATCAAAAAAATGAAATCAAAAGTGAAAACGGGATGGGAATCCGATAAAGAGATACAAGAGAAAAATTCTACTATGAACTAAAGAAAAAAATAAACCAAAATAGATGCTAATCATCACCATGTGACATGAGGGCTAACTCCCACCATGTCATCTTCTCCAAACCAGAACCGAGCTGACATAAAAACTCACCACTTCTGAGTGAAACCTTGCCTTTACTTGTATTTTTCAAAACAAGGACTACATACACTCGAAGGCTATATGTAGGTTATGAGCATAACTATCCTATAAGAACCCCACTAAGTGTTTCATGAGAAATCTCTGTTCGATAACTCATGCATGTTGTAGGGTCCAAGGACTAGTAAGGTACCATAGAGGGAGGGGGGAGTGAATCAGTAGTCTACTTTTTATGAATTATTCACCTCTTGAATTCAACATTTTGAACTTTTTAGAGTTCCAGATCCACTCAATAACATTTCACAGTGTGACATTCTGAACCCACTCTCCCAGATCTAGTTCTATAATCACATACTTTACATATTGGATTTGATACAAAGTGTAAAAGTCTGTATATAACCACCCTTAATTATAAAATTAATAACAATTATTTCATATCTTACATCCCAATGGTCTTTTAAAGTTTAGAGGTTTTGAGAATTAGGACAAAATAATAACTAGTAAAGTTCATGTTATTTGTATCAAATATACATTTTCTTCATTATATGCAAAACCACTTAATCAATAATGAGTTTTCAACATCTCTCATAAATTCTTTGAGACATTCTACCCCTCTAAACATGTCACATGTACTACTTTACTTCATAACATTGGGAATGGAAACATAAGAAGTAGGTGATCTCTGACACTTAGTAAGGGAAATATATAAATTAAGCTTTCAAAAACATAAGCATTATATACATAATATAACATGAATAAATAATATGTAAAATAACATATTCAACTAAAACTAAGAGCATTCTATATCCATGAAAATTAATGGGAACATGTAGATCAATAATAATGATGGAATACATAATGATGGACATCAATAACATGTTACATGGCCTTTTTCCAAGACACTATCCTATTATGAGAAGGGGCATAGACCAAAACCCAACTTGTTTTGTCTCATGAGACATGTCGATGTATCAAGGGGATATATATTATCAGGCCCCACCCATCACTTTTTTTAAGTCTAATTCATTTACCATAAGGGTCAACAATACATTTCACGCCATTCCCTAAGGAACCTATGGATGAATAAAAATATGGCAATCCATATAATGAAAAACAAGTAATGATAATACATATCAACCTATGTTAGCAATGAATAATATTCACGAATATAAATACATTTCTACATGTCAATAAAAGATATAACATGATCATAACCCATCTATAGAAATAAGGTGAATGATCAAACAATACATAGTCAAATTTCCAATAATCATCCGTATTGGCATAATAAAATATGGAATGCCAATACTTTTTCCCTATATCAATAGAATAACATACATTCTAGGCGAACATCATTCAATATGAATTATATAAAATGTGATGTTCACACTATATAGAGCAATGAGTATACAACTAAGTTAATAATAGAATAATATGATCATAAACCATCTAGAAAAAAAGGTGTATGGTTTCAAAGGAACATAACCCCAATGTAAAAAAGGAAAAATAGAAGGATGTTGACATAGATGTAAAATATAGTGACCCAATCCTTTTACACATAAAATTTCATGATTCTTAAACATAAATATCTAATAATTACAACACAAGTATCGTAAAGGCCTAGTGTATTTGGAAGACTTGGTTCTTAATACATAAAACATAGAATCCTTATTTTATTTTCTATAACATGATTCTAAAATTTATTTTAGATCCTAAATATACATGAGATAACTTGTGGAATACATAAATAAAGGGGTGAGTAAAAAATACTAAGCAGGGAATAAGTATAATAAATAAGTATAACATGTGATTCAAAGGTATAACATGATATCATAAAATATAAGGTACATGAGTAATCAAGTAGGTACATAACATAAAGGTCATGGTATCATATGATCATGAAAACATAGGAAATGTGGAAACAACATACGACATGGAATAAACATGAGTCAAGGATAACTTCCTAGACAATATCACATGGTATACAAAGTCACATAATGGATTAGGTTTACTCCCTAATCCCATACATGAAACCTCATGAGGCTAAATATTTACCCAATTAATTAGAGTTCTATTTGGACACATCGATCATAACATGTTCATGATTAGTGTGTGCCATATAAATGAAATCAATCATTATGAATAACATAATAATTACCCATAGAAGGAAAATGGGTTGCATAATCTTGATCCATATCATAATCAAAGGAAATTTCATAATGAATAAATTTGAGAAATGATCATAAGAAATTTATTACCCCATAAAAAGAAGGTAGAATAAACTAGTTATATATGTGAGAGACATATATACATCATTTAGAAGCAATCTAAAACATCAAAGGTTATTATCATTGATGGAAATATTTTTAAAAAGATTAAAACCATTCTTGAGGAAAATAGAATTTTCAATTTGAGTAACATCAAAGGATGTCATCTTAGATGGAAAATGATCTTGAAAGATCACATTAAAAATTTCTTGAGGAAAATATCCTTTCCATTTTGAAAATACTTATTTAAAATCTATAAATTTCTCAAACATTAAAGAAAACATTTTTTTTGAAAATAACTATAAGATCCTGTTCTTTGTATAGGTACATTTACTTTTTGAGTTTTATACTTTTTTATAGGGTTGGAAAGAGTTTGATTTTAGTTTGGAAGGATTTAGAGGTGGCTGGATTATTTATATATATTTTTTTGGGAAGAAAAACTGTCTGTAGAAAATTTACACACCATGTGCTGCTATTATACTTTGTGTAATATTTTAATAAGGATAAAATCATCCAAGGGGATGAGGTTTTTGTCTTAAACCATTAAAAATGATTACATGATGTGTAATGGAATTACACACCATATAATTCCACAAGAAACAAATTAAAAGTGTTGTGTGGTTCATTTTGGTTTATTTCCTTCATGAAATCTTCCTCCTCCCAACCCTAAGGTGAATTTTAGAGGATTTACAGCAATTTATTCATCTCTAATCATTGAAGATTGGTGCTAGATGCTCAGTAATCTCTTTATCTTTAGTTTCCTTTCATTCTGTGTACCTCCAATGAAGCGGTTGAGTCTTTTACTATGGTGGGTAATGGGGTTGATCTTAATCCTAGGTTTTGTTCCTAATCTTCTTGGAATTTTTTATTTATCCATTATCCATAAATTGGGGGTTGTGGTTTGGATAATGTCAATAAATGAACTTGAGGTAGGTGGTCTAAATATAAATTCCCATAGTCTTGAATTATATTTTCATGTATGTAATTGTGGAATTTCAATTGCAACATCTGGAAATTGAATCTTGAATTGAATTAATTAATTGGTTAATTAATTAATGTGATTCTAAAATGGTTGATAATGGTAAATAAGGGATGTTTGGCTTAAGTTGAAGGGTTAATGGTTTATATGATTAAATATTGAATAAATGGTTTAATGGTGAATTTTTCACATTATTCATTTTAATAAAGGGAATCCCTAGAAGTGGACTTTTCAAGCCCTCTACACCTGGGAATCACTTCCTCATTAATAGGTCATGCTAGATCGAGCCCCAAATGGGAAGGAGCCATTGTCAGCTGAGATGACATAGCATCCCATAGGGTGATAACATGAGCAGTGATGGTTTAACACAACAATCCATCAACAAAGGTGGGTTGTACCCTTCTGCCCACCTAGTAAGAAACCAGGTGATCCAGAAATATGGGAAGATTTGGGGGAAGGAGAAATTCTCCCAAGAGAGGGCTCCTAGGAATCAAACCCTATAGATCCCAAAGGCAGCGTGTTTTGTATCACCTCCTTCACCACTGTGCCACCATCAAAGCGAAAAATTGTTCATAATATTCCATGTGATTAAAGTGGTGAACCTTGTTCGAATTCATAACTTAAATGGGAAACCTTGATGAGAATGTTTGATAATAAGGTTAATGAGGCTTAACCTTGATGTTTGTGAAATATGTTATATATGTGATATTGTGATATATGTGATAACATGTGTGGGACATGGACTGATGCTTCAAAATCCCATATGTGATAACTAAGTGTGTGGGGGATATATATGATAATGTGTGTGGGACATGGAATGATGCTTCAAATTACCACATACAATAACTATGTGTGTGGGATATGGACTGATGCTTTAAAACCCTATATGTGATAACAATGAGGCAGGGACAAAAACTGATGCTTCAAAATCCCACAGGGTTCTAGACATGATGTTCTAAGCCCATGATATTGGAATTGGACTATGGTTCCAAGTGGTCATGAATATGAATTTGAAATTAAATGGATAATGGAATCCCATGTTATAATGAATTTTGATTTCCCCTATGTGATATGGATCAAACTCTGGCATAGGCCGAAGTAGGTATTGATGTTTTAGGTGTCATTATGAACCTGGGTAATTTATGTGGTTAATTAAATGATAGTAAAAGGTGATAACTGTTTACTTTATTGTCCTTTATTATTTATACATATGTATGCACCATTATAGACTAGATATTGATTTAGCCGCAATTGGCGGTGGCCTACTGAGTTGTACTCACACCCTACTCGGGCTACCTGATCGGTACTTGAATATACTTCATGTTTGTAGGATAGGATAAGGTAAAGAACCCTATGTTAGATGGCTGAGTTGGGATGTATCTTGGATGAGGGAACCATACTTGGTGTTGGGACCTACTTTGGTGTGTCAGTTCATCTTTAATTTGGTTTTTCATTTGAAACTTGACATGTATATGACATGACATATCTACTGTTTTAGTTGAGTATTGTTTTTATATTTTGGTTTATCAGGTGTTACTAGTCTGTATTTGGTTATGTAATTATTCTACATATTGGTTATATCTTTTGGTTATTATTTATTTATTTTATGTTATTGATTTTCTTTAATAAAGTGGGTATAGTCTCCCCATGTTGTATATTAGACCCTCACTGCTAGTCGGAAACCTCTGGTGTACGGGGAGGCATACTTGAGGTCATATAACCAACTGGCTTGAGGAACTGACAAGTGGCACTCAACTCATGATGTTACAAAGTGGTATCAAAGTGGATTTCTTTTATTTTCTTTTGTCTTAATATTTGGGAAAGGAATATAGAATACTAAGAAGAATCGGGCCTTAATCATGAGCTCATACATGGGATTATCTAACCCAAGTATGGGGGAAAACCCAAGTAACTAGGGTGGGATTTTTGTTATTGATGCTTTTTGTTACAGTTAGATATTATTTCATCTCAAGTGATGCACTTGTTATGTGGTATCATTGTTTTATGATATTTTTGCATCGTAGCCTAGAATAGAATGAGTGTCATATAAGCATGTATCATTTTAGGGACTCATGAATTATTGTGATATGCATCATTTTTAGGAACACATGGAAAAATAGGTTTTGGGTGATTTATTTAAATGAAAATGGTGCCTAATATGAAGTTGAAAATTGTAAAATGATGCTGCATATTGTAAATGAAATGAATAAAATGGGTGTCTGAAGTTAACTTTGAAATGTGAAAATGTTTTACCCTATGTGAGCCATGACCCATGTGAGGGATGATTGAGGGCAGTGAAAGTGACTTAGTTTTGACCATGTGGTGGGGTTTGGGGTATGACTTGTTATGAATTTATGTGAATACCTCTTATTTAAATGTGTTAATGTTGTGAAATGTGTCTTAAGATGTGTGTTTGTAATTGTAGAGATATACCTCAAGGATGATCCTTTTTGACAGGAAGACAAGAGGAAATGTCTAAAAATATGCCTCCAGTATCAGAACCATAGGATCTAATAATAAAAAGTGAGGAAGCTAGAGAGTAGTAACATGAGAACTTTTATTGGTTTATGTAGTTTATGGAAAGATACCTGGGTTAGGTTTTGAAGAGTATGCTAGAAATGACATAGGAGTTTTAGTTGCAGCACCCTATGAATTTAACTAGAGAGGGTGAACTTGAGGCATATGAGTTCTAGATTAAGTCCATTCAAATGATTCTTTACCACTTAGAGACTCCTATTGATAATAGAGTTAAATTGGCAGCTTATATATTGTGTGTATTAGAGAATCGATGGTAGGATATGCAGGCTTAGAGTGAGCAGTTAGAAAACATGGTATGGAAGGACTTCCAAGAGAAGTTCTTGAAGCACTTTTATCCAAATACATTGAGATAGGAGTGGGTTGTAGAGTTTATGAGGCTAACCCAAGGGAGTATGTCCGTGATTGACTATTTTGGTCACTTTATCGATATGAAACACTTTGCTGTAGCGCTGATAGGGGTTGATATAACTATGAAAAGACGTTTTTAGGATGGGATTAAATATGAGATTAAGTCATAGGTTAACAAATTTCTATCAAAGAAGTTTTATGAGGTAGTGGACAAAGCTCTCATATCTGAGGGGAACCTGAAGGAGGCTTCCAGTGAAGGAAAGGTGGTTTCTTCTGGATGACTAGGAGGTACAACTTTCAAGAGTAGGAAGCATCGTTATGATAATGTTGACCAAAGTAGTGGAAATCAGAGTGGCCCGGGGAAGGATCAGTTACTCAGGATCTTACCCAAGTGCTTTTCCACCATTATGGTAGGATCGTTAATATTCATAGGTAGTTTCCCTGACCACCGGTAGATTTCCGAGCTTTTAGAAGTATGAGACATATAAAACGGTTATGCAGGAACCCATGATAGATGGGTAATTATGAAGGATCTAGGTAGAACCAGAGTACAAGAAGGGGGTATTCTATACCATACCAGTCTGGCAGTAATAGTTCTACTGGCCATGGAAGTCGAGGAAGTGTTTGTGGTAATTATGGGAAAGAGTGCTCATATCAATAGAGTGGTGAAGTTTAGGGGACTTACATTGCGTCACATGGAATAGGGGCAGGACAGTTTCATGTAGTTCAACCGACACTTGTGGATAATGAGTCTGGACCATCGATAGTTAAAGTTACTATTCTTATAGATTTTATGCTTACTAATGCCTTATTTGATACATGAGCCTGTCATTCTTTTATATATGAAAAACTTGTGAATGTTTTGAGCCTGATAGTTGAGTTTTTGAGTGGGATAATGATGATCGATACACCGTTGGGAGTATAATAAAGAGACATTTGTTTGTGCAAGGGGTGTTCTCTTGAGGTTGGGGAGTATCATTTCATTTGGGATCTCCACATTCTTGATATGTTGGGTTTTGAATTTATTATGGGTATGGAATAATAAGTATCATACTGACCCCACATTGATTTTTACCATAGAAGAGTGACCTTTATGCCTCATGAGGGTGACAATTATGTACATCATGAAGAGTGGGATATCTAGGTAGGCCATGCGGGTCCATTTCATTAGTAACTCGGGGAGCTCACCATCTAGGTTGCTAGTTTATTTCTAGACGATGGGGGTGTAAATCATGATGTCTTTACACCCATAGTGAATAGGTTCTAGTATGTGTTTTCTAAGGACTTGTTAGGGCTATCACCCGAGAGAGATGTGAAATTTAGAATTGAGCTCATGCAAGGGGCTGATCTAGTTTCCATTCTGTCATGATCCGAACCATGCTAGGTCTTAAGCCGAAACTACCCCAAGCCTGCCTCCATAGGCTAGGGGTGGCGACAAGTGCCAAATGCACAACAAACTTAGGGAGGCATTTTTCTAAGTACCTGTACACACACACATGACCACTCAATGAAAAAGTGCAGAGGGAAAGGAGTAAAATATACTACACTATTGTAAATAAACCAAACATTCATGGAACACTAAATAGTACAAGTCTAGTAAAGTAAACTGAAAGGGGAAAAGGTAAAAAATACACACCCAACTAGAAAAGTGTCCCAACCTGAAAGAAATTAGAAAAGTAAAATAGCTTTGAGAGCCCCTCTCCTGGATCCCAAGCTATAACCACTGCATGTGGTCTAAGAACCCGTATCCCTGAGCTCCTCTGAAGTCATGATCAAACCTATCCATCATCTACATAAGGAATGATCTGTATGGGCAAAGCCTATGCTGGATTGAGTATAAACATACTCAGCAGGAAGCCCTGAAAAGGTGAAGGGGGAGTAGCAAGAGATACACTGAAGAGGAAAGTAGTAGATAGAAAAAAGTACAGTAAAAGAGTGTAGCTCAACCCAATAAGAGAGTGAAGTAAGCTTATCCAAACAAAAAGAGCTATAACAGTGAGAAGATGGACTTATCATCAAGTCTTCTCTACCTATAGTAGGATAATAGACTTGTTCATCCACAAGAAGCTAGACAAGGAAAGTACGTGGCGTACCCCACATGTCTTCGCCTCTCCTAGAAGGAGAGTAACCAAAACTCAAGGAGTGGGTACTGAAATGGGATGTATATATATATACACCCATTAAAAAGAAACCCAAATGAGAGAGTAAGGGGATATCCATCTCACAGATCAGCCCAAGAAAAATAATTTCCAATAGTTCCATAAGTATCAATCAATGATTCCCAGTATCCCACATGTCCTCCCCGAATAGGAAAGTCAAAGGGGATTAATCACCAAACCTTGATACTATCCACTCTAGGTAGCACTGAATTACCCTTATGGTTTTAGGCCGCATCACAAGGACACATCTTGATGGTGAAAGAGTCCCTCTTTATTGTGAGTCCAAAGGTCCATCAAACCACATCTCTCTATTGATCCACATAGTTGGGTGGTGCAAACTCGAAGTAGAGGACCCGTGCCCTAGTACGTTAGAGGGATTTCACTCTAATAGTAGCTGTAGAGGACCCACACCCTAGTGTATCAGGGGGATTCCACTCTAATAGTAGCCATAGAGGACCCAAACCCTAGTGCATCAGGAGGATTCCACTCTAATCATCAGGGATCCATTCCCTAGTGTTTCAGGGGGATCAACACCTGGGAGTCGATGGGGACCCACTACCAAGCCCCGATGAAGGGTAATATGCTAGAGGGTATTGACTGAAAAGTAGCTGCAGAGAACCCACAACCTAGCATGTTAGGGGGATTATACTCTGGTCATTGGGGATCTGCACCCAAGTACATTAGGGGGATCAACACCAAAAAAGAAGCCTCTGATAATCTCCCTGAACGATGCTCGATCACTACTTGATCACTGCCATGGATTATCTTCAAACCCATCAAAAGAATATTCTACCAATATTACTTTCATGTTTCCAAATTTTATGAGACCATGAATAAGGTTCCACACATCCAAACATATCACACCATTGCGATCCTTGTGAAAAAACATGCAAGATCTACTATTCATTCACCCCAATCAGAACTCTGATGAAAACGTTATATGTCGCCGCATTACGCTCAAATGAAATATCATGGGTCCCATGACTTGACCCCAAATATATTATACAGATAACACCATTGCAATACTCATGGAAAAACATATGGGATTGACTATTCATTTATCCAAAATGGACACCTGGTGAAAAAGCTATATTTCACCGCAACTCGCCCAAACCGGGCTATGTAGGACCCACACCTTGATTTTGATTTAAATTCTTGAAATTGGTCTTGATACATATGCCTAAAGTTCAGGGTCGCAACACCACTGACGGTGCATCAATTGGACGTCGTATGCAGGTGTTAGGCCCGATAAAAAAAATCCTCAATAATAATAATAATCATATTATTATTATTATTATATTTAGGAATTTTGTGAAACTAAACCAAGAGATTGAAATATAAAATTCCCAAACTGGCCTCAAAAGGCCCATCTTGATTGTAGGATCATGTTACCATAGACGACACGTAAAAAGGGAACTCCATTTAGGAGATATGGGGGTTTGAACCCGCATCCTAAAAACCCACCTAGCCCGCTTCGGCCTGAACCGCCTTGGCCTAGCCCACTAGACCTAAGTTTCTCCACCTTCTAGCCCCATTGGTCCTTGGATGCTCTGCCTTCCATGAGTCAATGTGGCCACCCACTGCAAAATACAGTCGCCTGCCACTGCTCGGTCGTACCCCGCGATACCCCACGACACCGCTGCTCCCTCAGCCTACCACTGCTGACTCACGACCCTTCCATCCTACTCTATAACCTCTCGCATGCCATCCATGCTTGCCTACTGCACCGCATTCCCCAGCCACCTCCGTTTCATGAAACCGCCGCCTGCTCCCACGGCTCCACCGCTCCTCGCTCGGTAGCTGTGCACTGGCATCGCCGACACTGACCTCACTGGTGGATGCTTATGTGGACCATTTGAACTCCTTAGATCATCCAAAAAAAATGTGATGAACCCATATTCAGAATCCTTGGGTTGAGATCTTCATAGAAATAAGCTCCGCTCCATGATCCGTCGATGATTTGACATGTCCAAAAGTAGACGACAATATCCATGAAGAAAGGACGAAGAACATGGTAAAAAAAATGATTCCAATATGGGATAAATTGCCATGTTAGGTTGGCCATCAACAATAGTGTTAAAAAACGAAGAAAAAATTTGACAACGAAAGGATTTTAAAATAAAACTTTAATCGGAGATTCAAAGGAAATAAATCCTACCTCGATTTGATCTGTTTGTCATTGATGACGTGTTCGCCTCACTTCCATTGTGATCCTTCGAAGTTCCATCGATATTCATCCTTGATTTTTTGAAGAACGAAGGGAGAGAGAGAGAGAAAGATCTTGGTGGATGGACTAGGGGCCAACACTAATTAATTCACTTAACCACCTATTTATAGAAAAACAATGAAACGCCCACCAATAGTCGCAGAAACTGAACCTCCCATGCCCTCTTAATTTAGGCCGCACTTAGGTAAAAAACCCCATTACGAACTCAATAGTGGTATCATATTTTTAATCCAAGTCCCTATTCATAATTTATTTAATACACCATCTGAGATAAAATAATTAAACTTAATTATTTTATTTATGATTTTTCCCTCCATTGATTTTTCTATAGAAGACCCTCGCTGATGAAGGTTATGTCCTACCTAGGGTAAACACCACATTCCAAACTCAACCGTGCCATTGAATTTCCAATCTGAGATACCATTTAAGACTTATCCTACTTCCTTCACATGCACATTATAAAATATACTTAATATTTTTATAAAATTAATTCTGGGAACATCGGGCCTCTAAAGCGCACACTATCTCAGCTCTCAGCTCTAGAAATATATATATAAATATTTGAAAGTATTACA
This sequence comes from Viscum album, assembly GCA_963277665.1. Classification (NCBI taxonomy): domain Eukaryota; kingdom Viridiplantae; phylum Streptophyta; class Magnoliopsida; order Santalales; family Viscaceae; genus Viscum; species Viscum album. Next base: position 1,463,141,599 of record OY728156.1, on the reverse strand, counting down.
AGGAAAAACTAGGTCTCTAAATCATTATCTTCTTCAAGATTTTCATCCCTAAAAATAAAAACTAGGAAAACAACTCAGGATACTGAGCTCACATCTAGATCTCCCATTCCCAGGAACTCTCCTACAAGTTTCCATGCTACCACAACACATGAACCAAAGGAATGGTCCATCCACATAAGGTACACTCCTATTGACCCTTGATCACCACTGGGTGCTCTGCAAAGGTGGATACATCTTCATTGTACATATCACCCCAGTTGATGAATTGCATAGGATCATACACATATATCTTTAGCTGCGACATGTGGAAGATGTCATGTACCCAATCCAGCTGTGGGGGTAGAGCAAGGTGGTAGGAGACCTCACCAATCATCCACATGATCTCGAATGGCCTGATGAACCTCAGGGATACCTTGCCTCCCCATCTAAACCTCAGAATTCTTCATCATGGGGAGACTCTCGAGAATATGTGTTCTCCCTTTTTGAACTCCAAGGGACAATGATGGTGATCCACATATGATTTCTATATGCTCCGGGCCATCCTCATACATTCACAGATGACCTTCACTTTCTCTTTTGTCACCTACACTAACTTTGGACTCACGAGGGATGAATCCCCAACCTTCATCCAACACAAAGGTGACCTGTATGGTCTCCCGTATAGGGCCTCAAAAGGTTCCATTGCAATGATAGAGTGGTATCTGTTTTTTTACGCAAACTCTACCAAAGACAGGTGATCCTTCTAGCTCTGAACAAAATAAAACACACAATCCCTCATCATATCCTCCATCACCTGGATCGTGCGCTTGGTTTTCACATCATTCTGGGGGTGAAATACTGTACTCATCCATAGTTGGGTCCCAAATGCCTCCTGCAGGCCTCTCTAAAATCGCAACATAAACCATGCATTACGATCAAAGACTGTCACGACCCGACCCAACGGGGCTCGAGCCGTGACTCCCCAAGCCCGCCTCCAATAGGCCAGGGGCTGGCGACTAGCGCCGAGTAGGCTATCACACACATGGGAGGCATTAGCCTAAGGTACCTGTACACACGCACCCACAAACACCTCCATGCAACAGTGCAGAGATATAGAAACTGAAAGGTAATCGTAGAGATATTCCAAAGTCTGACAGGGCCAAAAAACCGAGTCGCTACAAAGACAATCATCAAGGGTACCCTATGAAGGTGAACAATATCCCGTACGTACAACTTCCCCAAACTCTCCCCCAAACTTTGCTCCCTAATAGAAAGGAAGTGAGATAAATTTGTGAGTCAGTCAACTATCACCCAGATAGTGTCATGGCCCTTCTATGTGCATAGAATCCCTATGACAAAGTCCATAGATACACCGTACCATTTCTACTCTAGAATATTAAGAGGATGTTACAAACCCACCAAAACATAATGCCCAGCCTTCACTTACTGACAGGTGAGACATCGTGAGATGAACTGATCTACTCTTCATCTTATGCCGGACCACCAAAAATGACACTGATGATCCCTATAAATCTTCCCCACATCGGGATGTACAGCCAAGGGAGAAGTTTGGAACTCCTGCATCACCTCCTCCTACATCAAAATTGGAACCACTGTTATCCCCTATAATAAGGTCTCATGATTCCCTCATTCATAATATCTATATGGTGTGTTGCCTATAGATATCTGATTATGCAGAACTTCAAAGTCGATGCCTTCTAGTTGGGACTCTTTCACCTGATCAAGGAGAAAATGAGTTATCACCATCCACCGTAGAAAAAAATTCACCCCTCTACTCCATTAGGTTCAGTTGTAGGGAATATAACTTCTTTGAAGCTTCCCTCACTAGACAAGAATGAGACTTCCTGCTAAGGGTATTTTCTACAACATTTACCTTACCTGAAGTATAAAATATCTTGAAGTCGTAGTCCTGTAGGAACTCTAACCAGTGGCGCTGCCCCATATTCAGGTCTCTCTGGGTGAAGATGTACCTAAGGCTCTAGTGGTATGAGTAAAACACAAAGCACTCTCCTAGAAGGTAGTGACTCCATATACTCAAGGCGAAGAATACTTCTGCTAGCCCTAGGTCATGAGTCTCATAGTTCTGCTCATGGGGTCTCAATTTCTTCGACTCGTATGCGATGAATGTCTGTTGTTGCATCAACACGCAACCAAGTCTAGCTCTGGAGGCATCACAATAAACTATGAACTCAACACCTTCCTCTAGTAGTCTAAAAAAGGAGTGCTCTTAAACCTCTAACTTAAATCCTCAAAGGACTTATGTTACTTCTTAGACCAAGTAAATGGCTATCCCTTCCATTTTAGAGTGGTCAAAGGGGTTTTGATTTTGGAGAAGTCGACCACAAATATCTTATAGTGCCCGTAAAACCAAGAAAGCTTCGCACCTCTATCACACTATTGGGTGGATCCCAAGCAAGAAATACTTCAATATTTGATGGATCCATGACTAAAACTTGTTCACAAATGACATTCCCTAGAAAATGAACCTCCTGTATCTAGAACTGGCACTTCAAGAGATTTCTGTAAAGCTGGTGCTCTCGAAGTAAATCAAGAACCATCCTCAAGTGCTATGCATGCTCTTCCTCTGATGCATACTGGACAAGTATTTCATCGATGAAGACAAAAACAAACTGGTCTAAGTAAGGCTGGAAGATCTGGTTCATCAAATCCATAAAAACATTAGGGGAATTTTTCACACCAAATGGAATCACTAGGAACTCATAGTGTCCACAACGACATCAAAAAGAAAACTTTGGGATGTCAGCCTCATAGACCTGTATCTAGTGGTATCCGGACCTAAGATCAATTTTTGAGAACCATATCACACCTCATGACTGGTCAAAGGGGCCATAAATCCTCAGTAAAGGGTACTTGTTCTTTATCGTGGCCTGGTTTAGGCGATGATAATCCTTGAAAAGTTGTAAACTCCCATTTTTCTTCTTCACAAACAGAATTGGAGCTGCCCAGGGGGGCACACTGGGCCTAATGAAACCTTTCTCGTGAAGGTAATCCCACTACGACCATAGATCATAGAGATCAGTGGGTGCCATCTGATATACTGAAGAATATATCAGGCCAGTCCCTAGTTTCAACTCAATGGAAAAACTCCAACTCCCACCTTGGAGGTAGTCCTAAAACATCTTTGGGGAAGATGTCCATACAATCCTCCATAACTGAAGAAACCCAGATTCCTAAAGGGTCTACTGCACCAAGGGTTATTCTCACTAACTAGTGGGTATAAGGTTGTAGCCTCCTTCTCACAACATCTGAATTCTCTTCTAAGAGGTCTCTTTCACCAAGAAAGGAGAACCTAATCCCATCAGTGCGTAGGCATCTGATTAGTCTGCGGTGACAGTCGATCTGGGCTCGAACCATGGAAACCCAATCCATGACCAAGATAATTCCGTAGGGTTCCATCATGATGACTGGTAGGTCCCATGTGAACCTCTATCTTCCAAGTGATATCTCTCACTGGTGGTGGATGAAAGACACAGAAGAAGTGCTCCCTATAGGGACCTCAAGACAAAGTTTCTATGCTAGTGCCTCTACCAGAAGCTTGAAATTATACATTAGGAGTAACGATATAAAAGAGTGACTGGTGACAATGTCTAATAACACTAAAGCAAGAGTAGATTAAATAGATAACATACCTTATATCATCTAATGTGTTATGGTATCACATAAATCTATATCCTGTAGTTGTCTGCAGCCCTGGCCACCAACTCCCTGAGCCTGACGTGGGCCACCCGGTGGTGGTGGTGGGAGAATCTCATAGCATCATCCCCCACCTATAGCTTCTGCTTCTCTACCAGCACCGCCACCCTGGGGGACACCCTGTCCCTACCTGGGGGATCCCTGATCACAGTGCTGTCTCTACTATGGTGGTCCAACTGCTATATTCCTGGTATGCTCAGCACATTCGGTCGGGAAGTCTCATTCCACTTAACCTCACCCATCATAAGAATTTCACCATCCCTCTCTGGGATGACCCGGTTCTCTGCGCTACCTCGATGCTGCCTAACCACATGGCCAAGTCTGATCATAGGGACACCTCTTACATTGAGATCCTATCAACTAACATCTACCAACTTCCACAGATGTATCAGATATGAAGCATCCACTACTATTCCCAGCTAACTAACACCCCTCAAATAGAAATATCTCCATCACTAGCACCCGCTCCAACACCCTGACATAGGTGGGGATACACAAGGGCACTATACTGGCACATATCTCTCTACGGAGTCCCTGTTCAAACTTCCATACCCAAAAATTGCCACCTCGGATCATGTCCAGTGAGTACCCTAGTTAGGTCTGTAAACCTAGAAGAGTACTCTTCCACTAAAATCCCCCCACTAAATCTACATAAGATCCTAAATCCGAAAAGATTGTAAACAGGAGGGGCGTTACTCCTCATAGAATAGATACTAAAACTCATCCCACGAGAGTGATGACTCATCATACATCTGAGCAATCAAGCTCCAACAACATCCATCTACCCCATGGAAAAGACTGGTTACTAGCACAACCATATGATCTGTCGATGTTCAGATAATACTGAAAACATAGATCATTGACTCCATCCAATCCTCTATTTCCTGAGGATATGGATCATCGAAGAACCTTAGTGATCTTTGGCGCTGGAACTCATAGAGTACGCTTAGCCTATGATCATCCTCAATCTGCTCTATTAGGACTATCTGCTGCTCAACGGGTGGAGGTGCTGCTACCTCTCCACCTAGAGGAAGGGGATCTCATGATGGACCCTGAACTGAGGCCTCATCACTCACAAGGTTATCGTCATGAACCAGAGCTAGCATCCTAACTGGCTATCATCGCAGAGGCATCCTGAAAGTTAACAAGGAGTACCGTGGTTAGATGATAATATATATATATATCAACAATAATGTGTAGATGACTCAATAAGGACATTCAAGACTCAATCCTATATGATGCATGTACCATTTTTTCCTGAAACAAGTGTCTCAGGGTACCGAGTCAATAAGAAGGTAATCAGAGTTCTGGTGAATGGATACGTCAGCTGCCTGTACCATCACTAGAATCCCTGGACTGAGATCCACTCTTAAGACACTTCGACATTGTTTCCCTAAACCCAACCAAGAAATTTTTAGGGAAAATTCCAAACAACATCCCAAGGGTCGAACAACTTATAATACCTATCCATCATGACCTGAACAATGATGGGTCTTGAGCCGCAACTACTCCAAAACTACCTCCATAGGACAGGGGGTGAAGACAAGTTCCTAAGGCACAAAAAAAATCAAGGAGGCCTCTGTCTAAGTACCTGTCCACACACACACAACCACTCAATGAAAAAGTGCAAAGGGAAAGGAGTAAAAGATACTATACTGCAGTAAATAAACCAAACATGCATAGACAACTAAATAGTATGAGTTCAGTAAAGTGAATTGAAAGGGGAAAAGGGGTAAAATACATGAACAACTTGAAAAGTGTCCCAACCTGAAAGAAACTAGAAAGTTAAAATAGATGAGAGAGCCTTGATCCTAGATCCCAAGCTACGACCAACGTATGCAGTCCAAGAACCCATATCCCTGAGATCCTTAGAAGTAACGATCAACCCCATCCATAGTCTTCATAAGGCATGATATGTGCAGGAAAATCCCATATAGGGGTGAGTATAAACATGCCCAGTAGGATTCCCCAAATAGGTGAAGGGGGAGTGGTAAGAGATACACTGAAGAGGAAAGTAGTAGATATAACAAAGTATAGTAAAAGAGTACAGCTCAACCAAACAAGAGAGTGAAGTAAGATCATCCAAACCCAAGGATATATAAATTATGAGAAGGTGGAATTCTCTTCAAGTCTTCACTACCTATAATAGGAGAGTAGACTCATCCAACCACGATAATCTAGACATAGAAATCACGTGGCATACCCCTCACATCTTTGCCTCTCCTAGAAGGAGAGTAACCAAAACCTAAGGAGTGGAAACTGAAATGGGATATACACACACACACACACGCAATTAGTCAAAAATAAACCCAAATTAGAGAGTAATATGATATTTATCTCACAGCTCATCCCAAGAAGAAGAGTCTAAAACTATTCTAGAAGTATCCATCAATTATTCCCAGAATCCCACACATCCGCCCCGAACACATAAGTCAAAGGGACTCAATCACCACACCTTGATACTATCCACTTTGGGCGACACTAACTCGCCCTCATGGTTTTAGGTCACATCACAAGGATGTGTCTCAGTGGGGAAAGAGTCCCTCTTTCTCATGAGTCCAAAGTTATGTCAAACCACGTCTCTCCACTGATCCACATAGTCATATGGTGAAAACTATAAGTAGAGGACCTACGCCCTAGTATCTCAGGGGGATTCCACTCTAATAGTAGTTGTAAAGGATCTGTTCCCTAGTGAATCATGGTGATTCCACTGTAATATTATCCAAAGAGGACCCACGCCCTAGTGAATTAGGGGTATTCCACTCTAATAATCAGGGATCCATGCCCTAGTGTGTCTAGGGGACCAACACTTGGGAGTTGATGGGGACCTACTACCCAGCCCTGCTGGAGGGTAATATGCTGGAGGGTACTGACCAACAAGTAGTTTTAGAGGATCTATTCCATATTTCATCATGAGGATTACACTCTGGTCATTGGGGGTCCATGACCTATTATGTCAGGGGGATCAAAACCTGGAAATAAGCCTCTGATAATCTACCTGAATGATGCCTGATCATTAATTGATCATTGTCATAGATTATCTTCAAACCCATCAAAAGGATATTCCATAAATATTCCTTTCATGTTTACACATTTAATTAGATCCTGAATAAGTCTCCATACATCCAAATGGATCACACCATTAAGATCCTTACGGAAAAACATGCAAGATCGACTATTCATTCGCCCCAACTGAACATCCGATGAAAAATTTGTATGTCACTACATTACGCTCGAATGACTTCTCATGGCCCCCATGACTTGATCCTAAAATAAATTATGCGATTTTCACCATTTCAATCCTCAAAGAAAAATACACGATATCAACTATTCATTTTTCCAAAACGAACACCCGATGAAAAAGCTGCATTTCCTTACAACAACCCAAACCAGGCTACGTGGGACCTACACCTTGTTTTTTGATTTAAACACCTGAAATTGGTCTTGAAGTGTCTGCCTAAATTTTAGAATTGCAACACCACTGATAAGATGGAAATCAGACGTCGTATGCAGGAGTTAGGCCCGATACAAAAAAATACTCAATAATAATAATAATTGTATTATTGTTATTATATTTCAGAATTTTGTGCAACCGAGACACGATCCCAAAATATAAATTCTAAAATTGGACTCAAAAGGTCCATCTTGATTGTAGGATCACATTGCCGAAAACGGCACCTAAAAAGGGCGCTTTGTTTAGGAGATATAAGGGTTTGAACCCACAGCCCAAAAACCCGCTTTGCTTGCTCCGGCCCAGTCTGCCTCAGCCCGGCCTGCTTTCCATTGGCCGCTCTGCCTATTGACCCCACTGGGCCTCAGATTCTCTACCTATCATGATTCAATGCGACCGCCTGCCACTCCTCAGACGCACCTCGCGACACCCTGCGATACCACCACTCCCTCGGCCAACCACCTCTGACCCGCAGCCCCGTCGTCCTACTCCTTGACCCCTCGCATGCCAGCCGCACTCGCTATCCGTATCATATGGCCTAGATACCTCCATTACAGATAGCCACCAATGCCTTCTCTAGCATCTTCGATGGTCCTCTCCTGGCCACCGCGTGCTGCCGTTGGTGCCGCCCTCATCGGTGGTCCCTTATAGGGACCACTAAACCTCCTCCGATCGTCCAAAAAATTGTGATGAACCCATATTCAGAATCCTTGCATCGAGATATTTAGAGAAATAAGATCCACTCCATGACATGTTTATGATTTAACATGTCCAAAATAGATGACAATATCCACAAAGAATAGACGAAGAATGGGGTAAACAAAATGATTCCAAGCACAGATCGATGACAGTGTTAGGTTGGACATCAACGATAGTGTTAAAAAATGAATAAACAACATGAAAAAAATTATTTTCAATTAAAACTTCAATTGGAGATTCAAAGGAATGAAATCCTACCTCAATTCGATCAATTTTTCATTGACTACACATTTTCCTCGCTTCCATTGCGATCTGCTGAAGTTCCTTCAATGTTCATTATTGATTCATCAAAGAACAAAGGAAGAGAGAGAGGGAGAGAGATCTTGGTGGAGGTATTAGGGGCCAACCCTAATTAATTTACTTAACCACCTATTTATAAAAAAATAATGAAAAACCTACCAACGGTCGCAGAAACCGAACCTTCCGCACCCTCTCAATTTAGGTTGCTCTTAGGTAAAACACCCCATTATGAACTCAACGATTGTCTCAAATTTCCAATCTAAGTCCCCATTAAAAAGTTATTTGATATTTTGTTTGAGATAAAATAATTAAACTGAATTATTTTATTTATGTTTTTTCCCTCGGATTTTTCTACAGAAGACCCACGCTGATGAAAGTTATATCTCACCTTGGTTAAACACCAAGTTTCGAACTCAACCATGCCCTTGGATTTCTAATCTGGGATACCATTTAAATTTATCCCACTTCCTTCATGTGAAAATTATAAAATATACTTAATATTTTTATGAAATTAATTCCAGGCACACTGGGACTCAAAATCACACGCTGTCTTAATGAATAGCTCTAGAAATATATATATATATATATATAAATATTTCAGTCTTACAAGGAAAAAATAGGGTATATACACATTCCACCTTATAGAATGGAACAAATAGAGCTTCAAGAGCTCAAGACTCTGCTGGAAGAGTTAATGGATAATGGGTTTATCCTATTAAGTATTTCTCATTGGGGTTCTCCAGTCTTGTTTGCTAAGAAGGATGATAGAACCTTATTCTTATGTGTTGAATACCGGAAGCTGAACTGAATGGCAGTGAAGAATCGATATCCCCTTCTATGCATCGACAATCTCTTTAATTATTTAAGAGGATCTTGTGTTGTCACGACCCGCCCTCGGGGCCCGTGCCGTGACTACCCCAAGCCCGCCTTCCATAGGCCAGGGGCTGGCGACTAGCACCAAGGCGTAAAATCCTAGTAAAAAGGGAAGGCATTGCCCTAATAAAGTAAACAAGCACCTCAGAGTAACAAGCGGAAGAAAATTAGTACACAAAACTAGAACAACTGTGCTGAAGAAAAGGGGCCGGAAATACAAGCCCAACTGTAAAGTAAAGTACAACTCGAAAGGGAAAACATCAACTGAAAGTACAAGCGACTCCTGGGACGTCCTCCTCGATTCCTACCTGAAGGGTAGGTACAGATGGCTCAGCTCCTAGATCGTCCACCACGGATCCTACCTGAAGGGTAGGTACAGATAGATCCACAACTCCTTGGGTCCAACTGTCCGCTCCGAGCACGTCCTGCTCAGTGGTCCTCCTCCGGGTACCGACCTACTCCGTTAGCCTCAACCGCAGTCAGCGCTGTCCGTCGTCTGCAACCAACACAACGAAGTGCGGGCATAGCCCGTGTAGGGGTGAGTATAAGATACTCAGTAGGGACCCTGAGACCCTCGAAGGTCTCCCGAAATCCACAAAGGATAAACCACAAGAAGATACAATCACGAAGTAACACCCGACGATGATTAGGTATATGCCCATACATATACCTATGTCACTAATTTCCGTTCGGCTCCAACACCGAGCCCAAGAACAACCCAATCCACAAAGAAGAGTAAACAGTAAATCCACACAGGTTATAACAAGTTTATGAAATCAACGGATAACCATTACCCAGGTATATGCCCATACATATACCTAAGTTATCAAGAGACCCATCTCATTCATGAGGAATCACAAAGATCATTGACTCAGCTCAAACCAGGATTTTCATTATCGAAACCGTAAATGTTGAAGAGCCCCATCTCTGAAGTGTACAGTGGTCCTGTCACGACTCCGAGGTACTGCTCACTAACCTAAGACTGCTGAAGTACTCCTCCTGTCGAGTACCGCGGGTCTGCTGCCAACTACCGGGCGCTCCGTCCGCTGAGGGTCTGCTGCCAAATACCGGGCGCTCACCCAGATAGCCTACTGAGGTACTCCTCCTGTCGAGTACCGCGGGTTTGCCACCAACTACCAGGCGCTCCGTCCGCCGTGGGTCTGCTGCCAACTACTGGGCGCTCCGTCCACTGGGCTAGTCGACTCACTCCAAGTCGAGTCGGTCAAGCAGTCGTCAGGTCTCAGTCATCTACACGGTCTCCGTTCTCCGCACGCACGTCTCCACCATCGCGGGTCTGTCGCTACAACCAAGCGCACACACTCCGTAGAGTATCGCGGGTCCGCCGCTACAACCAAGCGCTCCACCGCCAAGGGTCTGCTGCTGCATCCAAGCGCACCACCACTGTCAAGTACCACGGGTCCGCCGCTACACCCAAGCGCTCCACCGCTCAAGGTAAAAAGAAGATTCAGCTCACACAGGTTCGATAGCACTGTTCCACGTAGGATCGCTGAGTGCTGTAGTCGTCGTCGTCGAATCCACACAGGATCTCTGTACTGTCGTCGTCGCAGTCACAGTAGCAGTAGTAGTCGTAGCAGTAGAACAGTCGCAGCCAGCACTAGGGTTCCCGCACATAGCAAGCTCGTTCGGAGGGTCCGCTCCACGAGCCGAGAGGCTGATACATCAACTGTCACGAAGACCAGAGTTGATGTATCCAAAAGTTCCGTATCGTCAACAGGAACTCAACGCAACAGACGGCGCGTCGATCGGACGCCCGGTCTGAGAGTTATTGGCATTTTCGTCTCCGGGGCCCGGTTGGTTTTTAAGGCAAAACCAACCCGACCGTACTCCACCTGCGTCCAAACCTCGGGCGGAGTATGCCAAAAGATCCGTCTCACTAAGAGGAACACAACGCGACTGACGGTGCGTCAATCGGACGTTCGTAGCTCAAGATATGAGCGTTTCCGCTCCGAAGGCCCGGTTGGTTTCGTGAACGAACCAACCCGGCCGAACTCAAAGTAAACCGAAACCTTGAGTGCGATATACCGAAACGACCGTCTCGATCCAAGGATCGCGTTGCCGCAGACGGTTCGTCATTCGGAGGTCCGAGGCTCAAGTTATGGGCCAAAAACCGATTTTGGTTCGAAACGGGGGGGTCCGGGTCCGGGCCGACCCGGCCCGACCCCCCCCTGGGGCGGCGCGGCGGCCGGCGGCGGCGCGGCGGCGCGGAGGCCGCGGGGGCCGCGGCGGCCAGTCGCCGCGAGGTGGCGGCACGGGGGGGCTAAGCCCCCGCTTCCTGGAAATTCGGCGCGGCAATTGCCGCGCCCCTTGATTGAAACCGCCCCCACGTGGGGGCCGGTTTATTTAAGAGAACCGGGGGGCCGGCTGCCCCCCTCCTTCAAGAACCGCCCCCCCTCATAAAGAGGGGGGTTTCTATGAGGTGGCCGGGGGATTAATTTCCCCGGTTTTAATGATATCCGGCCGGCCAGCTGGCCGACCGGTTTTCTCTAACGGGACCGGAAATTCCGGTCCCCCTTTCGGCTTCCGACGTCGGCGGCCCGGCCGCCGGTCTTCTCTTCCACCGCGGCCCGGAACCGGCCGCGGTCTCCTCGTCCTGCCGCGGCCCGGAACCGGCCGCGGTGTTCGTCGTCCGGCGCGGTGCGACGGCACCACGCCCCTTCGCCGTGCTTTGATATTCATTCAACGCGGCGCGACGACGTCGCGTTCTTGTTGTTTCTTCCATGGTGCGCGCGCGACGGCATCGCGTAAGTTAAACGTACAATTATCCGCGTGGTGCGACGACACCACGCCACCTTGCTTCCGCCCGCAAGAATAAACAACATGAACGATGGAGGGGGGTTCGGCCGTGTTCATGCGGTCCGGCCCCCCTCACGTTAAACAATTCCACGACTCAAAATATTCAAAAGCCACACGTTAGACATGCGATCCACGAGCAAGAAATGGAATAAATTAACAATATTCAACAACCCCTACCTCGGGTATAAGATCGAAGATTTGACAACGTCCCGCGGAAGACAACGTCGCGGTGGTCGGGCGTCGCGGTCGCCGTTCGTCAAATCCGTTGACGAAGAGATACGCCCGAAGAGATACGTCGTTGGCGAATCTTCGTATGCCGACGAAGAAGGTCCGAGGAGGAAGCGGCGTTCCCTCTCGTTGACACGGAGGACGAAGAAGAGAGGCGTCGTTCTTCGTCGGAGCTTGAGCGTTCTTCGTGTTCTTCGTCAGAGCTTGAAGATGAAGAAGAATCTCTCAAAAGCTCTCAAGGTGGCCAAAGCGTTCTAACCCAACAAAAAGAGAGAAGAGCTTAATTTAATCAAAAACTTAACAAAGAATTTCAAAGGTTTGAAATTCAAAATGGATAACTCCAAAATTAACTCACTTATTTAATATACATGAGTTGTATAATTAAATAGAAGTTAAGATGTCAAGCCATTAAGAGGGAGAGAGGGGAGTTAGGGAACTTGAAAAGGTGGGGGTTCGTGTGGGCCCCACCTCCCTCATAACCACACATGGGAAGTTGGGTGGTTGTGGGCCCCACCAACAACTTCCCATGAGAGAGTCTAACCACCTCGAATAAAATAAAATTCACACACAAATTTTATTTTACTTATCTTTTAATCCCCAAAACTAACTTTCAACCTGCAACAAACGCAACTTCCGAAAAGGTCTCTTTAAGCGAAACACGGCGCTGCGAGTTCATCGGTGCCCTCGGATTTCAATTCCGAGCACCGGATCAAAAGTTAGGAATTGCCGCTCGTTCGTTCACTGAACGTACCCGAGCCAAACTTCAGAAATTGATTCCGGGCACACCGGGCCTCGGAATCAGGTGCCGTATGACCTAATAATATACCACATAAATTTTCCAGAAGAAGGTATGGCCTTCATGAGTTCGTCGTGATACTATTCAGGCTGATGAATGCTTTGACAGTGTTTATTGTCTTGATAAACCAAATCTTCCACCCATACCTAGATAAGTTTTTGGTTGTTTTTGTTTATGAAATATTGGTGTAAGAATACAAGGCCCGAAAGCACATTTTTTTGGACTAAATAGCCTTCAGTTAATAGTAATGCTATAGTACCCGGGATGCTACAGTACCTGCTACAGCACTACCACTTCTACAGTACCCTCCTCCATTATAGTGCCACCACTTCTATAGCTCTTCCGCTACTACAGTACTGCTATATCCCCCTTACTACAGTATGCTACAGTACTTGGGAATTCCTCCCCTACCTGGATTTGATCCTGGGTCTTTTTGATGCCAAGAAGGAGCCTCTACCACTTAGGTACAATCTTGTTGGAAAATCTTGGTATTACATGTCATATACACTATCGAACAAAGTGTTATTCTTTTAAACTCTCAGGGTGTTACATTCTAACCCCCTTAAATAATACACATCCTCACAATTTTGATATGTGATTAGTAATCCAGGGTTTTAAATTTTAAAATTTCTTTGTGGAAAAATCACATTGAAAAAAGGGTTAACAAAATCTCCACTTAAAAATAGGGAAAGGTAAATATGAAGGTTATCTCGACTGACTCATAACTAGGGTTCCAAGTTGGAGAACAGTAGTAGAAAGTGAAAATATGTAAATGGAAGAAAAATGTATATAATTATAGAGAGTGGTATTGATAATTAATCATAATAAATTGAATGATCATGATAAAGAAAAAAATCACAAAAACACAAATCTATGATGAATTAAAAGTCCATTTATTCATCAGATATAAAGGTAATATGGTAACATTTTCATTTCAATATCCTTTTCCTAGAGTTTATGAATTATTTTCTATTAAGATAGAGAACACTAGAAAATATACTTGATATATTTTTATTACATAAACACAATGTCATACTTTTGTTGTGCTTCCATCAATTTCCACTTTACCTCTTACTCTAAGGGAATTAATATCCAATATGATTTTTTTATTCCAAAAGCGCTAAAATTAATTTTTAACAGATCATATGATCTATAAAAGAGTAAAAATCTATTATTATTATCTTTATTAAAACCAAAATGGTTAGCATATGGTAAGATACCTAACACAAATTGAACAGTTTATGAATTGCTATACAATTGCATAAACTAGGCCAGTTTATGAATTGCAATGAATAATTCCAAACTTTTAAAATACCTAACGCAAATTGAACAGTTTATGGATATAATCCATAATCATAAAAATGTTTTCTTTGAGTAAGTATATACTCATGATCCCTTCATAATGGTTTGTAAAGAAAATGATAATTATCCTAAGCATATTCCCTGGGAGTGTCGTAACCAAGAGTGCAACAAGGCCCATTGTCATGCACCAGTTCCCATTCAAGTATATCTCAAAGCGGTGTTTTCAGGTTTTACCCCTAGGTACATCTGTTCCAGAGCCGCCTCAACCTACTCATATCCAGACAGGGATGTATTGCTTGGAAAACTCACAAAATCTCTACAATACCAAAATTCTAGGAAGTTATTCTATACTAATCCTCAATGTCTATCTTAGGGATATGTGCTCTAATTAGAGTTTATCTAAATCTAGTTTCCAAGGTTATTGCTAAACTTCCTCTGATACCATCTGTAATGCCCTGACCCCAGTTACCCAGAGTCGGTGCATTATTTTAATACATTGGAATGATTACAGGGAATCAAGTCCCGAAGGACCGATCGGTTTAGTAGTCTTGGAAAATAGATTACATACATGAATGTTACATTACACTTTATAACATAAAAAACAACATAAATAATCATTTATGAAAACCATTATTCCCCTGGCTTAACCCTGTATATCAAACACAATACACTTCTTGGATTCCTGGGAAAATAAAACATAGAAAGGGGTGAGCTCAAACGCTCAGTAAGGGTAAGCAATACAATGGAAACTTTAAAAAATAAGTATAAACATTTAAGGCAATGTATAAAACTAAAAAAGCCTTTTAAACATGAACTTAAGCATAATATGGAAGAAATAAAATGAAATAATTCCATTTAATTATTCACATGGATATTCTACTAATCGAAGAATCACATGAAATATCAATAACCACTTTTATAATAATGGAATACATAATGCCAGACTATTATAACCACGTAGCTAAGGCCTCATGCCAAGACTAAAAATAAGATTTTGTCAAGGCCTTGTGCCAAGACACTAGTTTGTCTCATGAGACCTACCGATGCATCAAGGAGCTATAGCAGGCTCCACCCGTCACTTACTAAGTCCAATGCATTCCTCATATGAAAAGGTCTAAACATAACATACACATTTGTATTAAAACTAGCATGCGAAATGTCAATACTTTACCCATAAACCATGAATGGAATAAAAATAACAAATCCATAGTCAAACATATCACAAAACCTTCAACACAATATGGAAGATTTGTATCATGATAAATCAACTTCAAAACAAGTTTAAAATCCATTAAAGGATTTTGACATTGATGAAAATGATTTGTAAAACTCTTTGAGAGAAATACCCCTTTTTCATAAAAAAATTTAAAAGTCACACAATTTGGAAAAGAATTCATTTAAAGACATTTCTGAATCAAAGTTTCCCATACCACTTTGAAACTTTTGAAAGGAATTAACATTTTAAAAACATTCATGTCCATATAAATAAATCCTTAAAAACCATTTTGAAGACATGGACATTAATGAGAAATATTTAGAAGAATAAATATTTAAAACTTTTGAAATGATGTTTTAGTAAAAAGTCCCTTAAAATAATCCCTTTGAAAACTCTTTCATAAAACATGAACATGGATAATAAATATGTCCCAGTAGATACTTACGCAAAACAACCTCAGATAATAATGAGATTGTGAAATTAACCCTTACCAATTTGGTAACTTACGAAACATACAACCCATGAAAGAGGTATCATACAATGAATATGTAAAGACACATAAAGGAAAGTGTATTACACAAAGAATACAATTATGGGCAGTACATACACCACACAGAAGGTAATAATGGCAATATGGCATGAATCTCACGGGAATATGGAGTTAGATGAAAACCCCTTATCTTGCACTTTCCTTTAGTCGAGGGTACGCTTAACCTCATGTACAAATATTTTAGTATGTTATTAAATTATAACAGAACCATATTAATATTTATGATATCATACATGATTCATTTATGACTTTATACTACTCATTTAATAATAATTTCCATGTTAAATTAACATTTCGGGTAATAATCGCATTCTTTATCTTATGTGTTTTAACTTGTTACTCTTGATTGTATGACTTAGATCATGATTTAAATAATTCCAGAATATAAAACATGATAAATATATCATATATATTTAGAATATAAATATGTATAATAGACATATATATTAAATGGAAAACACCATTTATGGAGACGGTAGTCCGTACATACGCATAAACGCTGCTTCTGTTTTCATATAGTATTGAACGGAAGTAAGTGAATAAGATATATGTAAGTACATAAATACTTATATATATAAATATGTATATCTCCAGTAGCATTATTATGTCATATATTACATAATTATTAGTAATATATATTTTTATAATTGTCGATGAATGGTGAACTTGGAAATGAATCTCATCGCGTTGTGGAGACGGTAATCCGTACGTACGCACGAGTGAAAATATCATTCTTTTGATATTAAAATAATATATAATTGGATGTTATATCATATATACATAATAATTATAATGTTATATTTATTATTTACATCAAATACACACCATTATTATACCCATATAAATAATAATGTATTGAATAACAATTACACCATGACGTGGAGACGGTAAGCCGTACGTACACCCGTATGGTGACATGTCATTCAAAGGATGGATAGAATACTGAATATGGTTGTACCATATTTATAATAACATAATATTATATAGGAGATACTTGATTTATTATTTTATAATAGAAATAACAAATAAATAAGAAGTTGAAGAAGAAAGGAACTTGAAAGAGGGTGGTGAAAACATTACCTCTTCTTTGGGTTCTTCCTTTTTATTTGATCAAAAGGGATCCATAGGTTGGATTTATGATCAAAATAAGGCCTATAGGTTGAATTTAGGGAAGTTGAGAGAGTATTTGGGTAGGGTTTGGCCGAACCAAAAGGCTTTTAAGGTGTGGAGAATTGGTTATAATTTGGGTCCTTCTATAAGGGGGAGGAGGGGCTCTTTAGGAAAAAATTAAAGTATTAATTTATAATAAATTCATATTCAGTTTATAATGGCTCAAAAGTGGATTATTAAAAGTATAAGGTGAGGATGGGTCGAAATATTTTCAACCAATAGATTTTAGACAGGTTTGGGTCATTATATAAACCTTATCTTTTAGTTTTAACTCTTAGTTAATTAGATTGACATTTACCATGTCACTTTGTATTTTTATATTATATAGTTAATAAAATTACTATATACATCCAAGCGACCCAAAAGTGGTACATTAATGATACACCAATAATGATATAAGTCCTTTGGATGAACCTTAGATTTTTAGGAATAGAATATAAATTAATAATATAATATTTGTTTTAAAAACTCATTTATGTCAATTTTGACACTACTCAATAATTGATTTTTGTTAAAGTCTTAAAAACTTTATTAATTCTAAAAAAATTAATTTAAGCAATCATAACATGGAATATTAACCAATAAAATTCGTGCATGTCATCAAAACTTTAAAATTATATTTATTTTAACATTTATAATACCAATCATTTGATTCTTTCATTAATAAGGAAAATACTGCATCATTATTGTGTCATATATATTTTTAATTTTTCAATGTCTAAAAATTATAAATAAAATACCATTATGTAGGAAATATTTTTATATTTCTAATTAATATTTATAATCTAAAATATAACATATATAACCCTATGTAAAAATTGTTTTTCTAAACGATATAAGCTTATGTCATTTTTGTATTTACTTTAACTTAATTAATATAAAGTGTCCCTATCACCTACAAGTGGCTTCATGGGGTCCCAAAATAGATCAAATGATGACCATGGTCGGAAATGTATCCACTAATAAGGTTAGGACATGTTTTAGGGTAATTTATTATTATTATAATATTATTTTTTACCCTTATTTACCGGATTTACCCTTTAACCATGGTAAATAAAATATTTACCGAAGTAATTAGTCAAAATGTCTAAAAATAAAAGTTACCTATTTACACAATTTGGAAATCCTGATTCCAAATATGGAATAAATTTTTCCAAATTCAAAACACAGAAGTGGTATAAATTAATTTAAAATTAATTCCCGCTGTTAAAACAAAAAGCGCGTTTTTAAGATATAATAACTATCAAAAGATTGAAACTTGTTTATGTCCGGTTTAATTGTGAAATTATGTCCAATGACCAACAATGTATTAAATGGTAAAAATATATTATAAGTATACTTTAAAACCACTCAAATTCATAATTTATCACTATTAATTATTTTGATTAAAAAAGTTGTTTTTAATTAAAATTTAGTAATTTTCACTATTCATCAAAATATAAAAGTTATCCGAAAGGTACCAAAATTTCACCCTAGGCTAAATTCAATATTAAAAATCAAAAAATGAAGTCCATTTTGAGAGATAAAATTTATAAAATTTAAAGAACTAGGTATTACTATTCATAACGGCTAGATTGATTGGTTGTAGTGTGTGTTAGAACTCGAAGTTGCGAACAACACACGCTACTGTATTATTCAAAGAGAAGCGTACCGTGGAATCTTGAGGTGTTAAATTGTAAATTTTTGATGTAATTATTCTAAAGAATAAATTTATTTAGTCAAATTGAATATATAAAAGTTTAAAATATTGGATTTAAAAAAGGGTTCACTATTAAAAGTTGGTAAAAGTGCATTTTTTGAAAAATACTTATTTTATCTGAAAAAAATGAATTTATTCTTAAATTATGTCTAAGAAACTCATAATGTGGATTCTAAAATTATAATGATTATATAAAGGTCAAAATTTAGTTAATACTATTCATAACCTCTTTTGAACGGCTTGTTTGGTAAGTCATGGTACGCTTGAACTCAGTGTTGCGTGTAGTGCAAGTTATTGAATTATTTTGAAGAAGTAACACACTATGAAATCTTGGGGTGTTACATTCTTAACTCCTTCAATAAATTGCATCCTCACAATTTGATATTGTTTTTCGAAAATAAGGGTTGAAAATAGAAAATATCTCTATGGGAAAACCCACATCCGAAATTTGGTTAATAAAATTTAGTCTTAATAAGAGGAAAAGAGAAATGAAAGGGTCACCACCAAATTATGATCTCGATTAGGATAACATTGGTGGAAATTAGAGAAATATAATTGGAGGAAAAATGTAAATATTTATAGGTAGTGATTGAGGTCATCAATCACAAACAAGTTTAAAATTGAGGTCCTTAAATTCATCAATCTATGACGACTTAAAATACCATCGGTTCAAAAAAACATAAGGTATTAGGATAACACATTTTTGGTTTTAATATTCCTTCAATAAAGTATAAGAATTAATTTCTTTATAGAATAAGAGGAGAAGAAAAATATATACTTGACAAGTAGAGTTCCATCCTTTAACTAATTTCTACCACAAAATCATCTTTCACTCTAAAAGATAATAGAACTTAAAAAAATATTCTATTTATCCTATTTTTTTGGTGTTAAAAAAATGAATTTATAATTCATCTACTAGAACTTATTATTATTTAATCCAGGACATCTCGTGGGCTAGTGGTAGGTGATACACCCTTGTTGCCCTTTGGTTGCGGGTTCAAGTCTCGCGACCTTGCCGGTCGCGATGGGTTGCCGCCCGACCTCCGGGTTGTCCTTTTATGGCAATACAAAATTAATCTAAAACTAGAATTATCCAAAATACTTCTATCCAAACTCACAGTCCAAAATTTATAAGGAAGGTAAACACAATGAAGATCCTTTTTTCCACGTAATAACATGTGAACACCTTCATCATGTATTCTTTTAAAACACTGCAACATCCTGAATTACCACAAAACCGTATTGATTACATTCATGATCCCTTATTCCTTATAGAATAATGGATATACTCCTTCTATCCAAAAATGTTGTAAACTCCAACAATTATGGGAATAGAAATAATTAATTAGATTCAAGTTAGTCAAGAATATCCAATATAATTTATTCAAATCAACCATCTCTTATTCCAAAATCACTACCTCATTATCAGAACAATATTATGTTTTATCTTTATCTCAACCATATATTTTACAAAAATTTAACCTGCTATTGAGCCAATTTTCTTGGTTCCACACAATCTCAAGTCCTTAATGAAATAGTACTGTAGTACAATCCTTATATACTCCATAATTATTATAACCATTACATTGTTGATACAACACTCAAATGACATAATTATCTAATAACAACATAAAAACTCTAGTCATTCCTCCTCATCTGTGGTAGTATCATAACTTGATTATTATCCAATAGCATCATTTGGGGCATACTCTGGTGATTTGGACATTGGTTCATGTAGTGTCCCAACTCCTTGTAGATGAAGCATTGTACATTTGAAACCTTTTTCTTACCCTTGCAGTCACGTACATGGTGTCCTTTTTCTCCACACTTATAAAAAACTCCCATTCCTTCCAGGAAATTTCCAGGGTGTTTGTTCCCACAGTTATCACATATGGGAAAATTCTTCTTTTCTATCTTCCCTTTATCCATATTTCTCTCTTCCATCCTTTTCTTCTCTTGCTTCCCTTCAAAGCCATAGGACTCAGTAAACTATTTACTTATCTTATCAACACATGACACTATTTCTTCATAAGATGATAATACGTGGGGGAATATTTCCCTTATAAATGATGTATTAATACCATGAAAGATATAATACTTATTATTCTTTGGATCATACGTATTACTGGAGTTCACATTCCTTCTACTGGGCACCATTTCTATACAATAGCATAAACTAGGTCAGTTTATGAATTGCAATGAATACTTCCAAACTTGTAAAATACCTAATGAAAATTGAATAGTTTATGGATATAATCCATAATCATAAAAATGTTTTCTTTGATTAAGTATATACTCATGATCCCTTCATAATGGTTTGTAAAGAAAATGAGAATTATCCTAATCATATCCCCCGCGAGTGTCATAACAAGAGTGCATCAAGGCCCGTTTTCATGCACCAGTTCCCGTTCAAGTCTAGCTCAAATAGGTGTTTTTGGGTTTTACCCCTAGGTACATCTGTGCCAGAGCTGCCTCTACCTGCTCGTATCCAGACAGGGATGTATTACTCGGAAAACTCACAAAATTTCTACAATACCAAAATTCTAGGAAGTTCTTCTATACTAATCCTCAATGTATATCTTAGGGCTATGTGCTCTAATCAGAGTTTATCTAAATCTAGTTTCCAAGGTTATTTCTAAACTTCCTCTGATACCAACTGTAATGCCCTGACCCCAGTTACCCAGAGTCGGTGCATTATTTTAATACATTGGAATGATTACAAGGAATCAAGTCCCGAAGGACCGATCGGTTTAGCAGTCTTGGAAAATAGATTACATACATGAATGTTACATTACACTTTATAACATACAAAACAACATAAATAATCCTTTATGAAAACCATTATTTCCCTGGCTTAACCCTGCATATCAAACACAATACACTTCTTGGAATCATGGGAAAATAAACATAGAAAGGGGTGAGCTCAAACGCTCAGTAAGGGTAAGAAATACAACAGAAACTTTCAAAAATAAGAATAAAAATTTAAGGTAATGTATAAAACTAAAACAAAAGCCTTTTAAACTTGAAATTCAGCATAATATGGCAGAAATAAAATGAAATAATTCCATTTACTTATTCACATGGATATTCTACTAATAAAATAATCACATGAAATATCAATAACCACTTTCATAATGATGTAATGCATAATGCCAGACTATCAAAACCACGTAGCCAAGGCCTCGTGCCAAGACTACAAATAAGATTTTGTCAAGTAATCATTCCAAGACACTAGTTTGTCTCATGATACCTACCGATGCATCGAGGAGCTATAGCGGGCTCCACCCGTCACTTACTAAGTCCAATGCATTCCTCATATGAAAAGGTATAAACATAACATACACATTCTTATTATAAATAGCATATGAAATGTCAATACTTTACCCATAAACCATGAATGGTATAAAAATAACACATCCACAGTAAAACATATCACAAAACCTTCAACACAATATGGAAGATTTGTATCATGATAAATCAACTTCAAAACAAGTTTAAAATCCATTAAAGTATTTTGACATTGATGAAAATGATTTGTAAAACTCTTTGAGAGAAATACCCCTTTTTCATGAAAACATTTAAAAGTCACCCAATTTGGAAAAGAGGTCATTTAAAGACATTTTTAAATCAAAGTGTCCCATACCACTTTGAAACTTTTTAAAGGAATTAACATTTTAAAAACATTTATGTCCATATAAATAAATCCTTAAAAACCATTTTGAAGACATGGACATTAATGAGAAAGATTTAGAAGAATAAATATTTAAAACATTTGAAATGATGTTTTAGTAAAAAGTACCTTAAAATAATTTCTAATAAAACTCTTTCATAAAACATGAACATGGATAATAAATATGTCCCAGTAGATACTTACGCAAAACAACCTCGGATAATAATGAGATTGTGAAATTAACCCTTACCAATTTGGTAACTTACGAAACATACAACCCATGAAAGAGGTATCATACAATGAATATGTAAATACACATAAATGAAAGTTTATTACACAAATAATACAATTATGGGAATTAAATACACCACAAAAAAGGTAATAGTGTCAATATGGAATGAATCTCACGGGAATAAGGAGTGAGATGAAAACCCATTACCTTGCACTTTACTTTAGTCGAGGGTACGTTTAACCTCCTGTATGAAGATCGTAGCATGTTATTAAATTATACCAGAACCATATTAATATTTATGATATCATACATGATTCATTTATGACTTTATACTACCCATTTAATAATAATTTCCACGTTAAATTAACATTTCGGGTAATAATCACATTCTTTATCGTACGTGTTTTAACTTGTTACTCTTGATTGTATCACTTAGATCTTGATTTAAATACATTCAGAATATAAAACATGATAAATATATCATATATATTTAGGATATAAATATGTATAATAGACATATATATGAAATGGAAAACACCATTTATGGAGAGGGTAGTCCGTACGTACGCATAAACACTGTTTCTGTTTTCATATAGTATTGAACGAAAATAAGTGAATAAGATATATGTAAGTACATAAATACTTATATATATAAATATATATATCTCCAGTAGTATTATTATGTCATATATTACATACTTATTAGTAATATATATTTTTATAATCGTCGATGAATGGTGAACTTGGAAATGAATCTCATCGCGTCGTGGAGACGGTAATCCGTACGTACGCACGAGCGAAAATATCATTCTTTTGATATTAAAATAATATATAATTGGATGTTATATCATATATAAAAAATCCTTATAATTTTATATTTATTATTTAAATCAAATACACATCATTATTATACCCATCCAAATAATAATGTATTGAATAACAATTACACCACGATGTGGAGACGGCAAGCCATACGTACGCACGTATGGTGACATGTCATTCAAAGGATGGATAAAATACTGAATATGGTTGTACCATATTTATAATAACATAAAAGTATATAGGATATACTGGAGTTATTATTTTAGAATATAAATAACAAAGAAAGAAGAAGTTGAAGAAGAAAGGAACTTGAAAGAGGGTGGTGAAAACATTACCTCTTCTTCGGGTCTTTCCTTTTGATTTGATCAAAATGGCTCCTTAGGTTGGCTTTCTGATCAAACTAAGGCCTATAGGTTAAAGTGAGGGAAGTTTAGAGAGTATTTGGCCAGGGTTTGGCCGAAACAAAAGGCTTTTAAGGTGTGAAGAATTGGTTAGAAGTTGGGTCCTTTTATAAGGGGGAGGAGGGGCTCTTTAGAAAAAAAGTATTAATTTATAATAAATTCATATTCGGTTTATAATGGCTCCAAAGTGGATTATTCAAATTATAAGGTGGGTATGGGTCTAAATATTTTCAACCAATAGATTTTAGATAGGTTTGGGTCATTATATTAACCTTATCTTTTAGTTTTAACTCTTATTTAATTAGATTGACATTTACCATGTCACTTTGTATTTTTATAATATATAGTTAATAAACTTATTATATACATCCAAGAGACCCAAAAGTGGTACATTAATGATAAAAAATAATGATATAAGTCCTTTTTCTGAACCCTAGATTTTTAGGAATAGAATATAAATTAATAATATAATATTTGTTTTACAAACTCATTTATGTCAATTTTGACACTACTCAATAATTGATTTTTGTTAAAGTCTTAACAACTTTATTAATTATAAAAAAATTAATTTAAGAAATACTAACATGTAATATTAACCAATAAAATTCGTGTATGTCATAAAAAATTTCAAATTATATTTATTTTAACATTTATAATACCAATTATTTGATTCTTTCATTAATAAGGAAAATACTGCATCATTATTGTGTCGTATATATTTTTAATTTTTCAATGTCTAAAAATTATAAATAAAATACCATTATGTAGGAAATATTTTTATATTTCTAATTAATATTTATAATCTAAAATATAACATATATAACTCTATGTAAAAATTGTTTTTCTAAATGATATAAGCTTATGTCATTTTTGTATTTACTTTAACTTAATTAATATAAAGTGTCCCTATCACCTAAAAGTGGCTTCATGGGGTCCCAAAATCGACCCAAAGATGCCCATGGTCTGAAATGTATCCACCAATAAGGTTAGGACATGTTTTAGGGTAATTTATTATTGTTATAATATTATTTTTTACCCTTATTTACCGGATTTACCCTTTAACCATGGTAAATAAAATATTTACCGAAGTAATTATTCAAAATGTCTAAAAATAAAAGTTAACTATTTACACAATTTGGACGTCCTCATTCCAAATATTGAATAAATTTTTCCAAATTCAAAACACATAAGTGGCAAAAATTAATTTAAAATTAATTCCCGCTGTCAAAACAAAAAGCGTGTTTTTAAGATATAATAACTATCAAAAGATTGACACTTGTTTATGTCCGGTTTAATTGTGAAATTATGTCCAATGACCAAAATTGTATTAAATGATAAAAATATATTCTAAGTATACTTTAAAACTACTCAAATTCATAATTTATCACTATTAATTATTTTTATTAAAAAAGTTGTTTTTAATTAAAATTTAGTAATTTTCACTATTCATCAAAATATAAAATTTATCCGAAAGGTACCAAAATTTCACCCTAGGATAAATTCGATATTCTGAATAAAAAAATGAAGTCCATTTTGAGAGATAAAATTTATAAAATTTCAAAAATTAGGTATTACTATTCATAACGGCTAGTTTGATTGGTTGTAGTGTGTGTTAGAACTCGAAGTTGCGTACAACACACGCTACTGTATTATTCAAAGAGAAGCATACCGTGGAAGCTTGAGGTGTTATATTGTAATTTTTTTATGTCCCCATTCTAAAGAATAAATTCATTTAGTCAAATTGAATATATAAAAGTTTAAAATATTGGATTTAAAAAAGGGTTCACTATTAAAAGTTGGTAAAAGTTCATTTTTTGAAAAATAATTCTTTTATCTGAAAAAAATGAATTTGTTCTTAAATTATGTCTAAGAAACTCATAATATGGATTCTAAAATTATAAGGATTATATAAAGGTCAAAATTTAGTTAATACTATTCATAACCTCTTTTGAACGACTTGTTTGGTAAGTCATGGTGCGCTTGAACTCGGTGTTGCGTGTAGTGCAAGTTATTGAATTATTTTGAAGAAGTAAAACACTATGAAATCTTGGGGTGTTACAAATATGATTATCAACTTAAAAAATAACATTAGTTATCAAATCAATTTTTTTAACCACTAAAGTTTCTATACAACTCATTATTTTTCAAAAAATAAACTAATTAACTCAACATAAAGCACATCTATAAGATTATATTTTCCTCAATTATGTGTTTTTTCTATATAGTATCACCTTAACATTAAATAAACTTTCTAGTTCATTAGTACCATTCACCATATTATTGAAAATATTGAATGAAAAACTTCTACTAAACAATCCTTGTATATATATTTCATGATTCACATAATTATTAAATTCCAATACATAAGAATTTCAATCATTCCATTTAATTATTAAACCATTAACTAAGATTCATCATCTTATTCCTTAATACCTCCTTACTTTCATATTTCATTTGTAGTATCTTCATCTTCAATAGAAAAACCTTTACTTGTACAACCTTGTTGACATCTTCTTGAAGTTCCCCCCCTAGGACATTGATTTTCATAATGAAAATTATTTACACATTTAAAACTTCAACCACTAATGATTCCTTAGGAAAACTATTATTCTCATACATTGCGTTTACTGTATTTTTAATTTTTACTTGGTGATTAATTAATTTATGACCTTCTTCTTCACACTTAAAACATATTATCATTCCTTTGAGACATTACCTTGAGTTCTTATTCCCGCATTATTGACATATAAGAAACTTAATATTCTTTCCTCCAATGGTCTCCACTACCCTAAGTCTCAGCAAACTCTATCATTCTCTTCTTTAGTGGGTCATAGAGTTGGTTAAGGTGCAAGTTCTTAATCATATGTCGTGATAAATTATTAGGCATAATCACAATATCATTTACTCTTGTCATAATCTCATATGGTTTCTCATCAACACATTTTATATCACATTCAACGTTAACCCAATTCCTTTTGGTTCTCACCATTTCCTACAACCATAAAGTATAGCGTGAGAAACAATATTCATAGTGGGAAACAACATTATCATGAAAAATTATTTATAAAATGTATAAATCATGACACATTAATTTCAATATAAGACACCTTAGGTTTAACCTAGGTCATCCAAGATCATCATATATTCAAATCCTTCATGATGGTTCATAAAGAGTTTGTGAATTTCCGAAGCATATCCCCCAATAGTGACAAACTCGATGCATAGTAAGGCCTATTATCGTGTATCAGGTAACACTGGAGTCAATCTCGATGCACATTTTTTGAAGTAATTAATCCTAGGTATATCTATTATAGAACCACATCCACTTGTAGTATCTAGACATGGATGTAATTGCTCAGAAAACACTCGCTCTATACTTTACTAATATTCATGATATTTTTATATTCATAGTATTATCGTTAGACTTATCCTTAGAAATATCCTTTGGGTTACAGAAATTTTTTTATCATCCTAGTTCCAAAGGTAAAATAAAACTTTCATTTTACACCTATTATAGCAATCTAATCCCTTTACATGTAATATTGCATGATTCTTAAACATAAATATCCAATAATTACAACACAAGGACCATAAAGGCCTAGTGTCTTTGGAAGACTAGGTTCTTAATACATAAAACATGGAATCCTTATTTTATTTTATATAGTGACCTTCTAAAATCCATTTGATCTCCTAAATATACATGGGATAACCTTGGGAATACATAAAGAAAGGGGTGAGCTAAAAATCCTAGTAAGGGAATAAACATGATAAGGAAGTATAACATGTGAGTCAAAGTTATAACATGATATCATAAAATATAATGTACATGACTAATCAAGTGGAAGCATAATGTAAAGATAACTTCATCATAATATCATGAAAACATAGGAAATGTGGAAACATCATAGAACATGTCATAAAAACGAGTTAAGTCTAACTGCCTAAACAACATCACATGGTGGAAAAAGTACCACAATAGATTAGGTTTACTCCCTAATCCCATCAATTATACCTCACAATACTAAATATTTACCCAATTCATTGGAGTGCTATATAGGTACACCCATCATAACTTGTTCATGATATATGTGTGCTATATAAATTAAATCAATTATAAGGCATAAAATAATAATTACTCATGTAAATAGAATGGGTTTCATAATATTTCTTCATATCATAATAAAATGAAATTTTATAATGAAGGCATTTGATAAATGATCATAAGGCATGTATTACCCCATAAAAGTAAGGGAGAATAAGCTAGGTATATATGTGACAGACATATATACATCATGTAGAAGCAATAATAAACATAAAAGGTTGTTGTCATTTATGAAAATAATTTGAAAAATATTAAAAATATTCTTGAGGAAAACAACCTTTTAACTTTTAGAAACATCAAATGATGTCATATTAGATGTAAAATTATTTTTAAAGATAACTTTGAACATTTTTTGAGGAAAATATACTTTCTATTTTAAAAAATCTTATTTAAAATGTAAAATTTTATAAAAAATTAAAGATTTTTTTTGAAAATAACATTTGAAACTTAAAAAAAATATTTAAAACATTAAGTGTTCTTGATGGTGGAAAATTTCTGTTCAAGATGAATATTTTAAAAACAAATATTCCTTTCACATTTTTGTAAGAAAATTAAAAAAAGTACCTTGTTCAGAAAATAACAGGAATATTCATTTTAATTTTTTATAAGAATAAAATTAAGGGTAAACATGAATTTAAACCATCATAGTAAATACTTTTTGAATTTTTTTTTAAAATACATGGATTTGGAATAAAAAAGAATTTTGACTGAAAAGAGAAATTAAGTAGGATTTTATTAAAAACATTTTATCAAGCATTTTAAGTACCAAATGGTAAAAAATGGTACTATTACTTGAAAAATTAGTGAATAACTAGAGGAGAATAAAATTAAAAGGTTTTATTATACAATTATCAAATAATTTCCTTTAATGGAAATTCAAGCATAAGTAATCCCAATTAAAATGAGATTGAAACATAAACACACACTACTTTGGTAAATTTTGAATCATAACATGCCATGAATAAAATAAATGAATTTGTAACTTTAAATATCATGAATTATAAAGGATTAATGATATAATATATAAAGGGCCATTAAATACACTATATTAAAGAAATTAGGTGTATAAAATGACATATGCCTCAAAGAAGGAACTTTTGAGACGAAAACCCTTACATTGTTCATATCGTTAAGGCGAGAGTTAATCCATGAGATGATTATGTATAAAATATGTATATGAAAAAAAATAAAAGTTTAAATAAAAAATAAGTTAATAAAATTTCATTTCACATATAATATTGGCATAATTTAATCAATGAAGTAGATGTATAACCCAATGGATGGAAATTGAGTTAAAAAACCAATTACTGTGCACTTTCCTTTAGTTAAGAACACTTTATCCTACTGTATATCGGTTTTAAACATGTTATTAACTTGTATAATAATTATATTATTATTTATAATATCATATTATATCCTTTTTATAATATATTATCACCCGTTTTTCAACAATATTTCATTATCACTATTGTTTTGGGTGTTAATTGTATTATTTTCTCATGCATGTTTTATAATAAAAGCTACAGATCTCAAAAATAGGATAGAGTTACATAATATACATAATTATATTAATTTTATAAATATAATTTTTTCATTATATATATCTTTATAATCATTATTGATTTTTTAACATGGAGAATGACATCACTTTTTAGAGACAGTTGGCTATACGTACGCAAAAGTGACATTATAATTTCCTTGGGTGAAAGGGTAAGGAAGTGGATTGTATATTAATTTTATATAATAAATATAATTTCATATATATCACATATATTCATTAAATTTATCCTTTATTATATTCCATTTAAAGTGTTAGTGAAGAAGGAATCACATTGCTTCGTGAGGCGGTAGTCCACCGTACACATGAATAACGTTATCATTTATTCAATGGGTGGTAAGGTAAGACATTATATGATATATTTATTTTATATTATGATTAATATTTAATTAATATAATATATAAATATAAAATTAATCATTATTACCTTCCATGTAAATCATAATTGAAAAACGAATCACATCGCTTCGCAAGGTGGTAATCCACTATACACACAAGCGATGTTATCGTATTCCCTATGAAATGGAAAGTAAGAGGGTATATGTAGTATTTTAATTAAATAAGTATAATAATATCATAAATATAATATATAATCATTATATTAATAATTATATCCATCCTTAATAAGTGGTGATGGAAAAAAATTACATCGGTTTGAGAGACGATAGTCCACCGTACGCATGATCAACTATTTTGTTTCCAATTTGAGGGAGGAGGAGATAATAGTAGTTAATTACCATAACATATCAACATATAATTATATTTAAGATAATTAAGTTATTATATCAGTATGGTCTAATAATATTTTAAATAGGTGGAAGAAGAAATAAAATAAAATGCTCATTTAAGGATGTTACCACTTCTTCGGACAACTTCTTTTGGTTTGCACCAAAATCCTTACTAGGTTAAATTTATGATCAAGAAAATTATTATAGGATGAGGGGAAGAAGTTTAAAAAATAATTTATTAAGTTATTTACTTAACCAATGGTTTTTGGAAATTTGGAAAGGATAGGAGAGGGGGTGTCCTTTTATAAGTGGGGGAGAGGACACACTTGGAATTTTTGAAAAGAAAGAATTCCACCCACATCTTTCTCACCCAAAAGGATATTAAATGGATCATTTTAGAAAATTATAAGAGATAATTTCTAAATATTACCATAAAATATGTATTATATATTCTTTGTATCATTATTAAACCTTCTATTTTAAGTTTAACCCTCGGTAAACCCGTTTTTACCTTAATCGCAGTAAATATTTTTTTACTATTTTCACTATTTACTATAGTAATTTTTTTTTTGAACTTATTAGATAAAATAAATTATTCTTATTCCAAATATGGAATCATTCTTTTCAAATTCAACTCACATAATTATCAGAATTCAATTTAATATTAAACCCGCAGTCATGTCGAAAAAACGATTTTCCAAAAGAAAAACTTTCAAAAGTTTAAAAATTTTTTATATAAAAATTCAATATAAAATTGATTCCAATGACCTAATTTTGGATTATTAAATATATAATTTAACTAATTTTACTTTTAAATCCTCATTAAAATAAAATGGGTCTTGTAAATTCTTTAAACAAAAAGGCGATTTTTAATAAAAATCAGTCTTTTTCACTATTCATTGAAAAATGAAACTTTTCATAAAAATACAAAAATTTCACCCTAATATAATTATGATATGATAATTTCAAAAATAATGTTCATTTTTTTAAAATATATTTACTAAAATTGGTAAAAATTAATTTTAAATTATGTGCGTAAAACGTGACTAAACCGCCTTTTAGCAAAATATAGTTTTTGAGAAAATATTTATTTTTCTTTAAAATGGTTCTCATTTTTATTCTAATAATTATATAATCATTGAATTAATTTTATATATGTGTAAACAATATAATTTTAATTATTTAGTTATTCTAATACATACTCTCCAACTTAATGGCTAGGTTATAATGACCATGTTCAGTTAATAATATTTTAATAGACTATAACGTTTTGTTTAAATTTGGTGTTGAATGCATCATAATATATCAAATATATTACATTTATTTAAAAATAATTATATCATAAAGTCTCAATTTTTTACATTATATACTAATATTAGTGTTGTATGTCATATACACTATCGAACATAGTTTTCTTCTTTTAAAATCTAGGGGCGTTACATTCCACCCTCTTAAATAAAACGTGTCCTCACAATTTGAACTTGTGCTAAATAATAAAGGGTTTGAAATTTGAAAATTGATTTTTGGAAAACCTAAATTACAAGAAGGTTTAATAAAATATCCACTTAAAAAGAGGGAAAGTGAAATACAAATGTCATCTTGAATAATACATAACTAGGGTTCCAAGTTAGAGAACATTGGTGGAAAGTGAAAATATGGACATGGATGAAAAACATAAATAATTATAAAGAGTGGTATAGATCATTTATCAAAAGAAATTTAATGATCATGATAAAGTCAACAACTATAAAACTATAAATCTATGATGAATTAAAATACCATTGATTCATTGGATATGAAGGTAACATGGTAACATTTTTGTTTCAAGTTCCTTATCCTAGAGTTGAGGAATTATTTTTCTATCAAGATAGATAACAACATAAAATATACTTGACATATTTTGATTTCATAAATACAATTTCATTATTTTTTTCTTCGATCAATTTCTTCTTTACCTCTTACTCTAAGGGAATGTATATCTAATACGATTTTTTAGTGCCTGAAACCCTGAAATTAAATTTTAACTGATCATAAGATCTATAAAAGAGTAAAAAGATATTACTCACATATTTATTAAAACCAAAATAATTATTAAAAGTAAGACAATACTAAAAATGAATATGAATATATTAATCTCTAAAATTCAATAATAAAACCAAAGGTTTATCATAGGTTATTCTATAAATAAGTAACCCTATATCCCAAATAACCTCAACAACCTCAATTTAAAATTAGGTTTTAACCTCAATTTTTATCTCATACCCTTTAAAATTACATCTCTAAAAACACAATATAATTCTTCTCAAACAATCCTTTAAGTTAAACCAAAAGGTTATACATAATTCAACTTAATAAAACATATACCAAAATATCATCAGTCACCCCAAAATCAAATGAATTGATCCTATAAAATGTTTCCCAGAATAAAATTAATATTTAACCTTCAAACCATCTAAGTAAAAACAATGTTATACTAATCAGAACATCACTCAAGAAAATGTTAGGTACTACACCCTCAACAACCTTTGGTTGTGGGTTTAATCCCCATAACCTTTCTGAATGCAATGAGTTTTCACCTGGATTACAGGTTGTACTTAATATAAAACTATAGAAAACTTATGTGATAATAATATTAATAATTATCCATGGTAGTATAACGTTATCAAGAATATGATGACCATATTTAAAAATAACACTAGTCATGAAATCAATTTTTTTAACCACTAAGTTTTTTTATAAAAATCCTTCTTTTTCATAGAATCAACTTATTACCTGAACATCAAGCATATATATAAGATTATATTTTCATCAATTATGTGTTTATACATAGAGTATTACCTTACCATTAAATTAACTTTCAAGTTCATTAGTACCATTCAACATATTATTGAAAATACTTAATAAAAAACTTCTATAGAACAATCATTATATATCTATATATTATGATTCAAAAAATTATTTAATTCTAATACATAAACATTTCAATAATTCCACTTCATTATCAAATAATTAACTAGGATTCATCATCTTTTTCCTTAATACCTTCTTAATTTCATATGAAATTTGTTACCTCTTCATCATCAACAAAAAAATATTTACTCATACATCCTTGTTGATCATATTTTTGAGATTTCCTCCTAGGAAATCGATTTGCATAATTCCCATTATTTCCACATTTAAAACATTCAACCATTGATTATGCCTTAGGGAAACCATTATTCTAATCCATTGTGTTAACCAGACTTTTCATTTCTGTTTGAAAATTAATTACTTTTCACCCTTCTTCTCCACACATAAAATATCTTCTTGTTCCTCTGAGACATTTCCTTGAGTGCTTATTCCTGTATTATTGACACATAGGAAACTAAATTGGTCTCCACCACCCAAACTCTAAGAAAAATCTATTATAATATTATTTAGTGAGTCATAGAGTTGGATAAGGTGAAAGTTTTTAATAATATATCATGATAAATGATTACTCATAATCATAATATCCTTCACTCAAGTCATCATCCCATTTGGTTTCTCATCAAAACATTGTCTATGACATTCAATGTTAACCGAGTTCCTTCTAGTTCCCACCATTGAATAAAACCATAAAGCATAGTGTGAGGAATAATATTCATAGTGGGAAACAACATTTTCATGAAAAATTATTTATAGTATTTCTAAATAAAAACACCTTTATTTCAATCTAATATACCTTAGGTTTAACCTAGTTTATCCAAGATTAACATATATTCAAATCCTTCATGACGGTTCATAAAGAGTTTGTGAATTTCCAAAGAATATCCTCAAGGAGTGTAAACCCAGGTGCATAGTAAGACCCATTTTCATGTACTAGGTAACACTCTAGACAAGAAAAGTATGCCTTTTTATAATTTATTACTTCTAGGTAAATATATTCCAGAACCACATCCAATGGTAGTATCTCGACAGGGATACAATTTCTCAAAAACTACATGCTTTATACTTCACCAAGATTCAAGGATATTTTTCTATTCTTAATCTTATACTTAGTCTTATCCTTAGGAATGTCCTTAGGGTTATCACTAAAGTTTTCTCATACTATTTTCAAATTTTAACAAAACCTTTACTTTAATACAAAATATAGGGACTAAATCCTTTTACCCATAATATTGAATGATTCTTAAACATATATATCCAATAATTATGACTCAAGGATCCTAAATGCCTAGTGTATATTGAAGACTAGGTTCTTAATACATAAAACATTGAATCCTTATTTTATTTTCCATACTGAGCTCCTAAAATCCATTTGTGATACTAAATATACATGAGATAACCTGGGGAATACATAAATAAAGGGGTGAGTTAAAAATCCCAGTAAAGGAATAAACATGATAATGAAGCATAAAATGTGAGTAAAATGTATAAAATGATATCATAAAAGGGAAGGTACATGAGTAATCAAGTGGAAACCTAACATAAAGATCATGGTATCATGTTGTTGGAATACTCATGTGTAAATCATATTTTAATGATCACAAATCCCGTTAACCCTGTTTACTCTATCTCAAATCATGTGTAGAGATGGTTGGTTTCTCTATGCTTTAAATAAACTTTCACAGATCCTGATTCCTATAAATAATGATTGATTATTGTAAACTATATTTAATTTTGTTCTATAATGATTTATTATATAAATGATTAATTCTAATTAATTATGTGAATATTACTTCTTATGATTGTTTATAGATATTTGGCTAAGTCTGAGAAACTGTGAGTGTTCCACTGGTTCTGGTTTTCTGGCAAAGGACCAGACACTGTGACCCAGACACCGTGACCCAAACACCGTGACTAGTTATTGTAACTAGTTTCAGATCTCATGAAGTCTGTGACACCGGTTCCTTGCTACCATCACCAAGACACCTTTCACAATTTGGAAAAGGACCAGACACTGTGATCCTAACACTGCATCTGTGCTACCGATTCTTGATCTCAATGAAACTGTAGCATCACGACTGTCTCACCACTCAAAGGAAAAGAAGAAGACACCGTTTCATGATGATTTTTTTTCCAAGTGACACCCTTTCAAGAAAAACTATGACACCATTATTTAATCTATTTTTTCATTTTCAATTTAATTTCTAACGATCATATTTGAGTCATTTAAAGGAACTAACATATTTAATGTTTCTCTGTAGACATGTCACTTGACAGTAATAGGTACGAGGTGAAAAATACATACATCCTATCAGTTCCAACGTGTGCACCTACAATTAAAAAGAAAGATAAGCTGGGCTACAAATTTATACTGAAGAAGAGAAAGTATTTTAAAAAGAGAACCAATACATGCAACAAGATACAATTGAAGAACAGACGAAGAATTCACTCTTGATTCTAAAAGTTTGGAATACTATAGATCAGATCCAAAATCATCATCGGAGTACCAACTCCAAGAATAACATGAGCTAGATCTAACTAGAATCCAGAGCACCAGACTTTCGATACTCTGTTTTTCACAATAATACTCGATACCCACATCTTCTTTATCCTAGAAGCCCAGAGTTGCATAAAATAACACTCAGAGCAGTTCTAACCCTTTATCATAATCTTTTCTCTATTGTGTACTATTTTTATCTTTAGATAATTGTGTGCGTCTGTATTAAAAACATATGATGTATCCAGTAATAAATTGAATGATACAAGATATCCTTCCTCTCATCACTTCTTACATCTGTTTACTCCCATGGATAGGTGTGGAAGTGGTCCTTGTGTGACCTGGTAGTTGATACCCATGAAGAATAGTGGAAGAGGTCATGTGACCTAGATAGTCCTGTGCACTATTGTTTACCCCAATCTAGGGTGCGGATCATGTTTAATAATATAAACTACTTAGTGGTAGGTGATCACCAAGTGGAGTGGATTAGGTCTCAACTTGATACTAAACCACTTTTTTTTCCTGTTTTGTCTTTTAATTTAGTTTTTCTTTGATTTACTACATATTTCAGAAAACACTAGATTTTACTTTGATAGTTATTCTTGGATAAAAGCTATAAATGCTTTGCCTTATTAGAATAGCTTTAAAAATTGTATCAATAACTCACATTGATATTTCTAAGAATTAATAAATCTTCTAAGAAGTCATTCATACAGTCAAACTATTATAACCATATTACCTTGATTAACTGGGCTGTATTCATTTTTACTAGGGAAGCTTTTTAAGTGAACTATTTAACAGAAATTTTTATAGATACTCAATTCTGTTGAGTCAATAAGGTTTTCCTTATGACTTTTCCATTCCTTCTTGTTTTGAAAATCACAAACACCTTACCTTTAGGAAAATTTATTTTATAAGGAAAATTGATTTCTTAAGGAAAATTGCTTTCTTTAGGAAAATTTCTTTCTTAAGGAAAATTTCTCTTATAAGCAAAATTTCTTTTATAAGAAAAATTATCCTTATCTTATTTTCATCCATATTTTTTTTAAGTATGAGATTCAGATTCATTTCTATTTTCTCGGAATCGTTGAAACTTTGATATGAAGCATTCTGTTTTAGGATTCAGATTCTGGATAAGAACTATAAGAAAGTTTCATTCCGAATTTTGGATATGAACTCTGACTAAGTTCTATTCCAGATTCAGGATACAAATTCTTATGAAGTTCGATAACGAATTCTCAATATGAATTCTAATGATTAATTCTCATTACGAATTCTGATGACGAATTCTCATTACGAATTCTGAAGAAGAATTTTCATTACGAATTCTGATGAATAATTCTCATTACGAATTCTGATGAAAAATTCTCATTACGAATTCTGATGACGAATTCTCATTAGGAATCCTGATGATGAATTCTCATTACGAATTCTGATGACGAATTCCTGTTCCGAATTCGCATTCCGAATTCACCTATTAAACAGAATCTGATTATCTTTGTTTTATACACTCTGAATTAATTCAGACATTGAAAAATATTTTAGTTAGACTCCGAACTTTTATTCTACTTACACTTCTATAATTTGTCTACTCTTTATTATTTTCATTACACTCCGAACCTTCACTCCGAATCTTTCATTCTGAACTTTTGAGTTAGATTTTAAAACGATGTCATACATTCTGTTACACTTGTTTTGTTATAAAACGATGTCGTCTATTTTGTTATAAACAAACCGTTGTCCAAGTGACACGTGTACAGGTCCCTCCGATCTTTAAGGAAAATACGACCGTTGGAGAAGGAGCCGACCTTACCTATAAATAGGAGCTCATTTGAAAGAGCTCGATACTGATGACAGATGAACAACTTGGTTTTGTGCATACATACTGTTGAAGTGATTTCTAGAGAGAGAGACTCTTATTAACTCTCAAAGCTTCGTGCGACTCCGAATGTTGGTGATTACATTCGAGGGCTTCCGGGGATAGGAAGACAGAGGTGTCGACTACCTTGAAGTTTGAGGGCTTCCTTGCTGAGGAAGAAAGAGGTTGCCAACTACCTTGAAGTTGAGGGCTTGCGGGGATAGAAAGACAGAGACTCCGATCTTTGTATCGAGGACTTACCCTGGTGTGGGTAAGACATACTTGCTTGAAAGTATAAATCAAGGGACCTTTATCCAAGTTTGTTGGATACCCTTCCCTTTGGGTTAACAGATTTATATCTTGTTACTTGTAGTTTAACTACTTGTTTTATCTCCGCTGCATTTTGTATTATAAGGAAAGTATAACTTTCTTATACTTCCTTACTTGTACTCTGTTTCATTTAGATTCTATATGCTTTAAGGTAGAATCTCATATTGTAATCTTTTGTTAAGTTTCAATTTCCGGAACCATATTTCTGGAACCCTATTTCGGAATCTCATTCCAAGTTTGCATTCGGTGTTAGAGGTGTTGTGAATTTGCTTAGTTTAACTTTGTTAAACTTAGCCCTTTCCTTTGCTTAAGGAAAACATAGTTAATCGTAACTAACTTTAAAAATTCCAAAGGAATTTTTAAAGTGTACAATTCACCCCCCTCTTGTATATTGAGCATCTACATCATTATTTCGATCCTACAATTGGTATTAGAGGAGGTCTCTGGAATAATTGTACTCACATACAAGTTTTTCTTGCTCTTTTTCCCATTCCGAACTTTTCCCATTCCGAACTTTCTCATTCCGAACTTTGTTATTACAAAAATTTCGCTACTAACAAGTTTGTGTATCGAAGGTTATTTCTAGTATGGCAGGAATTAATGTTGGTTCGATTGATAATCTAAATCCTACAAGACCACCAATCTTTGATGGTAATGACTATGAGTACTGGAGAGATCGAATGAAGACTTTTGTTATCAACACTGGAGTAGATAACTTTGTTATGCTTACTTGTGATTATAAAATTCCTGACAAGGAAGTTAGAACTTTCACTAACCAGGAAAAGCAGGAATATCAACTCAATTATAAGGTACGCAATAATCTACTATGTTCAATGACCAGAAATATATATAGCCAAATTTCTTCTTGTGAAGCAGCTAACTGTATATGGAAGAAGTTAGAAGTTACACACTTTGGAACTTCTAAAGTGATTGAGACTAGAAGAGCTATGCTTAGAGCTGAATATCATGGCTTCAATTTTACTTATGGTGAACCTATCTGTAAAGTTCAACAGAGATTTATGACTATCGTCAACAACCTACAGTCTATGGGAGAAAAAGGTTTAGATGATGAAGCTCTTGTGGACAAGATAATTGATATTATGCCCAATGAGTGGGAATCCAAGAGAGCAGCTATAGATGAGAACAGGAAGGTCACTCAAATTACTCTTGATGAGATTTTTGGAACTCTTCTACAACATGAGACTAGAATGAAGAGAGATGCTGACAACATCAAGAAGAAGAATGGAAATGGTACTGTTGCTTTTACTACAACTTCAAATTAGATGAAAGCTAAGACTCCTGAGAGAGTAACCAGATCCAAGTCTAAGAAAGTTATTTTCCAATCCGAATCTAGTGAGAGTGAAGTCTCAGAAAATGAATTAGCAAATCTTGCTCGAAGGATGAACAAGATAGCTGGCCAAAGGAATTTTCAATCCAAGTATAAGAAAAAGGAAAGGAAAGATAAGAAAGATGGAGAAGTTACTTGTTATGAATGAAAAAGAGCTGGACATATTAGACCAGATTGCTCTATGCTCAAAAAGAAAGAAAGAAAAGAAAGGCATTCAGATAGGAACAGGAAGAAGTATTATAAAGCTAAAGCTAAGAAAGTTCTAAAAGCAAATGATACCTGGAGTGTCAGTGGTGGTGACTCTTCAGATGAATCTTCTGATTATGAATCTTCAGGACATAATAATCTTGGTCTTATAGCCAGATTACCTATTGATAATCATTGTTTTATGGATAAGGTATGAAATGATGAATCACTGACCAACGTTTCTTTAAATTCTAATGATAGTAAGTATTATAACTTTTCTGATAAAGAATCATCTTCTGATGAGGAAAATACTTTACCTACTTATGAAGAAGTCTCTAGGTTTTCTGAACTTCTTGAAATTGAGAATTCCAAACTCAATAAGAAACTTGATAAGGAAACTCTAGGAATTCTATTCTTACAAAAGAGATATCAGATCTTTCTAAAGATCTTGATAAGAAAAATACTGATTTCGAAAGTATTTCAAAAAATCTTGAGGAAGTAAGTTCTGAAAAGAACAAACTTTCTAAAGAATTAGAAAAAGTAATTTCTAATAAAAATGTTTTAGAGCCTAGATATAGTTCTAAAACTAATGATTTTGAGGATAAAAACTTGGTTGTAAAACTCAAGTCTGAAATTTTTTCCTTAAAGAAGTGTTTATCAAACTTTACCCATGGTAAGGAAAATTTTGATAAGATGTATTCCCAAATACGACCTTTAATAAATAAATCCGGATTTGGTTATACCCATGCAAAACCATTTTCTAGTAACAATTATTTTGTTCCTCAAAGTGCCCCATTTTGTACCAAGTGTCAATGTGGTGGTCACTGGGCAAAGAATTGTTCCTTAAACAAAACCCAATCTTTAGGATTTCACAAAGCTTACTTCTCTAAGAAGATGTGGGTTCCAAAAATTTTATTATCTGGAAATATCGGATCCAGACAAGTTTGGATTCAGAAATTCTAATTTTCTTTTTGATTTCAGGAAAATAAAGAGAGTACCAGCAACAATACATAGTACATGGATAGTGGATGTTCCCGACACATGACTGGTAACAAAAGCTATTTTGAAAAGATTATCAAAACGAAAGGAGGAAATGTAACTTTCAGAGATAATGCTAAATGAGAGATTGTTGGTATTGGTAATATTATTCTTCTTGGTAAAACCTTGATTTCAAATGTTCTTTTTGTTAAAGGTCTTAAGCACAACCTCATTAGCATAAGTCAGTTATGTGATGAAGGTTACCTTGTGAATTTTAGGAATGATAAGTGCTTAGTTCACAATTCCAAGGAAGAATTCATTCTCTCAGCCAATAGGCAAGAGAATGTTTACACTCTGAATTTAGAAGACCTCAGAAGCCAAGATATACCTTGCCTAAGTGCAATGGAAGATCATTATTGGTTATGGAATAGAAGACTAGGTCACTGTAACCTTAGGAACCTATGTAAACTCTCTAAGAAGAAACTAGTTAAGGATCTACCGGAGCTTAGATTTTATTATTCTAAAGTTTGTGATCCTTGTCAATATGGCAAGCAACATAAATCTAGTTTTAAATAAATCGGTGAAGTCTCAACAACCGATGCATTACAGTTAGTGCACATGGATCTTTTTGGTCCAACACAAACTGGAAGTATTGGAGGCAAATACTATGTGTTTGTTCTAGTTGATGATTACACTAAATTTACTTGGGTCTATTTTCTAGCAAAGAAATCTGAAGTTTTTCCTATTTCAAAAGTTTTAGAGCTCAAGTTAAAAATGAGAAAAACCTGCCATTGAAAACTATTCATAGTGATCATGGAGGAGAATTTCAAAATTCTGATTTTGAAACTTTTTATAGTAAGAAAGGTATTACTCACAATTTTTCAGCACCTAGAACTCCTCAACAGAATGGTGTAGTTGAAAGAAGAAATAGAATTCTTCAAGAAATAACTAGAACCATGTTGAGTGAATATTCTATTGCTAGACATTTCTGGGATGAAGCTTTAAGTACTGCTTACTATACTATAAATAGAGTTTTGATTAGACCTTTTCTTAATAAAACTCCTTATGAGTTATGGAATGGTAGAAAACCAAGACTTTCCTACTTCAAAGTTTTTGGTTGCAAAGTATTCATTTTGAATACTAAAGATAACTTACATAAATTCGCACCAAAATCTGATGAAGGAATTTTCTTAGGATATTCCACAACATCTAAGGCTTATAGAGTTTTTAATAAAAACACTTGTACTGTTGAAGAAACAGTACATGTAAAATTTGATGAGTCAGATCCTTTTGTTTTTAAACCATCTCTTCCTACAGCCTCGGATGTGTTTTCAAAAACTGATTGTCAACCTTTGATAGAAGAACCTTCTGATAAGGATAATGTTCTAGAGAATATTCCTGAAACATTTACCCTAGAAGACTTTCTACCCTATGTTGATGAACAGGTTTTACAAAACCCAAATCAGGTGTTTCTTAAGAATCATCCCTGTGATAGTATCATTGGTGATGTAAACCAACCTGCAAGGACTAGAAGTTCCTTAAGAAATGAAGTAGAACATCTAGCATTTCTTTCCCAATTAGAACCTAAAAGCACTGATGAAGCTTTAGGTGATGATGATTGGATTAAAGCCATGCAAGATGAACTAAATGAATTCGAAAGGAATAAAGTCTGGACCTTGGTTGAAAGACCTAAGGAAACTTCTGTTATTGGAGTAAAATGGGTTTTCAGGAATAAATGTGATGAAAATGGAATCATAGTAAGAAATAAAGCTATACTTGTTTCTAAAGTCTATAATCATCAAGAGGGAATAGACTATGAAGAAACCTATGCTCCAGTAGCTAGACTTGAATCTATCCGTATTCTACTTGCCTTTGCAGCATTCTTTAATTTCAAACTTTTCCAAATGGATGTGAAATGTGCTTTTATTAACAGTTATGTTCAAGAGGAAGTCTTTGTTGAACAACCTCCTGGCTTTGAAGATACAAAACATCCTGATCATGTTTTTAGACTTACCAAAGCTTTGTATGGCCTTAAACAAGCCCCACGAGCATGGTATGATAGACTCACTGGATTTTTACTTCAAAATAACTATGTTAAGGGAAATGCAGATCCAACCCTTTTTATAAAGAAAGATAAGAAAAATGTTTTGATTGTACAAATTTATGTTGATGACATCATATTTGGTTCAACTCAACAATCTTTGACTGACTCTTTTACAAGTCTAATGAAATCTGATTTTGAAATGAGTATGATGGGTGAGTTAACATTTTTCCTTGGTTTTCAAATTTCTCAAAAACCATAAGGAACGTACATATCTCAACATAAGTATATTAAAGATCTTATGAAAAAGTATGGTTATGACAACACTAAGATTATAAGTACTCCCATTGGTACCTCAA
This sequence comes from Viscum album, assembly GCA_963277665.1. Taxonomy (NCBI): domain Eukaryota; kingdom Viridiplantae; phylum Streptophyta; class Magnoliopsida; order Santalales; family Viscaceae; genus Viscum; species Viscum album. The sequence continues at coordinate 1,463,098,770 of OY728156.1, read as the reverse complement.
ACTCTTTAGATCTTGATGAAGCTGGTAAACCAGTAGATCAAACATATTTTAGAGGTATGATAGGAAGTTTACTTTACTTAACAGCTTGTCGACCAGACTTAATGTTTTCAGTATGCTTATGTGCAAGATATCAATCCAATCCTAAGGAATCTCACTTAAAGGCAGTAAAAAGAATTTTTCGCTACCTTAAGGGAACCATGGATCTAAGATTATTTTATACTTCTGGAAATGATTTTGTTTTAAAAAGATTTTCTGATGCTGACTTTAGAGGATGTAGAATGGATAGAAAAAGTACATCCAGAACTTGTCATTTCTTAGGAGATTCACTAGTTTCTTGGTCCTACAAGAAGCAACATTCTGTAGCACTCTCCACTGCTGAAGCTGAATATGTAGCAGCTAGAAGTTGTTGTGCTCAAGTGTTGTGGATGCAACACACACTCACAGACTATGGCTTGAGTTTTACCAAAACTCAAATTTTGTGTGATAACACAAGTGCCATTGCCCTTAGTAAGAACCCTGCACATCACTCCCGTGCAAAACACATAGATATTATGCATCACTTTCTTAGGGATCACACACTTAAAGGAGACATCATTCTTCAGTTTATTGGAACGCAAGATCAACTTGCTGATATTTTCACAAAATCTTTGCCTTATGATAGATTTGAATACATTAAATAGAAGTTAGGAATGATAACCATAAGGTAATCCTCCTAAATTAACTTTCTGTTGAAAAAATCTCCTTACAGCAATAAACTCCTTTTCATAGGGGGAGTACATCTGATTGTTAGATTAACAAAGTTTTCCAAAATTTGTTTTCAAACTTTTCGGAACTACAATTCCAGAATGAAATTCCCGGAACTAAAATTTTCCAGAATGGACATTTCTATACAAAATACTTCTGGAATGGAAGTGTTCGTATTAAAAATTTCCGGAATGGAAAATTTCGTACTGATATTTTCATAACGGGATTTTCGTACCGAATCTTTCATAATAAGTTTTTCTTTTTCATTTTATTTATAAAATTTTTGTACTGAGTTTTCCATAATGAGTGTTCCGTAATGAGTTTTTCGTACTAAGCTTATTTTCCATAGTAAAGTTTTTGAGAATTCTGTCTTCTCATAATAAAGTTTTTTTGGTCATTTTTATATTACCCATTACGAATAATCCTCCTAAGACAATCCGAAAGGTATGATTTCCTTACTTCAGTTTTCGTAGTCATATTTTACTTGCTGGCATTTTCTTGTATTATGTTTTCAGATTATACTTTTCTTAATTCTCTATTTTAATAAAAAACCTCAAAAAGATCGGATTCAAGTTTTCTAGAGAATTGGGTTTCAACCGTTAGATATGATCTTAGCTTATCACAACCGTTAGATCAACCGAGGAAGTTGAATCGTCATCTCATTGCCTATATAAAGGGGACCTGAATACTCGTCCCACATCGGTTCTCAAGATCTCGCGTCCTGAATCTCTGCCTCTCTGTTTTAAGGCCGTTCCGAACTTCAGTTGTCTCCATTCCGATCTTCTCAAAGGTTTTCAAATCCGAATGTCTGTGGAAGTAGCTTCTCAAGATATGTCTTCATCTAAGCCGATCTCGAAGTGGTTAGTTTATAGAGAGAGGCTGGTTCATCCGGATTTCTTCAACAAGTATGATTCTCTTATTTCTAAGAATATCAAGTTTAATGGTTGGGAAGATGTTGCGGTGTCAAAACCCGAGAACCAAGATGAAGTGTATTCAGACTTACTTGTTGAATTCTATGAGACAGTTTCTTTTCTTCAGGAAGATGAAAAGGACAAATTGTCTTTTAAGTCTTATGGGAAGACTTATAAACTTTCATATGCCAAGCCAGCCATCTTGGTAGGGCTAAAGAATGAAGGTGAAGCTGAGTTTGTTTCTCATGTGTTACCAGATTCTAAAGGTAGCTTCGACAAGGAAAAATCTTTAGAAACTCTCGGACTGGATGATGACAAGGCTCCGAAGATTGCTAGTTTATCTACAAATTTCTGGATTCTAGAGCTATGGGTACAGGGTCTTATCGTACCGAGGAAAGGTGACAAAGATAGCTTGAAGAAGAGTGAAATATATATCCTAGATTTTCTGATAAATCTGAGGAAGTTTAGCTTGATGAAGCACATTCTTATCACTCTTGACAATTTGAAGAAAGGAAATCTGAGAGCTCAGATTATTATGTATCCAGAAATCCTCTCGAAGTTGATAGTTCGGTGCCTTGAGTCTTTCAAGGAGGCTTGCAAATCTAATCCAAGAGTTTGCAAGATTATGCTGGTCAACGATGGTACTCTTAAGAGAATGGATGTAGCTTTTGAAAAGGAGTCTGGACAGTTTATTGATTTACCTGCTCAAGGAGAAGTAGTTCCGAAAGTTGCTGATCCGGAATCCTCTAAGACAGTAAGGAAGAGAAAGCTGAAAGTAGTGGAAGTAGAAGAAGAGAATACTAAGACTAAGGAAGTCCATTACGCACCTCCAAAACCAAAGAAGAAGAAAGCCTATACTGATGAAGTTGTTGCGAAGTGGAGTGCAGATAAAGAGATAAGGAAAGAAGGGGATCCACAGTTCGAATTGGACCCTGCGGAGGCTAAGGCCTTGAAAGAAAGAACTACTGATGAGCTTGAAAAACAAGTAAAGGAAAAGAAGCTCAAGAAGAAGATGTCTGAGGCTGAGGTAGCTCAGACTTTGTTGAAATTCAATGAGATGGTTTCAGCAACTATTCCTGTTCCGAGATCTTTCTCCTTGGAATCTCTACCTGAGACTCCAGGAAGAAATTTCGTTGCTCCGGAAGTAGCTGTTGATAAGAATACTGAGGAAGTAGAGCAAGTTGAGCAAGTGGAACAAGAAGAAGATGGTGCTGAAGGAAGTGGTGAAACCGGAGATGTGCTGAAACAAGTAGATGATTACAAGGGGATACCTTCAGAACACTTATCACTTCGAACTTCAGAAGCTGAATCTTCTAAGCTCGTTACTCCAGCAATGGAAGAAGAGAAAGGAGAAGAAGAAGTTACTTATCATGGAGAAGAAGAACAACTCTTACTTGATGTTGCTCAGAAGGAAAACGTAGGGGTTTGTGTTCAGGAAGTTGCTGATGAGGAAGATAATGTTGTTCAAGTTTCTGATAGTGATAAGAGAACTCCGGAACAGGATTCAATTCCGGAAAAAGAAAATGGAAAGCAAATTCTTGCTGATACTCTGAGCTCAGAACTGAGAAAGATGAAGGAAGTTGGTAGTTCTTTGAAAAGAAATCTTGACCTTATTGAAGAAGAAAATTCTCCAAGCAAAGTTTCGGATTCGGAGTCATCTTCGGTGGGGCATGACTTTGTTGTTCAGTCTTTGAAGAAGTTGGTGGGAACCATTCCGACCTTCTCAAGTATTGATTCAAGATGCCAGATGCTCCAACATGCTTTGAATCAGAAAACAGACTCTATATCCATGGTTATGGACAAGTGCATTGAGATTGAGGCTCAGTTCAAAACTTTTTTTGTTGGCTACGAAGCTCATAGAAAATCTTGCAAGAAGATGAAAAACTGGTCAAGGAAGACTGTAGAAGAGATGAGGCTATTTGATGAATTTCAAGACAATGTCAAGGATGCCTTTGAGACTGAGGACAAGAAGATAAATGACCTGACTTCATCCTTTGAAGAGAAGCTGACAGATGAAAAGAACTTCTGGATTCAACAAGTCAGAGATCTGAATGGGAAGTTAAATTCTGTTTCTCAGAACTGGAAATTTGAAAGAGATCATCGGATTGAGTTTGAAGAGAAGATGAAGTCTCAGGAAGAAAAGATCAAAGCTCAGGAAGAAAATCTTCAGGCCCAGGAAGAAAGAATTGAAGCTCAAAGTGCAAGAATAGTGGTCTTAGAGAAGCAAGCTGAAGAAGATCATAAAGACCTGAAAAAGATCAAGACTATTATTAAAGGGCTCATGTCGAAGGGAAAAGATCCGAAATAACTAAATCCGATCTTTTTGTTGTATCTAATTTTCTTTGTTGCTGAGATTTCAAACTTAGTGAAATTTGTACTTGTCGTTCCTTTTGCTACTAATGTTTCAGGTACTTTTTTTTCCATTCCCGCGATTTTTTTTTGAAAATCACAAAGGGGGAGAAGGAAAAGATCCTTAAGAAAAAGAAGAAAGTTTATCTAAGGGGGAGTTTTTCATCAAAGAAGACTTTATTTTTCTTAATGAAATATCACTCCGGAAATCTAGAATACGATCCTTAGTGTTCCAAAGCCTAAGGGGGAGTTAGTCGTATTCATCAATTTCCTTAAAGCCAAGGGAGATAAGCCTTAATGTTTTTCTTTCTTCTTAGAATTTCTTTTTCGTAAGGATGTTTGTGCTTTCCAAAAGGGGGAGATTGTTGAGTCAATAAGGTTTTCCTTATGACTTTTCCATTCCTTCTTGTTTTGAAAATCACAAAAACCTTACCTTTAGGAAAATTTATTTTATAAGGAAAATTGCTTTCTTAAGGAAAATTGCTTTCTTTAGGAAAATTGCTTTCTTAAGGAAAATTGCTCTTATAAGCAAAATCGCTTTTATAAGAAAAATTATCCTTATCTTATTTTCATCCATATTTTTCTTAAGTATGAGATTCAGATTCATTTATATTTTCTCGAAATCATTGAAACATTGATATGAAGCATTCTGTTTTAGGATTCGGATTCTGGATAAGAACTATAAGAAAGTTTCATTCCGAATTCCGGATATGAACTCTGACTAAGTTCTATTCCAGATTTAGGATACAAATTCTTATGAAGTTCGATAATGAATTCTCAATACGAATTCTAATGATTAATTCTCATTACGGATTCTGATGACGAATTCTCATTACAAATTCTAAAGAAGAATTTTCATTACGAATTCTGATGAAGAATTCTCATTACGAATTCTGATGACAAATTCTTATTACGAATTCTGATGACGAATTATCATTACGAATCTTGATGATGAATTCTCATTACGAATTCTGATGACGAATTCCCGTTCTGAATTCGCATTCCAAATTCACCTATTAAACAGAATCTGATTATCTTTGTTTTATACACTCTGAATTAATTCAGACTCCGAAAAATATTTTATTTAGACTCCGAACTTTTATTCTGCTTACACTTCTATAATTTTTCTACTCTTTATTATTTTCATTACACTCTGAACCTTCACTCCGAATCTTTCATTCCGAACTTTTGAGTTAGATTTTAAAACGATGTCGTACATTCTGTTACACTTGTTTTGTTATAAAATGATGTCCTCTATTTTGTTATAAACTAACCGTTGTCCAAGTGACATGTGTAAAGGTCCCTCCGATCTTTAAGGAAAATATGACCGTTGGAGAAGGAGCCGACCTTACCTATAAATAGGAGCTCATTTGAAAGAGCTCGATACTGATGACAGATGAACAACTTGGTTTTGTGCATACATACTGTTGAAGTGATTTCTAGAGAGAGAGGCTCTTATTAACTCTCAAAGCTTCGTGCGACTCCGAATGTTGGTGATTACATTCGAGGGCTTCCGGGGATAGGAAGACAGAGGTGCCGACTACCTTGAAGTTCGAGGGCTTCCTTGCTGAGGAAGACAGAGGTTGACAACTACCTTGAAGTTGAGGGCTTGCGGGGATAGCAAGACAGAGACTCCGATCTTTTTATCGAGGACTTACCCTGGTGTGGGTAATACAGACTTTCTTAAAAGTATAAATCAAGGGACCTTTATCCAAGGTTGTTGGATACCCTTCTCTTTGGGTTAAAATATTTATATCTTGTTACTTGTAGTTTAACTACTTGTTTTATCTCCGCTGCATTTTGTATTATAAGGAAAGTATAACTTTCTTATACTTCCTTACTTGTACTCCGTTTTATTTAGATTCTATACGCTTTAAGGTAGAATCTCATATTGTAATCTTTTGTTAAGTTTCAATTTCCGGAACCATATTTCCGGAACCCTATTTCGGAATCTCATTCCAAGTTTGCATTCGGTGTTAGAGGTGTTGTGAATTTTCTTAGTTTAACTTTGTTAAACTTTTCCCTTTCCTTTGCTTAAGGAAAACATAGTTAATCGTAACTAAATTTAAAGGTTCCAAAGGAATTTTTAAAGTGTACAATTCACCCCCCTCTTGTATATTGAGCATCTACATCATTATTTCGATCCTAAAAATTCACCCCCTCTTGAGTACTCTATTCCGACCAACACACATGATCATGAAAACATAGGAATTATGGTAACAACATATAGCATGACATAAATATGATTCAAAGATAATTATTTAGATAACATCAGATAGTGGACAAAGTCCCATAATGGATTAGGTTTAATCCATAATCCAATACATAATGCCTCATGAGACTAAATCTTGACCCAATGCATTGGAGTGCTATCTAGGAACATAGATCACACTATGTTCATAATCTTTGTGCACCACATAAATGAAATTAATCATAATTCATAACAAAATAATTACCCATGGGAAGAAAATTGTTTTTATAACCTTACTTCATATCATATTCAAATGAAATTTCATAATGAATTCATTTGATAAATGACCATAAGACATTTATTACCCCATCAAATTAAGTGGGAATAAACTAAGTATATATTTGAGATACATATATACATAATTTATAAGAAATCCAAAAAATAAAAGGTTGTTTTCATTGATGAAAATGTTTTAAAAAAAATTAAAAACATTATTGAGGAAAATAACATTTTAAATTTGATTAAAATCAAAGGATGTAATCTTAGATGGAAAATAAATTTGAAAGATAACTTTGAACATTCCTTGAGGAAAATATCATTTAATTTTTCAAAAAAAAATTAATTAAAATATAAAAATTTCTTAAAAATTAATTATTTTTTTTGAGAATAAACTTTGATACTTAAAAAAAGAATATTTAAAACATTGAGTGGTCATGATGGTGGAGAAGTTCTATTCATACTGAATAAATTAAAAAAAAATATTTCTTTCACATTTTTGTATGAAAATTCAAAAAATAACTTGTTTAGAAAATTATAGGAATATTTTTTTTAATAATCTAATTAAGGTTAAAAATAAATTTAGACCCTCATAGTAAATTTTTTTTGATTTTTTTTATAAAACATATATTTGGAAGAAATTTTTTTTTGATCAAAGAGAGAAACGACATAAGATTTTCATAAAAACATTTTATCAATCATTTTAAGTACCAAAGGTATGGAAATGATACTATTACTTAAAAACATAGTGAATAACTAGATGATTAAAAAATTAAAAGGGTTTATGAGACAATTATCTAATAATTTCCTTGAATTAAATTCAAGCATAAGAAATCTAGATTAAAATGATATTAAAACATAAACCTATACCACTTTGGTAACTTTTGAATCATAATATAAATTGAATGAAATAGATGAATTTTTATCTTAAAATATCATGAATTATGAAGTATTAATGATATAATATTTAAACAGGTATTATATACCCAATATGAAAGAAATTCGGTTTATAAAAGGACATGAGTCTCAAAGAAGAAAGTTTTGAGATAGAAACCCTTACAAAGTTTGTATCATTGAGGTGATAGTTAATCCATAAGGTTATTATTAATAACAAATATAGATCCAAAAAAATACAATATCAAATAAAAAATAAGGTAATAAAATTTCATTTCACATATAATATTGTCATAATATAATCAATGAAGTAGATGTGTAACCCAATAAATAGAAACTGAGTTAAAAAACCCCTTACCTCACACTTACCTATAGTCGAGCACTATTTAACCTCCTGTATAGTGGTTTTAAACATGTTATTAAATTATAAAAGAATCATATTATTATTTATAATGTCATATTTTATCTCTTTTATAACATCTTATCACCCATCTATTAACAATATTTCATTATGACTTTTATTTCAGGTGTTAATTATCTTATTTTATCATGAATTTTTTTATCATGAAGTTATAGATTTAAAACATAGGATATAGTTCCATAATCTCCATAATTATATTAATATTATAAATATATATATTTTTTCATTAGATACACCTTTATAATCATTATTGAATTTTGAACATGGATAATGACCCATGTCGCTTTGTGGAGACGGTAGGTCGTACGTACACACAAGCGACACTATCATTCCTTAACAGTTGGAACAATGAGTAATTGTATTGTATATTAATTTTATAGAATCAACATAATTTCATATATATCACCTATATTAATTAAATTTATCCTTTATGACCTTCCATGTAAATCGTTAGTGAAAAACAAATCACATCGCTTCGTGAGGCGATAGTCCTCCGTACACATGAATGACGTAATAATTAATCCAATGGATGGAAGGTAATAAATTATATGATATATTTATTTTATATAATGGTTAAAATTTCATTATTATCATTTATAAATATAAAATAAATCATTATTACCTTACATGTAAACTGTAAGTGAAAAACGAATCACATCGCTTCATGAGGCCATAGTCCGCCGTACACATGAGCGATGCTATCGTATTTCCCATGGAATAGAAAGTAAGATGGTATATGTGATATTATAATTAAATAATTTCAATAATATCACAAATATAACATATAATAATTATATACATCATTATATTCATCCATAAGAAGTGGTTATGGAAAACAAATTATGTCAGTTTGTGAGGCGGTAGTTCGCCATACACATGACCAATGATTTCATTTCCCATTTGAGGGAGGAGGATATGTTTTTAGTTGATTACCATAAAATAAAAAAATATAAGTATACAAAATATAATAAGGTCACTATATAATCATGTTTTAATAATATTTGATGGATCTGGAAGAATAAATAAAATAAAACACTCAGTTAAGGACGATACATCTTCTTCAGACAACTTCTTTTGGTTTGAAAAAAAAGCCTTACTAGGTTAAATTTATGATCAAGAAAATGATTATAATACGAGTTTAGAAAATTTAGGAAGTTATTTTGGCAGTTATTGGCTGAAAAAATTGGGTTTGTAAGTGTGTAAAAAGGAGGATAGGGGTTGACCTTTTATAAGTAGGGGAGAGGACACACTTAGAATTTCTGAAAAGAAAGAATTCCACCTACAATTTTCTCAAGAAACAAGGGTACAGAACAAACCATTTTATAAAATTATAAGTTATAATATCTAAATATGACCATAAAATAAAAATTATATAAGTTTTGGGTCATTTTTAATACTTATCTTTTAAGTTCAACCCCCCGATAAACCCATTTTTATCTTAACAGTAGTATATATTTTTATTAGTTTTCACAATTTATTATGGTAAAAAATTAAGTTAAAATTATTATATAATATAAATAATAATTATTACAAATATTAAATCCATTTTTCCAAATTCAACTAACAAAATTGGCAGAATGTAATTTAAAATTAAATACACAATCGTGTCGAAAAACAGTTTCCAAAAGAAATCCTTTCAAAAGTTTGAAAAGTTTTTATATCAGAATTCAATATGAAATTGATTAAAATTACATAATTTGAATTAATAAATATATAATTTAAAAAAATTTACTTTTAAAACCTAATTAAAATAAAATGGGGCTCGTAAATTCCTTAAACATAAAATTGTTTTTAATAAAAATCAGTATTTCTCACTATTCGTTGAAAAATGAAACTTATCAAAAAAATACTAAAATTTTTCCCTTAGATAATTTTTATATGTTGATTTAAAAAATTAAGTTATTTTTTAAAAAATATATTTTCTAAAAGGGGTAAAAATTAATTTAAAATTATGTTTGCCAAGTGTAGAAAAACCACCTTTTAAAAAAATATAGTTTTTAGAGAACTTTTCTTTTTATTTCAAATGGTTATTATTTTATTCTTAATCTATAAGTAACCATTGAATTTATTTTATATATATTTAAACCATATATTTTTTATTATTTATTTAGTTCTATTTATATCCACCAAATTAAATACTAGGTTATAATGGTCATGTTTAGATAATAATATTTTAATAGAGTGTTACGTTTTGTTTAAACCCAGTGTTGCGTGCATCGAAAGCTAATGAAGAGATTGAATTTATTTTTAAAAAATATATCATAAAGTATCAGGGTGTTACATAATATTATAATATTTGTGTTTAATTTAATATACACTATCAAACATAGTTTTCTTCTTTTAAAATCTCAGGGCCTTACAAAAAACATCCGTGCAAAAGAATGCTTGAATGATACCACACAAGAAAGGATCATAAATTTGATTATTTGGTACTGTGATTTTATTACCCTAAAATATAAATATATATCTGAGTATAAATAGTGAAAATTAAACCCTATTAGGGAAATTTATTTTGAAAATGAAAATTTAAATGGAAGTGAAAACTCAAAATTTCATTTAGAAAACATTTTTGACATTTACATAAAAGTAGAGTTATGGGTCACTTATAAAATTATTTTTCAAAAGGTGAAGTGAAAACTATTTGAAAATAATTACTTTTAAAAATAATTTTAAGTAATAGTACATTGAAAATATATAAGTTTTATCTTGGATAAATGTTCATAAGAAGACAAAACATATGAAAGTGAAAGGAAACCCCTTTTTAATATTTTGAAAAATGCATTTGTTCAAAGATCACGTTGTAATAATCGTCATAAAACCTTATTCATATTAAAAAAATTTCCCAAAGAAGATTATAAAATAAAATATAATAAAATATTATGGTTCGAGAACCCAAGTATGGAAGAAAAATGTTCAAGATAAAACATTATAACTCAAATAAGGAGATTTGAGTTACCAACATCCCTTACGGGAAACATATCTTAAGAAGTGAGAAATATTTTTCAAAGGGTTTATGTGATAATATTATATATACATATAAAAAAAATTCGATAATACCACATAAAAAAATAAAAGTCCATAATTTTACAAACTTATAAGTTCAAGAAAATGATCATAACTCAATGAATGAAAGTTGAGTTACCAAAAATCCTTAATACCTGGGAAAAAACTGAATAAATAGCCACTTGAATAAGGGGACATGATTTGGTTAGTAAATCCCATTAAATATAATTATTATGATACAAATACATCCATGTAAATTAAATACACCATGAAAAGTAAACATGGTGAACAAAATGTATTATGTCTGAAAGAATTAGAATTGAGACCAAGAAATTCTTACAGCTATAGAAACTTTTGAATAAAAACCACTTGAAAAATAGGGCTTGAAATTAAACATAAAATACAATTATTAAAATATGATTCATAATATTACATCTAAAATAGGTATTATATGCACCAAATAAATGAAATTAGGTGCATAATACCAAAACAATGACAACGATGGTAATTTGAGATGAAAACCCTTATCTTGTATTCCTGTTTACTTGACTGTGCTAAAAATTCCTACATAATGAAAATAAATATCTGAACCCCTATCTTATAAACTTTATATAATAATAATACCATTATTATTATTATTTTATAACCATATACTATAAATATATTAACCGATTATAATATATTTTCGTTATTAGGTGTTATAACTTTCAGTTTCTTATTTCGTATAAGCTTCATGAAGACAAGATTGATTATCACTAAGTGGGTTCAAATTCATCATTACCAGATCATTCAAGATATAATAATCATTTTTTTGAAATATTTCTTAGGTACCATTTTCATTATGAGAAATACATGAATAAAACTTGTGAAAATGGAAATCATAAGGAACTAGTTTTAGACGTGTTTAATGATCGAAAGGTGATATATTAATAAATATTTTAAATATTAACAAAACATTTAAACAAGAATTAAAAAATATTATATATATCATTATTAAATTATATTTCTATTATATAACATCCCATAATCATTTATGACATAATCGATATAACATCATTTATATGGGTGGTTAAATCTAACCCAAATGGTAACATGTTATAATAATTTAATGAGTAAGGGAATGTATTTAGATAATGATAATGGAAAATATAAATAATATTAAACATTTCATAAATATAAAATATACACATTGAATACATTATATGAACCATTAATGATGGGTGGTGATGACAAATGATATTTGTTGTTCGTGGAGGCGGTAGTCCATCTTACACACAATTAACAATCACATTTTCAATGAATGGATGGAATAATGGTATATGAAGAAAGATCATTTCAAAATTGTATTTATGACATAGAAAACATACTTATTCATCAAATCCATCCTTGATACTATATTTGAGAGGCGGTGATGAAAAAAAACCACATCGCGTCGTTGCAGCGGTAGTCCGTACGTACGCACAAATGACAATTTTATTTTAATAATGGATGGATAAATGAATAGATAATGATAATACCCATAATATAGTAACATTTCAGTATGTAAATGATACTAATATCATTATATTAGTGTGGATAGAATAAATTTGAATTAATATAATGAAGAAGAATACTCACGCCGGGGACTTGGGTTTTTCTTGGAATTCTCCTTGGAAATGAAGGCCTTATGCTAACTAATTGTAATTACCTAAACTTTTATGAATGAAATTCCCTTTTTAGATGAGTTTATGCCTTATTAATAAATGAATTTATAAAAAACACATGCACTAATTTGGCTATTTTGAATAGTTATATGGTCTTTCAAATTTAAAATACCACTATGAATCATAACCATTGATAATATAACCATTTAATAGTGATCATATTTCTAGTATATATAAAGGGTTATGATAAAGAACAATTGACACATAAAAAATAAGTGATGTCCTCAACCAGTAGGATCATACCCTATTAATCCCATTTATCGAATCTTTCGATGAATATAGCATCATTGGGATTTTACCTTGACCAATCCCAAGATGATATTTAACAACTAAAGAATAAATTAAATCATTTATAGGAGAATTTAAAGCTCATTGAGATCACAACCCAAACCATGTACACCGAACTACACCAATGAAATCTCACTATCGCACACCTTACCTTTAGAGCATTCACTAGTGTGATAAAGGGTTTTGTATCTAGAACCTAATAGTATATATTTTTATATGTTGATTTATTATAATGAAATAATTATTATATTTATCCTTTTGTATTAGTTTTTAAATGATTAAATAACTATTTTGATCAAAACTAGATTCTATTATAATGAAACACAAAGTGTATTTTTTTGGAAATATATAGTTTCAATCAAGACAATCCTTGTCATGAATTTAAGAATTTTTTAAATAAATTATATTTTTATAAAATAATTTTATCAATTGATATTTATTAAATATAAATGATAATATAATTTTATGCGTTAGATGTAACTTTCATAAGGCTCAAAAAACTATAATTGTAGAAAAACCCTCATATTTTTCAATAAATGGATATTTTTATTTGAAATTGTAAGTTATAATATTTTAATAATTATTTTAATAAAATAAATATTATTTTTGAAACCCTCACATCTAAATTATCCAATGGTGTTTTTTCATAATTTTTTGAGACAATCAAATTTTTCGATAAAAATTAAATTTGGTATAATATATAGTATGTATTATGACATAATAATGATCCAAAATCAATGTGATATATTCCACAAAAGATATAAAAAACCAAATAAATATTTAACCTTAAAAATAATGCATTTTTGAAATTATTTTATCAATTTTATAAACCCTTAATGAATCCTACGAAATCTATATTATATTTTAAGGTTTTAAAATCAATTCTTTATAAACATGAATCACTTCCACATCACCAAGGGTATTATTTTAATGATATAATTTCTTAAACATGTAAAATAACTAAAACCAATCCAATTTTGTATAAATCATGTGAAAAAACCATTGTATGGCTTGTGATTTTGATCACTCTATCATATAGAGTCCAAAACCTAAGTTTGAAAATTAATAAATAACTCTCATATCTTTTTCTATATAAATCCATTAAAACTCCCATTTATATTCACTCAAAACTCTCAGATCATGAAATTACTCTTAACTTAACTCTATAGATTCCCAATAAGGTTCCCCCAAGCTCTCAAGAATCTCTTCCTAAGCTTTTAGAAGCACCCTCTCAAGGTATGGGATCCTCTAATTCTCCTCTTTATTCAATAAGTTCCTTTATGTTATGCCTTTATGCCATTTGGTCATGTTGGGATATATTCTAACACATCAGAATTACTTCCCTTATGATGTAAAAGTGATGCGAGAACCCTTTTACTCTCATTAATCCCTCCCATGAACCTTTATGTACCCCCATTATACTGCCAAAATTATCCTATGATTTTTCATGCCAAACATTTTTGTAGTGAATACCTGTACCCATTTTCACTCAGGGGTACTAAAATTGATGAAAATATAATCCATTTATTTGGGACTTATATTTAAATAATTCAAACTCATTCATGGGATTAAATGTGATAAAATATGTCTTTATTTTGAATGATCTATGTGGAACACATGATCATGTACATATTACGATGAGTGTGCCCGGATATTGCTCCAATGCGTTGGGTAATATTTTAGTCTAATGAGAATTAATATATGGGATTAGGGAGTAAATATAATCAATTATTGGAATCTTTCCACTATGTGATTTTGGCTTGGAATTTAGCCTTGACTTTTGTTTATGACATGATTTATGTTGTTGCCGCATTCCCATGATGCCTTTATGCTATCATGTTATATCATGCTTCATTGTTCAATAATATGATTATCACCCCTCTAATGTTACCTTTATATGCCTCTTAGATCACATGTACTACTTTACCTTATTATATGATTTATTTATTAACTTACTAGGATTTATAGCTCACCCCTTTCTTATGTACATCCCCAAGTTATCCGGTGCAATAATAAATAATGAAATAAAGTGTATTAAATATATGTTTGTAATAATAATGGTGAACATAATATTTTTAACATGGGATATGGTTATAGGAGGAGTAATTTGGTGGATTTTAAATGATAAATTTTAAGGTAAGGTGATTCTTGAAGTGGAGAAAGTGCACCCTTTTTATAAGTGAGGAGAATGACACTTTTGGAAGCACCCTTAACATTTTCAACAACATAATGTTACTATTCGAAGGTCAATGGTTCCAAAATAAAAAAAATAAGAGGTTAAAGTGTTTTTGGTTCTAATACCACCTAAATAACTCATTTGGGAGACAAATTTGAGTGTTTTAAGGCTTTTATTTTTTTTTACTTTTATCTTTTTACCCAAATTTACTTTTACCTTTATAATTAATTTTTTAAAATTCGTAATTAATTTTAATGAAATAAATTAATATTAAAAATTTTAACTAATTTGAACCTTTTTATTTAAAAAATTTAAATCATTTTATCAAATAAAATTTCTAAGGGTTTTAAAATTTAATTTTAAGATTAGCGCACATAACACGTAAAAACAATTTTTAGAAAAAAGTACATTTTTAAGATTAAAAATTAGGTGTAAGCCATAATAATTATAATTATCAATTAACATGATATAAATTTTATATATATATAAAAAAAGTTATGAGGGTTTCATGGAAATACAAAACTAAATTTCATCTTGAAAGTAATTGATTCAAATAAAAGTCTAAAAATAATTTTTTATTAAATTAACATTTTAATTTAATTCTAAAAATACTAGACATATTATTAATAAGCTCAAATAATATATTAAAATATGTAATTTTATATCTTAAATACATATTTTATTAATTAAAATATTTTGTAAACTTCTAGGATACACTTACATAATGATAAAATCATAAAAATTATAATTTTCATAAAAATCATATTTTTTGACTAAAAATCAATATTTTTTGGGAAAAAACCCAAAATTTATACTGAGTCTTTTTTATAAAAGGAATTAAAAAAATTAAGTTTGTTTTATTATTTTTAAATTAAAAATTTTATAAATTCAATTTTTTAATAATAACATAAAATATAATGAAAAACATTTTTATTAGAAAATAAAATTTTCAAATATTAAATGTTATTATTATTTCATATAATTTACCAACTAAATTGGTGTTAAAAAATTATTAATATCATACAAAATTTATAATCATTAACCATATGTTTCCTGAAATAGAAATGCATTGTCAAAACCTGACCCAAGCCGAGGTTCGAGTTGCAACTACCCCAGGCCCGCGTCCATAGGCTCGGAGCTGGAGACCAGTGCTGAAGGCATAACTAACATGTTGAGGGATTTTTCTAAGTAACTATACACACACACACACAACCATATAGATGAGAAATTATAAAGGGATTAAAATTAAAAGAAGAAAAAATCTAATGGAACAACCATACATGAAAAACCTCTAGGGAGTACAAGAGTATGGTAGTGTAAACTAAAAAGTAAAGGAAAAAATACATTCCCAACTAGAAAATATGTACCAATATAACAAAACTGGAAAGTAAAACTACTGAGAGATCCTATATCCTAATCTCTAAGATAAGACCATTGTACGTGGTTCACAACACCCAATATCCCTAAGCTCCTTGAAAGTCACCACCGATCTGTCTGTAATCTACATAAGACATGACACGTGTGGGAAAATCCTATATAGGGGTGAGTATATACATACCTAGTAAAATACCCCGAAATTTTAAGGGGGAGTAGTAAGAGATACAACAAGAATAGAAACACTTTATATAGTAAGCATGATGGAGAAATCTGTGAAATAGTATGGCTTAACCCAAACGAAGAGAGAGTCACCTCATGAAAACACAAGGGGATCAACATAGTGTGTAGATGAACTACACATCGAGTCTTTTCCACCTATAATGGGAGAGTAGACTCATCCAACCACATGAATATAAATACAAAAAGTATGTGGCATACCTTTCCCGTCTTTGCATCCCATGGAAGGAGAGTAAAACAATTCTAAAGGTATGGATACATAAGTATATATATATATGCTCAATAAAACGAATTCAAAATGAGATAGAAAGTGGATCTCCATCTCACAGATCATCCCAATAAGAAGATTCGACAACTGTTCCAAAATTCCATCAATGATTCGAAACATATCATGCATCTTCCCATAAGTAACCATCCAAGTTAAACTACACCTCATCAGTGTTCCACATAGTTGAGGGGCCAAAATATACAAGTAAAGGATCCACATCCTATTATGTTAGGGGGGTTTCACTCTGTAAGTATCCGTAGAGGACCCATGCCCATATTGATGGGGGGGGGGTTCCACTCTAGTGTCAGGAGGAATCATTCCCTATCTGATAGCAAGGTTACACTCAACAAGGTACAAGACCCTCACCCATACTAATGTGGGGTTACACTCTATAGGTTTAGGAACCTCACCCTCGTGTGATATGGGGCTTTCACTTTGGTCATAGAGGACCCATACCCTATCCGATAGGTGGTTCCAATCAATAAGGTAGAGGACCCACACCCCTGATTATAGGGGGTTTAACTCTATAGGTCAAGGGCTTGCACCCTGGTGTTGTAGGAGGTTCTGTTCTAGTCATTGAAGAATAACTCCCTATCCAATAGGGGGTTCCACTTAGTAAGGTAGAGGACATGTGCCAATGCTTGTACCATCCTGACCTAGGTTCCACACATCGGTGCCCCAATCTAGTTCACTACATAACCTCAGGTGCGCCTCCCCATATGCCAAAGGCTGCCAACTAGCAGTGAGGGTTTAATATCGATCATGGGGAGACTATACCCTCTTTATCAAAGTAATACCATAGTAGAGATAAATAAAAAATTTCCAAATAATATAACCATAACCAGAATGATACTAATATTACATGATGAACAAAGCATAAAATACAATATGAAAACTAAAAAATAGACATGCCATGAAAAAGTATGCATTAAGTGTCAATATAAAAAATCCAAAATAAATAATGACACTAAAAACTCCCAAGGGGGTCTGGAACCACACTCAGTTCCCTCATCCATGATCCATCCCGAATCATCCATATAATAGAGATCCCTTTCCCTTAACCCATCCTGTAACCATGAAATCTATTTGGGTAGCTATCTGGAATCCCTAGTAGGGTGTGGGTACAACTCAATAGGCCACCACCAACAATGTATAAAACAATATCCATCCAATATAGTGTATATAGTTGCATAAAGAATAAAGTACAATGCATAGTTAAAAAATTATCAAATTTATTATTCTTTAAGTTAACTACATAAACCCTCAGGTTCCTGAGAACACCTAAATCACAATACCCGCTTCAGCTTATGGTATAATCTTAACCATATCACATATTCAATTCAAAATTCATTATAACATATAGGAATTCATTATCCATTTCATATTAATTCATTACCGTCACCAATTAGAAACATAGTTCAATGTTAATCTCATGGGTGTAGAACATCATGTCTAGCACCCCATGGGTATTTGGAGCATCAGTAAATTTTCCACACCCCATGGGTATTTTGAGCATTTTCCCTATCCCATATAATAATATTTACATGCATGCACTTGGAAATCTATAGGTATTTGGAGCATCGGTCTGTGTCCCGCACTCATATATCAATCAATTTCACATGGGTATTTGGAGCATCAGTTCGGGTCCCACACTCGTATATCAGTCAATATCATATATCACATGTATCAAAATATCACATGTATCCCAATATCATATGTATCACAATATCACACGTATCACAATAGCATATCACTCAAGATTAATCAGCATTAATCCTCTTATCATATTTCACCATCAGAATCTTTTATTAATCAATTTATAAATTAATTAATCTAACTCCATCAATTCCATAATAAAAAAATTGACCAAATAATTAATTCAACAATTAATTAATCTAATTAAATCAATTCCGATGTTCCATTAATTAATCCACCAATTAATTAATTCAATCTCACCATTATAACAATCCATTAATTAATTCACTAATTAATTAATTCAAGTCCACATTCTCAACAATCCATTAATTAATTAAATAATTAATTAATTCAATTCAACCTATTATACAATCACATATTCCATTAATTAATTCAAAAATTAATTAATCTAATTAAACAATCCCAACAATTTTGAAATTTCACAAACCCATTAATTTACAAATTCTATAACCCCATTATTCAATCAATTCCACAATCCCTAAATTAATTAATTCATTAAACTATTTAATTAAATTTAAGAAATTAAATAGATAAACATTCAATAAAAATTATAAAATTACATGCACATAATTGAAATCAAGACTATGGGATTTGAAAAATAGACCTCCTACCTAAAACACATCGATGAATGATCACCTAATGGAAATTCCCCAAATTAAAGTGAAATAACCCTAATCATGATTAAGAATGAGATCTTGATTCAAATTCTAGGTCTAAGATCTAAAGAAACAAGATCCATCAAACCTATATCTAGATTTAAGCCCAATAGAGGATAAAATCCCTTCAAATAGTGGGACAAAAATAGGAGAGAGGTGAGAAACTAATCGGGATGAGATACACTTATCAGGATAGGTGAAAATTTTTAATATAGGCTTTTAATCATGAAGAATGGAGGTCATGAGCCCTAGTAATTCTTTCAGGAGCCTCCAAAAATGAGAGAGAATGTTTAGGGTTGAGCTAGGAATGATTAGGGGTTAATACAGGGGGGTTTAAAAATTTTATAACAATTTTTTTGGTTTAATTAAAACCACACGCATGGTTTCCTAGGTAGGGGAACACAATTTTCCAAACCATGTGCCTATTCTTGGGGGGGGGGGGTGGTGCACTGCTTCTCATAAAAAGGGAACACATACTAAAAAATCATGTGTCAACCAAGAAAATCCCCTCTATTTGGGTTTGCACAGTTTTCTGGGTTCAGTGCACGATTTGGGAAAACCTTGTGCCTACCATGCCCAGTCCCTCCTCCTTCAAAAAACATCCAATTTTCACCGAAAAAACCTAAGAAAAACCCCCAAAAAATAATCAAAATAAGGAAAAAGAGTACCTATAGAAAATCCCAAGACATCCTTATAAAAGGTCAGGAGTTTACAATCTTCCCACCTTATAATAGATTGTCATTGAGTTGTAATCCGAAGCACATATAAGATTCCAAGTCAAAAAGGGTAGTCCACTGAGCCCTTATATCCTCTTATCTCTCCCATGTTTCATCCTTAACATATCCATGTTGCTAAAATACATGAACTATCAGTACAGAATTTCCCCATAACACTTTTTCACTACGATCCAACACATGTTTCAGATGCTCCTCAAAGGACACATCCGTCTCAAAATTAAAAGGATCCACATAGATCAAATAAGAAGGTTTGTGGTGATACCATTGAAGTTGTGACACATGGAAATTTTCATTCATAGCACTGTATCTCTGTGGAAGAACCAATAGGTACCCCACCTGCCTGATTCTCTTCACAACCTCAAATGGTTCAACAAACCTGGAACTAACTTGCCCTGTATTTGTATCCTGTGGTGACCCAACCTAGAAGATACCTGAAGTAATATATGATCACCCTCTATAAACTCCATGGATCCTCAACATCTATCAACATATGGCTTCTATATATTATGATCCATAGCCATATTCTTCTGAATTCGTTGAACCTTCTTTGACGTCTCCTACATGAGACTCGGTCCCAACAACTCTGACTCACCTGCCTCCATCCAACATAGAGGAGACCCGAATGGAATAACATAAAGATCCTCATATGGTTCCATATTTATAGTTTCCTGATAACTGTTATTATAGGAAAACTACACAAGTGATAGGTGTTTCTCCCAAGAACCACTGAAGTATAAAACACACACTCAAATCATATCCTCAAGCACCTATATAGTATGTTCTAACTTCACATATGTCTATGGGTAGAAATTTGTACACAATAAAACCTATGTACCATGAACCTTATATAATCCCTACTAGAAGCTCAAAGTAAATCATGATTCATGGTATGAAATAATACTCTATGGAAACCCATGCATACGAACTACCTGCCGAATGTATAATTATCCCAAATGATCCATTGAGAAATTATCCCATACTAATAAGAATTGTGCTGCCTTTATCAAATGTTCAATAATCACCCATATAATGTCATTATTCTAAGGCATCCTCAAGAGACCCACCACAAATTCCATAGTAACATCATCCCACTTCCATTCTAGAATAAGAAACGACAGTAATGAACCACTAGGTCATTGATGCTTAGGCTTCACCTATTGACAAATGTAGCATCGTTCCATGAATCCCGCAATCTCATTTTTCATACCTGGCCACCAAAACTGTCATCATAGGTCATGGTATATTTTGGTCACAACCTAATGCACCACCCACTTTATGGCATGAAATTCATCCATCATCTCCTCCTACATGCTCATAGGCATGACAACCCAATTCCTAACAAAGATGATCTCATCCTCTTCTATAGTCAAATCTGAAGGTGGCTTCCCACCTTCAAGGATTTACCTCATGGAAAAATATTATGGATCCTCATACTTTCTATCTCTAATATTTCTCAAAAGTGTAGTCTCCACTGAAATTGATACAAGAGTCATCTTCTCCTGGCTCATGAACCACAACTTGCATCTTAGATAGTAAAGTCATCATCTTTATATCAGCACTAGACTCCTAAATATCCCGAGTCTGAGATTTCCTCCTTAAATCATCAACAACACTATTTCCCTTAATGAGAATATTTTCTAGATCAAATATGAATGACTACATATTCTCAACCCATATCCACTGCCATAGATTCAAATCTTGTTGTGAAAATATATAATTAAATCTCTTCTAATCAGTATACACAATAAACTTTTCACCCAATAGATAATGTTTCCAAAACTTCAAATTATATACCAAAATAGATAAATCTAGGTCATGTGTAGGATAATTCCATTCATTTGGACTTCACTTCTGAGATGCATATGCCCCAACTCGATCTCTCTACATCAACACTGCTCTATGATTGATTCCAAAAGCATCACAAAACACCATGTAATCTTCACCTGGCTTGGTTATGATCAACATTGGTGTTATAGTCAAATGTTTATTCATCTCCAAGAAATAAATCTCACATACTTCAAACCATTCAAACAATACTCCCTTCTTGGTTAAGCTTGAAAGTGGTGCTTCCAAATAGGAAAATTCTTAGATAAACCTCTGATAATATCCTACTAACCATATTAAGCTACATATATAAAAAACATTCTTAGGATTATCCCAAGAAACAACCACCTGAAACTTCAATAGATCCAGTGAAACACCTTCCTCTGAGATGATGTGACCCAACAAGTGTACCTGATCAATCCAAAAATAACACTTAGATAACATGGATTATAACCGATTCTCTCTCAGTGTACTTAGGATGATGTCAAGATATTGGGAATGATCATCATGATTCTTATAGTACACCAATATTTCATCCAAAAATACAACCACATACTGATCCAGGTACATATAGAAGATTCGGTCTATCAAGGACATAAACACTACTAGTGTGTTTGTTATCCTGAACGGCATCAAGATGAACTCATATAGGCCATACCTGCTTCTAAAATCCATCCTCTGTATATCATAAGGTTGGAATCTCAACTAATGATACCCCAATCTCAATTAGATTTTGGAAAATACACAAGTTCCCCTCAACTAGTCAAAAATATCATCAATTCAAATAATAGGATACCGGTTCTTCACTGTAATCCGGTTCAAATTCCGATAATAAATACACAAGAATAGAGTCCCATCAGCCTTCTTAGTAAAAAACACTGGTGAATCCCAAGGTGACATACTCAGATGAAAAAACCCCTTATCCATCAACTCTTCCAAGTTATCCTTAATTTCATGAAGTTCTATTGGTACTATTCTATATGGTGGAATAAAAACTAGCTCATCCCCCGACATGATCTCAATCATAAACTCCATGTCTCTCTTAGGTGGAAACCCTAATAAGTATTTATGAAACACAACCTAAAACTAGTCCAATACGATTGGAAAGAAATCATAATTTTCACTCCCATCATCTAGTAACATAATATAAACTTAGGCGGTGAGATCCCCCAATTGTTGATGAACTGGACCTACATAGCCTCCCTGGATATCCCACTCTCCACAGTGAACATAATTTTCACCCTTATAAGATGTAAAAACCACTATCCTATAGTAAAAATCTATGTGAGATCTATACTAACCAGTCTATACAAAAAATTATTTCAAATCCTGACATGTAAAGGATGTAAAGATCCCACAGAAAGAGATACTCTACAACCTCAAGAGAACACCTCTTGCACAAATATATGTCTCTCGACCGTACTGCCAAAGGTGTATCTACTTTCATAACCTCTCTCATGAATTCCAGTGCCAGGCTCAAAAAATTAATTTTTTTTATAGATATAAAAGAATAAAAGACATCAGTATCAAATAAGTCACTAGCTAGTGTATAAGCTATAAGAATAGTACCTCTCACTGTCGACGGTCCAACCTTGCTCTCCAAAAGTGTAGGATGAACAACATGCAACTATCCTACCCCTATTCCATGTGTTACAATTTGAATCCCCTGAGTTACAACACTCTGATGATATGAGTTTTCTTTACCAAAATCTCCTCATCCACTACCTCAACCACCACAGCCAGTTGAATTGAAACTTCTAGACAGGTACAATGTAGAATATCCCCTCCCTATACTGTGGTTCTGCCTAACTCCTCCATCATTCTCTATCTGTTGTGGATTCTTGAAGAACCTTTGTTGATAAACCATCCTACCATAGGCTCATCACTCTACTGGTGTTTGAGGAAAATCTTTACAAAATTATCCCAACCTATTGAACTGGTTGAAAATAACTCGGGTAAGATCCTGTGTAACTGACCCCTCTATATGGGCACACATCTTTACACTGCTCTAGATAAAATTATCACAATGATGCTTTCTTATCTCAAAATTCATACCTATAGACCTTCCAATAGAAACCACATATTATCCAATAAATTCCTCATTTAGGTTCTATTTTTATATGAGATCCTGATTGAACACTTCTTAAAGCTTCTTCAGCCTGAAGATATTCACATGGGATTTAAATTCAAATTTAATCCCATCTGAAAACCGTTTTATTGAAGTAGCCTCATATCCTTCCAATGTTGGAACAAAGCACTAAAAATATGTAAAACATCCATCATAGTCCATCATGGACATGCTCCCCTCATTCTCATGAACTCAACTGCTCACTCCTTCCTGAGTGTATTAGGGTAAAAGTGCTCTAATAACTTCTTTTGAAAGTTCCTACACTCTATAGTCTCTAACTATCCATCCAAATTCTATATTTCTCACCAAATCCTTTCTTGACTATGTAACATGTAAGCATCCAATTTTACTATCTTCTTAGCAAGAGTATCAATGTGGTCAAGTATTTTTTTTATATACTCAATCCATAACTCAGCTACCTCAGGTCCACCCTCTCCGGTAAACATAAAAGGGTGAGACAACTAGAACTCCCATGTCAGGTCAAACATACTCTTCGCTACCCACCCTGGGTATCTTTCCATAAACTGCATGATATGAGTAAAGTTCTCCCAAAACTACTCTCCAACTTCCTCACCCATCACTACCTTTGCATCAGGTTCCACCACTAGAGGATCATCCTTATCCATTTCTTCATATTTTTCTTTCAAAAATCATTGTCATGGAGGCATATATCTACAATTCTAAATACACATCTTAGGACACAGAACAAAACTTTAACACAAGTATGGGGATTCACATCAAGTCATAACAATTCATTCTCTAAATCCCTCCACACAGTCAAAACTGGGGCACTATCACTACTCTTAAACATCCTACATCTAGGTCATGGTTAAAAAAGGGTAAACTCAATCTCATTTTCAGGCCTCATTAGACACCCATTTATTAAAATGTTTCATCATTTTACAATTCACAATATCATATTTGGAACATTTTCATTTCAATTTCACAAGATAGAAAAAACATATCAAGTTCAACAACTTACCCAAAACCCATTTTTCGTGCATGCCTAAAATGATGCATGTTAGAAAAATAATTCTAAGTGCCTAGAATTATGCATGTATATTCAAATCTTATTCTATACTGTTCCATGAGTCAAATCTTAGAAAATATTAGAAACAATAATCACATCACACAACAAGTGCATAATCCAAGGTGAAATAACATTCAAATGTAACAACAAACATCAATAACAGCAATCCCACCCTGGGTACTTGGGTTTTACCCCATACATGGGTTAGCTACTCCCTTGTATGAGCTCATAACCATGTCCTAAATCTTCCTAGTCTTATTTATACATTTCCCAAATAGTAATTAAAAAGAAAATAAAAGAAAACTGGGATATGATACCATTTTGTAACATTCCAACCTGAGTGCCACACATCAATGCTCTGATATGGTTTTCTACATAGCCTTAGACACACCTCCCTATATGCTAGTGGCTACAAACTAGTAATGAGGGTCTAATATTGATCATTAGGAGACTGTACCCTCAATATCATTGTAATAACATAATAGAAATAAATAAATAATAACCAATTAATATAACCATAACCATAATGATACCAATATCAAATGATGACCAAATTAGAAAATACAATACCAAAACTAAACAGTAGATATTCCATTCCCAAGTACGTGTCAAGTGTCAATATAAAAAACCCAAAATAAATAAAGACACTAACAAATCCCAAGTGGGTCCTGAACCATGTTTGGTTCCCTCATCCATGCTCCATCCCAACTCAACCATCTAACATAGGGCCCTTACCTTTAACCTGTCTTGTAACCATGAAATCTATTAAGGTACCGATCTGGTATCCCAATTAAGGTGTGAGTATAACTTAGTGGTCCACTGGTAATGGTGGCTAAAATAATATCCAATCAATATAGTGTACACAGTTGTATGAAGAATAAAGTACAATGCATAATTAAACAATTGTCACATTTGTTATTCTTTAAATTAAGTACATAAACCCTTAAGGTTCCTGAGGATACCTGAACCACAATACGTAATTTATCCCTTGTTAAAGTCTGAACCATATCACATATTCAATTCAAAATTCATTATAACACATGGTATTTCATTATCCATTTCATCTCAATTATTTACCATGAATATTGGAACTATAGTCCAATGACAATCTCATGGGAATAGAACATCGTGTCGAGAAACCTGTGGGTATTTGGAGAATCAGTCCCTATCCCACTGCCCATGAGTATTTAGAGAATTAGTCCCTATCCCATACAATAATATTTTCATTCATGCACTTTGCACTTTTTGGGTATTTGAAGCGTTAGTCTGTGTCCCACACTCATATATCAATCAATCGTATATATCACATGTATCACAATATCACATGTATCATAATATCACATATATCTCAATATCACATCACTAAAGATTAATCAAAATTATTCCTCTTATCACATTTCACTGTCATAATCTTCCATTAATTAATTTTTAAATTAATTAATCCAAGTCTATCAATTCCCTAATCATAACAATTGACCAAATAATTAATTAAACAATTAATTAATCTAATTTAATCAATTCAAATGTTCCATTAATTAATCCATGATTAATTAATTCAATTTCACAATCATAACAGTCCATTAATTAATTCAATCCCACATTATCAACAATCCATTAATTAATTCAATTCCACCAATTTCACAATCACCCATTCCATTAATTAATTCAATAATTAAATAATCCAATTAAACAATCTCAAAAATTTCAAAATTTCAAAAACCCATTAATCTACTAATTCAATAACCCCATTATTCAATCAATTCCATAGTTAATAAATTAATAAATTCACTAAATTGATTAATTCAATTTAATAAATTCAATTGATAAACATTCGATAACAATTTTATAATTACATACATGTAATTGAAATCAAGACAATGAGATTTGAATAATAGACCACCTACCTCAAACCCATTGATGAATGATAGCCCAATGGAAATTCCCCAAATTAAAGTAGAATAACACTAATCATGATGAATAATGAGATATTGATTCAAATCCTAAATCCAATATCAAATGAAATAAGATCCATCAAACCTAGATCTAGATCTAAACTCTATAGGGGAAAACACCCCTTTAAAGAATGGAATAATAATATGAGAGAGACGAGAAACCAATCAGGATGAGATTCACTTACTGGGAGAGGTATAGATCTTCAATAAAGGCTTCAAATCATGAATATTGGAGGTCGAGATCCATATGAATTCGTTTGAGAAACTCAAAAAATGATAGAGAATGTTTATGGGTCAATATAGGGATGCTTATGGGTTAATAAGGGGGTTTAGATATTTTAAAACAATCTTTTTTGGTTAATTTAAATCGCATGCATGGATTCTTGGGAAGGGAGCATGATTTTCCAAATAATGCACCTTAACCGTGCACCTCTTCTGGGGGGAGGGTGGTGTATGGTTTATTCTAAAAGGGAACATGGATTGAAAAAAATGTGCCAACCTTGTGAATCACCTATGTTTGGGTTTTCACAACTTTCTGGGCCGGGCGTACGGTTTGGGAAAACCATGTGCTATCTGTGAAAAATCCACCCCCTTCTAAAAACTTATAATTTTCACCCAAACGCACCCAAAGAAAAAAAGTCACTCAAAATAAGGAAAAAGTGTACCTATAAATAATCTTGTGACATCCTCAAAAAAATCTGTGATCTTACAATGATAATGGGGGTGTTCCACTCAATAGGTCAAGGACCCATAACCTACTATGACAAGGGGTTCCACTCTAGTCATCGAGGACCCACACCCCATCTGATTGGGGGTTCCACTTGGAATTGGTAGATAAGACACACCCATGCTGATGGGGGTTTCACTCTATAAGAAGACTTTGGTGATCTTTCTTGATCACATCCATCATCAGGCATCACCTTAAATAAGCACTGTTCTCGGAACATTCCACATCATATCTTGAATGCCACAATGAAGGGAACCATTATGTTCTATGTGGATAAAAATAATCATGGTAGGCTACTCATGGGATAAAATCCAAGTCCAAACAAAGGATATATATAACCTTGAAGCTTATTCAAAAGGAACCAAGTAGTACACCATGTGTGAGTGGTCCCACTCCAACACCTGGATATGTCCCTAGCCAATAAACAGATCCCAATCCATGTATGAGTAGGTGGACTACATGGTGTTTCCAAACTATTTAGAAACAAGCCATCTGCTTTTGGTCATGTCTGTGTACTTGACCCCATGTACATGTATTTCAATACACAATGTGTTGTTTCACACCAGGAACCACCTGTGTGTTCTGGTCATGTCCGTGTACTCTGGTACATAACCATGTTCCTTGCCAGGTACCCCCATATGGAGTCCTGCCCATGCGATTCACCACATGGATCATCCATCTGGGGACAAGGAACACAACATGTAGGAGGGATACACAATGTTCTATCTTTATAATCCTCTAGAACCCTAGCTTCCACAACCATGGGGTACACACAATGCATTCATCAAGGTACACAACATGTAGTTGGGTTTTCACAGATTTCTAGATATGCATTCTGTGACTCAGATATAGCTTGATCCCTTTGATTTCATCCCTATATACACCCAATATTAGTGGACATGGATATGGATAAGGGTTTCTGGTTTCCATTCACTAGAAATCAGATTCCATCTATCCTTGGTGACACACCACACATTCTGCACACCCCAGAAACCTACCACCTTCGATTATTTGATCCTCAATACTCAAAATGATCATCCAAAACTCATAAAAACCTCATATATATGCCTAATTCAATGGTCTGTCCCTTTCTCATGATTATGTCATAATTCTGGGGGTCCGACCGGGCTCATTACCGCCCAACAACATCAGATCAGGACGGTGGTGCCCAACCAGTGAAGAACGCAAATAAAAAGTGGGGTAAAGGCACAAGAATAAAATTTTAAGGATTGTTACCAAGTATTCTTGACCAAAGATCAAGAATAGGTATAATTGGGATTAGAAAACAATTAAAAAACCAATTTAATCGATACACGAGTGCATTCTTGGGCCAAAATTGGTGTTGATCAGTAAAAGGGATTGATATGCTCAATCGATTTAATAAAAATAGGCATAAAACAAAATTTTATGAATCCTACATGGAGGTTGGATTGTTTATAATAAAATAACATGATCTACAATGATTGAAGGATGTTTTTGTGTTCAATACACTCTCCTATACTCCGATCCAACATTTCATCATCGTTCGATGCAATCCACCAATAGAAGGAGGAAGGAGAAGCTCTCGATGGTCCTAGGGTTATGAGGCTAAACCTAGGAAAATACACATGTAATTATACTTATAATAATTTTATTTTGGTTAAAATTTATTAATTAATTAATCAATCCCCTGAATGTACCACCAATGATCTAGATGCCTGAACGCCCTGCACTAACTTATTTTCGATTGTGCCTAGGGTAAACACGATGTTCCAGACTCAACCATAGTCACAAATTTATGATATGAGATTCTATTTAAGAGTTATCACATTTTATTTAATAACTATACATTAAAAATATAAAATTTATTTAATATTTTTATAAAATTAATTTCGGGCACACTGAGACTCCGAATATCACACCGTTTCAGTGCCTGGCTCTTGAAATATATATATAAATATTTTAAAGTCTTACAAGGAAAAAACCTAGTATGTACATCATTCCCCCATCATGATTTTGATCCTTGAAAAGAAAAATAATCAAATAAATTAGGATACAGATCCCAAAACTTGATATCCCACCCTCAGGAGATCTCCTGTACATTCCCATTCCACCACAACATGCAAACCAAGGGGATGGTCCATCCATAGAGGGTCCTCTCCTATCGATCCTTGATCACCACTGGGTGTTCCGAAAATGTGGTTCCATCCTTGATATCCAACTTTCCCTAGTTAATTATTTTCATGGGGGTCATGCACATATCTCCTCAGCTATGACATGGGAAATACGTTGTGCACCTGCTTCAACTGTGGGGGTAGGGCGAGGTGGTAGGAAACCTTGAAAACCCTCTACATGATCTTGAAAGGACCGATGAATCTTAGGGATCACTTGCCTCCCTAGATAAGCCTTTGAAATCCTCATCATATGGAGACTCTAAAAAAACGTGGTCTCCCTGATCAAACTCCAAAGGCCTACGATAGTGATCCACATAAAATTTCTACCTACTATGAGCCATACTCATCCACTCATAGATGACCTGGAACTTCTCTATCATCACTTACACCAACTATGGGCCCACAAGAAATGTATATCCAATATTTATCTAGTATAAGGGTGACCTAAAGGGTCTCCCATACATGGATTCAAAATGTTCCATGCCGATAGTATAGTGGTAGTTGTTGTAGTATGAAAACTATACTAATGGAAAGTGATCCTCCCAACATTGGACAAAACCTAACATGAAATTCATTAGCATATCCTCTAACACCTAGATAGTGTGCTTGGTATTCCCAATTTTTGGTAAAAACCACACAATCATAGTTCAGATAGTGGCATGAATATTACTTTTAAAAAACTTTTAAAAAAGTAAAACATGGTTAAAAATGTAATTTAAAAATTATATGATAATATTAAAACATTTTTTAAAACATTTTTATAAAACATTGTTTTAGAAAAAAATAGATTTCCGGCTGAAGTGAGAAATATGTTTAGATTTTATGAAAACATTCTCCAAATTATTTTAAGTACCAAAGAGTTAAAAAATGGTAATATTACTTGAAAATATAATGATAAACCATAGAATAATAAAATTGATGATAATTGTTGAGAGGCAGACTATAATATTTCGACATTGGAGACTTAATAAAAAATCTCGATAAACGATGAGACCGTAACATAAAAACTGTACCACTTTGGTAACATTAGAAACATAATCCCCATGAAAGAAATATACTAAAATATATTTTTTTAAATCACATAATTTTCATGAGAAGAATCATAAGATACATTCATGGGTATTATTTACACCACATAAAATAAAGATATGGTGAATATAGCCTGCGTCTCACAAAAGTAAAAAGTGAGATGGTAATCCCTTACCGCTTTAGTAACCTTTTTGAATCATAATCCCCAATAAATAATGACATAAAATGAAAATTTAAATATCATGAAAATAATTATATTAATGATATAACATGTCAAATGGGTAGTATATACCCAACATAAAATAAATGAGTGGTGAATTTTCATATGTCTCCAAGAAATAAAAGAGAGACTAGAAATCCCTTTCCTTAAGTATCGATACACATTAAAATCTCCTATATAATAAATATAAGTTTATTATAAATATATTATATAAAAATACTTATATATATCATACCATATATTATTTACTTATCACCTTTTATTACTTTTTATTAACAATTCCATGTTAAATTCACGTTTTGTGTAATAATCGCTTTGTTTTTCGTATATGATTTGATTTTTTATTTTTGGTCTTATTACTTTGATAATGATTATATCTTATCAAGAATAATATTCATGAAATAATTATCATATTTATACATCAATTAT
Source organism: Viscum album (assembly GCA_963277665.1). Taxonomy (NCBI): domain Eukaryota; kingdom Viridiplantae; phylum Streptophyta; class Magnoliopsida; order Santalales; family Viscaceae; genus Viscum; species Viscum album. Next base: position 1,463,067,331 of record OY728156.1, on the reverse strand, counting down.
ACTTTTAATTCCAATCATGAAAGATGATTTTGAGAAATTAAGTACATTACGTTCATGGAGACAGTAGGTCGTACGTACACATGAGTAACGTTTTTATTTTTCAAATATCATTATGAAAAAAAGTTATGTAATATTTTATCTTTGAAGAATTATAATAATATTATAAATAAAATATTATTTATTTAAATATACTTATACATATCATCCATTTGGTTTGGTGATGAAAAGAGAGAGTCACATTGCCTCGTGAAGGCGGTAGTCCACACGTTCACGAATGACGTTATCATCTTTAAATGAGGGAAAAGGTAAGAAAAAAATGTTATATTATCTGTTAATAATTATAAATATGTTATTAATATCATAATTATGTCATGTATGTCACATATATTTATCCTTATTGTATTCCATTTAAATTTTTAGTGAAAAACAAATCACATCGCTTCACATGGCTATAGTCCACCATACACACCAACAACGTTATTATATCCCCTATGGAATGGAAATTAAAAAGGTATATATGATATATTGTATCCAGTATGATTATTTTATAAATATAATAGATATACTTTAAATCCATCATCATACCCAACCGTGAGAGGTGGTAATGGAAAAATGAATGACATCAGTTCGCGAGGCGGTAGTTTACCATACACACAAATAATGATTTCGTAACCCATTTGATGGAAGTGAAGATGGTTTTAGGTAATAAAAATAAAATAAAATAATATCAGTATATTTAAGATACTTATTCCATTATATCATCATGGTTTAATAATAAATTAAGGATGTGGAGGAAGAAATAAAATAAAAATTCTCGTTGAAGAACGCTACATCTTCTTATGGTCGCCTCCTTAGGTTTTCACCGAACTCCTTCCTAGGTTGTATCTATGAAAAAAATAAGGATTCAAGGATGATAGGAGGGAAGTTTGGAAGTTATTTGGTTAGTTATTTTTTGAACCAAAAGGGTTGTATGGTGTGAGTAAGAGAGGAGATAAGGTGTCCTTTTATAAGTAAGGTGAGTGGAACACTTGTAATATTTTGAAAAGAAAAAGGTACACCCACATTTTCATCATGAAAAAAGGATATAAAATGAATTATTATCTATAATTATAAATTACAGGGTCTAAATATGATCACAAAATGGATTTAAAAAAGTTTTTAGGTCATTTTAACCCATATATGTTTAGTTTAACCCTCGATAATCCCATGTCTACCATAACTGTGGTAATTATTTTTTATATTTTTTACTACTAATTTTGGTAAAAAATTAATTTTAACTTATTTGATAATATAAATTATTCTGATTCAAAATATGGAATCTATTTTTTTCAAATTCAATTCACATAGTTAGAAAAATTTAATTTAAAATTAATCCCGTAGACTCGACGAAAAAGGAGAGTTTCAAAAAGAAAATGTTTAAAAGTTTACAAAGTTTTTTATACCCAATTTGAATATATTATTCACTAAAATGAAATAAATTTTATTAATAGATATATAATTTAAAATATGTTACTTTAAATTCAATTTAAAATATAATTTAATTTTATAAATAATTTAAACAAAAGGTAGTTTCAATTAAAAATCAATGTTTTTCACTATTTACCAGAAAATTAATCTTTTCCGAAAATTTTCAAAAATTCACTCTAAGATAATTTTTATGTTTTTATTTTAAATATAAATTTTTTTTTTCAAATAAATACTCTAAAAAATTAATTTTTTTTTAAAATAAGTTCTCAATAAAGTCGGCAAAACTATTTTTTTTGAAAAATAGAGTTTTAAACAAAAAATTGGATTTTTTTCTTATCTCTGATCTAGAAAAAACATAATATTGATGTTAAATAGTTGATTAAATTTATAATATATAAATTTAATTAAAATAATTCACCAAAAGTTGTTTTTTTAATTTATTCAGATCGAACGTGTGTGTTTTCATAAAAAAAGTTTTCTAGAAAAATATTTCCTTTATTTTAAAATGGTTTTTATTTTTATTTTTAATTAATTGGTCACTAAATAATTCATTTTATATGAAAATTTAAACTATATATTTTCATAATTTATTTAATCCTATTCATACACACCATTCCAATAGCTATGTGATAACTATCATATTAAATAATTATATTTTAATAATATGTCATGTTTAGTTTAAACTCAATGTTTCATGTAACACATGATAAACTCAGTGTTATGTGTAATGAAATATAAAATTAGTGTAATGTAAGATAACCATGATATTATGTGTAATGAAAAATATATAAAGGATAAAATTTATTTGAAAAAAAATATTTCCCAAATTCTTAGGGTTTTACATTCCATCCTCTTAAAATGAATTTCACCCTTGAAATTCATCACTTTGGTACTAAAAACTAAGGATTCTTCATCCTCATTACATCCTTAGGTTACCATGTAGCTTCATAAAGATAGTGTTTTCTCCATAAAACACTGACCAGATGAGTGGTCTTATTTCTTATAACTTTCTCTGTTCAATCTATAATATCTATGAGTTGTTCCTCATAAGAAATATCATCCTACAATGGTAAAAACTCAAAGTTTAGTACATGTGATGGATCAGTTATGTACTTCCTAAAAGTGATACACGGAATATATCCTAAAACTGATATGGGTTCAGTGTAAGTTACAAATTATAAACAACTATACCTATACAATCAAGTATTTTAATAGGACCAATATTTCTAAGGCCTAGTTTTCTCTTCTTTCTTCCATAGAGAAATTCATAGAAAGTCATTATTACCAACTTCAAATTCTTGATCACAGAGAATATTATTGGTATGAAATTTATATCAATTATTTCTAGTTATTAAATGCTTATGAGTGTCTCTAACCTTCTCCTCCATCTCATCATATTTCTTAGGTCCCAATAGCTTTCTTTCTACAACTTCATTCCAGAACATTAGAGTTCTACACTTCTTTCCATAAATAGATTCATAAGGAGCCATATGAATTCTCAAGTGAAAGCTATTATTTCATGAAAACTCAACTTGAGTCTGGTGTTGATGTCACGACCCATCCTCAGGGTCCATGCCATGACTACCCCAAGCCCGCCTTCCATAGGCCAGGGGCTGGTGACTAGCACAAAAGGCGTAAATCCAGATAAAAGGGAAGACATTACCTTTATATAAGAAAACAAACACCACAGAGTACGCAAACTGAAGTAAACACTAAGTAAACTGTAAAACAAACATGCTGAAGTACAAGGGGCCAAAAATACAAGCCCAAAAGAAAGGTACAACTACAACTGAAAGTAAAGTACAACTCAATGGACAATAGCTGAAAGGTGACAAGTCGCTCTTGGATCATCCTCCGGTTTCCTACCTTAAGTGTAGGTACAAATATCCTCCTCATCACTCCACTTCCGTCCGTCTCCTCCGGGTAGCGACTTGTCGTGAGATCCTCCTCCGGGTATCGTCCATCTCTACAAGCCTCAACCCCGATCAGTGATGTCCGTCGTCTGCAACTAACACAATGTAGTGCGGGCGAAGCCCGTGCAGGGGTGAGTATACGATACTCAGTAGGGACCCCGAGACCCCCGAAGGTCTCCCTGAATCCACAAAGGATAAACCACAAAGAAAATATACAATTACGAAGTATCATCTAACACTACTTAGGTATATGCCCATACATATACCTAAGTCATCAAATCCAGTTCAACTCCAACTCACGAGCTCAAGTACAATCCAGTCCACTCAAGAAAGTAAAACTTAATCCACACAAGAAAGTATGACCCAATCCACACAGGAAAGCATAATCCAATCCACACAGGATATCAAGTCAATCACAACGAAGATAATGATTGAAAGTCAAGACTCAGCTCACATAGGTATCCATTTACGAAGAGGGGTGGAGATGATTAGATGTAGACTCTGAATCATCTCCTCTGCCGAACCCACGTAGGATCCAAGTTTAGTAGTCATCACTGCCGAACCCACGGAGGATCCAAGTATAATAGTCATCGTCGTCGAACCCATGGAGGATCCTAGCACGGTAGTCGAACCCACGGAGGATCCCAGTACAGTAGTCATCCTCATCGAACCCACGGAGGATCCCAACATGGTAGTCGAACCCATGGAGGATCCCAGTACAGTATTCATCCTTGTCGAATCCACAGAGGATCCCGTTATGGTATTCGTCCTCGTCGAACCCACAGAGGATCCCAGTATGGTAGTCGTCCTCGTCAAACCCACACAGGATCCCAGTATGGTAGTCGTCCTTGTCGAACCCACAAAGTATCCCAGTACGGTAGTCGTCCTCATCAAACCCACAGAGGATCTCGGTATGGTAGTCATCCTCATCGAACCCACAGAGGATCCCCGTACGGTAGTCGTCCTCGTCGAACCCACAGAGGATTCCAGTACAACATCGTCGTCGTCACAGTCGCAGCCAACTCTTGGGTTCCCGCACACAGCACGCTCGTTCCGGGAGGATCCGCTCCACGAGCCAAGGGGTCGATACATCAACTATCACGTAGACCTGAGTTGATGTATCGCAAAGTTCCTTCTCAACAAAAGGAACTCAACGCGACAGACGACGCGTCAATCGGACGCCCGGTCTGAGAGTTATTGCCTTTTTCGTCCTAGGGGCCCGGTTGGTTTTTTAAGTCAAAACCAACCCGAACGTACTCCAATTGCATCCAAACCTCGAGCGGAGTAAGCCAAAATAACTATCTCACTAAGAGGAAACCAACAAAGTCGACGACACGTCAATCAGATGTTTGGAGCTCAAGTTATAAGCATTTCCGCTCTGAGGGCCCGGTTGGTTTCGTGTTCGAACCAACCCGGCCGTACCCAAAGTTCTTCGAAACCTTGAGTGTAATATACCGAAACGAAATACTCGATCCAAGGATCGCGTCTCAATTGACGGTGAATCGATTGGAGGTCCGTATCCCAAGTTATGGGCATTTGAATGGATCTGTCCGAAATCAGGGGGTTTGGACCCGTCCTCGGGGCCCGTGCCGTGACTACCCCAAGCCCGCCTTCCATAGGCCAGGGGCTGGCGACTAGCACCAAAGGTGTAAATCCCGATAAAAGGGAAGGCATTAACTTTATAAAAGAAAACAAACACCACAGAGTACGTAAACTGAAGTAAACACTAAGTAAACTATAAAACAAACATGCTGAAGTACAAGGGGCCAGAAATACAAGCCCAAAAGAAAGGTACAACTAAAACTGAAAGTAAAGTACAACTCAATGGACAACAGCTGAAAGGTGACAAGCCGCTCCTGGATCGTCCTCCGGTTTCCTACCTGAAGGGTAGGTACAGATCTCCTCCTCATCACTCCACGCCCGTCCGTCTCCTCTGGGTACCGACTCGTCGTGAGATCCTCCTCTGTGTATCGTCTATATCTACAAGCCTCAACCCTGATTAGTGATGTCCGTTGTCTGCAACCAACACAACGTAGTGCGGGCGAAGCCCGTGCAGGGGTGAGTATATGATACTCAGTAGGGACCCCGAGACCCCCGAAGGTATCCCTGAATCAAAAAAGGATAAACCACAAAGAAAAGATACAATCATGAAGTATCATCCAACACTACTTAGGTATATTCCCATACATATACCTAAGTCATCAAATCCAGTTCAGCTCCAACTCACGAGCTCAAGTACAATCCAGTCCACTCAGGAAAGTAAAACTTAATCCACACAGGAAAGTACGACCCAATCCACATAGGAAAGCATAATCCAATCCACACAGGATATCAAGTCAATCACATCAAAGATAATGATTGAATGTCAAGACTCATATCACATAGGTATTCATTTCCTAAGAGGGGTGGAGATGATTAGATGTAGCCTCTGAATCATCTCCTCTGCCGAACCCACGTAAGATCCAAGTTTAGTAGTCATTGATGCCGAACCCACGGAGGATCCAAGTATAGTAGTCATCGTCGTCGAACCCATGAAGGATCCCATCACGGTAGTCAAACCCACGGAGGATCCCAGTACAGTAGTCATCCTCGTCAAACCCACGGAGGATCCCGGTACGGTAGTCATCCTCATTGAACCCACGAAGGATCCCAACATGGTAGTCGAACCCAAGGAGGATCCCAGTATAGTAGTCATCCTCGTTGAACCCATGGAGGATCCCGATACGGTAGTCATCCTCGTCGAACCCATGAAGGATCCCAGTACAGTAGTCATCCTCGTCGAACCCACGGAGGATCCCAGTACGGTAGTCATCCTCGTCGAACCCACGGAGGATCCTAGTACGGTAGTCCTCCTCGTCGAACCCACGGAGTATCCCGATATGGTAGTCGTCCTCCTCGAACCCACGGAGGATCCCAGTAAGGTAGTTGTCCTCGTCGAACCCACGGAGGATTCCAGCACAACATCGTCGTCGTCACTGTTGCAGCTAGCTCTAGGGTTCCCGCACACAACACGCTCGTTTTGGGAGGATCCGCTCCACGAGCCAAGGGGTCGATAGATCAACTGTCACATATACCTGAGTTGATGTATCGCAAAGTTCCGTCTCGACAAAAGGAAATCAACGCGACAGACGACGCGTCAATCAGATGCCCGGTCTGAGAGTTATTAGCTTTTTCATCTTAGGGGCCCGGTTGGTTTTTAAGTCAAAACCAACCCGACCTTACTCCAACTATGTGCAAACCTCGAGTGGAGTAATCCAAAATAACCGTCTCACTGAGAGGAAACCAACAAAGTCGACGGCACGTCAATCGGACGTCCGAAGCTCAAGTTATAAGCGTTTCCGCTCCGAGGGCCCGATTGGTTTCGTGTTTGAACCAACCCGGCCATACCCAATGTTCTTCCAAACCTTTAGTGTAATATACCTAAATGACCGTCTCGATCCAAGGATCGCGTCTCAACTGACAACGCGTCGATCGGAGGTCCGTAGCCCATGTTATGGGCGTTTGAACGGATCTGTCCGAAATCAGGGGGTTTGGGCCTGGTCCGACCCGGCCCAATACCCCCTGGGTCGGCCCGAAATGGGTCGACCCGACCTGGGTCCAGGTCCGGCCCCGTTGGGCACGGCCCGACCCAGCTGGCGCGGCCCGGTCTAGCCGTTGCGGCCCGGCTCGGCACTGGGGTCCGACCCAGCGCGAGCGGCCCGACCTGGTGCGGGTGGCCCGACCCAGCGCAGGCGGTTTGGCCCGGTGCGGTCTGTCCGGCCTGGGCGCTCACATGCTGAGCAGACGTGGGGGGGGGGAGGGGGGGGGGGGTGTGATGGCCCCCCTTTCCTCAAAACGGTGGACCTGAGGGTTTGCCATGTGCAGACCGGGGGTTCAATCCCCCGATTTTCTCGGATCCGGACGATTATGCCGCGCGGGACCGGTTGGTCCCGCCTCCTGAGCGCCGGTGGCCGGCGGTTCCCGCTGCCCTCCCCTGCTCCTCCACGGCCCGCCCTGGGCGCGACCCTCCATGGTTCTCTGGCGCGGAGCGACGGCGCCGCGCCCCTCTGCCGCGGCCCCGCTCCGGCCGCGGCTTCTTTCGGACTCAACAGCGCGGCGCGACGGCGATGCGCTCCTTCGTCGCGGTGATATTCCTTGTTCCCACGCGCTGCCGTTGTACCGCACCGCCTTCGTCCCAAACCGCAATGGTGAACATCAACAAAGGGGGAGGAGGATCGACCGTGTTCGTGCAGTCTGACCTCCTCCCGTTAATTTGATAACAGGTGGCCAAATATTTAACGATGAACGCAAGGAATAATCACATCGTAAAAACACACCCCTACCTCAAAGAAGGCGTTTGTCGGTGTCACGGTAGATGGAGTCGTGGTAGATGGGCGTCGTTCCATCAACATCAGGAAGGATGAAGCCGAGGGTGGCATCAACGTTCTTCGTTCTTCGTTGGAGGAAGAGAAAAACTCTCAAAGTGCTGGGCGCTGTGCTTCACTGCTAGCATTCCACCGCTTGAAGAAGCCGTCCAGAACTCCTCCCCCTGGCCTCTTTTAAAAAGGAGTGGTGGGTTCATCGTTGGAACGCAAGTCATAAATGGGGGATTTATGACATAGTGCCCCACTTAATTAATCCGCTGCGGTGGAATATTAAAAAGAGAGGAAGGTTCCTCATTAATTAAACATGTTGGCATTTAATTAAAGAGAGGGAGGAAGGTTCCTCATAAACTTGAGGGGTTGACATGTATTAAAGAGGGAGAGGGTGTTTAATGGGGTGTTAGGAAATTTAAGGAGGTGGGGGATCATGTGGGCCCCACCCCACTTCCTCACAACTTCCTTTCCCATAACTCATAAACCATTAGTGGCGTAATAAAAATATAATTGTAAAACAACTAAATTTTTATTCCTCACATTTTTAACATATCATCCCGAGCAAACGCAACTCCAGAAAAAGTCTTCCTAAACGATTATCTGTGCTGCGGTTTCATCGGTGCCCTCAGATTTCAATTTTGAGCACTGAATCAAAAGTTATAAAACTCGCTCGTTCGTTCACTAAACGTACCTGAGCTAAACTTCGGAAAATTATTCCAGGCACACCGGGCCTCGGAATCAGGCGCCGTCAGAAACTGTGTACTCGTAGAATTCCAAAGAAAATTAAGAAAAAAAACTTCCCTTGAAATTTATGGGTATTTATAGTTGATACCAACCACCTTATAAATTCATAGAAAAAGATCTTAACATATCCTCTAGGGTTTGAATTATTCTCTCATACTGAATATATATATGAGGATGATACATAGTAATGAAATTCGACTTCATATCAAGATATTTCCAAAGTATTCAAAAAAAAACTTTAGGTAATCTCTAGATCTAGATAATATACAATTGAATATGGTACTCCCTGCAACCTTACCACTTTCTTAATATATATTTGGGCAAGCAGATCCAAGATAAATCATCTCTAATAGAAATGAAGTGTGAATACTTCACAAGCTGATAAAATATAAACCATAATGATCTTAACATCAAAGATAAGATAAAAAATAAAGGTTACCGATACGTTTAATCATATGTACAAAAAGTATAAAGTCATTCCTTTTCAAATAAATTTTTCACTATATACAAAACCATAGGGTTTTATTTCCATAAATGTATCTTAAAATATCCTTAATCTTGATAAACCCCCACCACATAAATCCTCAAAAGGGGTGTAAATGACTTTGAACTTATGATAAAACTTAAAATCCTAAACCCATTATGATATCTATAATGCTTACCTAGAGACATAAATGCTTCCAAAATACAATTCACCCTTTATTCCATAAATAAGATCATATATTATAAAAAACATTTCCATTAGAAGCTTGGGTTCAACCTTATACTAATAGAATATAAATTGTGATTTCATTATTCCAAAATTTATATAGAGGTAGATAATCACATGAAATTTTATTAAAGGATGAACAATAATATTTTCAAGGGGATCATTCATACAAAATGAAACATGAAATTCTCAACTAATGAGGGTAGGATTAGTGTTCACTAATTGTCACAATTCAATTAAGTCATCATGATTTCATAATAATTCCTTTTTTACTTTTTAATTAGTGGTTATTGTGGCTTATCATTATAATTATCCCTTGTATTGAGGAATTTATTCAAATAATTTCCATACTCCTTGAGTTTGAAACACTAGAGTGTGGGTGGTGCATTTTGTGTATTTTTCTCTCTATTTGCATCATTATCTAACTTCTTCCCATCACTTCAGTAATTAATTGCATGATGAACTTCCCTTCCACAGTTAATTTTTTTTTCCAGTTCTGTTGAGATAATTTCCTCTATGCTTCGTTAGAGACTTTGAGGATAAAGGAAAGATCATCTTCCACTCTCTATGGTTTTTAGACTTTCCTTTGAATTCAATTTTTCCATTCTTATCAAAACCCTTAGATTGATTCATAACTCCAACTACTATTTCCACATTGATATAAAATCAAAAAATCTCCTCATATTTACTATGGGTAACACCCTTTAGATACTGTGTTTTAATACATTGAATAATCGATCAACCTTACATTCATCTTCAATAATAATACTAAAAGCATACCTTGAAATCTTGTAAAATTTTCCTCATAGGTACCAAATGATTCATCATACATTTTATTTAGATCAAGGAACTCCTTATCCATTTTCATATGAAGAATATAAGGAAATTAATTATTAGAAAACAACCTCTTTAAGTTGTACCAATACATGGAGTCAATTTCATCATGTTGCCTTATAATTATTGATAATATTCCACCATCGATATGCTTTACCCTCCAAATAGTATACAAACAAAATAAATTTATCATGATACGAACATCAGAGGATGGAAAATATATTTTAAGTGGTGCTTATCTATTGCTTAGAAACTAGTAGATTAGAATACCCACTGAATGAAGTTGAAAATTTCCTTATAATGGACTCAATAGAATGCTGTTGCCTCCTTTTCCTGTTTGGAAGTCCAATATGATTGATATCTTGAGAAATTTGTGTGAGCATAGAAACATGATTTTTCATCGCTTCTCCCATAACACTTGGTTTATTAGTAGGATAATCATTTCATTTTACATTGCAATCAACATTAACATGCTTCCTTCTGGCTTTAGAAATTTACTAAAACAAAAAGAATATTTTGAGAAACACTAATCATTGTGGGGAACAACATAATCATGAAAAATCACTTATAGGGTGTCTAAATAATGACACATTGTTTTAAATATATGAAACATTAGGCATATACTAGGCCATTCCTTATCATAATCTAATTATATCAATCATAATGTTTTGTAAAAAGTTTGTGAATTTATAAAGCATAACCCCTAAGGAGTTTCAAACCAGGGCTGCAGAAAGGACCATTATCATGAACTAGGTGATGATAGAGTCCATATCAAGGCACCCTTTCCAAAGTTATTACCCCTAGGTACATCTATGAAAGAGCCAAATCCACTTGTAGTATCTATATAGTGATGTAATTTATTATAAACTAATCACTCTATCATTTACCAAAATTCCAAAACATTTTCCAATACTTTGAATCATCCTTAAACTTATACTTAGACAAGTACTTAGGGATCTCAATAAAGTTTTCTCATCCTAGTTTCCAAAGATTAACTAAAAATTTTCTATGAAACCAACTATAGAAACCCAGGATTATCATACATTTATATTACATCATTTTAATGAATATTCAATACATTACAAAAACACACAGCTGAGGACCATAAGGGTATAATGCCTTTGAAAACTTGGAAACACAAACAACTAGTTCATACTTAAACTAAATCATCTACCACCATGGTCTTCATAACTAGCACCCTTATTAGGCATATCATACATAATATATTTTTTTCATAACACAGGGAAAGGAAACATAAGAAAGGGTGAGATCAGATACTCATTAAGGTTAAACAAGGGAGATACGTAAGCATAACATAAAGATAAGGATATGAGAACATCAGAATAACATTTGAAAACCATACCCTACATATAAAAGATAATAATATCGAGTTTTAGTATAACGATTAGTAGTTAATAAGTCATAAATCATAAGGGAATAAAAAAACATGATCCATGAGAGTATAACATTGGAATAAGACATAGATTTATGGAATACACTTAAGCATAGAAAATCTTATGTCAAGGCTACCCACTAAGACATTTATAACATGTTAGGCTTGGGCTAACCACCCATGTACCTACTTCGGTCTTGGGATGACCTCATGTGTACCCTCTTTAGGGATTGGGATAACCTCTCTAATACCCTTTGATATCATATAACATTAATCATTACCCAATGAATTGGATGGAGATATAGGTCTCACCCATCACATAATGAAAATAATACATATGTTTGCCAAAAAATCCTAAAAAATCATCATATTAGAACTTATGAAAAGAAATGAATTTCATAAAAATTTCATCATAACATAACCTATAGAAAATAAATGGGTTTCATAATCATTTCATCATTTCATCAAATCATGACCCATTTAAAAAAGTGGGTTTCATAAGATTTTTTTCATGGTATAACCCATATGAGAGAAATGGGTCTCATAAAAATCTTATCATGATAAATATAAACCATCTAGATAAATAATAAGAATGGTATCCATAGATAATATCCATAGTAAATTATAAGTAACATCAATGGAAGTCATATTATATGAAAAATGATTTTATAAGATCACTTGGAACATTTATTGAGGAAAATAACCTTTCTATGAAAATCAATTTTTAAAACTAAACCTTATAAAATATTTTTAAATCATTTTATTTGAAAATAAACTTTGGAAACTTATAAATTAAGGTTTAAAAATCATTAAAAATATTTATTGAGGAAAATATACTTTTACAATGTGTATTTTTTTAAACATAAAATTTTTTGAAATCATTTTCGATGAAAATAACATTGAAAACCTATAAAGAAAGATTCAAAGTAAATAATGGTCATGACAATGAGAAATTCCATTCATGTTGTACATGTTAAAATAAATATTTCTTTCATATTTTCGGTAAAATAAAAATAGTCATAGTTTAGAAAGTGACATTAATATTCATTTTAAAATAATTTTTAAAAGTTGAAAATGGTTAAAAATATATTTTTAAAATAACAGGATGATATTAAAACATTTTTGAAAATATTTTTAGAAAACATGGTTTTGGAAGAAAATAGATTTCCAACGGAAGAGATAAATAAGTTCAGATTTTATTAAAACATTTTCCCAATTATTTTAAGTATTTAAGAGTGAAAAATGGTACTATTTATTGAAAATATCATGAATTAATATAGTATAATAAAATAACTGAGAATTATTGAGAGTTAAATCATAATATTTCAACATTATATACTTAATCATAAACAATCCCGATAAATGATGAGATTGTAATATAAAACAATTACCAATTTAGTAACATTTGAAACATAATACCCATGAAACAAATATCCTCAAATGGATATGTAAAATATATAATTTTGAGAATAATAATCATAAAATAAATTCGTGGTCAGTATATACACCACATAAAATAAAGAGGTGGCGAATATAACACGTGTCTCATAAAAGTAAAAAGTGAGATTATAATCCCTTACTGATTTGGTAATATTAATCCCCAATAAATAATGAAATCAAATAAAACTTTAAATATCATGAAAATACATATATTAATGATATAACATGTCAAATGGATAGTATATACCCCACACAAAATAATCAAGTGGTGAATTTTCATATGCATCCCAGAAATAAAAGATAGACTAGAAATGCCTTACCTTAAGTCTTGAATTCCTTCACACACCTTTGAAACTATTTTATAATAAAAAAAAGTTTATTATAAATATATTACATACAAATAATTATATATATCATACCATATATGATTTATTTATGACCTTTTATTACCCTTTTATTAACAATTCCTTGTTAAAGTCATGTTTCATGCAATAACCATTTTTGTTTTTCATATATGTTTTGATTTGTTATTTCTGATACTATTACTTTGATCATATTTTCATCATATAATAATCAAAAAATAATTATATTATTTATAAATTGATTAAAATTGTAATACCAATCATGAAATATGATTTTGATAAATGAAGTATGTTGCATTCATGAAGGCGGTATGCCTTACTTACACATGAGTAACATTTCCATTTTTCAATGATCATTATTGAAAGGTGTAAAGTAATATGTTTTCATTATATAATTATAATAATATTATAAACAAAATATTATTTCTTTAAATATAATTATATATATCATCCATGTGGCATGGTAATGAAAAGAGAGCGTCACATCACTTTGTGAAGGCGATAGTCCACATGTACACGAACGATGTTATCATCTTCTAGTGAGTGAAAAGGTAAGAAATAAAATGATATTTTAACTTTTAATAATTATAAATATGTCATTAATATCATAATTATTTCATTTATATAACATATATTTATCCTTATTATCATCCATGTAAAGTGTTGGTGAAAAAAGAATCACATCGCTTCACAAAGCGGTTGTCCGCCGTACACACGAGAGACGTTATCATATCCCCTATAGAATGGAAAGTAAAAAAGGTATATATGTGATATAATAACTCAATAGGTATAATTATTTTTTAAATATAATATATATACTTTATATCTATCATAATAACCAACTGTGAGAGGTGGTAATGGAAGAACGAATGACATCAGTTCACGAGGCAGTTGTCCACCGTACACATGAATAATGATTTCGTAACCCATTTGATGAAAGTGGATATGGTTATAGGTAATTAAATTAACATAAAAAAATATAATTATTTGTAAGATACTAATTATATTATATCATCATGTTGTAATTATAATTTAAGGAGGTGGAGGAAGAAATAACATAAAAACGATCATTGAAGAACGTTACCTCTTTTTCGTGTAACCTCCTTAAGTTTCCACCATAAGACTTAATAGGTTGTACTTATTCCCAAAATAAGTCTAATAGGATGAGATATGGTAATTTTTTAATTTATTTTTTTATGGATTTTCTGAACCAAACTATTTTGAGGGTACGTGGAAGAGAGGAGAGTGGGTGGCCATTTATAAGTGAGGTGAGTGGTATACTTGTAATTTTTTGAAAAGAAAAAGCTGGACCCACATTTTTCTCATGAAAAAGGATCTAAAATAGAGTATTATAGATAATTATACATCATAGTTTCTAAATATGTCTATAAAATTATATTTTAGATAAGTTTTTATGTCATTTTAACCCTTATCTTTTTAGTTTAACCTCTGTTAATCCCATTTTTACCTTAACCGCGATGATTAATTTTTATTGTTTTCACTATTCATTTTGGTCAAAAATTAAGTTTAAATTATTATATAATATAAATTATTCTAATTTGAAATATTTTATCCATTTTTAAAAATTCAATTCACATAATTGAAAAAAATTTAATTTAAAATTAATGCCACATACATGATAAGAAAGCGTGTTTTCAAATAAAAAATGTTCAAAAGTTTACAAAGTTTTTATATCCAATTTCAATATAGAATTGATTATAATTATCTAAATTGGATATATATATATATATTATTAAACTAATTTTACTTTAAAATCAATTTGAAATCTGATTTAACTTTAAAAATAATTTAAACGAAAGGGAAGTGTTCAATTAAAATTCAATATTTTTCACTATTCATCCAGAAATTAATATTTTCAGAAAATACTCAAAAATTGAACCTAAGATATTTTTTATATGATTATTTAAGAAATTAATTTTATTTTATCAAATAAATTTTCTAGAAGTTTCATAAATTATTTTTAAAATTAGTGCACAAAAAAGACAACAAAACTATTTTTAAAAAAATATGGTTTTCAAATGTAAAATTGGATCTATTATTGTATATTTTTTAGAAAACACATAAGTTGAATTCTAAATAGGTGACTGAATATATACTATATAAATTTCTTTAATATAATTTACCATTTTTTTAATTTATTGAGGAAGAACTCTTTTTTTTTGAATAATTTTTTTAGATAAAGATTTTCTTTATTTTCAAATGGTTTTTATTTTCATTTTTAATTAATCGTTCACCAAAGAATTAATTTATATAAATGTATAAAATATTTGTTTTTATAATTTATCTAATACTATTCATAAACCTCCATTCCAAGGTCTAGGTGATAAATTTCATATTGAATAATAATATTTTAATAATATGTCATATTTCATTTAAACTTTATGTTGTATTCAATGCAAGCTAAACTCAGTGTTACATGTAACACAAGATAAACTCAGTTTAACATAAGAAAAACTATATATTGAATGTAATGAATAATATATATAAGATTAAATTTATTTTTTAAAAAATATTTTTCAAAATATTTGGGTTTTACAAAAATGGTTATGATAATATCCAAAATTTGGATATGAAATAATCAATACAAATATGTATTACCTATGAAACCTTTTTTAAAAAAAATGATACATTTATATAAAGCTATGAATCACCTTGTTCAATCCTTGGATGTAACACCCAGGTAAATAAAGAATATGACATTTTCATATTTACCCATATTTGTGAATAAAATATTAATATGACTTTAAAGGGGACGCTATGCTCGATGGCGTACCCAACACGCAACAACGAGTTTCTTGGGAATCTTACGTTGCACTCTAATAATAAAATAATATTATTTTAAATGGTAGTTAACATGTAGCCATTGTATTGGCGGGAATGGATAGAAATAACTAAAATATGATTATATATGTTTTTAAATGTTTTTACATTTATCCAATAAAATATAAAGGCTTAAAATACGGAAAGAATTCAATTTTAGGCGTATATGCCCTAGTTTTCACTAAAGGTTCACTTATCGCCTTTTGACGGAGAACCGTCATTAAATATAGTTTTGTTCACTCTTATACATTATATTGGACCAAATAAAACTCTTCTTAAGAATTGGGACATGAAAATTTACTTTGTGTAAATTTTTGGTATCTTTCCGATAAAGTTCATTTTTTTAATGAATAGTGTAAAATGTTGTATTTTAATTCAAAACCTCTTTTTAATATAATTTATTTATATGATTATATTATCTTTTGAATTGATTTTAAAGTGAAATTAGAATATATTTTTACCATTAAATCCAATAGTGGTCGTTGGAATTAATTTCACTTTGAAATCAGACTTAAACTAGTGTCAATCTTTTGATACTTATTGTTTCATAAAAACATGCTATTTGCTCCGACAACGGGAATGAATTATTAAATTATTTAATGTGACTTATATTTTTTGAATTTTTTAAAATAGACTTCATTTTTGAATTCGGAATATCAAATATAGCTTAGGGTGAATTTTTGGGATTTTTCTGAAAAACTTCAATTTTTGATGAATAGTGAAACCACTAAGTGGTACTTATAAAAACTGATTTTTCTGTTTAAATGAAATTTTTCCATCTTTGTGTTTTGAATTTCAAAAATCCGACATACATGGTTTTCATTAAGAAGTAAAATGTGGTTCAATGGGATAAAAATATTTTTTTGGTGAATAGTAACTTATTAAGTTTTTAATCGCGATTAGAGGTAATTAGTGTAGTTTATGGTAAGAATAATGTTTTAATAAAATGAAATGACCTAGAAACATGTCCTACCCTCATTTGATGTGTCATGGCCGACCAAGAAAATCCATGAGTCAACTTGGGGACCCCATGGAGCCACTTTGGTTGGGAAATGACATAAATATCTTTTTATTTAATGTTAAAGTAAAAATGACACAAACATGAGATGTTTTACTAAAACAATTTTTACATGGGGTTATACAAGTCATATTTTTGACTATAAATAGTCATTGGAAATATAAAAAGATTTCCTACATCATAGTATTTTTTTTATTATTTTTAGACATTAAATAAATTAAATTATTTATGACATCATGATGATGCAGCGATGACCTCATTATTTAACGATTTAAATAAAATGGAAAGATAATGTAATATCTAAGACCTACACATGTCAAAAACCTATTGGATGAGTTGATTTAGAACCCTTATCACCTTATCCTCGAAATTCATCAATGTGGGACCTTTAAAATCCGAAACTCTTGAAAATAAAGTAACATTTTGTAACTTTACAAGAGTGCCCCTCCTCTCCTCTTATAAAAGGCCCCCACCTCTACCTCCTTACCCACACTACCAAAGCCTTTGGCTCGGCCAAACCTTGCCCATTTTGTCTCTCCAATTCCCTCTATTACTCCTTGAAGCCTCACTTTGGGCAGAAGTCTTCCCAAGGAATCCTTTGAGTTCAAACCAAAGGGAGTTACCGGATTTTGAGGTAATGTCTTCACTTGTGTCCTTTTGTTTTATTTTGCTTCTCCAACCCCCTAAACTCTTTTTATTCATTTATTTTGTAACAAATACAGTATCTTAAATATACGAGGATGTTTTTATAAGAAGTATTCTAGCTACACTTATACACACCTACATCTAATGGTTAAAGAACATACTGTTTCCGTGGATGGTGAATTTCTGCCTCCCGAAACAATGATTGTTCAACATTCTTCTAACACCTTAAAAGGTGGACATTAAGATGACACTATTTTTATATATGATATCTAATATGTTTATGTTTTACTTAAACTTCTATATTTTTCATTTATGGCGTACCTTTATGGTTTCCATTATGGGTAAACGCGATATCTTCATTTAAGGAAGTGCGGACTACCGCCCCCTCAAAGTGATTTGATTCGTTAATACCATATGTGGTATGTGTAAAGGATATATTTAATGATATTATATATGATACCATACTGGAATTAAAATACTATTATGTATCATTATGTTTTAATTCCATTAAATATGAAATAGAAATGGAAGTAGCGTTCATGCGTACGTACGGCTTACCGTCTCCATGAACGGTACATTTCATTTCTTATCTCAAAATGTTATGTAATATTATAAGTACATATATATAATGTATATATATGTAATATGCTAAATCTAAATTATGGATATCATTCTGGAATTATAACATATATATATATCTCTCTCATTTTGTTTTAATTCCATTAATATGACAAAAAAATGAAAGTAGCGTTCATGCGTACGTACGGCCTACCGTCTCCATGAACGGTGCTTTTCATTATTTATATCCAAATGATATGGAATAGTATAAAATGAATATTTACTGGATATATATGATATTTTAATCATTAATACTATTCTGGAAATTATTTACTTATAACTACATGGGCAATCTTTTTTCAAACAAGTTCATTTTTGACTCATGTACCAAACATCGGCAAAAACGTCTAATATGAACTAACATTACTAAACAATTATTATAACATTATAATATGTGATATGAACTGAATAATAATCTCTAAATGAGGTACTTAGGTAATTATTAATTGACCAAAGTTTATTATTCAGGAATATAAAGAAACGAACAAGACAAGTTGGACTTGAGGTAAGGGATCCCACTCCTCTCTTTCTTTTTAAGTACACTCTTTTATGTCATTCCTTCTAAGCTCATATTTCTTGTTATTGGGATTTTCTTTTATATTACTCTTACTGTAATTTTTATGTTCATATGATGAGAGACCCTATTCTCTCTCATCAATCCATTTTGGAAGTTTTGAGTGGTGCCGTTAGGCTGCCGAATTTTCGTAAGAGATCTAACCTCTCTCTTTCTCTTTAAGTACTCTCCTTTATGTCACTTCTTTTAAGCTCCTCTTTTTTATGATGGGGGATGTTCTTTTATATTAATCTTGCTGTACATTTTATTGTAATGTGATGAGATACCCTATTTGATTTCATCAATCCATTTTTTGAAGTTTTAAGTGGCGCCGTTAGGCTGCCGAGTTTTCGTAAGGGATTTTTCATCTCACTTTTATTCCTATGAGATTTATGCTACATTTGCCACAATTTCCTTTGAGTGGTGTATTTACTGACCATTATTTTACTCATTGTGTAATATTCTTTCATTTATGAGTATTTACATCAATGTTGTATTGTCATTCTTTCACGGGGTGTATGTTTCGAAAGATACCCATGTCGGTAAGGGAACCTTTCACCCTCCTCTTTTTAAAAGACTTATTTTGTTGGGTCATTTAATTTACATATTTTTATGTTGGTATATGTTCTCATATATCCTTATTGATGTAAATTTTATGTCCAAGTGATGAGATACCCTTTTTTTTATTTCTCATCAACTCAATTTGATGTGATGTCGTTAGGCTGTCAAGGGAACTTCTTAACCCAATTTCAATTTATTTGGGTTCAACATGTAGTTATTGAATATGTCATCCTTTGAATATGTGTGAATGACATTTGATTATTTTACACTAAATATCCACTTATATTTGGTGTATTCGTTTGTCACACATAATTATGTAATTAATTTATCCTTAAACCAAGGATACCATCTTTGTAAGGGACTTCGTCTCAATCTCCTTTCATTGAGGCATATTCTGTTTTATACACAACCTTATTTTATACGGTGTATAAACCCCTTTAACTTTTATGTTTATTCAAAATGAATCTTTTTTATACTAAGTATTTATTAAACGACAAAAGGGAATGTTTTTGTCGTACGCATGCGGCGACAATGACTTCTCCGCCGTCGTGACCATTATTTGAGTTTCGGCTTCCTCTACAAGACATAACTTATTTTTAAAAGAAAAATAAATACCATGTTTTACTTTTCTTTTATTTTGGTATTGAAAATGGTTTTCATAATGTTTTTATGTAAATTTGTTGTATTGATATCTTGTGATAGAAAGGTGGAAATGTTATGTTTCCTTTATGCATGTTTTATGTGATAAAATTATGTTGAGGTTCTTGGGCATTATTATGAAGATGGGTGGTTCCATGATAAACTAAGGGCGGGTGAGCCCGATATAGCTCTCCAATGCATTGGGTAACGCGAAGGAGTGAAACATTAAGGTTTCTCCGAAGAGATTTAGGGAATATACTGTGGTGGGTATTCCAAACGTAACCAAGAGGGTTACTCCCTACGTAAGAATGTTATGAATGCCTCAAGTTACCTTTTATGTCTTACGATTTCTATGATTTATTCATGATTTGATGAGGTATGTTAAAGTGCCTATGTTTTATGGGTAAAATATGATTTAATTCTTATGTATATATGAACTCATGTTTCCTTTCCATATTTTTATAACCCTTACTGAGCTTTTTATGCTCATCCCAAGTTTTTGAAATGTTTTTCACAGGTCAAGGGAAGGGTACATGATGAGATGATAGTGTCAAGGATGTGTCAAGAAAGAATCCATGTTTTATTTTAAATATATTTCCATTGATGGGAAGAATGAATACTGTCTTTTATGTAACCACTTTGTTTAAATGTGGAATGTAATGCAAGTTTCATGATCTAATTCTCTAAAACTCTAAACCTGAAAAGATCCTCAATGTGTAATCTTGTAATAACTCAAGATTAAGTAAGGTTTAAGGCTGGGACTTATATTGGATATCTATATTCTTTTTCTATTAGGTTCTCTAACCTAATTAGTTAACATTATTCTTAAATCCTTCATAATGATTCGTAAAGGGAATGTGATTACCTAAAGCATATACCCTAGGAGTGTCTAGGAAAGTGCGCAGTCTTAGGCCCAATAATCATGCATCAGAGTGAAGATTGAGTCAATGATCAATCAATTTTTTGGGGTGATTACACTTATGTGCATATATTCCACAACTGTATCTACTTTATTATATCCAGACAGAGATGTATTGCAAGAAAAAACCTCATAATCTATATTTTACAAAAACATAAGCATGTTATCTAATACGTAGACTTATTCCAAGGTATTTTACTAAATTTATCTAATCATAATCCACAAAAAATGTATATTATTTCTTTAGCATTAAATCATATATTATTATAAAGGGTTATCTATACCTTTGAAATTGTGATCAACCTTTACTTATCAATCATTAAATTATCCTCAATAAACATTCTAATCCCCCAAGTTATCTAAAAAATTCCTTTGATACCAACTGTGATGCTTGGACCCGTCTCCTGAATCTGGTACCATAATCTTGTAATTTACATAATGGCTTTGATAATAAGTGTGAAATCCTAGATATAACTATCATTAATTAAAAAACTTAATAATGACCATTTCATATATTAAATCCCAAGGATATTTTTATGTATAAAAATTTAGATAATTAGGGAAAAAAACCAAAAAACACAAGTTATTTGTATCAAATAGACATTTTTATTATTACATATAAAACTGCTTAATCCATAATGAGTTTTCAACTTCTCCCATAAATTATTCCACACATGTTATCTCTCTAAACATGTCACATATACTAATTTACTTTATAACCTAGGCAATAGAAATATAATAAAGTGGTGATATAAAATTATTAGTAAGGGAAACATATAATTGAAGATGTCAGAAACATAAGAATGGTATACATAATATGGTAGGAATAAATAATCTGAAAAATTTCATATTCAATAGAAACCGAGAGCTTGATATATCCATGAAAATTATTGAGAACAAGGATATGAATAATACTGATATGATACTGATGTAATGAATAATTATGGACATCAATAACATTCTATCAAGTCCTTGTTTCAAGACACTATCCTATTGTGGGTATAGTTATAAACTAAAACCTAACCTATTTTGTCTATTAGACCCATCGATGCATCAAGGGGCTATATAATGTCATCCCCAAATCAAAACATGTTTAAGTAAAATGCATTCACCATAAAAGTCAACAAGACATTTCATACCATTTATTAAGGATCCTTTGGATGAATAAAAACATGGCTACCCATATAATAAAAAATACGCATTTTCAATACATAATCTAACTGTGTTAGTAGCCAAAAATTATCAAAAATATAAATACATTTCCCCTTATCAATAAAATAGATAACATGATCATAACCCATCTAGAGAAATAATGTGAATGATCAAATAATACATATTCAACTTGCCAATAATCATGCATATTTGAATGAAAATATAAAAACACTAATATTTTTTCCCATGTTAAATAGAATAACACACTTTATAGGTGAATATTGTAAGAACCCTGTACTTGTTTTAGAGGTACGAGCTTCTTCTTTTCCTTTTCCTTAAGTGATTTTGAGAAAATATGGAAAATGGGGAAAAATCATAAATTTTGGAACTACATGCCATGTACTTTATCCACACGCCATGTACTTTTGGCCGTGTTGGGATGAGTACACGGGGCGTGTAGCCATGCCGACGACAAAGGGTGTAGGAACCGACTACATGCCATGTAGTGGTACCTTACACGCCGTGTAGTCAGTCGACATGCTTAAACAGTAAGGTGGTGGCGTCGCCGCCAGCTGGGCGATAGTACACGCCGTGTACTCGAGTGTACATGTCATGTACTCATATCGACGTATGAACAGTGTGACAGTGCCGCCATTTGAACAGTTAAATGAAGGGAGTACACGCTGTGTACTTTGAAGTACACGCCGTGTACTTTGTTTTTTCGGCTTAAAACAGGAAGTATCCTCCTCATTTAGCAGAGGAGGAACTTGAGCCATTTTGGAGCCAAGGAGGACGACATGACCTTTGAAGATCCGTCGAGTGTTCGTCTGGAATCCGATTCAGCTTCAGACGATCTCGTTGGAACCACACGGGTAAGCCCTTCCTCCTCCTTAAGCCGTTCTTACCAATTATTCTCCCAATGTAAGTTATTTAAGTTTGTGTGGGTTTTGTTATTCGTCAGATCTACGCCATTCTTGGGAGTTTCTGGAGTCGGCGTTCGGGTATAGAGTTCGTTGACATATAAGGTAGGTGGCTTGGTGTTTATTTTCCAACTGTCGTGCGTTTTTGTGCGTTTTCGTGCCGCGAACCCATGTTGGGGTGTCGTGTGGCTGAGGCCGTTGCTATATTTAATGCCTAGAATTTCATAGGTGATTAAATTGTGATAATAAAATGTTGTTTGGGATCGTTGCTTGGATCCAGGACCATCCTGAGGGGTGTGTTCCTCTATTTAGCCGTTTGGCCAGGATACCCGAGGGTATGCCTTAAATGTAGTAACTGTAGAATTTCCTTGAGAGGAATTGCTTGTTTGCTGCATTTTGATATGTTGGGCATGGCCCAGTTACCTGTTTAGCCTGAGGGCGTTGTTGTGATTAGCCTGAGGGCGTGACTGTTTTAGCCTGAGGGCTGTCGTTATTCCGCATGAGGGTAACCTTTCGTGCCTGAGGGCTTGAATTCTGTGCCTGAGGGCAACAATTCGTATGCCTGAGGGCGAGAATTTCTGTTACGCCTGAGGGTAATACCTGCGGGTTAGATTCTGTATGGCCTGAAGGCAAGCCTGAGGGCGTGGTTACTATTTTAGCCCGAGGGCACGGTTCTAGTTAGCCTGAGGGCTTGGTGCTGTTGAGCACAAAAATGGTACTAAATTAAAGGAATTAAATGAATAATAAAATGGCAATTTAACTGTTAAGTTAGTTACTTTTGAGTACTGCTTATTTATTGCATTTTACTACTGCAGACTTGTTTCATGTTTTACACACAGTTGAGCACGAGCCTTTGGTGGGTACCTACTGAGATATATTTCTCACACCCTGTTTGGGTCATGCTTTTCAGCCCAGACAGATTACGTTGCTGCAGGTGTAGATAGGGGCAAGAGTCCCTATACAGTTACTTGACTGTTGCTGAGGATTAGGAGGGCATGGGACCGAGCCTAGGCTCGCGATGCCGCTGCTAGCTGTTTTTCTTGCATTGTTGTACTCTGTTTTTCTGTTGTACTGTATTGATGTATAACATGTTCTGTCTGATTTCTTAGAACTTGAATCATGTAGCATCATCACTTATATACTGTTGGTTATATCCACTGCTGTAGTTATTTTAGTTGTGTATGTTTACTGCTTCCATTGTTGTTGTATGTTTATTTTGGTAATCCGCTGTGCTACACTTTGACAAATGAGGGCATAGTTTCCCCACTATCAGACCTGGGCCCTCACTGCTAGTCAACAGCCTCTGGCGTTTGGGGAAATGCGCTTGAGTTCACATGGCGAACCGGGCTCGGGGCACCCGTTGCGTGGCACCCGGGTCCGGGACGTTACAAAGTGGTATCAGAGGATGTTTCTTTTCTTTGACTTACTATTTGGAGTCGTAGTTAGGGATAGGATGGAACGGTAGTTGGTAATAAGCTGTGCCCGGGTGTAGCTAACCCATGTATAGGGAAAAGCCAGTCTACCTCGTATTTTGCATTCTTTGGATTTTGCAATTTTACGGTTGATATGTTTTCACCGCTGGGTGATGCACTTGGATTGTGCTGGTTATATTTTATCTGTGGGTTCTATTTAGTTGAAACCCGATGAGATGAGGGTATGCTGTCTCATGCATCATATAGACACATGCTAGATATCACATGCCATGCATAGTTTTCATGCCATGTAGGTGTATTAGAAATTCGCATGCTGTTGTGATATTTGTTGTGCTAATAAAGCATGCTGTTGTGATAGCTGTGTGATAAATACCTACCTTGTGATATGGTATTTTAGTTGAGCTTGTTTATAGAATGGACTCCAAACTTTGGTTTTTGGGGAGTATGGGCCCCCATTGACCTGAATTTGGTGGGTCATGGACTGGTTATTGGTTATAACACAAATAAGTTGTCAAACTTTGATTCGTGGGGTGTATGGCTTCCCACGGGTCGGAATTTGACACTTAGGTGTTGATTTTCATTATTTTATGGGTTCCAGAGAAGTTCTGAGCCATACTCTCTGGAAACCCAGTATACACACCGTGTAGTATTTTTATACACGCCGTGTATGTTCTTCTGTTCGGGAAGAAAAATGAACTTTTTGAGTACACACCGTGTACCCTGAGTACACGCCGTGTAGTCTCTTCCCGTGTCACAAACCATGTGGTCGGTGACACGGGGTAGGAAAGGGCTTGGGTAAAACACGCCGTGTAGGTTTGTGCACGCCGTGTGGTATTGACCCGGAGTCCGGCCGTGTAACTAACAACACGGGTCGGTGAACTCCTTGACAGAACACGTCGTGTCAATGATGCACACGCTGTATAGTGTGACCTGGGGACTCGGCCGTGTAACTAACAACACGGGCCGGTGTCACCACCTTTTAAACACGCCATGTACCTATGGGACATGCCGTGTAGTCTTGTCCGAGGATAGACCATGTGGACTTAGCTGTGTGGCTGGGAAACGGGGTGCTGTACACACCGTGTACGGGTGTAACATGCCGTGTAGTGTTAAGCCGAGTAGTCGGCCATGTCACAGACGACACAGGCAGTTGGAAAATAACACCGTACATGCCGTGTAGATATTATACACGCCGTGTAGTTTTGTTTAATGGAATCCATGTGGCTTAGCCATGTAGAAGGACCCGGCCAGGGGAAAGGAAGTCAAGTACATGCTGTGTAGTCAAGTACACGCTGTGTAGTCTTGTTTTGCCAATTTTGAAACACCTTCTTCCTCTTGTTCCTTTGTGGTTCTTTCGTTTCAGTCTTGATAATCTTGAATCTGAGGCATTCTTTTGACCTTGTAGAGTCATGCCGCCTAGACGACCGCAAGTTGTTCGCCAGGAGAGCGGCGAAGATTATACTCCAGAGATGGTGGGCCATGGGCTACCAGTTGATCCACTAGCAGAGCCAGATGCGGCACCAGCTGTTATATCAGACACAGGTGCGGAGGCGCAGTTCCGTGAAGGCTTATTGCGGTTCATGCAAACCTTTCAAGGAGCACCGCAGGCTGCCACATCTATGGCCGAGCTGACACGTATCTTTCAGCAGCAGCATCCGCCTACGTTTTCAGGGGATGGAAGACCACAGGCTACAGAGTATTGGCTATGATCGATGTAGACTATTTTCGAGCATCTTGAGACACCTCCCGGGCGGAGGGTCAAGCTTGCAACTTACATGCTGCGTGATTCCGCCAAGAGGTGGTGGGATGTTACCACCCAGTCAGAGCATCACAGGGACATGGCGTGGGAGGATTTTCAGACAGTCTTCTATGACTTCTTCTTTCCCAAGATGCTGAGGGCAGATAGAGCTCAAGAGTTCATGAATCTGCAGCAGGGCGCTATGTCGGTGATGGACTATTCTGCTCATTTTATTGAGCTTCAGTGCTTTGCACCCGTGCTGGTGGGTGATGAGATGCTGAGAGCCAGACGTTTTGAGGATGGTCTTCAGTATGACATCCGAGCGCTGGTGAATATTTTCAGGTTGCCTACTGTACACGCGATTGTGAACCAGGCGTTGATTACAGAGAGGAACCTGTGGGAATCGAGTGGTGTGGGCCAGGGTGGTTCAGTACCAGTTACTGGTACTATTTATGCTGGCAAGAGGAAGAGACAGATGGACTTCTCTCAGGGCGGCAGTACCAGCCAGGCAACTTCTTCAGGTGGCCCGATCAGGTGCTACCAGTGTGGCAGAGAGGGGCACAAGAGGCCACAGTGTCCACGAGACCTAGTGGAGTGCCGAGCTTGCGGCAAGATGGGTCATCTACAGCGCTTTTGCAGGGCATTTCTACCAGTGGCTAGTGAGAGGGGTTCTGTGCAGACTCTGCGTGCGGGAGCAGGACCAGTGGCTTCTTACCAGTCAAGGAACTGGAATACGTCAGGGCGTGTAGGTAGAGATGGTGGTCGTGGCCGTGGTATCCAGACACCAGAATCTCAGAGGCAACAGGGCGGGACAGCTCAGGGTAGCCAGGCTGTGTCGCAGGGCCACGACACTGGACAGGCATATGCAGTGCAACAGACCCAGTAGGAGCAGGATCCCGGACCTTTGACAGTCAGAGGTACTATCCTAGTGGCTTCTGTCTTGTCTTCAGTACTTTTTGATATGGGTGATACACATATTTTTATATCAGTACCCGTTGTGGAGAGCCTTGGGCTCGGTGTTTCTACTTCTTCTGCTATCTTGACGTTAGACACTCCGTTGGGGACTAGGATGGTTGGTGTGCGTCAATGCAAGGAGTTCCTCCTTGAGGTTGGTGGGTGTCACTTCCTTTGGGACCTCTATGTCCTGGAGATGATGAGCTATGACGTCATTCTCGGGATGGACTGGTTGGTTCCCTTTCGATCCTTTGTAGACTGCTATCGTCGTCGGGTTCTTTTCACGTCACCAGAGGGTGGGGAGTTTCTATACAAGGGAGAGTGGGATGTTCAGGTGAGTCGAGCTGGACCAGAGCATCATGGGCGAGGTAGAGTCACAGCCCAGATTGCGAGCTTATATATGGATGACCAGGGGAATTTTCAGATGGATTTCCCTCCAGTTCTCGATCGTTTCAGGGATGTCTTCCCGGGCGACTTTTCAGGTCTACCTCCGGTGCGTGAGGTGGATTTCTCTATCGAGCTTGTTCCAGGAGCAGCACCGGTGTCCATTCCTCCTTATAGGATGGCCACGCCTGAGTTGCAGGAGCTCAAGAGGCAGTTATAGGAGCTACATGCGAAGGGTTTTATCCGACCCAGTACTTCTCCTTGGGGTTCTCCGGTCCTCTTTGCGAAGAAGGCAGATGGTACCCTTAGACTTTGTGTGGATTATCAGAAGCTGAACCAGTTGATGGTTAAGAACCGATATCCCTTGCCGAGGATAGATGATCTGTTTGATCAGCTTCGAGGAGCATGAGTGTTCTCGAAGATTGACTTGAGATCCGGATATTATCAGCTGCGCGTTAGACCATCTGATATACCTCTCACAGCTTTCAGGAGTAGGTATGGTCTATATGAGTATACGGTTATGCCATTCAGACTCACGAACGCGCCAATAGTTTTCATGGCTCTGATGAATTGTGTGTTCCATCCGTATCTTGATTCATTTGTGGTAGTATTCGTGGACGACATATTGGTGTACTCTCACACTCGACACGACCATGCCACCCATCTTGAGATCGTATTGAGTACACTGAGAGAGCATCACCTATGTGATAAGCTCTCGAAGTGCCACTTTTGGATGGACCAGATTCACTTCCTGGGTCATATTATCTCAGAGGCAGGAGTTGCAGTGGACTCAGAGAAGGTGAGAGCAGTAGTTTCCTGGGATCATCCCAAGAACATGTTTGAGATACGAAGTTTCTTAGGGATGGCTGGTTACTACAGACGTTTCATACAGTACTTCTCCCGCTTAGCAGCACCGTTGACAGGTCTGACTAAGAAAGGTGTGAAGTTTGTTTGTTCAGAAGCTTGTGAGATAGCTTTTTAGGACCTGAAGGGAAGGCTGAAATCAACACCGATCCTGATACTCTCAGAGCAGGGGAAGATCTATATAGTTTACTGTGATGCGTCAGGGATTGGGCTGTGAGCCGTTTTGATGCAGGGCGACTGAGTTGTGGCATACGGGTCTCGGCAGTTGAAGCCACATGAGAGGAATTACCCGACACACGATCTTGAGTTGGCTGCAGTTGTGCATGCATTATGCTGTTGGAGACATTACCTGTTGGGAGAGCATTTTTTGGTTTTCACCGACCACAAAAGCCTCAAGTATATCTTTACTCAGCGTGACCTGAATCTGAGGCAGAGAAGGTGGGTCGAGTACCTACAGTCCTTCGATTTTGAGTTTGCCTATACACCTGGTAAAGGTAATACAGTATCCGATGCACTGAGTAGGAAGACTCAGATACAGGCAGTGAAAAAGGCCAGTGGTGAGTGGCAGCTTATGGCTTTGTTCTCTGAGATGCATCTGGTGGTGCATGAAAGTCAGGGGCAGACTTATCTTTCCTCATTAGCTGTGACTTCTACCCTCCTGGACAGAGGGAGGATGAGGCAGCTATTGGTTTCAGAAGGCCTAGTTCTACGGGAGTCAGTGGCAAGTGAGGACCCTCCTCCCGGTTGGACGATAGGCGATGACGAGGTTTTGCGTTTCCATGGACGTGTATGAGTTATAGGGGATATACACGATGAGATGATGCAGGAGTTTCATGGTTCAGATTGGGCAGTTCATCCCGGGGTTACCAAGATGTACTGAGACTTGAGACGTCAGTACTGGTGGCCGGGTATGAAGAGAGAGATATCTAGTTTTGTTACGAGGTGTTCCACCTGTCAGTAGGTGAAGGCAGAGCATCAGAGACCAGCTGGGCTGTTACAGGAGTTGCCCATTTCAGAATGGAAATGGGATGATGTCGCGATGGATTTCATGACAGGATTTCCAAGTTCACCTCGTGGAAAGGATGCCGTGTGGGTTGTTGTGGACAGACTTACAAAGGTAGCTCATTTCTTGCCGATGAAGGAGACCTTTGGTGTGGATGAGCTAGGAAGGCTGTATATCCGAGAGATCGTACGTCTACATGGGGTCCCTCGTTCTATCGTTTCAGATAGGGATGCCCGCTTCACGTCTCGTTTCTGGAAGAGTTTTCAGAGGGCGCTTGGTACACAGGTGCTTCTGAGCACAACATACCACCCTCACATAGATGGACAGTCAGAGCGGACGATACAGGTTCTAGAGGACATGCTGCGCGCATGCGTCCTAGACTTTGGGGGATCTTGGGAGAAGCATATACCCTTAGTTGAGTTTTCCTATAACAATAATTTTCAGGCAACAATTTAGATGGAAACATACGAGGCTTTATATGGTAGGACATGATGATCACCTTTGTGATGGTTAGAGGCAGGTGAGGCAGCTTTACTGGGACTACAGCTCGTGCAGGAGACATCTGAGAAGGTCCAGTTAATTCATAAGCAAATGGCTACCGTGCAGTCTCGTCAGAAGTCTTATACTGATTGCCGTAGATGACCTTTGGAGTTCGTGGTCGGGGATAAGGTTTTCTTGCGTGTTTCGCCGAGGCTGGGGCACAAACGGATCATGAGATAGGGTAAGCTTTCACCGAGGTATGTGGGACCATTTGAGATTCTGGAGAGAGTCGGGCTGGTTGCCTATCGGTTGCAGTTACCGCAGTGGTACCGAGACATGCACGACGTCTTCCACGTGTCTCAGTTGCGTCGCTACCTTTCAGACCCATCTCACACCTTTCAGCCAGAGGAGGTTGAGCTTCAGTATAATGTGTCCTTTAAGGAGCATCCGATCCGTATCGTTGATAGGGGGACGAAGGATTTCTGAGGCCGATTAGTTCCTCTCATACGGGTGCTATGGCAGCATGGACGAGCGCAGGACGAGACCTAGGAGAGGGAGGCCGACGTACGTGCTCAGTGTCCAGAGCTGTTCTGAGCTTTCTCTTCGCCACCCTTGACAGGGAAATTCGGGGACAAATTTCTATAAGGGGGGAAGTTTGTAACAACCCGGTTCTTGTTTTATAGGTATGGGCTTCTTATTTTCCTTTTCCTTAAGTGATTTTGAGAAAATATGGAAAATGGGGAAAAATCCTAAAATTTGTAACTACACGCCGTGTACTTTATCCACACGCTGTGTACTTTTGGCCGTGTTGGGATGAGTACACGGGTCGTGTAGCCATGCCGGCGACGAAGGGTGTAGGGACCGACTACACGCCGTGTAGTGGTACCTTACACGCCGTGTAGTCAGTCGGCAGGCTTAAACAGTAAGGTGGTGGCATCGTCGCCAGCTGGACGATAGTACACTCCATGTACTCGAGAGTACATGCCATGTACTCATGTCGACGTATGAACAGTGTGATGGTGCTTCCATTTGAACAGTTAAATGAAGGGAGTACACGCCATGTACTTGGAAGTACACGCCGTGTACTTTGTTTTTTCGGCTTAAAACAGGCAGTAGCCTCTTCATTTGGTAGAGGAGGCACTTGAGCCGTTTTGGAGCCAAGGAGGATGGCAGGACCTTTGAAGATCCACCGGGTGTTCGTCTGGAATCCGATTCGGCTTCGGACGATCTCGTTGGAACTGCATGGGTAATCCCTTCCTCCTCCTTAAGCCATTCTTACCAATTCTTATCCCAACATAAGTTATTTACGTTTGTGTGGGTTTTGTTCTTTGTCAGATCTATGCCGTTCTTGGGTGTTTCTGGAGTCGGCGTTCGGGTATAGCGTTCGTTGACGTATAAGGTAAGTGTCTTGGTGTTTATTTTCCAACTGTCGTGCGTTTTTGTGCGTTTTTGTGCCACAAACCCATGTTGGGGTGTCGTGTGGTTGATGTCGTTTCTATATTTAATGCCTAGAATTGCATAGGTGATTAAATTTTGATAATAAAATGCTGTTTGAGATCATTGCTTGGATCCAAGAACATCCCGAGGGGTGTGTTCCTCTGTTTAGCCGTTTGGCCAGGATACCCGAGGGTATGCCTTAAATGTAGTAACTGTAGAATTTCCTTGAGAGGAATTGCTTGTTTACTGCATTTTGATATGTTGGGCATGGCCTCGTTACCTGTTTAGCCTGAGTACGTTGTTGTGATTAGCCTGAGGGCGTGACTGTTTTAGCCCGAGGGCTGTCGTTATTCTGCCTGAGGGCAACCTTTCAGGCCTGAGGGCTTGACTTCTCTGCCTGAGGGTGACACTTCGTATGCCTGAGGGCGAGAATTTCTGTTACGCCTGAGGGAAATACCTGCGGGTTGGATTCTGTATGGCCTGAGGGCAAGCCTGAGGGTGTGGTTACTATTTTAGCCTAAGGGCATGGTTGTGGTTAGCCTGAGGGCTTGGTGCTGTTGAGCACAAAAATGGTACTAAATTAAAGGAATCAAATGAATAATAAAATGGCAATTTAACTGTTAAGTTAGTTACTTTTGAGTACTGCTTAGTTATTGCATTTTACTACTGCACACTTGTTGCATGTTTTACACACAATTGAGCACAGACCTTTGGTGGGTGCCTACTGAGATATATTTCTCACACCCTGTTTGGGTCACGCTTTTCGGTCCAAACAGATTACGTTGCTGCAGGTGTAGATAGGGGCAAGAGTCCCTATACAGGTACTTGACTGTTGCTGAGGAGTAGGAGGGCATGGGACCGAGCCTAGGCTCGTGATGACACTGCTAGCTGTTTTGCTTGCATTACTGTACTTTGTTTTTCTGCTGTACTGTATTGATGTATAACATGTTCTGGCTGTTTTCTTAGAACTTGAATCATGTAGCATCATCACTTATATACTGTTGGTTATATCCACTGCTGTAGTTATTTCAATTGTGTATGTTTACTGCTTCCGCTGTTGTTGTATGTTTATTTTGGTAATCCGCTGTGCTACACTTTGACAAATGAGGGCATAGTTTCCCCACTATCAGACCTGGGCCCTCGCTGCTAGTCGGCAGCCTCTGGCATTTGGGGGAATGCGCTTGAGGTCACGTGGCGAATCGGGCTCGGGGCACCCGTTGTGTGGCACCCGGGTCCGGTATGTTACAAATATCATCCAATCGGAATTATATAAAATGTAAAGTTAACACTATATAGAGAAATGATTATAAAGATTAGTCAATACTGAAATAACAAGATCATAAGATATCCATAGAAAATTGGTGGATGGTTTCAAAAGGGCATAACTTTAGTGTAACAAAACAAACATATATGGATATTATAACGACCCATGCTTTACATACCTTGTTATTACTTCATAATTGAAGCATACTTATTACAACATATAACAAAACCATGATAGGACCATATAGGTATAATGTCTTTAGAAACTGGAAAACACAAACAACTGGTTCATAAAGCATCTACATTATCTCCTGTTTATTTCATCTTATCTAGAGTCCCTTTTGACATATCCTACTTAATAATCTTCTTCCTGACCTGGGGAAAAGAAAACATACAAAAGGGTGATCTCAAATTCTCAGTAAGGGTAAACAAAGGAAATATCAATCATATCATATTCATAAGAACATAACATTTTTAAAATCTTAACCTGCAAAAGAGATCATAATATCATAACATGGGATAAATCATAGTAGTGAAATGTAATCCCAATAATCATAACATAAAACATGAAACTTTTTGTCATACACACATAATCATAGAAAATCATTTAATATTAGTCAAGACTCATTGCCAAGACTATCATAGCGGACAAATTCCATTTCTGAACCGAGTTCACTCCTCGTTCTAGTCCTGTATCACTGAACCAGATTAACTTTCCGTTCTAGCCATGTCTATCTCATGAGATATAAATATTTACCCAATGCATTGGAGGGAGATATAGGTCTCAACCATCTCATAATGAAACCATTCTTATGTGTTCCACAAAATCATAAGTCATAAATCATAGCATAACCTATGTAATAAAAATGGGATTCTTAAACATCATGCCATCATAACATAATCCATATAAGATAGAAGGACTTCATAAAAATAATTCCATCATAAAATAATCAAATCAATGTAAAAATAGGGATATAAATAGAACCCTATATTTTCTTAGATGGAAAATAATTTTGATAAAACACTTGAACTCCATTATTGAGGAAAATATCCTTTCTACTTCAAAAACATTTTTCCTTTCTTAACATGTCATAAAATTTTAAACTAAAAGAAGTTAATTAAAAAGAAACTTGAAAACTTGTAAAGGAAGCTTCATGTAAATAATCTTCTATGAAATCATAAAAATCCATTCATGCCGTATAAGTTAAAAAAACTTTCTTCTCGTACTTTGGCCAGAAAAGTCAAAAAGTATCTCGTACTGAAAATGAAAAAAGATTCCTTTAATATCTTTTACTAAAATTCACCAATTGGTAAAATTGGATTTAAAAAATTGTAGGAGTACAGAAATAATATTACATATTGAGGAAACATGGATACAGATGATAAATATGCCCCAATAAATTTTGAAGTATAAACAATCTCGGATAAAATGAGATTGTGAGATTTTCTCTTACCTTAGGTCCGATATGATTTGTACGTATCCGAACCTCCTGTATAATGATTTAAATAATGTCATTGACTTATTCCAGAATCATAATCATTTATATGATATCATATATGGTCACATTATTAGCTTCTTATTAGTAATATTTCATTGCTACTTGTTATTAGGGTGTTCATTGCTTTATGTTCTTATGCGTGTTTTGTCGAATTAATTATTATTACTATTTTTAGGTTATAGATAAATCATTTATAGAATGGTATTAGTATAATATATATCAGATTTATACATTCAATTCGTTTATATAATCATGGTTTAATGAAGATCATGTAGAATGAATCACATCGCATTGTGGAGACGGTAAGCCGTACGTACGCACAAGCGACGATATCGTTCCCATAATTATTGAATGGTCTTAGAGTGGATGATAGAATATATCAGAATTAGTATCATGTTATAATAATAATATATATTTATTCTTTACACCATTATACCCATCCAAGTAAGGTGGTGGTGGAAAACAGATTACACCACAGCGTGGAGACGGTATTCCGTATGTACACACGCGTGGTGATTTCATTTTCCATAGGAAGGATAGAAGGTGAAATAGGTTTGTTTCATATTTATAATAACATATCAGTATATTACT
The DNA here is from genome assembly GCA_963277665.1 of Viscum album. Lineage (NCBI taxonomy): Eukaryota > Viridiplantae > Streptophyta > Magnoliopsida > Santalales > Viscaceae > Viscum > Viscum album. The sequence continues at coordinate 1,463,032,602 of OY728156.1, read as the reverse complement.
GATATTGATGTTATTACTTTATAATTAAACCAATAAATAATAGGAAGTAGAAGAAGAAATAAATTTGAAAGGATCGGTAAAGGATATTACCTCTTCTTCGACACGCCTCTTATAAACCTCCTCTTAGGGCACTAAAGTTGGTCTTTGAAGAAGACCAAGAACTCTAGTATGTTAATAGGGAAGTGGATAAGAGAAATAGGTAGGGGTTGGACGATTTTGAGGGCTCGAAATGGTGTGAGGAGGAGAGGAAGGAGGTTCCCTTTTATAAGGGAGGAGAGGGGCACCTTTGGAAACATAAGAAATATTAATTTATAATAAATTCCAAACCCACTTAAAAACCTCCAAAAATAACTCAATTAGAAGATTAGATGAGATAGGGTTGTAATCTAATCAAACAGTAAAATTTAGACATGTTGTGAATTTATTTTAAACCTTATCAAATTAATTTATCCTTATTTAATCTATTTAATTTTATTTGTGGTAATAATATTCTAAATTTTAAATTGTTATAAATAATTACTTATGTGTTGTAAATTGTCCATAATTAGATAATTTATGACATTTTAGACCCTATAAATTTAAATTTATAATTTTTAAATATTTTTGTGATTTTTAAAAATTTTTATAATATGTTATTTTTATAAAATAACAATAGTGTCAATTTTGACACTATTCATTTATTTGAATTTAAATAAAATACACACAGAGGATATATTCAAAAAAAAAAAGATTTAATAGATTCCTAATATTTCATATTCATCTATAAAATTCTTGTATTACACTAAATAGTTCATATAATATTTATTTTAATATTTTTAAAACCATTTATTTGATATTTCAATCAATAGAATAGTTTCAACATCACTATTGTGTCTTTATTAATGATAATTATTTAATCCCTAAAAATTCTAAATAAATTCACATGATTTAGATAATTTTATTATATGTTTGGAGACTATTAATGTTATATGTTTTATGAAGTTTATCACTAAATTAAAATTATTACACTTATAAGATATAAGAGAGTGACATGTTGTCACTTTCTTTGGTATTAATTATAATTATATCATTTTTATGGTCAATAGTCCATGAAACTAATCTATTATGACCCTTAGGTGATATGGGTCTACTTTTATTCATTAAATATAATTTTTATAGGTGTTAGGGTAATTTTATAATCTTATTTTTACCCTTAATTACCCGATTTACCTTTAACTGTAGTAAATAAAAGTTACCATAGTTATTATTCATAATGTAAAAAAAATAAAAGTAACCTATTAACATAATTTGGACCCACTTAATCCAAATATGAAATCAATTTTTCAAAATTCAAAACAAAGAAGTTGTAGTAATTAATTTAAAATTAATCCCGTTGTTAAGAAAACGAGTTATAAAAGTTAAAACATTATCAAAGATTGAAATGTTTTTACCTATGAATTAAATTTAAAATTAATGGTAATGACATAAATTATATTAAATGGTAAAAATATATTCTATTTATAATTTAAAACCATTAAAATTTATCATTTAACCATATAAATTATCTTGATGAAAAAATTTGTTTTTAAGAAAAATTTAGTGTATTTTTACTATTCATCAAAATATGAAAGTTATCAGAAAAGTATGAAAATTTTATCCAATGTAAATTTTTATATCCCGATTCAAAATACGAATTATATTTTATTAAAATTGAACTTATAAACTTGTGAAAAATTATATTTAAAATGGGTGCGCCATCAAAAGGCGGTAAAACTGCATTTTTAAAAAAATACTTATTTTATCCGAAAAATTGATTTTGTTTTCATATCTCATTATAGAAAATGTGTAACATGAATTATAAAAATTCAAAATTCTGTTAATACTATTTATAACGTCTAGTTTATATTATTATAATAATATATCATTGTTTAGTGAAACTCGGCATTGCGTGCAACACAAACTATCGAGGAATGTTGCTCTTACGTGTAGCACAAGCCAAGCCAGTTTTGTGTGTAATGAAAGATTATCTTGGTGTTGCGTATAACATAAGACATAAAAAAATATTTCTTATAAAATCTCAGGGTGTTACAGATATTGACATAAATGAGAAAAATCCTCACAAAATAATTCTTGGATGATACCACCCAAGAAGGGATTATGGATTTGATTGTTTGGTACAGTGAGTTAATTACTCCAAAAGATAAATACATATTAGAGTATGGACAGTGAAACATAAACCCTACCAGGTTAATTACGTTTTAAAATTAAAGGGTAATTAGAAGTGAAAAGCTAAAATATATTTTATAATACATTTTTAACATTAATGAAAAAATTAAGTTAAAGATCTCTTCCAAAAGTATTTTTCAAATGGTGAAGTGAAAAATCTTTGAAAATAACTAATTTCAAAAATAATCTTCAATAATAGGTCCCTAAAAATAAATAAGGTTTATCTTGGAGAATCATGTATTGGAATACAAAAAATATGAAATTGAAATTAAAAAAACCTTTTTAATATTTTGAAAAATACCTTTGTTCAAAACTCACATTTTAAAAAGAGTAATAAAAACTTATTTATATTAATTTTTTTACCAATAGGATTATAAAATACCATATAATAAAATATAGGTGTGGGATAACCCAAGCATGGAAGAATAATGTCTAAGACAAAATATTATAACTCAAATCAGGATATTTGAGTTACCAATATCCCTTATTAGAAAAATATCTCAAGAAGTGATAAATATTTTTCAAAGGGTTTATGTGGTAAGAATTGATATCCACAAAAAACAATGAGATAATACTATATAATACAATCAAAGTGTATATGTTCCAAAATTATAATTTAAATAGAACGATCATAACTCAATGAATAAAAGTAAAGTTACCCAAAATAATTATGACATGGGAAACTACTGAATCAATAACTATGGCGACACAAGCATTTAATATATAACATTACATGATTTTAAGTATAATTATACATCAGAGTACAAGCCAAGGATCATTAAGTCTAGTGTCTTGGAAGACTAGAAACATAAAACATAAAACATGGGGCTAAGAAAAAATTTATTTATTTAATCTCTATTAAGAGATCCTAACTTCCTTTGAGACCTTACATATACATAGGGTACCCTGGGGAACATATGAACATAGGGATGAGCTAAAAAGCCCAGTAAGAGAATAAACATAAGGATACATCTTAAGCACATGAGTTAAGAGGCATGACGTAATGAAAACAAAACATGGAACATATAAAATCATATCATATAAGCATGAAATCATATAAACATGGAATCATATAAATGTGGCAGAATAATAAAATATTTCTTTAGTACGGGTTAAGGCTAACCGCCAATCCCATTTCCCATTTTAGCATGGGTCAAGGCTAAACACCAATCCCGTTTCACATCGCATCTCATGAGACTTAACTTTTCCAAATGCATTAGAGCGCTATATGGGAACTCCCATCTCAACATTTCCTTGAATATTATTTCCACATAAATATTCTTTCCACATAAATAATCATACATAATCAATAGTTCATAAAAATAAGGATACCCATGGAAAGAATTGGGTACCACAATCATGGCATAAAGCATAACCAATGAGTGTATCATGAAAGTATCCATGAAATAAAGGTATTAGGAAATAAATGAACGTTCATAAGGTAATATAGGAATATAACATGGTAGATGGTTACAAATATAAGTGACAACATATAATAAATGTATTTGAGAAACATTAGCATTAAAACATTTTTGTGCGGGTTTAAAGAAAATACTATAGAGATTTTAAAATTCTAAACAAAACATTATTTTATATAAAACCAGAATTAAAACAAGAAGGTTTTCATAATAAAAATACTGATTTCATAAAGACAATGGTGTCTTAAAATAGAGGATATAGTGCACTTGAAATTGGGTAAAAATTTAGGAAGTTCCTTTAAAATGAGTGTGCTTATTGGGAAGTATCAAGGTGGGATTCACTTAAAATCATGTATATACCCAAAATATAATGAGATATGGATCTTGGAACACGATTTTGGTTAATATAAGCATAATTTAGAAGTTATAAAAATAAAAGAAAACTAAATTTTGGTAAAAATAAATATAGATCAACCCGATGGAATAAAGGAAGTTCGGGTAGAATCAATTACAGTTTATCGGCATGGTATCAGGTGTAACCAAGAGGGATTTATGAGAGAGATAAGAGGTTTCTAATAACTTATAAAACATTAGGGAAGTATGGGGGAGGTGATAAAATACACTCCATCACTTGGTATTACACAAAAAGGCATAGTATAGAGAACAATCTTGATTAAGAGTGAAAAAGAGAAGATCCCTTACCTTAATTCTGGTGGTGTCCTCAACATGTTATTAATGACCTGAATAAAAAAAGTAGGTTTATTAATTAATAATTAAAAAAACTATTATATATATAATTGGTTTATTATAATCATTTTAAGTTCATTTATAATCGTTTTTATTGGTTATAAGGTTCAATTTCATTGTTCGGGCTGGTTTGTTTAATTGGTTTTAAAAGATCGGTTCACTTATATTCAAGTTCAGATAAACATGAAAGATGGAATTAGTTGTACAAAAATAAAGTTATATTATATTAGTGAACATATAGGAGATTACATGGTTTTATATTTAATTTGGTTACTTAGAGTGAAGTCGAAGTATTATATAAAACCAAAGTGACAACCATTTTTTGTTAATTTGTGGGTTTGATTGCAATGAACATATTTTTCTTTATAAATTAATACCATTTGTACAAAATATTACAGAATAAAAATAGGATATATTACATATATATATTCTGGTTCAACTATAACAAAAATGGTTTTATGAATAGATTTGATGATGATAATAGAAATTGATATGCCGTTGTCCTTGAATGTGCGAAATTAGAACATCTCAAACGATGCTTTCATTTATATCAAATAAAATATAGGGAAAGGAGATAAGATAATGAAATATAACATTAGCATAAAAAAATTCCAGTACATGTATGTTACTGGAGTTTTCATACCATTTGGGTGAAGGGAGGTGAGGAAATAAACAAAAAGAAAAGAACTTAAAAGAAAAGAAGGAATTGGAAAGAGAAATTTACCTCTTGAGACTTCCTCCATTGAGAACCTCTTAAGGGGAGAGGTTTTGGTGTTTTGAAGAGTCTATGAGATTTTTGACATGGGGGATGATCTTGGGGAGATATTTGAGTAGAATATTGGCAAGGCACAAGGCTTGAGAGGAGTGAAGAGAAGAGGGAGTGAGGTGGGGTTTTATAGTGGAGAAGAGGAGGGTTTTCATAAATTTTTAATCATTAGTTTATTATTTCCTCACAAGACAAGTAATAGTAAATATTACATGACCAATAATAGTAATAAATGCATGAAACTTCGAAGAAAATGTTATTACATCATCATATCACCATCAATGACTCAACTAATCCATTATTTGGCATTTATTGTGACTTATCAGATTCTACTATTCATAAAAAATTCAAGTATTTCAGAAAAATCCCAAAAATTCACCCTAACCATTATTCAACGTGTAGAATCCAAAAATGAAGTCCATTTTTCAAAAATAGTTTTCTAAATATGATTAATTTAATATTTAATTAAAATCATAATTTACTATTAAAAACAAGTTTTAAAACATTCATTTACTTACTCTAAAATATAGGTACATCATAATTTCACTTAAATATTATTTTATGAATATCATAAGTAAGGTTTCTATTAATTAGGGCATTTAACTATTCATAAGGGTATGTTAATATTCATAAGGGTATGTTACTATTCACCAAAAATTATGTTTTTCTTATCAGACTCCAAATAACTTACTGATTACAACCATGTATATCAGATTTTCAAAATTCCAAACATAGAAGTGATGGACTTATGTTTTAAGGCCACTTAGCACTTAGTAGTTCATTATGTTGTGTTTTAATGTTATTTTATGACATATTTATAAGAAGGGAAATTCCCATTGAAAACTTTGGGTCGTTACATTCTTCCCCCCTTATGCAATTTCACCCTCGAAATTTTGTTTTACATTCTAGGAAATAAATAGGTGAGGGTACTTATCCTTCATCGCCTCCTCCGGTTCCCAAGTAGCTTCTTCAAACTTTTGGTTCATCCACAAAAATTTGACAAGGTGGGTTGTCTTGTTGCATAGAACCTTATCTCTTCAATCCAGAATCTTCACTAGATGCTCCTCATAAGAGAGATCATCTTCTAGCTGCACCACCTATGAGTTTAGTACATGTTAGGGATCAGGTATGTACTTCCTCAAGAGTGATACGTGAAACACATAATGAACTCGAGTCATATTCGGAGGAACTAAAAGCTGATAGGCCATGACTCCTATGCGGTCAAGGATCTCAAAGGGTCCAATGTACCTTGGGCTTAGTTTCCCTTTCTTTCCAAATCGCATGAATATATTCCATGATAATATTCAAAGGAAGAATTTATCCCCAACATCAAAATCCAAGTCCCTTTGACGGTTTTCAGCATAGCTCTTTTTCCAACTCTGAGTAGCTTTGATGTTTTTCTGGATGACTTGAACCATCTCTATAATCTCTTGCACAAGATCGGGTCCAAGTAGCTTTCATTATCCAACTTCATCCCAACAGGTTGTAGTTCTACATCGCTTTCCATACAGATCTTCATACAGAGCCATATGAATACTCGAGTGGAAGCTATTGTTGTATGAGAACTCAAACAACAGGAGATGCTGATCCCATCAACCTTTTAATTCTAGAGATAAGGCTCATAGAATATCTTCAAGTGTCTGAATAATCCTTTTAGATTGGACATCAGTTTGAGGGTGATAGGCCGTGCTGAAATTTAATTCAGTACTCAAAGCTTGTTGAAGACTCCTCATAAATTTAGCTATGAACCTTGGATCACGATCAGAGACAATTGAGAGTGAAACACCATGCAGTCTCACCACATCCTTCAAATATAGTTTTCAAGTTGTTCAAGCAAGAGGTCTTCCCGAATAGTGACAAAATGGGCATTCTTGGTGAGTCGGTCAACCACAACCCATATTGAATTATTTCCCTTCAACATCGTCGGGAGACCCATGAAAAAGTCCATTGTGACATTCTCCCATTTCCACATGGATATAAGCAATGGTTTCCTCATCCCTTTAGACTTTTTTCACTCTACTTTAACTTGTTGACATACCAAGCACCTTGATATATATTCTAAAATCTCCCTCTTCATGTTATCCCACCATAAGTGTTCTCGGAGATCACGATACATCTTGGTACTCCCAGGATGGATAGAGAATGTTGAGCTATGTGCATTGTCCAATAGCTCTTTCTTTATCCCAGGTGATGAAGACACACAAAGACGCATTCCAAAACAAATCACACCATCATCGTTGATATGGAACTCTTACAGCTTCCATTCCTTTACTACATTGACCCTATTTTGTAACTCTACATCATCCCTTTGTGCTTCCTTAATCTTCTCTTGAATGGATGGTTGTGCAATCATTTGGGAAGGTAGGATTTATCCCCTACCCTTATGATTTATAAATCCATCCTTTGCATATCCAATAATATAGGGTCTTTCCCAATATGTAACATGGATAGAGTAGCAGGTTCTTTTCTGCTTAGAGCATCTGATACCTTGTTCGCATTTTCAGGATGATAGTGAATCAATCAATTGTAATACTTGATTAGATCTAACCATATTCTTTGATGCATGTTGCGCTCCTTTTGTGTGAATATATACTTTAGGCTCTTGTGGTCGATTTATATGTCACACTTCTCACCATAAAGGTAGTGATGCCAGATTTTCGAGGAAAAAATCACAGCTGCCAGCTCTAGATCATGCGTTGGGTAGTTCTGCTCTTGGATCTTCAACTGCCATGAGGCATAGGCTATCACATTATCATTTTTCATGAGTACACAACCCAAGTCTTTCTTTGAAGCCTCACTGTATATCACAAAACTTTATACACTTTTTGGTAATTTGAGTAAAGGTGCAATGATCAACCTTCTCTTTAGATCCTTGAAGCTTACCTCACATTCTTCCGTCCAGACAAACTTTACCCCCTTCCGTGTTAGCTTGGTTATTGGGTTTGATAATCGTGAAAAGTTCTTCAAGAATCGTCGATAATACCCAGCTAGACCCAAAAATCTATGAATCTCTGTTACAGAAGTTGGCCTAGGCCACTCTTCATTTGCCTTCGTCTTAGAAGGGTTCACAGATATCCCTTTGCTCGTGATAACATGGCCCAAAAATGATACTTCCTCTATCTCGAACTCACATTTACTGTAATTTTCATACAACTTATCCCTTCGCAAAGTATTTAACACAATTTTTAAATGCTCCTCATGTTCCTCCTTGCTCTTGGAGTATATCAGAATATCATTAATAAAGACTACCAAAAATTTGTCAAGGTAATCTCTAAAGACACTATTCATTAAATCCATGAAAATTTCTGGAGAATTAGTGAGTCTGAAGGGAATCACTATGAAATCATAGTGTCCATACCTCGTTCTAAAGGTAGTCTTGGGTATATATATATATATTTTTAAAAGGTAGTGCTTTGGTCAAAGACCAAAGCATAAATTATTGATAAGCAAAAAAGGATTACAAAATGCGAAAGGAAGGGATTTTTTTACAATCTCTATCAAAAAGATATAATAGGTCAGGAGGAATAGAGTCCAGCCAAGTCATGCTTTGATGGACTCCTTTGTTGGCTAGAGTATCAGAAACGACATTTTCTTCACGGTAGGCATGAGTAGCTATATAATCAATCCCATGGAGAAAATTAAGGCAGTTCATCCAACGAGCGGTGAGTGACCAGGCTAGATGGATGTTGCAATTCCAGATGGCATGAATGATAGTGGTTGAATCACTTTCGATCCATAGTTTTCTCCAACCTCTTTGAAGATCAAAATAAACTTCATGAATGATGCCGAGCATTTCTACCTCCAGAGATGAAGAGCGACCACATCCAACAAAGAAACAACCCTGACATTGACCAGCTGAGTCTCTAAAGATAGCGCCACAACTGGCATGACCAGGGTTGCCTTTGGAAGCACCGTCAACATTCACTTTGATCCATCCTGGCATTGGAGATTTCCAGAATACCTCAAGGGAGCGTTTTGGCTTTGGGAAAATGCCTGGAACATTAAGATGACGAAGGACCATAAAGTCAGTAATGAAGTTGCTGCAACAGTCCTTTTGAGTTGTGGCTGCTTCATGAACCGCAAGAAGAATTTGGGACTTCCCTTCATTAAGATTGAAAGAGTGATTATTGTGAACGAGATCATTTCTAACATACCATAGTTCATGCAGGAGTTCCGCCACTGCCGCAAGAAACAGATTTTTGACCTGCAGAGAGGCATCATGTCTAGTCCAATTACAAAGAAACAAAGAAATTGAGTCATTAATGGGCTTTCTGCAATTAAAAAGGTCAAATATGTAGTTCCAAAGTGCAGAGGCCATCGCAAAAGATAGAAATAGATGATTTGCATCTTCCCTGTGCTGGTTACATAGTCGACATTTAGAACTAAGAGAAACACCAAAGGTTTGAAGACTAGTTTCTATAGGTAATCTATTGTGCGCAATGCGCCATATAAGGGTGAGTCTGGAAGGTTTAATCTAGGGTTTTTTAAATTGATTCACCCAGGAAAAATTAGATTCATGATCAGAGAAATTATAATTATAGTAGCTTTTATAATCAAGAATGCCATTAGAAGAAGGTTCCCAAACAAGGAAATCACCAGCAGAAGAGAAAGTATAATTCTCAATGGCTTGCATTATAATATCAGGGAGATCAAAATCAGGAGATTGTAAGACCTCCTTTATAGACTGATTAGTATCTTCGGGAAGATTACAAGAGGGTAACAAAGAATTCATAGGGCTACCACACTATTTGTCGCACCAAAAATTGATGGAAGAATCAGCACTGACAATCCATCTAGAATTTTGCATGATTTTGTGATAAGGTAGTCTTGGGTATATCTTCCTTACTTACCTTTAGTTAGTGATATCCTAACTGAAGGTACACCTTAGAGAAATAACTATCCCCACAAAGCTGATCGAACAATTCATCTATCCATGTAAGAGGATACTTGTTCTTTATCGTGATTTTATTGAGTTCACGATAATCAATGTAGAGGCACATTGATCCATCCTTCTTATTGATGAAGAGGACTGGATCACCCCATGGTGAAGCACTCAGGTGTACAAAACCCTTCTCCATATTCTCCTGTAACTTCTTCTTCAGCTCTTCCATCTCTATAATGGCCATTATGTAAGGTGTATTTGAGATAGGTAGAAATCCAAGGATAAGTTCAATTGAGAACTCAACCTCTCAGTCAGGAGGAAGAACATAAAACTCTTCATGGAATACATCAGTGTAATCTTTCAGGATGGGAATGTCTTCAAGGATGATTCTCTCCTTTGTCTCAATCATTTGAGCTAGATATGCTTGCTCATAAGGCAACAATATCCACACTTGAGATGAATATTTTAAAGGAGACTCATGTTCCTCCTTACACTTGTAAAGAATCGAAGGATGCTTCGGGATGTGAAAATTGATATTCCTTTCCCGACAGTTGATGTTGGATTTGTTCAAAGATAGCTAATCCATGCCCAAGATTGCGGCAAACTCCACTAAAGGAAGTATGACGAGATTTTCTGGGAGGTTCAGTCCACAAACATTAACCGGGGAGGAGTTATAAACCATGGATTCAACGATTTCCCCATTTGATATTCTCATAGATAACTTTTCCTCCAAATTTTGAGGTGGTGTTTGAATAGTTCTACTAAACTTGCAAGATATGAAAGAATGCGTAGAACTAGTATCAAATAGTATGTATGATATTATTGAATAGATAACCAGCATACCTTTCACCACATCATTTTCCGGATCCACCTTAGCTGTAGTGATAGCATAAGCCCTTCCTTGTTGCCTTGGAGGTTGTTGTTTATTGCCTCTGACAACCCTCGACTTAGGGAAATTGTTCGCATAATGCCCATGCTCCTTGCAGTTGTAACATTGCATTGCAGGCTGAGTGTTGATATGAACCTTCCTTTATTCTTTAACATTAGCGGGATTTTTCATATCCCTTCAGCATTTCTTGGCTAGATGACCAAACTTTCTGCATTTGAAGAAATTCTTGGTTCCCTTCAAATAGTTACCAGGATGCTTCTTTCCACAATTTTTGCAAGGGGAAAAGTCATGCTTCTTTCCATCATGGGATTTGTTTGATGAACCACCCATTTTGTTTTCCATTTTCCTCTTCTCATAACTAGGCCCATTAGACCACTAAGAGTCTCCAATCTCCATTTACACCTTGAGGGCACATTGGAAAATATCCTCATAATTGTCAAAGTCTCAAATTGTAAACACTTTTTGTAGACTGAACTTTAGTCTACTAAAGAAGTGATCCACCTTGCTTTCGATGTTCATGATAAATCCAGAGGTGTACCTTGAAAGCCTTTTAAAGTTTTCTTCATACTTCTTAATGGACTCATCTTCCTTCTTCTTGAGTCTGAGGAACTCTCTTTCCATCTTGAGACGGAGGGTTCAAGGAAAATATTTGTTGAAAAACATCCTCTTGAATTCCTCCCAATCCATGGAATCAATTTCCTCTTGAGACTTTCTATTCTTGACCAGTGTCCACCACTGATCAACTTCCCCATCAAAACGATAGACTACTAGTACAACCTTCTCTTCTTTCGAGCATTGGAGAATTGAGAATATATTTTCAATAGAGTTAATCCATTGTTCCGTGAGGAGGGGATTAGAAGATCCGCTAAACATGGGAGACCTTTTCTTCATGAAGGATTCTATGGAAACATGCTCTTTTATTAGATGAAGATGTAATTCCATGTGATTCAAGTTATTATTCATAACTCGAGCTAGCTGAACGAGTACTGTCATGAAGTTTTGAGCACCCAATTCTGTCATATCAGGCATATCATTAGGGCAATCTACACATTGCCTATCACATTTGTTGTTGGAACACGTTCTTCTATTTCCTTCTATTAACTAAGAAAAAGAACTTATAATTAGAGGTCTTGAATACTTAGCTATTTAGCATAAAAAAGAAACTTTGAACATAAAAGGATAAACTTATAAAGAATAAGTACATAAAAACTTGGGATTACTTAGGTTAAAACCTAGGTTATCCTCGATCTATTTCTTGACTTATATTCTTATGGGATTTTTTTGTCTCTTAATAATGGTTTGTACTAAGCTCATGAATCTAACAAAGCATATCCCCTGGGAGTGTCATAACCAAGAGTGCAACAAGGTGCGTTGTCATGTACCAGGATACGACAGGTCAGGACCGAAACTCCTTGTCAGAGTTTTTACTCCTAGATACATCTGTTCCAGAGCCACCTCTACCTACTCGTATTCAGACAGGGATGTATTTTCTTGATAAACCACTTAATCTATACTTACCAAAATTTAGGGCTGTTTTATTATACTTATTTTCATCCTTAAGGTTCTCAATAAGGTGCTCTATTACTAATCTCCAAAAATAACTAGAATATCCTCTAATACAAACTATGGTGACCCAAGCCTTTTATATATAACATTACATGATTTTAATAAAAATTATACATCAGAGTACAAGCCAAGGATCATTAAGTCTATTGTCTTGGAAGACTAGGAACATAAAACATAAAACATGGGGCTAAAAAAACATTTCTTTATTTAATCTCCATAAATAGATCCTAAATTCCTTTGAGACCTTACATCTTTATAGGGTACCCTGGGGAACATATGAACAAAGGGATGATCTAAAAAGCCCAGTAAGAGAATGAACATAAGGACACATCTTAAGCGCATGAGTTAGGAGGCATGACGTAATGAAAACAAAACATGTACCATATGAAATCATATCATATAAGAATGGGATCATATAAACATGGAATCATATAAATGTGTAAGAATCATAAAACATTTCTTTAGTACGGGTCAAGGATAACCGCCAATCCCGTTTCCCATTTTAGTATGGGTCAAGGCTAACCGCCAATCCCGTTTCACATCGCATCTCATAAGACTTAACTTTACCCAATGCATTGGAGCTCTATCTGGGTGCACCCATCTCAAAATTTCCATGAATATTATTTACAAATAAATATTCTTTACACATAAATATTCTTTGCACATAAATATTCTTTCCACATAAATAATCATACATAATCAATCGTTCTTAAACATAAGGATACCCATGGAAATAATTGGGTACCACAAGCATGGCATAAAGCATAACCAATGAGTGTATCATGAAAGTATCCGTGAAAGAAAGGGATTAGGACATACATGGAAGTTCATAAGGTAATATAGGCATATAAAATGGTAGGTGGTAACAAATAGAAGTGACAACATATAAGAAATGTATTTGAGAAACATTAGCATTAAAACATTTTTGTGCGGTTTTAAGGAAAATACTATAGAGGTTTTAAAATTGTAAAGAGGACATTATTTTATATAAAACCAGAATTAAACCAGGAATATTTTCATAATAAAAATAATTATTTCATAAAGAAAATGGTGTCTTAAAATAGAGGATATAGTGCACTTAAAATTGGGTAAAAATTCTGGAAGTTCCTTTAAAACGAGTGTGCTTATTAGGAAGTATCGAGGAGGGATTCACTTAAAAGCATGTATATACCCAAAAGAGAATGAGATATGGATCTTGAAACATGATTTTGGAGCATGTAAAAAGAATTTAGAAGTTATAAAAAGAAAATACAACTACATTTTTAAAAAAATAAAGATAGAGCAACCTGATGGAATAAAGGAAGTTCAGGTAGAATCAATTACGGTTTATCGGCATGGTATCAGGTGTAACCAAGAGAGATTTATTAGAGAGATAAGGGGTTTATAATCACTTATAAAACATTATGTAAGTATGGGTGAGGTGATAAAATACACCCCATCACTTGGTATTACACAAAAATGCATAGCATAGATAACAACCTTGATTAAGAGTGAAAAGGAGAGGATCCCTTACCTTAATTATGGTGGTGTCCTCCACCTGTTATTAATGATATGATTAAAAAATTAGGTTTATTAATTAATAATTATAGAACCTAATATATATTTAATTGGTTTAGTATAATCATTTTAAGTTCATTTATAATCTTTTTGATTGGTTATGAGGTTCAATTTCATTGTTTGGGCTTGTTTGTTTACTTGGTTTTAAAAGATCGGTTCACTTATATTCAAGTTCGGATAAACATGAAAGATGAAAGTGGTTGTCCAGAAATGAAGTTATATGATTTTAGTGAACATACAGGATATTACATGGTTTTATATTTAATTTGGTTACTTAGAGTGAAATCGAATTATTATATAAAACCAAAGTGACAATCGTTTTTGTTAATTTGTGGGTTTGATTACAAAGAACATATTTTTCTTTAAAACTTAATAACATTTGTAAAAAAATATTAAATAATCAAAAAAGGATATATTACATATATATATTCTGGTTGAACCATAAAAAAAATGGTTTCATGACCATATTTAATGATGATAATAGAAATTGATAAACCGTTGTCCTTGAATGTGCGAAATTAGCACATCTCAAACGGTGCTTTCATTTCTTTCAAATAAAAGGTGGGAAAAGGAGAGAATATAATAAAATATCTCATTATCATAAAAACATTCCAGTACATGTATGTTAATGGATTTTTCATACCAGTTGGGTGAAGGGAGGAGAGGAAAGAAACAAAAAGAAAAGAACTTAAAAGAAAAGAAGGAATTGGAAAGAAGAATTTACCTCTTGAGACTTCCTCCTTTGAGAACCTATTAAGGGTAGCTGTTTTGGTGTTTCTAAGAGTCTAGGAGATTTTGGATGTGGGGGAGGATCTTGGGGTTATATTTGGGCAGAATATTGGCAAGTCACAAGGCTTGAGAGGAGTGAAGAGAAGAGGGAGTGAGGCGGGGTTTTATATTGGAGGAGAGGAGGGTTTTCGTAATTTTTAATCATTAGTTTATTATTTCCTCACAAGAAAAGGAATAATAAGTATTACATGACCAAGGATAGTAATAAATTCATGTGACTTTGAAGCAAATGGGCTTACATCAGCAGATCATCATCAAAGACTCAACTAATCCATTATTTTCCATTTATTGTGAATTATCAGATTCTACTATTCATAAAAAATTGAAGTATTTGAGAAAAATCCCAAAAATTCACCCTAACCATTTTTTGACCTGTAGAATCCAAAAATGAAGTCCATTTTTTAGAAATAATTTTCTAAATTTGATTAATATAATATTTAATTAAAATCATAATTTACTATTAAAAACCACTTTTAAAACATTCATTTACTTATTCTAAAATATAGCTACATCATAATTTCAATTGAATATTATTTTATGACTATCATAGGTAAGGTTAATATTCATTAGGGTATTTAACTATTCATAAGGGTATGTTACTATTAATAAAGGGTAGGTTACTATTCACCAAAATTAATTTTTTCTTATCTAACTCCAAATAACTTACTCATTGCAACCATGTATATCGAATTTTCAAAATTCCAAACACAGAAGTGACAAAATTATGTTTAAAGTCCACTTAGCAATTATTAGTTCATTATGTTGTGTTTTCATGTCATTTTATGACATATTTATAAGAAGGGAAATTTCCATTGAAAACTTTGGGTTGTTACAATAACCACTTAAATAAGGGGACGTGATTTGGCTAGTATATCCCATGAAATATAAGGAGAATGATAAAAGTACATCCATGAGAATTAAATACACTATAAAATGGAAAAATTGTGCACAAAATACAATATGTAAATGTAATGTCCCAGACCTCTTTGGTCCATTACTTTGGAAAAATGTGGTGTTGGAGGTTTTTCGGGAGGTCAAGGTGACTTATCCCCAACACTTTGCCAATTTTTCAGTTCTGTGAACAGTGTTTCCCGAATAGTGAGGTCCATCCTTCACCTCCATCCTTCACCTCCATCCTTCCCCTCTTGCATGAACAGTGTTTCCAAAACAGTGAGGTTCCATTCTTCACCTCCATCCTTCACCTCGATCCTTCACCTCTTGCATGAACAGTGTTTCCAGAACGTGTGAGGTTCCATCCTTCACCTCTATCCTTCACCTTTATTTCCTTTCCAAAATTTTGAGTATGTGAACAGTGTTTCGAGCTTCCTACAGTTTCTCCCCTTTAACATTTCCTTTGACGTAAAATGCATTTAAAGCCTTATTTTAAGGACTCTTAAGGCCGATTCAAAGGACATAAATCCTATATTAATTATTCCTATGGCTTGGGATGTTTTTACTTGGTCAAACCGCGTGGGTTAATGTGATCCTCTTTTAATGGGGAATTAAGTGTATCTTAAACCGTCGCCCCATTAAATCTTCAAAAAGGGACAAGATATCATCCTCCCTTGTTCTTCCAATTTTTTCTCGGATATGAGACGCTAGAACCTTTCAATCCTTCCTGTAGGAGTTTCACAATCAAACTTTACTCCTAGGATTGGTTCTGATTTGTTTTGATGCAACCAAGCTGTATCGATCAATCTTCGATATAAGGAATGTTGTATCATCTTTCCTTTGGGGATCATCTTCTCCTATTTCTCCTTTCTAAATTATATCATGTAATCTCCATGGTTCTAATGGGTTTTTTCTTGGGGTTTGTTTGGTGCGGTCGTATCATGGAATCCTCGGGTGGATGCAGTTGTTGCGAGAGGAGGATTGTGACCCGTTGCGTGGATAAAGAACGTCAAGAATTGTTGAGGTAGGGGATTCGTTGCTTCTCTTTTCTTTTACGTGCAACTGTATCGTTAGCATGTTTTATCCTAGTGGATCACAATGGAATTGACATAATAAATATTTTAATTGGATAAGTAAATTGATATCTATCGTATGTTATTGCCTCTTGTTTTGATAGATAGTGTAATATCTATGCTTTCTTTGTTTAGCGGTTTTTTCTTAATGGAAATCGGTAAAGAACGTAAACTAGGATTAATTGAAAATTGTTTGCTAAAGATAAAGAGGTACGAAAATAAATCTGGTTCTTTTTGTAATTGATGTTAATCAAATTAGTGCTATAAGAATGTTTATTTAATTGTGATAGCTTACTAATTAGGTTTCCTGTAATTGGAACCTATGAATAAAAAATCTGCTAATTCAATATGGATCAAAGAACTGATTGTGTGAGAATTTCTTAAAGGGTTCTGAGTTACCCTCTTGATTGTTAAAGGGCTAAGAGCCCATTGATGAGATGTTATGTTTTATTTATACTTATGCTATATTGTGAGCCTGGATGTCTGTTGTGATATGTGGAGGCATGGAGACTTGTGGTTGTGGCACCATATGGTGCCTAGAGTGGCGAGATGCATCGGTTTATGCATGTGGGTGTCGGGGAGGAAACCAGGGATAATGGTATGGGATGGATGTGCTGGCTGGATGTTTGGTGGTTCGATTTGTTGTTATCTGCTTTACTTTTCCCCACTACTCAATGCAGCTGGTCTTGCTTACCCTCCTTCCGAAAGAGGAAAAGACGCATGGGGTATGCCACGTGCTTTCCGTGTTTAGCCTCTCGAGGGAGAATGTGTCTACGCTCTTGCTATAGGTGGCAAAGACTCGACGGGTAGTATATCTACTCACCGTGTTGAGCCCCCTTGTGTTTATTAGCATAGGATGATTTTCTAGAATGCCTGGGAATATGGGAAAGTAATTCTGTAATAAAAGATTTATTAAATAGTGATAATCCACGGGGATGGAGATGCTGGAATTTAATGGTGATGCTGTAACTTTAAAAAAACAGTTGATTTTGAATGTGATGCCAATGAAGTTTAATGTGGTTTTGTTCATGGTTAATTAATGTGCAAAGAATTAATTAACGTAAAGTGGAATTGATGAAAAAGGAAATTAAGTAACCTAATGAATTTCTTTAAATGGTTGTGTGCTTATAGGATACCTAGTCTTAGATGTAGCAGCCCAGAGTCCGAGAGAAGTTAGCTGCAGTTGTTTCCAAGACTATGTAATGCTCATTGTGTGCTTGTGAGTTATAATATATCATGTACATTTTGTGTTTCCATATGCTACTTCACCCTTTCAGTAAGGGCAACTGGCACCCCGGGGATTCTGATCCCTGGGTGGGTGTTTTCCCCAACATTTCGGTGGGAGGATGAGTGGCTGACTACCCCCTTTGGCCCTGCTCTCTTCTCTTGGTAGATATTTGTGCCAACAGGCACAGTGGTAAGTTTTCCCATATATGTGTGTAGAGGGATGTAATGGCTTGTAGTTATTTCACACACATATATTCTGGATATAGTATCCTATGGACTACTATAGGTGTAACGTGTATAGGCTGTAATGGCTTGAGGATCCTTACTATGTGTATGGGCTGTAACGGATTTAGGTATAATAACCGATGTATGATACACGTTATGCGGGATGTGGTGGCTCCTGGAACTTACCTGGTTACTTTTGGTTGTGAGGATGGTGTGGTGCTTCCCCCAGGTGTCTGCGGGCAATCCTTTTTAGAGAGAGATGCTTAGGATGTGCGATGTTGGGGAAAAGAGGAAAACCAGCGGGGAAGTAGTAGCGAGGTACCCTTGATATTCTTTATTATATGATATCTTCTTGTATGCGTTACTTGGTGAGAGTAGCCATGGGGAGGTTGGGAACTTAGTATACCTGTTTAGGTGACAAGTTAGTTTCATTTGTTGTTCACTATGCTTTAGCATGGTTCCTTTACCTTTGCAAGAGAGGCTTTAGGGAGGATCCTACTGAGTATACTTTTATACTCACCCTATGTGTATATAAACTATTTTACAGGTTACATAGAGCAGGTTGGAGATTAGGCTGGTCACTACTAGCTTGTGGTTGCAGGAGCTGTTCGGGCTCGTGGCCGCTGCTGTTTTACTTTCTTTTGGGTACTTGCAGTTTTTCCCTTTCAGTTGTAGTACTTTTTCATGGCATTTCATATATGGACATGGGTTTCTTTTATATTTCAGTTATGAGTTGGAGTTGATTGGTGTCTATCTTATCTATCTCTTCCGCATGTGTTCTCTTAGAGGGCAATGCCTCCCATTTGTGTGTTTACTATAACCTCGGTGCTAGTCGCCAACCCGTGGCCTACTGGAGGCAGTAATCGGGGGTCATTATCTCCCTTCTCACATTGCCGGCCCAGGAGGGGTACACTTTTTGGGGAGGGGGTCATGACAGAGTGGTATCAGAGGTCTGGTTGAGGGATATGATGGAGTTGGGAGTTAGGAACATGTGAGGTTGCATGGGTTGGTAGGGCAACAATGTCCTTCGTGTTTAGAAAGTAGGGTAAACACTAGAGACTGGAAGAGACATAGGCGTTTAGGGCCCCCTATGATCTGTTGCATGGACCTTTAAGTTTACGATGGCTACTAAACAAGGTGATACTAGTTGTAGAGTAGAGACCTAGGAAAGGATCATGCATCATTCTTATTTACGTCTGTGTTTGAATGGTTAGACCTTGGGATAGGTTATCCTAAAATAAGCAAAAGAAAACAATAAATTAATTAATGTTGAATCTTCCATAATCCAGGCTTAGGAGCTCTAACGGTTTGTTCTTTTGCAGGTATGGCTCCAGGTCGACGTCCTTGTCAGGTTTATGCAGAAAATGTCCAGCAGGCTGTTCCAGCAGATCGCCGCCAGGTAGAGGTTGAAGACGACAACACTTGGAGGAAGACACTCCAAGAGTTTTAGTGCCAGAGTCTATAGAAGTATGAGGGCTCCATTTCTGATGCAGTCACCGAAGACTGGGTGGAGAAGGTCGAGATCGGCTTCAGTTTGATTCGCGCTCTGAAGGAGCACTGGGTTTCCTTGGTTGTGACGATGCTGCGTGGAGCAGTGAGGCGATGGTGGCTCTTGTTCCTCGGGGATCGTGAGGAGTCAGCGATCTCATGGGAGGAGTTTCGAGACAGGTTCAGAGTTGAGTTCCTTTCTTCAACTGTGAAGGCGTCTATTCACCAGGAGCTTCTTTCCCTTCGACAGGGGAGCTCTAGTGTTTGAGAGTTTGGAATCCATGTCAGGAACCTTCTATGATATGCTTCAGACCTACTACTAGATAAGGAGGCCAGGGCAAGCCATTTCGAGGAGGCTTTGCATCCAGAGATCCAACGCCAGGTCACCCCATTTATGCTAAAGACATATATTGAGGTGCTTGCAAGGGCATAGGTTGTTGAGAGGACTTTGTCCAGGGCCGGATCATCACGAGAGGGGAATAATAATGATTCCTCATGAAGAAGAGCTATGGTCTGGGGTTCCCAGTTTTCAGGGCATAAGAGTTTCCATTCACCTGGGTGTAGGTCCCAGCCCTTCCCATCTCGTTTCTCTAGAGGCAGCAACTCTCAGGCCTATGCGAAGGGATCAGGTGTTTGTTTTTCTTGTGGCGGTTGTGGTCATCAGCAGCGGGAGTGCTCGACTTTTTAGAGCAGTCATCGTGCACCAGGCGCTCCACTCTAAGTTCTTCCGTTGAGGCAGTTCTAGCCGAGGCAGCAACAGCAGATTGCACAAGCTTTAGATCACCAGAGGGTATATGGGGCAGGCAGAGGAAAACCCCATGATGCTCCTCGTCCTCAGAGAGCAGAGCGAGGCCGTGGTTGTGGTCTTCATCAGGGTCAGAGAGGCCATGGAGGAGGCCGTGGTCAGCTTCATGCTCTAGCGTTGCCAGTTCCAGGAGAGCCAGACGTCGTTTGAGGTACCCTTTGCCTGTTTTCTACCTTGGTGTATGCATTGTTTGATTCAGGAGCGACACACTCCTTCATATCACCTACCCTTGTCCTTGCCTTAGTACTTGAGGTAGAGAATCTTCCAGTGCCCTTGGCGTTGACTACGCCAGTTGGAGGTCAAGCTAACTTGTTTGAAGTATGTAGAGATTGTGAGCTAGTGTTGGGGAAACACCGCTCTTGGGGGAGATTTCCTTTGTTTACGAATACAACCATATGATGTCATAATTGGCATGGATTGGTTGTATTCAGTGCAGGATATTGTGGATTGCTACAGGAAGAAGGTCGTTTTCTTTGGTTTAGATGGAGAGAAAGTGGTGTTTGTTGGTGAGCGAGATCCTCAGATTGGTCATAGACGAGTTCCATCCTTATCATCCATGATGGATGAGATGATGCTGAGTTCTTCAGAGGTTCAATAGTTGTTGTTTCCTAGGGTTGTATAGGAGTACCCTGATGTCTTTCCAGAAGAGGTTGTAGCATTACCCCCTTGACGAGAGATCGAGTTTGGGATCGAGCTACAGACATGAGCGTCTCCTATATCTATTTATCCATATAGGATGGACCCTTCTGAGTTACGAGAGCTATGTATAAAGCTTGATGGTCTGTTGCAGTGCAGTTTTGTTCGGCCAAGTGTGTCACCGTGGGGTGCACCAGTTTTGTTTGTGAAGAAGGCTAACGGCAGTTTGCGGTTGTGCGTCGATTATCGTCGCTTAAACAAATTGAAAATAAAGAACCTCTATCCTATTCTGCGGATTGATGACTTATTCAATCAACTGAAGGGTACAAGTTGGTTCTCAAAGATCTACTTGTAGTCAGGATACCATCAGATGCGTATAAAGGATGAGGATATCCCAAAGACTGCATTACATTGTCGTCATGGGCATTATGAGTTCGTTGTGATGCCGTTCGGTGTGACGAATGCTCCATCTGTTTTCATGGGTTTGATGAACGCTGTGTTCCATGAGTTTCTGGACAAGTTTGTGATGGTTTTCATCGATGACATCCTTGTGTAATCCACATCTGAAGAGGAGCATGCAGAGCATCTACGAGCCGTTTTAGGAGTTCTTTGCCAACATCAGTTTTTTGATAAGTTTTCGAAGTGTGAGTTTTGGGCTCGAGAAGTCCGTTTCTTGGGGCATGTTGTGTCCCAACAGGGATTAGCCATGGATACATCTAAGATATAAGCAGTTGTGTCTTGGGAAGCCCCTAATATAGTTTCAGAGGTGCAAAGTTTCCTTGTTCTCGCAGGATACTACAGAAGGTTCGTAGACAATTTCTCATGGGTTACGAATCCTATAACAGCTCTGACCAAGAAGGATCAAGCCTTCGTATGGACTGATCAGTGTCAGGAAGCTTTCGAGTATCTAAAGGAGAAGTTAGTAAGTGCTCCCATTATTTGTCTTCCAGCTGAGGGAGTCCAGTTTGATGTTTTCTGCGATACTTCACATCTAGGGCTAGGCTGTGTTCTCATGCAGCAGAGGTTAGTTGTTTCTTATGGGTCTCGGCAGTTGCGTCCCCATGAATGCAACTATCCCACCCATGATCTTGAGTTGGCATCCATGGTGTTTGCACTGAAGTTGTGGAGACATTACCTCATTGATGAGTGCTTTGTGGTTTTCACCGATCATAAGAGTTTGAGGTATGTTTTCTCCCAGTGTGACTTAAACTTGCGACAACGTCGGTGGATGGAGTTCTTGCAGGAATACGACTTCAAAATATCGTATACACCTGGAAAAGGGAATGTTGTAGCTGATGTGCTGAGCCTAAAGTTACGTAGTGATGTTGTGCGTGAATTCAGTGATTCCTAGAGAGTAATGGAGGAACTGTCAGCATTGTATCTTGATATGAGAGAAGTTGGGGGTAGAGGTTGTCTTTTTTAGATGACAATACTGTCATCTCTGATGCAGAAGGTGGAAGAATCCTAGTTGGGAGATCTTGAGGTGGAAGTCTGGAGAGATAGAGTTGTTTGTGGTGAGGCCCCTGATGGTTGGTCGGAGGATTAACAACACCAAGTGTTGTATCATGGAAGGGTTTTTGTTCCCTTGACAATGCGTGATACGGTTCTCAGAGAGTTCCACAGTTCGCCTTTAGTAGTACATCCTGGTGTGAAAAAGATGTACCGATTCTTGAGGAGTCAATTTTGGTGGCCTAGGCTAAAGCATATGGTTTTAGAGTTTGTGTCTTGATGTTTAGTTTGCCAGAAGGTGAAGGCTGAACATCGTGTTCCTAGTGGTCTTCTCCAGCCATTAGAGATTCCTCAGTGGAAGTGGGAGGACATCTCAATGGTCTTTGTTACTGGTTTACCTTGAGCTCTGGGAGGACATGATGATATTTGGGTGGTAGTGGATCATTTAACAAAATCATCCCACTTCATAGCGATCAAGGAGTCGAGCTCAGTGGAATTTTTGTCGAGGTAGTATCTAGAGGAGGTGGTGAGACTTAATGGAGTCCCTTGGACAATAATTTCTGATCGAGATCCTCATTTTACCTCCAGGGTGTGGAGAGGTCTCCAACATTCTTTCAGTTCTCAACTATGCCTTAGCACTACTTTTCACCCTCAAATAGATGGTCAGACAGAGCGAACCATCCAGACTCTTGAAGATATGCTACGCTCTTGTGTTCTTGATTTTGGAGGTTCATGGATGAGGCACTTACCCTTGTTAGAGTTCTCTTACAATAATAGTTTTCACTCCACCATCGGTATGGCGCCGTTTGAGGCCTTGTATGGGCGACCTTGCTGTTCTCCGTGGTGCTGGACTGGGGTCAGAGAGTCAGCAATTCTCAGACCGGAACTAGTGAAGAATACAACAGAGATGGTCCAGGTGATTCATGAGAGGATGAAGACAGCGCAAGATCATCAGAAATCGTATGCTGATCAAAGGAGGAGACCCTTGGAGTTTAATGTTGGGGATCATGTGTTTCTGAAGGTGACTCCCCGTTGTGGGCAGAGAAGGTTTGGTCATGGAAGTAATATTTCTCCCTGGTTTGTTGGGCCTTTCAAGGTGTTAGCTCGTGTTGGAGCCATGGCGTATCGAGTAGCACTTCCCCCACAGATGAGTCGGGTACATGATGTTTTCCATGTATCACAACTCCGTCGTTATCTCCATGATGACTCTCACATCATTGATTGGGGAGAGATCGATGTTGATGATGATGCAACCTTTGAGGAGAGACCTGTGGAGATCCAAGACCACAAATAGAAGGTGTTTCACGAGCGTTCTATCCCCTTAGTTTGTGTCTTGTGGTGACATGGTGGCATGGAGGAGAGTACCTGGGAACATGAGTCACAGATGCGTTTCCAGTACCCGGAGCTGTTTTAAGTTGTTATGTTGTCTTTTCTTTGATCCTTTCTTTATGTAACTTTGATGTGATGTTATGCTTGAATTTTTTAAAGATGGATTGTTTGCTCCCTTGCTCTCGGTTGTCGTGGTTTTGTTCCAGATTTAGAACAACTCAGGGTGGTTTTCCCATGAGAGGTATCTTACTGGGTGGTTGTTCGGACCCCTCTTTTCCTTAGGTTAGTTTTAAATTCTTGAGGACGAGAATGTTTTGAGAGGTATCTGATGTAATGGACCAGACCTCTTTGGTCCTTACTTGGTAAAAATGTGGTGTTGGAGGTGTTCTGGGAAGTGAAGGTGACTTATCCTCAACACTTTTCCAATTTTTCAGTTCTGTGAACAATGTTTCCAGAACAGTGAGGTCCATCCTTCACCTCCATCCTTAACCTCTATCCTTCACCTCTTGCATGAACAGTGTTTCTAGAAGAGTGAGGTTCCATCCTTCACCTCCATCCTTCACCTCTTGCATGAACAATGTTTCCAGAATAGTGAGGTTCCATCCTTCACCTCCATCCTTCACCTCTATCCTTCACCTTTATTTCCTTTCCCAAATTTTGAGTATGTGAACAGTGTTTCTAGCTTCCTACAGTTTCTCCCCTTTGACATTTCCCTTGACATAAAATGCATTTAAAGCCTTATTTTAAGGACTCTTAAGGCCGATTAAAAGGCCATAAATCCTATATTAATTATTCCTATGGCTCGAGATGTTTTTACTTGGTCAAAACGCGTGGGTTAATGCAATCCTCATTTAATGGGGAATTAAGTGTATCTTAAACCGTCACCCTATTAAATCTTCAAAAAGGGACAAGATATAATCCTCCCTTGTTCTTCCTATTTGTTCTCAACTATGAGATTCTAGAACCTTTCAATCCTTCCCATAGGAGTTTCACAATCAAACTTTACTCCTAGGATTGGTTCTGCTCTGTTTTGATGCAACCAAGCTGTATCGATCAATCTTTGATATAAGGTATGTTGTATCATCTTTCCTTTGGGAATCATCTTCTCATATTTATCCTTTCTATATTATAGCATGTAATCTCCAGGCTTCTAATGGGTTTTTCTTGGGGTTTGGTTGGTGCGGTCGTATCGTGGAATCCTCGGGTGGATACAGTTGTGGCGAGAGGAGGATCATGACCCATTGCGTGGATAAAGAACATCAAGAATTGTTGAGGTAGGGGATTCATTGCTTCTCTTTTCTTTTACGTTCAACTGTATCATTAGCATGTTTTATCCCAGTGGATCACAATGGAATTGAAATAATAAATATTTTAATTGGATAAGTAAATTGATATCTATCGTATGTTATTGCCTCTTGTTTTGCTAGATAGTTTGATATCTATGCTTTCTTTGTTTAGCGGTTTGTTCTTAATGGAAATCAGTAAATAACTTAAACCAGGATTAATTGAAAATTGTTTTCTAAAGATAAAGAGGCACAAAAATGAATATGGTTGTTGTTGTAATTTGATGTTAATCAAATTAGTGCAGTAAGAATGTTTATTTAATTGTGATCGCTTACTGATTAGGTTTCCCATAATTGGAACCTATGAATAAAAAATCTACTAATTCAATATGGATTAAAGAACAAATTGTGTGAGAATTTATTAAAGGGTTTTGAGTTACCCTCTTGATTGTTAAAGGGCCAAGATCCCATTGATGTGATGTTGTGTTTTCTTGCTGCTTGTGCTGTGATGTGAGCCTGGATGTCTGTTGCGATATGTGGAGGCATGGAGACTTATGGTTGTGGCAGCGGATGGCGCCTAGAGTGGCGAGATGCATTGGTTTATGCATGTGGGTGTCAGGGAGGACACCGGGGATGATGGTATGGGATGGATGTGCTGGCTGGAAGTTTGGTGGTTCGATTTGTTGTTATCTTATTTACTTTTCCCCACTGCTCAAGGAAGCAGGTCTTGCTTACCCTCCTTCCAAAAGCGGTGAAGATGCACATGATATGCCACGACTTTCCGTGTTTAGCCTCTCGAGGGAGAACGAGTCTACGCTCTTGCTATAGGTGGAAAATACTCGACGGGTAGTATATCTACTCACCGTTTTGAGCCCCCTTGTGTTTAGTAGCATATGATGCTTTTCTAGAATGACTGGGAATATGGGAAAGTAATTCTGTAATGAAAGATTTATTAAATAGTGATAATCCACGGGGATGGAGATGCTGGAATTTAATGGTGATGTTGTAACTTTAAAGGAAAAGTTGATTTTGAATGTGATGCCAATGAAGTTTAATGTGATTTTGTTCATGGTTAATTAATGTGCAAAGAATTAATTAACGTAAAGTGGAATTGATGAAAAAGGGAATGAAGTAACCTAATGAAGTTCTTTAAATGGTTGTGTGCTTATAGGATACCTAGTCTTAGAAGTAGCAGCCCATATTCTGAGAGACATTAGCTGTAGTTGTGTCCAAGACTAGGTAATTCCCTTAGTGTGGCTGTGAATTAAAATATATCCTGTAATTTTTGTGTTTCTATACGCTACTCCACCCTTTCAGTAAGGGAAACTGACACCCCAGGGATTCTGAGCCCTGGGGGGGGGGGGTGTTTTCCCCAACATTCCAGTGGGAGGATGAATGGCTGACTACCCCCTTTGGCCCTGCTCTCTTCTCTTGGTAGGTACTTGTGCCAACAGGCACAACGATTAATTTTCCCATATATGTGTGTAGAGGTCTGTAATGTCTTGTAGTTATTTCACACAAATATATTCTGGATATAGTATCCTATGAACTACTATAGGTGTAACGTGTATAGGATGTAATGGCTTGAAGATCCTTACTCGGTGTATGGGATGTAACGGCTTGAGGTATAATAACCGACGTATGATACACGTTATGTGGGCTGTGGTGGCTCCCAGAACATACCTGGTTACTTTTGGTTTTGAGGATGGTGTGGTGCTTCGCCCAGGTGTCTGCGGTAAAGCCTTTTTAGAGAGATATGATTAGGACTTGCGACATTGGGGAAAAGTAGAAAACTAGTGGGGAAGTAGTAGCGGGGTACCCTTGATATTTTTTATTATATGATATATTCTTGTATGAGTTACTTGGTGAGAGTATCGATGGTGAGGTTGGGAACTTAGTATACCTGTTTAGGTGACAAGTTAGTTTCATTTGTTGTTCACTATGCTTTAGCATGCTTCCTTTACTTTTGCACGAGAGGCTTAGGGGAGGATCCTACTGAGTATACTATTATACTCACCCTATGTGTATATAAACTATTTTACAGGTTACATGGAGCAGGTTAGAGATCAGGCTGGTCTCTACTAGCTTGTGGTTGCAGGAGCTGTTCAGGCTCGTGGTCGCTACTGTTTTACTTTCTTTTGGGTACTTGTATTTTTTCCCTTTCAGTTGTAGTACTTTTGCATGGAATTTCATATATGGACATGGGTTTATTTTATATTTCAGTTATGAGTTGGAGTTGATTGGTGTCTATCTTATCTCTCTCTTCCGCATGTGTTCTCTTAGAGGGTAATGCCTCCCATTTGTGTGTTTACTATACCTTCGGTGCTAGTTGCCAACTTGGGGCCTACTGGAGGCGGGACTCAGGGGTCATTATCTCCCTTCTCACATTTCTGGCCCAGGAGGGGTACACTTTGTGGGGAGGGGGTCGTGATAGTAAAAAAGAATTAGAATTGAGACCAAGAAAACCCTTACAACTTTAGAAACATTAGAATAAAAATTCCTTAAAAGAGTGGGATTGAGATTTAATTTAAAATGAGATGATTAAAATATAATTTATGACATGATATCTCAAATTTATATATATACATTATATAAATGAAATTTGGTGCATAATACAAAAAAATGTCTCAAAGAGTGGAATTTGAGATGAAAACCCTTACATTGTATTCCCGCTTACTTGAACATGATACAACTTTCTATATAATGAAAATAACTATATTAATAACTTATAAAATAAAATTTATATAAATATACCACTTTTTTTATAATTATAAATATACATTACAAATATATTAACAGATTATAGTTAATTTTCATTATTGGGTGTTAGAACTTTCAATTTATTATTTCATATAAACTTCATTAAGACAAAATTTATTCTCAATATAAAGTATCAAGTTAATAATTACAATATAATTCAATATATAATGATAAATAATTTTTAAAGAATAATTAGGACTCATTTTAATTTGGTGAAAGATGTGAATACACCTTGTGAAAGTGGAAATCTCGAGGAACTAGTTTTTGACTTATTTAACGATCAGAAGGTTATATATAGATAATTATTTTAAATATTAAAAAAACATTTACAAAACCATTAAAACATATTAAATATATTATTATGACATGATATTACCATTATATGACCTCCCATAATCATTTAATACATATTCATTATAACATAGTTTATGTGGTTGGTTAAATTGACTCAAATGGTAAAACATTATAACGATTTAATGCGTAAGGTGATTTATTTAGACAATGATAATTCTACATAGAAATAATATTAAAAATTTAATAAAAATAATATATCCTCAATATATCCATTATGTTCACCATTAATTATGGGTGGTGATTCCAAATGAAATTTTATTTGTGGAGGTGGTAGTTCGCTGTACGCATAATTAACGATCCCATTTTTCAATGAATGGGTAAAATGACAGTGTATTAAAAATGATAAATTCAAAATTTTATTTGTGACATAGAAAAAATATTTATTCATAAATATTATCATTGATATTATCCTTGATAGTTTTTGATGAAAAATGAACAATACCACATCGTGGTGCCGATAGTCCGCCCATAAACCGAATCAAGATTTCATTTTCTTAAAGAAAGATATATATGAATAGATAATGATAATAACCTTAACATAGGAGCATTAAAATATATAAATGATACTAATATTGTTATATTAGGACGTCTATAATAAATTTTAATGAAGATAATGAAGAAGGAAAGCTAAGTAGTGGACAATACTCACGTAAGGGACTTGAATTTTCATTGGATTTCTCCTGGTAAATGAAGGGATTATGCTAAATAATGGTGATAATTGGATTTTTAACATAGAATATAGTTATATAAGGATTAATTTGGAATATTTTTAAGGAGAAATTCAATGGTAAGTTAAGTCTGTATGTGGAATAAGTGTCCCCTTTTATAAGTGAGGAGAAGGACACTTTTGGAAGCACCCTTAACATTTTAAATAATGTGATGTAACTATTTCAAGCTCAATGGCTTCAAAATAGAATATAGTATAATTTAAAAGTGATTTTGGGTCAAATATCACCTCAAACACTCATTTGGGAGATTAATTTTAGTTTTAAGGCTTTTTTTACTCTTATCATTTTACCCAAATTTACGTTTTTCCTTTGTAATTAATTTTTTACCTTAGTAATTAATTTTAATGAAACAATTAATTTTTAACCCTTTAACTCGTTTAAAATTTCTAATTTACTATTCATAAATAATTTTATCAAATAAAATTTATAAGTTTTAGAATGGTTAAATTTAATATTATCACACATAATGCATCAAAAATGTTTTTAGAAAAAAGTGACTTTTTAAGCCTAAAATTTATTTGTAAGGCATAGTCATTAAAATTATCAATTCCCATGACATAAATTATTTTTTATAAAAAAAATAAAGTTTATGAGGATTTCATGTTATGATAAAACTGAATCTCACATTGAAATTACTTGATTCAAATAAAATACTGAAAACAATTTTTTATTAAATTAATAATTTAATTTAGTTCGAAAAATATTGGACACAAGATTCTTAATCTCAAATAATATATTGAAATGAATAATTTTATTTCTGAAATACATATTTTATTACTTAAAAGGATTTATAAACTTCTAGTACACTCTTACATGATGATAAAATTAAAAAAAATTATAATTTTCGCAAAAAAATATTTTTCGACTCAAAACCAATATTTTTGGAAGAGATCAAAAATTAATACTATGTAAATTTTGATATGAGAAATTAAGAAATAAATAAAATTTTATTAATTTAAAATTAAATAATTAAAAAATTAATTTTTTTAATAAAACCAAAAAATATAACAAAAAACCATTTTATTTGAGAATGACATTGTCAAATATTAAATGTTATTTTTATTATTTTATATCATTTACCAACTAAATTCTTGTTAAAAAATTATTACTTTCAAACATAATTTATCATAAGTTTCTTGAAATTGAAATTCATATCACATAAAAAGTATTTTTTAGAAAAATACTTATCTAAATAATAAATGGTCCTACTAATTATTTTAGGTGAACATATTAAATTTAATTTATATTAAAAGTTTTATTTTCTTTATAAAAAAATTTCATAAAGTGTTTACTTATATTTATTCCCACTAATTTAGTGGATAGTTTTTAATGGTTGTTCTTAAATATTTATATTTTATCTAAATATATTATGGATCCATTTATATTCGGTGTAGCATGTGGATAAATCTATCTGTACATTGACTTATTTAAATCTAATAATATATTAATATAATAAGGTGTTACACACAACATTTCCATGTTTTTAGTATAAATGAGAGAGATATTAGTACACAATATTTTCATGGTTCAATATAAAAGTTTACTCCTTTACTTGTTGGTTGAAGACCTCAAAATGGATTCTACACTATAATAATATTTTAAATTATAAAGGTTAAGGAATCAACTTGTTAGACACCCCATTAGTTGATCAAATATTTATCCTTGGTTCTAAAACCTGACCAATAATTCTTTTACCTTAGTTTTTTAGACACCCTAATTATCCATCTTCTATTTAGCGGGTTATACACCCTAACCATGAGCCTATTCAGAAACCAGTTAGGCACCCCAATCAAAAGTTCCTCTTGTCTCTCTTTGTTGATACAATATCATAAAGATCTAATTTTTATTTATATAATCCTCTTCCATGATCCTATAGGATTAGAATTTCTCATGTACACATTCAACATCTTCAAAAGATAATTTAAATGAATTTTATGGTCTCGAAAATCCTTCTAGATATGGTGATATCTGGATTCTCCTAAGCTACTCTGAATATATAGGTATGTCTCCTTCTGTGACTATTGTCATAAAATCACCTTCTTCTCTCTTTAACACTATATGCATCAGACTTTCAAAAATCCATTTTCACATTTTATATGAGTTTTCAATTCTTTTTCACTAACCCCTTCCTTCTTTTGCAACCTATATATATTTATTATCATTTGTGAATAGTTAATTTCAATTTTTATTTAGAAACTCCATAATATTTTATAGAAAAAATATTATTCCATTTAAAATATTCAATAGATTTTTCGATTTATTCCTCATTTTAATTCTTATTAAAATCTTCCTTTTAACCTCCTCAAGACTCCATCTTCATTCTTTCACATGACATACAAATATTTTCATCTTTAGTAACTACAAAAATCTTACTGTTTTTAAATATCTGAAGGAATCAGTCTCTCTTATGTTGTTCTCCATGTCTTATTTGATTTAATAAGGATTATCCTACTCAAAACCCACTTCTAAAAAATCATCTGAGATTTCCACATTCCTAGCCACATGAATCTATAACATGTGGACCTTTCTTTTTCTATATTTTCATATTATAAAAATATCACTTAGTACATAAGGCTATAATACCTTAAGTTGTTATTAAAAACATTTTTGAATTCCATATGTGGTTTGAATTCTCTAACGTGATTCACTTCACCTGCATCATATAATTCTTTTATGTTGGATGAAATGCCTATATGAATCTTTATTCGAATACATAGTAGCTATGAACTACATAGATATTCGTATGTGCTATGATTTAAGATACATCATAGAATTGGCTATGCTGTAAATTAGGCTACATTGAATAATTGGATATGCTAGAAATTTGACTACCACATAGAATTTTTTATACTATAAATTCAAATACACTAGAAGTTTATCCACATCATAGAGTCGTCTATGTGGATCAACATACATGATGGAAGTCCCTTATGTGAATTTTTATATTTTTGGACTTCTTTAAAATATAATTACATTCTCTTCATCTGACTTCCAGGCATTTTGAATCACTTTAACACTCACTAGTACAAGAATGACTTTTAGCAGCCGCCAAAAGCCATCGCTAAAGGCCTATAGCGGCATCCTAGCGGCCGCCAAACGGCGGCCGCTTTTGCCCCGTCGTTGTTACTATCAGAGGCCTCCATTTGGCGGACGCTGTAGGCAAGCCAGGATGGGCTTTAGCAGCCGCCAATTGGCGGCCGCTATAGCCCGGACAAATAGCGGCCGCTATAGGTCTCCTTGAAAAACCTATAGCGGCCGCCAATTGGCGGCCTCTATTAAATTTTAATTTTTTTTTAAAAAAATTCAAATATACATTAATATACAAAATAAATCCCGGCTGTCATCTTCCAAGCTCCGCATCCATCATCACATATAACTACATAACAAAATTTAATAACAAACTTAGTACCGAATAAAACCTAGAAAACAAATATTTAACTTCAAACTTACTGTAACAGATCTAAAGTATTTGATTTTCAAAATAATATTCATAAATTTGATTACTGTTTTATAAATTTAAAATCATTAATTATATTGTTCTAATTGGATTGTTGTCCTGTGATTTCAGGTCAATCCGATGTCGTCCGCTAAGAGTTTGACCGTTAGACGCCAGTTTTGGCTGTTTATGACACCAGAACGGTGTTCCCGGTCACCACGGGCACACGGCACGTCCGATTGACGTGCCGTCTTCTCGACCATATCACAATTCACTCACCTTTTGATGTCATCCTATTTCGGGCCATTCGGACATCATTCGGCCAGTTTGGACCCCCCCCCCACGCGTGTTTATCAAGCGCGCACAACGCTTAAAAAACGCATAATGAGCCCTACCGCGTAGACCGCACGTCCGATTGATGTACCGTCTATGATTTCACGTCGCGAATAATAATTATATTGTTTTCCTGTGATTTCAGGTCAATCCGATGTCGTCTGCTAAGAGTTTGACTGTTAGACGCCAGTTTTGGCCGTTTATGACACCAGAACGGCGTTCCCGGTCACCACGGGCACAAGACACGTCCGATTGATGTGGCGTCTGCTCGAACACATCACAATTCACTGACCCTTTTATGTCCTCCGATTTCGGGCCATTCGGACATCGTTCGGCCAGTTTGGACCCCCCACGCGCGTTTATCAAGCCCGCACAACGCTTAAAAAACGCATAATTAGCCCCACCGCGCAGACCGCACGTCCGATTGACGTTCCGTCTGCGCGTGCACGTCAAAAATAATAATTTTATTGTTTTCTTGTGATTTCAGGTCAATCTGATGTCGTTCTCTATGATTTTGACCGTTAGACGCCCGTTTTGGCCGTTTATGACACCAGAACGACGTTCCCGATCACCATGGGCACACGTCACGTCCGATTGAAGTTCCGTCTGCTCAACCACATAACAATTCACTCACTCTTTTATGTCGTCCGATTTCAGGCCATTCAGACATCATTCGTTCAGTTTGGGACCCCCCACGCGCGTTTATCAAGCGCGCGCAACGCTTAAAGAACGCATAATGAGCCCTACCGCGCAGACCGCACGTCCGATTGACGTTCTTTCTACGTGTGCATGTCGCGAATAATAATTGTATTCTTGTCCTGTGATTTCAGGTCAATCCGATGTCATCCTCTAAGAGTTTGACCATTAGACGCCAGTTTTGGCCGTTTATGACACCAGAACGGCGTTCCCTGTCATCGCGGGCACACGGCACGTCTGATTGACGTGCCGTCTACTCGACCACATCACAATTCACTCACCCTTTGATGTCGTCCGATTTCAGGCCATTCGGACATTGTTCGGCCAGTTTGGGACCCCCCCACGCGCGTTTATCAAGCGCGCGCAACGCTTAAAGAACGCATAATGAGCCCTACGGCGCAGACCGCACGTCCGATTGATGTGGCGTCTACGCGTGCACATCGCGAATAATAATTTTATTGTTGTACTATGATTTCAGGTCAATCCGATGTCGTCCGCTAAGATTTTGACCGTTAGACGCCTGTTTTGGCCGTTTATGACACCAGAACGGCGTTCCCGGTCACCGCGGGCACAAGGCACGTCCGATTGACGTTCCATCTGCTCGAACACATCAAAATTCACTCACCCTTTGATGTCGTCCGATTTCAGGCCATTCGGACATCGTTCGGCCAATTTGGACCCCCCACGCGCGTTTATCAAGCGCGCACAACGCTTAAAGAACGCATAATGAGCCCTACCGCGCAGACCGCACGTCCGATTGATGTTCCGTCTACGCGTGCATGTCGCGAATAATAATTATATTGTTTTCCTGTGATTTCAGGTCAATCCGATGTCGTCCGCTATGAGTTTGACCGTTAGACGCCAGTTTTGGCCGTTTATGACACCAGAACGGTGTTCCCGGTCACCGCGGGCACACAACACGTCCGATTGATGTGCTGTCTGCTCGACCACATTAAAATTCACTCAACCTTTAATGTCGTCCGATTTCAGGCCATGCGGACATCGTTCGGCCAGTTTGGGACCCCCCACGTGCGTTTATCAAGCGTGTGCAACGCTTAAAGAACGGATAGTGAGTCCTACCGCGCAGACCGCACGTCCGATTGACGTGCCCTCTGCACGTGCACGTCTCGAATAATAATTGTATTGTTGTCCTGTGATTTCAGGTCAATCTGATGTAGTCCGCTAAGAGTTTGACCGTTAGATGCCAGTTTTGGCCGTTTATGACACCAGAACGGCGTTCCATGTCACCGTGGGCACACGGCACGTCCGATTGACCTGCCGTCTGCTTGACCACATCAAAATTCACTCACCCTTTGATGTCGTTTGATTTCAGGCCATTCGGACATCGTTCGGCTAGTTTGGGACCCCCCCACGCGCGTTTATCATGCGCGCGCAACGCTTAAAGAACGCATAATGAGCCCTACCGCGTAGACCGCACGTCCGATTGATGTGCCGTCTGCGCGTTCATGTCGTGAATATTAATTGTATTGTTTTCCTGTGATTTCAGGTCAATCCGATGTCTTCCGCTAAGAGTTTGACCGTTAGACGCCAGTTTTGGCCGTTTATGACACCAGAACGGCGTTCTCGGTCACCGCGGGCACACAACACATCCGATTGACATGCCGTCTGCTCAACCACATCAAAATTCACTCACCCTTTGATGTCGTCCGATTTCAGGCCATGCGGACATCGTTCGGCCAGTTTGGACCCCCCACGCACGTTTATCAAGCGCGCACAACGCTTAAAGAGCGCATAATGAGCCCTACCACGCAGACCGCACGTCCGATTGACATTCCGTCTGCATGTTCACATCGCGAATAATAATTGTATTGTTGTCCTGTGATTTCAGGTCAATCTGATGTCGTCCGCTAAGAGTTTGACCGTTAGACGCCAGTTTTGGCCGTTTATGACACTAGAACGGCATTCCCGGTCACCGCGGGCACACGGAACGTCCGATTGACGTGCCGTCTTCTCGACCACATATAAATTCACTCACCCTTTGATGTCGTCCGATTTCAGGCCATTCGGACATCGTTTGTCCAGTTCGGGACCCCCCACGCGCGTTTATCAAGCACGCGCAACGCTTGAAGAACACATAATGAGCTCTACCGCGTAGACCGCACATCCGATTGACATGCCGTCTGCGCGTGCATGTCTCGAATAATAATTTTATTGTTGTCCTATGATTTCAGGTCAATTCAATGTCGTCCGCTCAGAGTTTGACCGTTAGACGCCAGTTTTGGCTGTTTATGACACCAAAACGGCGTTCCCGGTCACCGCGGGCACACAGCACGTCCGATTGATGTGCCGTCTGTTCGACCACATCACAATTCACTCACCCTTTGATGTCGTCTGATTTCAGGCCATTCGGACATCGTTCGGCCATTTTGGGACCCCCCCACGCGCGTTTATCTAGCGCGCACAACGCTTAAAGAACACATAATGAAACCTACCGCGCAGACCGCACGTCCGATTGACGTTCCGTCTACGCGTGCACGTCGCGAATAATAATTTTATTGTTGTCCTGTGATTTCAGGTCAATCCGATGTCGTCCGCTAAGAGTTTGACCGTTAGACGCCCGTTTTGGCCGTTTGTGACACCAGAACGGCGTTCCCAGTCACCGCGGGCACACGGCACGTCCGATTGACGTGCCGTATGCTCGAACACATCACAATTCCCTCACCCTTTGATGTCGTCCGATTTCAGGCCATTCGGACATCGTTCGGCCAGTTTGGACCCCCCACGCGCGTTTATCAAGCGTGCGCAGCGCTTAAAGAACGCATAATGAGCCCTACCGCGCAGACCGCACGTCCGATTGACGTGCAGTCTGCGCGTGCACATCGGGAATAATAATTTCATTGTTTTCCTATGATTTCAGGTCAATCCGATATCGTCCGCTATGAGTTTGACTGTTAGACGCCAATTTTGGCCGTTTATGACACCAGAACGGCGTTCCCGGTCACCGCTGGCACACGACACGTCCGATTGACGTGCCGTCTGCTCGACCATATCAAAATTCACTCACCCTTTGATGTCGTCCGATTTCAGGCCATTCGGACATCGTTCGGCCAGTTTGGGACCCCCCCACGTGCGTTTATCAAGCGCGCGCAACACTTAAAGAGATATCTATTTGCACATTTTCTACATGGACAACTAATCATATCGCTTGGAAATTTGTTGGTGAAATCCATAAATCACTTAATCCCCTCATAATATTCAGCTGAAAATCTATCTTGCATATCAATCCAACTCCTATCCATATCTGTATTTAATAGAAATCAAAAGTGAAATATCTTATTTAAATTCTAAAAAAAACACATATCATTAGAATTTAAAAACCAAAATTGGATAAAAAACATTACCTGCGGAGGCCTCGACCGTGGGTAACGGGGTCTGACTCGATTGCGGATCCATGAGGGCACAATGAATTGACGACAGAGGTTCGACGATCGGTCTCGAAAGGAGAAGAACCGTTGGATCGCGTGGAGGGTTCTACATGGCGGGGCACAATGGACCGGAAGGGTGCAACGGAGGCAGGAGGACTTGCCGGAGGGATGAAACGGGGCCGCGAGGGGATGGCGGCGGCGGGGCTGTCCAAAGGTACAATGCAGGAAGAGGTGGGGATTGCTGGGTCACGGGGGTGTCGGGGTCACGGGGGCGCATCGCGGAGGCAAGGCGGTGGGGGTCGTCGGGGTGCAGCGCGGGCAGGGGGTGTCGGGGTCACGGGGGCGCACCATGGAGGAAAGGCAGTGAGGGTTGCCGATGGCGCAGCACGAAGGCAAGGGGGTGGGGATCGTTGGGAGGTCGGCGGGAGGTTGGGGGCACACGGAGGTCGCCGGGAGGTCGCTGGGAGGTTGGGGTCGCCGGGAGGTCGGGTCACCGGGAGGTCGCCGGGAGGTCGGGGTCGCCGGGAGGTCCCCGGGAGGTCTCCGGAAGCACGAAGGCAAGGGGGTGGGGTCACGGGGGCGCACCGAGGGTTGCCGAGGTCGCCGGGATGTTAGGGGTTGGGGTCGACTGGGGTCGGGGTCGCCGGCGGGGTCGGGGTCGCCGGGGGTCGGGGAGGGTGGCCGGGGGTCGGGGTCGGGGAGGGTCGCCGGGGGTCGGGGTCAGGGTCGCGGGGTCGGGGAAGGGGGGGGGGGGGGTCGCGTGGTCGGGGAGCGGAGGGAGGGGAGGGAGGGGAAATTAGGGTTTTTTTTAGGAAAAATTGCAGCGGCTGCCATTTGGCGGCCGTTGTTGATGGTATTAGCGGCCGCCAAATGGCGGCCGCTATAGATGCTCTGCCTCCAAAACCAGATTTTCTAGTAGCGACTTCTCAAAATTATTGTAGAAAATTCTCCTTCATACATCAACACTTGTCTTTGATCCCTTTTTAATGAAAACACAACAATCATCACAAAACATTCCATGGTGTCTTGAACATTTCCACTCGAGTACTTTAAGATGTATCCTCATGTTTCCTTCTCCATAGATCATGTTAGTACCTCAATAATATTATGGAATTACATAGATGCTATATCAAACATGACATCCGTTGTGTTTTCATGAATCCATAACAATCATCCAAACATAATATCCACCACACTAAACACATATTGAACCCATGGGGACATATTTTTCCTTATAAGACTTAAGAATATTTATATATATATTTTTAGAACGGGGTGCTAAGACGAAGTGTGATTTTGAGGCCCGGTGTGCCCAAAAATAATTATATAAAAATATAAAATAAATTATATTATGTGTGCACAATTTCATAAATAATATGGGAAAAATCTTAAATAAAATACAGGATTATAAATTTGAGACCATATTTGAGTTTGAAAAGTGATGTTTACCCTAGGTGAATCCTAAAATAGGATGGCATTGGGTTTTATGATAAAAGTGGTAGTGGGTGGTTATTTTTAGTTAAATAAATAAATTATTTTATTTTTTTAATTAATTAAACTAATTCCAATTTCATCTATAAATATATTGTTATGGTAGGATTGCTAGGGTTATCCACATAACCGGGGGATAATTGTGCTATGAATTCTTCCTCATATTATTAGAAAATCCGATTTAGATAATGAAAAAACCTATGGATTTAGGAAGATCGATGTGAAACAAATTTAATGAGTTCTTTTCTTCATTGGTGAGTGCGTTATTCAATGAAGAAAAATCCAAAACTAGATAGTAATCATCATTTGTGGATTCTGCCTCATTTTATTAAATGGATTGATCATGATCACCCTCTTTCTTTGATATGCACAAATTGTAAGTTATTGCATGTGTCCATGTATAGATTTAATTGATTATTCAATTGTTTTTGCACCTAAAATCTCCCAATTTTTTCTTTTGGACAATAAATATTTACCAAAGATTTTTAAACCCTTTTTTCTTATGCCTTTATCCTATAAATTCTTCACATTAGTCATCGTTAGACTATAGGGTCATGATTTGATATTTTCAGGTGGGACCGAGCCCAATAAGACCCCCCAAATTTAGAATATTTTCACATGAAATGAATGGATAAGTGATAAAGGAAAATTTTTTGGATGAATCCTGGTATAACAAAATTTGGTTTCATGGATCTAGGATCTGAGAAAATTGAGGAGCAGTGGGTGGTGCATAGTGCGTATGATGAACTATCGGGACGAATCATTATCCAATTTCCATCCAATTGATGGATAAAAACGAATAATAAAGGATTTTACTTAGATTTAAAGAGGATTGGAGGTGATATTTTAAGAATTAATGGATATATATGGATGTACGGGAATAGATCCTAGTTTTTGGAAAAATATCGACTACACACCGTGTAGTTTGATAAACACATGGCGTAAAGGGTTGTGGCTGCGGAAGATAGGGTTTTGCCTAAAGTTAAATATGATGCATCATGTGGATGGGACACATTCCATGTATCCTCCCCTGTGTAGGAAATAAATGTGTAAAAGCACAAGGGAAGGACCCCGTGTGGGAAGACAAAGCTAGGAAAACACCATGAACCCAAGTACAGAGACATTGACAAATCTATATGAAAACAGACTGAGAGCATGGTCATGACCCCGAGTGGCTCAAACATGCCATGTATACTTACATGGGTAGAAATACATGCATCATCGGGGTCACATCAAGGTGATGGAGTGGGACCAAATTCCATACGGGTCCCCTTACACACCAGATACCCCTTATTTCACTCTAAGGAAACTTCAACCACTTGTATCTCCTTCGTTTGGACTCATATTTTGGTATATGAGTAGCCTATACTGAGTTTTTTCTATAAAGAACGCGATGGTGGAATCCTCCATAGTGGAGTTTTAGACATTATGCAAGATTTTATGTTTCAGACACTTCTTTAGGTGATGTTCGACAATGTAAGTGATTAAGTGGGATCAATAAAGGGCTTTAGAGTAGAAACCTCAAGTTGGGTTGGGCATGGGTCCTCTACTTATCTATGGCGTGGAACCCTCCTGCATGTCAAGGTATGGGTATTCTATCTACTCTTAGATAGTTACCCTACTATTGGAATGGTCATAGGTCCTCTATCTGTTATCTAATTAGCACCATCCTATTATACCAGGGCATGGGTCCTCAATTATGAGAGTGGATGGGGTGGGCATGGGTCCTCTACTGACCGTCTGAGTATTACCCTTATACTGAGACATGGAATGTATCCTCTAGACATTTACTTGAGTGGCACCCTCCAATGGAGTCAGAGTATGAGTCCTCATCCATGAGAGCAACACCCTTTAGGTGGGTTGGGTATGAGTCTTATATCAATAAGTTGACTAACACCCTCCTACCAAGATAGGGCATGGGTCCTCTAGCTATCTACTAAGTAAAAAAATCCTATTGTATTATGGCGTGAGTTATATACGTAGATATTGTGGCCCCTAGACAAGGTGGAACAATGGTGAGGTTTGGATTGTTTTTTATATTTCTGTTAGGGATACATGTGAGATGTTGGGCATCAATAATGGATTCCTGAAACTATTGACACTCTTTCTTGGTTTTGTACTTTGAGATGGATTTCCCATTCTCACTAGTTTGGCTTTCTTTGTTTGAGAATATATATTTTTGTATCCGTGTTTTTGTATTTTTACTCTTTTTCTTGGGGTTGAGTTGTCTACCATCTATCTATTCGTATCATGTATCTCACTGCTCCCCCTTCAGCTTTCAGGGAATCCTACTAGGTATGTACATACTCACCCCTACATTGGCATTACCCACACATGACATGCTTTATGCATATGATAGAAAATTCATTGGTGACTATATAGGAACTCGGGGATACTTGGTGTATTGAAACACATGTGGTGGTCAAAGCTTGGATATTAGGATCTAGGCTCTCTATGAACTTTTACTTTCTAGTTTTGTCTGGTTGGGACATTTTTCTAGTTGGGCGTGTATTTTTACCCTTTTCTTTTTGTTTAGACTATCCTAATATTTTACTCCTTAAAGGTTTTCCATATGAATGGTTATATTCTTGATACTACATATTTTTATTATTATTCCTCTACTTATTTTCATTGAGATGATCAGGTGTGTGTGTAAAGGTACATTAGGAAAGTACCTCTCATTTTAGATATGCCTTTTGATGCTAGTCTCCATCCCCTGGATTATTGAGGTGGGCTTGGGGTAGTTGCTAATCGATCCCCATTGGACCAGGTCATGAAAAAACCACTAAAAATAAATTCAATACTCTCTTGGGGACTTGAAATGCTAGTTTCAAAAACTGATATACAATAATAACCTTTTAACTTTTAGAAAGAAAATAATAATGGAGAAATTAAAGAAAAATACATTCAAGGAGATAAACATGAAATTAAAATACATAACAATCAAAAACTCCCTAACCAATAATCATGAGATAACCTAAGGTAACTAATTTTAAGGCTCCCTAATATCTCCATACTAATCCATATCTAACTCAAGTATATCAAACTATACACAAGAAACTATCCATAGTGGTATCCTAAAATAGCAAGAAGAATAACTAGCTGCATAAGAATCCTTTACTGGTGATTTAATGTCATTATAACTAGAAATAGTGACATTAATACCTAGTGAGGTACTTTTCCTAGGTTCCCCACCTAAGCACCCGATATTTTCATGAAGTATTACTGTTAATAAGGATTTAACTTCATTATAATTCCAATTTTACATAAATAAGTATTCTATTTTATATTATTCATTTTCAAAACCATTTCCACAAATTCATATTATTAAAAGTAATAATTTGTCAAGAAAAAATATATGGAGAACTATGTGAGTAATTATATCAAACATATGGTAGGAATGATTAAATTCCATATGAAAAAAAGATTTGATAATTACTTTAATTATCCAAATAAAAAAGAAAATATTAGATAATAATTTTATAGAATATATCAGTCCTCAAAGATGGAATACAATAATTAAAAAAAAATTAAAAGTATTATTTTAGTATATCAAACACATTTGGTTATTAAAATAAAGGTAACTCATGTAACCACCCACCTTTAATCAACAAAACTGATGTATTTGACATAAAAACCAAAAAATAGAGGAAGGAACCTAGACACTTTGTTAGAAGCCCTAAAATCAAAAAACCAATCAGTAAATTCAGAAAAAAGGAATCTTACACCACCATGGTCATGGGGAGGAATAAATACCATGAAATTTAGAGGAATTGATTAAAGATAGGGAAATAAACCACTTAATTGAGGGTCCCTTCGTGATTTAATGAATAAATCCATAAGAAACCAAGAGTAGAGGGAGAGGAATAAGTGATCCAAGGTTGAATCTTCTGGAGAAGTAAAATGGAGGATAAAGGGGGTATTTTTTGGGTTAACATTGATCATGGAAAGTTTTTTGATTTGATAAGTTTTAATTTCTTGGTTGTCTGTATGGTTTGGTAAACCATACACCAACCATGTGAACGATTTTGGAACCAATTTTTAGGCTCACAGGATTTTGGTTATCTTCATGGTTTGGTAAACCATTCACCAACCATGTGAAGAATTTTTGAACCAATTTTATGGATCACATGATTTCCCCTAGAAATGTATGATAAATATAAATAGTTTTTTTCTAACTATGTGCCTCAAAGTAGTATGGGGTCACCCTATGTATGATTAAGTCACATAATTACTAAAAACCATACACTAATCATGAAGACACCACTACCTACACCTTTTCTTCAAATTAAAAATAAATTCTACCTAAAACAAATAAATAAAGGTAAAAATCAATAATTAGGATATTTCATACCTAAAAGTGACGTCAGGGTGAAATAGTTCCCACCCACCTTCTACCCTTAAAAATTCATCCTGAAGAATGATGAACCAAGAAGAGGTGAGTCTATTACTCCCTCAACAAAGATTTACACTCCCATGACTCATGGAAATATCTCCCATATTTCCATAAGAACCAAACTAATGGAATTGATTTACCATTAAACACTTTACTCTGAGTGTTAATAATATGGATTAATTATTCAGTCACTGAAACATCTGGATCTAATTCTAACTCTTCCTAGATCAATAGATGGGAGGGATCAGGTGATATTTCTTTAATTGAGAAATGTGGAAGAAATTATGAATAATAATAATATAAATAGGTAAATATAATTGATATACGACCTTCCTGATCCTTTTAGTGATCTCAAATGAGACAACATACCTCAGTGTCAACATACCTTGATTACTAAGCTGTAGATGTCCCAATCAAGGTGATAATTTCAGGAAAAACTAGTCATAAACTGATAACTACAAAGGCAGATGATGATGATGATTATAAAATTTATGTTGGCTTTTATCTATCACTAGTCATTGTTGAATAATATTAATCTTTTCGGCTATCTTATGAACAATGCATGGTCCTGATAGAGAAGTTTCACCCACCTCGGTTCAATAAAGGGGAGATAGACATGATCAACCATATAAATATTCAAAGGTATCCATTTTGATAAGTGTTTGATCACTATTGTTGTAAGAAAACTCAACCAATTCCAAATGGATATCCCATGATCCACCAAAGTCTAATACATAAGAAAAGAACATGTTTTTTCTGAATTTGAATTTCTTCTCCACTTTCCATCTATTTGAGGATAAAATTTCAAGCTTAATTTTACCTGGGATCCTATGAAATCTTAAATATTACTCCAAAATTATAATTTTAATTAGGGATATCTATTAGAAATAATGGAATAATTCACTATATGAAATTTCACGATTAATTACACATATAAATTCCCAAGATCCTTTACTTTTATACTATCCTTGATCAATATAAAATGAAATGATTTAGTTATTTATTCAATGAAAACATAGATAAAATTATTTCCTTGTGTGGTATGAAGTAACCCAATGATGAAATTCATGGATATCTCATCCCATTTCCATGTAGGAACATGAAGATTCTAAATCAATGCAGATGGCTTCTAATGATATACATTAACCTATTTTAAAGTATAACATAATGACAAGAAATACAATATGTAAGGTCTAATACCAGGACACCAATTTTTTCATTTCATTATATAATACATCTTTGTGGATTCTGGATGAAATTCCCATTAGAATTTGTGGAAGTATTTTATCATTTCTTTCCT
Organism: Viscum album; assembly: GCA_963277665.1. Classification (NCBI taxonomy): domain Eukaryota; kingdom Viridiplantae; phylum Streptophyta; class Magnoliopsida; order Santalales; family Viscaceae; genus Viscum; species Viscum album. The sequence goes on along the minus strand of OY728156.1, from coordinate 1,462,988,497 downwards.
CATAGATCAAGGAACCACATAAGAGTTTATGAAATATAAAATTATATCAAGAGAAACTGACCACTCATAGATGGTCTCACCACCATATATAGTTCTTTTGATACACTAAAAATATTCATCCCATAATTGATCGTTATGAATAAAATTGAGAATATAAGGTTTAATTATAATATTATCAAGAAACATCACCTTTTTCTCTTCTTTAACCTCTATGCACATCTCAATAAAGAGGATCATATAGATCCACACATAACTATATTCTTTCAAGTATTGAGATGAAAAATTCCTATTATATAATTGGAAATTAAATTCCCTTTCTTCAGTGTATAAGTGAGGTTAAAATAAAATTCTTTAAGGTATCATACCCATCTCGTATATTTGAGATTCAAGTCCTCTTAAGAGAATAAGTAACCAAAAATTTTATGGTTGGTATACACTATGAATTTCTCACAAAAAATTTAGTGTCACCAATACTTTAGATAATTAATGAACACTTATATATCAATACCATGGGTTGAGTAATTCCTTTTGTGTGGTCAAATGTGGAAAGAATCATATTCCACTACATTATCAATTTTTATAGGCCCACAATCTAACCCCATACCTGATGAATCACAATATACAACATAGCCTTATCTGGCCTTATATAGCACCAAAATATAGGATTACGTAAATCACTATATTAACTAATCAAACGAGTCTTATCATTCATGAACCTATATAAATTTACCATATTTCAAGTGGTCAAGGGAAATGCCTAACTAAATAAGTCATTGACAAATTTTTGGTAGTAACCTTATAGAATAAAGAATCTATATACCTCAAAGACATTATTTTGATATTACCATGATATAATGTCTTTCACCTTCTTAGGATAATCCAAAATTCATTTTTCTAATAACACATATCCCCAGAACTTGAATTATTTTATCTTAAAGCTACACATTGATAGTTTTTCATAAAGGAGATGATCACAAATATTTTACGAGACAATCCTCAAGTGATGCACATTATCTTCATCTAGTTTCAAATAAACCAAAATATAATTAATGAATTAAAGATAAATAAATCATGGTAGCAAGTGGATATATGGTTCATAAAGTCTATAAATACTAGGGGCATATTAGTCATACAAAAAGGCATCACAAGATATTAAAAGTGATGATATTTTCTCTTAAAAGTAGTCTTATAATTTTCAGACTCCTTCACCCCAAGTCGATGATACCCTAACCAAAGATTGATATTTGGTAAATAAATTATAACTTTTAATTGATTAAAGATTTCATAAATGAGAGGTAGTGGATATTTATTCATGATTAACAAGATTCATCTTCTTGTAGTCGACACTCAAGAAAAATTTTTTCATCTGCCTTCTTCACATAAAGGATAAACACGACCCATAGGGAGTCACTAATCCATATAAATCATTTGGATTACACAAAATATAGATGAAACTTTTGATATTTTAATCTTGATGGTGAAATAAAATATGAGAGAAATGAAAATGGTTGTATCCTAGGAACTAGATAAATGGATAACTCAACTTCCTGCTCAGGATGTAACCCCAAGAAGTCATCTAGGAATGCTTTAGGAAATTCATTGAACACAAAGGGTAACTCACCTATAGAATCCTTCTTTTTGTTCTCTATCAAAAGTGATGATACCCATCATATTTACCCACCAAACTTATGGAGATGAGGTACTACATGACTGTATCTTAGGTCCCATTCTCCAAGAAATAGATGTGATATTCTATTTTAGAGCAATGAAGTTTACCATATGAGGATAAAAATTAATACAGACTTTAAAAGTTATCATGTAATCCATCACAATAATAATATTGAAGAGTTAAACATATAAGATAAAAAATTCCCATTATAAATACATTTTATATATAAAAATAATACATGAAGGACATCATAAGAATCATTCTTTCTTCTTCCCATGAGGTGAAATAATATCTATAATGTATGGAATAAGTTAAAATGAAAGATTTAATAGATTCTATTGAGAATACCACATGAACATCGCAGACTAAAATTTTTTCACCAGAAGAACACACTAGAGGAAATAAGTCTTCAGAAGGAATCCTCTAAATTTTAATTTAATTGAACTTTGAAGGAAAAAAATTCACCTAAATCACCACACTAATTCATTACTGAAGCCTATTTACTTTAACAAACCAAAAAATTCAACTAGAATTATGAAAAGAAATGAAAGTGAGTAAAGAATATGACAAGGTTATACATGGTTCAAAATTTCATCCTATACGCATGGGGATAAGAATGAAATTTTATTATATTAGAAGTAAAAAATGTTACAATATTTTGTGACTAGACATCCATATAAATAACTAAAACAATTAAATTCATAACACCGTAGAAAAGTTCCCCACTATAGAGGGTCCTACCAGGACACTCGGTTGTACCAACATCTTGCTTTTACAGGAGTCTATCCATTGTAATGTGGAATTACTAATACCCTATATATTTCCTTAGTTTGACTATCGATTATTGGTAAGATAATAATGTTCCAAAAACCCACTATTTTTTTTATAAAATTCAATGTTGTAGTGTAATACAAAAGTAGGCTTTGCATTCTTATAGTAACTGAAAAACTAGATAAAATTATAGTGATCTTACCTCCAACCGAGCTTCTACTAGAAAAACAATATCTTCCAATAACCTCATGGGAATCCTACTAAAGGCTGTTATCACTGATTTAATAAGGCCAAAGGATTTTTTTGGAGTTTTTACTTTGGACGAAATCACTCATAAACTTGAAGAACCTTTAAAATCCTAAAAATCTATCACCTGAAGGCTTCTTTAAGGATTCCATGACAACCTATAATAATTTGGAAAACATCATCCCCAATATTTCTTTAGAATGTAACACTTCCCCATTCTCCCTTACATTCACCCAAGTCCAATTGAGGCTCGATGAAGCCTCAAAATATTTGAATTAAGTCCATTTTGAAAATATATAATAGGTTCTATTGACTAGAAATCTTACATAAACCCAGGACACCATACTTCAAAAAACTTTTGGAAGTAATGGCACTTTAGGTTGATGTTCTTTATCCTCAGATGGAAGACCTTATTTTTGGACAAGTATAATGCACTTTGACTTATACAAAAAATAAATACACTTTTCTAGCTACTTTGAAGTTATAAAATTAAAAAAATTTAACCTGAAATCTTCTCACTTGATTATATTGCTTCTACATACTCTACTTCCATTATGGAGAGAGAAAACACTGATTACATCCTTGACATCTGGATAACCACAGTTCGACCAATGGTAAAGAAAAAACCAGTAGTGATTTTCATGAATCTATGCCTCTCCTAAAGTATTAATCAACATAATGAACTAATGAATCATAATATCTCAAGTAGAAGGTTCTATATTCTATTCCTTTGAGATATCTCAAAATTCAATTCAAAGCTTCCCAATGTTCTTTCCTAGATTTGACATGAACGAACTGAAAAATCCCACTATATAGGAAACATAAAATTTAGTTCACACAATAACATACGTGAGACTTACTATCACTAATGCATACAATATTATTTTCATGTTACTTGCTTCTTCTTCAATTTGTGGTTTTTGTTCCTTCGAGAGTTTAAAATGTTCAGCAAGAGGAGTTAAAATAACTTTTCATCTGGTTATTAATTTTTTATGATATTTCAAATGTACTATTTCTGAGATAAAACCAATTTTTTGGTCTTCTTATATTGATCAATTTTCATTACTAACACTACTAAAAAATATTCCATTAATAGTGCTAGAATAAGCCATTATTAGGAGTAAAAAAGTGATGAATACCACAACAGAGTTAAAAGTCCAAGACTTTTAGTAGCACCATAAAAGCACTTATAACGGGGTGATTTATTAGTGCAAAAAAAAAAATCCCTAATAAAAGACACCATTTATCAACACATTTATTTGGAAATGATAAAGGGACTCATTATTAGAACTTTTATAAGCACTGATAAAGGAATCCTTTATCAGTGCTAATAAATGTGATGATAAAGGAGTCCTTTATCAGTGGTTGTAAAAGTGTTGATAAAGTGACCCTTTATCAGTGATTCTAAAATCGTTGATAAAGGGAGCCTTTATCATTTCATTTACAAGAACTTATGATGGAATCATTTATGAGTGAATTTAGTAGTGCTGATAAAGGGGAATACTATAGTGTGATGGTACAACACACTACAACACTAGAAATAAGGTATGCAGTGTACTGTAACAACATGCTGCATCACCAGAAACATCACTAGAAACATCAGCAAAAATTATAAAAATTAGGTACAAATAGATAATTGAAATGAAATGAAATTTCTAATGTATATACAAGAAAAATACCCTATTATAGAGCATGTGAGTTGTTTTTTTACTAAAATTAATGTTGATTTTGAATAAAAAGGCACCCATGGAGTCATATCAGTTACACCGTGAGTTGGATTGAGGTGTGGATGATTCCTACCCATAAAAAATGACTTATATATTGTTTTCCTAAAGTACCAAAATAATTTGAATGCGTTTTCTCAAATTTGAGTATGTTAGTTGTTTTTTAATTAAAATTAATCTCAATTTTGAATAAAATGATGCACTTGGAGTCATAAGGGTCACAAAATTTGTTGTATTGAGGTGAGGATAATTCTTACATATCCCAAATAACTTATGGATCATTGAACTAAAGTATCAAAACAATATAAATTCGTTTCCTTAGTTTTGAGTATGCCACTTTTGTTTTTACTAAAATGTCATTTTAAACTTGAAATAGGAACTTTGAGTCATATAGGTTGCATCATGTGTGGGTTTGACATGAGACTAATTTATACACGTCACAAATTAATTTTTAATCGTTTTTCTAAATTATCAAGACATTATGAGTTCATTTTATTGGTTTTCAGTGAGTGGCACTTTTTTGTGTTATAATATTGATTTTAAACTGATAATGGACAATTTGAGTCATACCAGTCACAACTTGAGTTGGATTGAAGTGATGATGATTCCTACATGTCAAAAAATACTTATGGATTGTTTTAATAAAGTACCAAAAAAATATTAATGTGTTTTCTCGATTTTGAGTATGTTAGTTGTTTTTTTCTAAAATTAAGGTCAATTTTGAATAAAAAGGTGCATGTAGAATCATACCGGTCACACTGTGTGTCATATTGAGGTATGGATGATTACCACATGTCCTAAATGACTTATGGATCATTTTTATAAAGTATCAAAACAATAAAAATGCATTTCCTTCATTTTTGGTATGCCACTTATGTTTTTTTACTAAAATGTAATTTTAAATTGGAAACATGCACTTTGAGTCATACAGGTTGAATCATGTGTAGGTTTGACCTGAGACTAATTCCTACATGTAAAAAATGAATTATGAATCATTATCCTTAATTATTAATATAATATGAGAGCACTTTCTTGGTTTTCTATGAGTGACATTTTTTTATATTAAGATATCTATTTTAAAATGATAATGGAAACTTTGAGTCATACCAGGCATATCATATACCAGACTGAGGTGAAGATAATTCCTACACATCACAAATTATTCATGGATAATTTTACTAAAGTACCAAAAAAATATGAATGAATTTTCTTGATTTTTAGCATGTATGTTGTTTTTTAGTAAAATTGATGTCAATTTTGAATAAAAAGATGCACTAGGTGTCATACCGGTCACATTGTGTGTTAGATTGAGGTGTGGATGATTAAAAAATGTCTCAAATGAATTATTATTTGTTTTTGTGAAGTATATAAATAATCCAAATGAATTTCCTCAGTTTTGAAAATGCCACTTGTGTTATTTACTAAAATGTAATTTTAAACCAGAAAGATTCAATTTTAGTCATACAGGTTACATCATGTGTGGGTTTTACATGAGACTGATTCATATGTGTTAAAAATTAATTGTGAATCATTTTCTTAAATTATCAAGACAATCCGAGTCCATTTTTTTAGTTTTCAATGAGTGACACTTTTTTGTATTAAAATGTTGAATTTTTAACTAATAATAAACACTTTGAGTCATATTAGGCACATTGTGTATTCGATTGGGTTGAGTATAATTCCTAAACATCACAGATGAATTATCAATCATTTTACTAAAGTAAAAAAACAATAAGAATTCATTTTATCAATTTTGAGTATGTTAGTTGTTTTTTCACTAAAATTAATGTTAATTTTGAATAAAAAGATGCACTTGTAGTCATACCTATCAAAACGTGCATCATATTAATTCTTGACTGATTCCTAAATGTACCAAATGATTTATGGATCTTTATAATAAATTATCAAAACAATACGAATGCATTTCTTCATTTATGAGTATTTCACTTGTTTTTTTGTACTAAAATGTCATTTTAAACTAGAAACATGCAGTTTGAGTCATACAGGTCGCATCATGTGTGGATTAGATATGATAATGATTCATTCACATAAAAAATGAATTATTAATCATTGTTATAAATTATCAAGAAAATCTGAGTTCATTTGATCTATTTTCATGGAGTGAAACTTTTTTTTAAATTTAAATTTTAAATTGATAACAGACTCTTTGACACTAGCCTCCTTGATGGACATGATATATTAATACTGGGTTTCCTCTAATAGTTTCCTCATACACATTCTATCTTCGATGGTTGATTACACAAAAATTTATTCAAACATTTAATTTTTATTATATACTTGTTTGATGATTGGGAGTTGTACAAATGTTACTTCAATAACACCAGTAGAGAAATTGAATCTTCCAACACAGAATGATCTTATAGGTGGATTACTACCATTTATAGAATCACTTAAACAAGTGGTGAAAAATATTATTTCATTAATCCACCTAAAACACTTGCACAATGTATATTATCTTAAGTGACAAGTGTTGTGTGAAATTTTCAATTTTTTTTCTCAAATACAATCTTGGTATGATCTTTATTTTTCTTTATTTCCCAAGAATTTTATCATTTTCAAGACGAAGATTCTTCACCTCCTCCACCTTGATCTCTACATCAATCTCTACCTCTGCCTCCTACTCCACATTGGTCTTTGACTCTGACTCTGCCTCTGGATCCGGCTCTACCATTATCCAATAATTTTATTGTTTATAGTTTAGCGTTTCTAAACAAATTGATTTCCCCGATTATACTTATCCTTGATAAAGAGATAAAAAATTATATATAATTATTATAACACTAATTATTCACACGCCAAATATATTTATATGATCATAATTCATACTAGATCAGAAGCATAGTAGGTAATCACCTAAATTTGTTATCGACATACATTCTGATAAAAAAATACACTACACACTCATCTCTAAAAAAATTTATTTCTTCTTTTGAGTATCTAGGCTATCAGTAATATTTATTGTACTGAGAAAATATAGACATAAAAATGATTAGAAAATATATTTAATGAAATTCTAATTGCCTTTAGAAATTACCTATTGTGGAATGATGGTATTTTCATGCTTTATGATCTTTCTTATAAATTTGAAAACATAATATCCATAATCGACGCCATTATCTTATTTAGGACACTGTAGAAACATTGACTAAAATAAGTAAATTGTTTTGAAATGTTTTAATAGTTAAATGTTTCTACATATACGTATTTGTTTTCCATCTGTATGAATCCATTGGATTTATCTCTTCAAACACCAATGTCATGCCATGATTTAGCCTATATTTAGTGACTGCCCTATTATAACAAAATTATTGTTAAAAAATAGACTAAAACATATAATTCAAAGTTTATCTACAAAATGTTGAATTTTTTGTATTAAAAATTAAAAATACACATCATGTATGGTTGGTTGGTTGGATATCCATGCATTAGATCAAAAAAATAAATATTCAGGGTGTCCAGATTGATTGTGATCACCATCCAGTACACCCTAAAAACAAAAAAAATTAAGTAATGAAAAAATTAAAAATATAATTTATGTGATTAGATTTTAGAGTTTTACCTTTGAATGGTAGGAATTAAAAAGTGTCCGTCGTCTGATACTTTTTTATTAAACACTTTAGGTAACTCATCTTTTTTATTCTTAATTTATTCATTATCCAAATTAAGTTTTTCCATAGAACTGATAAAAGGATTAATGAATCCAAATTGTAGTTCACATAATCTTCCATTTATATAGTTTTAATATAAACTCCTATAGAAAAAATTAATAGCTATATATTTTAATAAACATATTATCTCACTATTTTGATAGAGTTATTATGAAAATGTACCTTATATATGTATTTATAATTTAGATTCCCAACCATTCATGCTTGAGAATATCATTTAGAGTATCGAGATGAATTCTGTATGTTAAGGAATTTTCATATATTTCTTCTTAATATTCAATGTAATAAATAGTTTTATATTTAAATTTGGTCTCTTCATGAAGTGGTAATGATAAAAAATGTTACTCAAGAACTGGTGGGGAGAAGGTACTCTCATAAATTCATTTTATTTTCTTGGACGATTCACTATATTTTCTTGATTTGAACTTCTATTTCCACACCATTTTATCCATATGTAATATCATACCTCACTTTAAATTTTTTATTATCTACCGTTATTGGTTTTTGTATGAAAAAATTTGTTAAAGACACACCTTATGTATCTTTATAAAATTAGACAACCATGCTAGGGAAGCTTCAATAACATCATTATTCGTTGTAATATTTGGAACATAAAGTGGAATAGGAAACTCAACACTTAGCTCATGAACTACCTCAATCCCCACTCTCATTTTATCTTTTGACAGGTCTTGAGGATGTATCTTTTCTATTGATATATTATACATTGTACCCATCACAACACAATGGTGCGTGGGTGTTGAGTGATACAAATCACATATAACCGTACCCTGTAGAATTTTAGTAATATAAAGTTATTGGAAGTTATTTGATTCACATTTAGGAGAAAGAGTAATAAAAAAATTCATTACCATGGGTGAGGTATGTGGTTGTGGTGAACAAATGGCCTTAAAGCTAGTGGGATCATTTGGTTCATGTACATATCTTTACTCCACCACCGGTTCTCTTTGATCCTTTTTTATAAATTGGTCTTCCGAACTAGTCTGAACAATAATATATTTTAGTGATTCTAGTTTTGTCCAAAATTGTCTCACTGTATTATATGAATCTTCATGTGGGTTTATCTTCTCGAAATATGTTTGATAAGAGACTCCAAAACCTAATCCTATAACATGACTATATTGTTCAGGCTGCTTCAAAGCAACTGAAAGGAGCTTTTCTTATGGTATGATCATTGCCGATTCTTGTCTCTAAACCATAGAAAAAAATATGAACATAAATAAATATTTTTATGTAATATTTTTATAAATCATAACAAATTAAAATTATATCATACTTACACATGTTTCTCATACTATTTTTTTGTTTTCATCAATGAATTTACCCTCCTTATTTACACGAGCCTCCTTCTATAGCACATTACATTGGATGCAAGTGACTTGAGATTTTGATTTGTTAATATATATATATATATAAATAAAGGAATATAAATGGTTTTATATCACATAGTTAAACTTTTATTATTTATTTAAAACATATACCAATATATTCTTTAATGAAACCTACCCCCTCCTTGCTTTGCGATAAGGGTATATTGATTTTGATGCACGTTCTTAATTTTCACCACTGTTTTAAATTTTTTTAAACTAACAATTTTGAATCAAGTTGGATAAAATTAATAATGTAAAATAATTTATCATTGAATGAAATGCACTTAAAATTATTTCTCATTATGAAGATTGATGAAAGTAGTCCATGATTCCTACTTTATAATGTGTGTATAACTAACTAGTGGGTGAGGCTTTACTATCCACTCAGAATCCCTAAGATTTAACTTTGTAAGAAGAGTCCCAAAGCCTATATGAGATTTTACAATGGATATTAAGACAAATTTATTGTGGAAATATTCTAAAATAAATGAGCTCTGAAAGGAATAATGAAAATTAAATCATTGTTTCATTATATAATTTTTTAGTAAAATAGAGAAAGTATATCGTAACATTACCATTATATCTTTCCAAAGTATTTCCTTCATTATAGGTTGGATGTGGAGACAGGAATCAATATCAATCACTAAATTCAACAACATTATGAAACCAAGTTAAATAATGAACATTGGATTGTTGGGGATAATAGGTTCGCCGTGTTGATTCCCGACAACCTAAAATTTTATACCCATATTTATTTCCTTGATAATTTTATTCACCACGTTGATGTTGCATCATTGTTGTTTTTTTCATCAACATTGTCTTGATCGCCTAATAATTCCACAATTTAATCATCAACATCCAATTCATCCTCTTTATTGGTAACATCATCATGTGAAGAATACATTGTCTATATGAGTAGTGAAACTTTTAATTTGTCTGGTATAATAAAAATACAATACAATCCATGCATAAAATTATACATTCGCATGAATCTTTCATGAAAATTGTTACTGTCTTGAATGGAGATATAATACTTCAATACTCCCATAAAACTAACCTACAATAACTTTATTTAATATGTCCTCAGATGCTTGATTGCCTTCCATCTCTTGATGATATATTTGACTCTATCTTTCAAACTAACCTTCCTCCCATAATTGTGGTTCCAAAGTTCCTTGTTAAAATACCTAAAAAATAGTTATTATTACTTTTTTTTCCCTTGATTTCCACCCCATATTTTTTTGGATATCCACCTATGTGTTCTTGAATTAATCTTACCAAAAGTCATCCCATACAGGGTACCGATGATCATTTTGGAGGACTATTACACAAGGTAGTTCAAACAAAATAATAGATACGGGGGATGAGTCTCAAGTAACAAAATAAAATAATAACTATTAGGGACATGAAAGGTCCTTGACACTACCATGAGAACATTAACTCATTCCCATTGAACTGAAATAACTCTAACCTATGTTACTAGTCCTTTTCCCTCACATGTATCTCAAATATAAGAGCTCTATATCTATGAAGGTTAAAAAATAACCTAAATGCAATTTTAATTATGGATTATAACATATTACATTTAAAAAATGAAGGAAAGAACATTAAAATACACAATACTTACAGTTGTAGTCATTTACTAACACTCACAAACATTTACTATTTTCCATTTCCTTTGAAATGTTTCTTTTTGGCAGGGCTTAGTGGAGATACAAACTTGTGGTGGTATTGGTGTGAGGTAGATGAGAGAACATGAAAACCAGGCATTTATCCAAGTTTCCAAGAAAAAGTATCTTAATGATTAAGCCGAAATCATGGCTAGAAAAATATGCTCACTAAGGTAGGAATAAGTTTGAGAGTCATATTGGCACCCTTTTAAATTTATCAAGGTTGAAGGGGAATAAAATCAAAAGGTGTTTTGGGAGTGTTTTTTTCACAAAAAATGTGTAACACAAGTATTTTTAACAGTTCACCCATCATAGTAGTATTCTCATCCAAGTATGCTTAACTATATAGTTTTAATAGGATCAAATGTGACTGCACCCAAATTAAAAGTAATTTTTGATGAAGTGGTGTCAAAAGTAGATGAGTGAGTTGTATAAGAAAATACATATCAAGAAACCAAAAAAAATCATTCATTATGTTTTTATTAAATTTTAGGTGTCATTTTTTGTGTTCTTAGTAATTAGTAAATAAGGAGGATGAAAAGATGAAAGAGTTAAAGAATGACATGGGAGATTCTGTATTCAAATCCATGACATCAAATTTAATATATATTAATGAATACAATCTGAGTGGGAGGTATTTCATCAAGGAAATTTGGAAGCATTATGATGGGAGGAAGCCTGGCTTGAAAGAGGGAGTCCAATCCACCACCAAGAGATGAAAGGTAATAAAGCATATGAGGAAGGATTAAATAAACATAGTGAATGTTAGTTATATTAGGGTATTTAATTATTATATCTCTATTTAAGATATTAACAATTTTCATACAAGATTCATGCAAATGTGGAATTTTATGCATGAAGTGTATTGTATTGTATATCTAACCTACTAAAATGAAACCTTATTTACAAAACCATATTTGTGAAACCCATATTCCCTTTTTTTGAAAATTTATTTATGTTTCTTATGAATTTTATGTATTTTATACTTCTTTCAATTATCATACACTAGGAATATTTTCATCAAATAAAAATGTGATACATGGACTTCATGTGGATCAGGGGCATGGAAAATCATTAGAGAAAACCTACCTAGTTACTCTACTTAACCACTTCATGTGCATATTGGTGCACATGCAACTGATGTTTACTTGGCTTGAAGATTACAATGATTGATTATTTATTGTAAGGTATAGAGTTTAAAATGATAACTAGTGGCGACTTATGGATTTTGTGTCATCAATGCTAGGTTGGTTATTTGTATAGGGTTTTATTTTTACCTAGCATTTATTATTTTTTTGTTTTTATACCTGTAGGAATTTATATTCATGGGATTCTACTGTGTAGTATTTTACATTGATGCACCTGTCATGTGAGTTGGTTTTTTAAACCATTTCTCATGGATTATTTTGAACACTACATATTTTTTTATCAATCCTTTGGAAGTTGGTTGATGGTTCCATGGGTTGTGTGACATTTTGATTCAGCTCAGGCCATGTTATAAGCAGTTGGACTATATTATAATTTTATGTTTTATAAAAGATAAATTTACTCATAGGATAACATAAACACAAACAAAAATAAAGAAATTTTTTAAATCAGGTCACTTCATAAAAAATCGCTTCATTCTTGGAGATCAATTTATTCATAAAATAATTTGATAGAAAATTAAACCCATATATAAAATCTTCTATAGATGACGCCACATATAGAAAATATTCTATTGGAATCAAATATAGTGTGTTGTTATATGACATGTTTTAATTTATAAATGTAAAATAAGGTAAAATCATAAAAAATATTTACTATTAGTTCATAAAAATTCAAACATTATTTTAACTAATTATAAATTTAAAGGACATCGGAAATTATTGGAAATCATTCATTGATGATGAAAATAAATGGTATCTCCTTTAATGATCTACCTAACCCATTGAATATCATCTTATATCATAAATGTAATGTTTTATTGAATATATTTTTCAGTAAATGTTTTAATATTAGGAACCTATCAATCAATTACAAACACACATCTTATTTACAATACATCATAACTTTTGAGTTTGGATCAAATAAAAAACTAAAAGAGGATTATTATTTTGATTTAAATGAAAATTTAAATAGTTTTTCCTTATTAAATTATATCTATATAACATATTGATAATGATAAAAATATAAACTGGAATATTTAAACTTTAGTTACCAAAATTATATTAACCCATTCACATTAAAATAATATGTATATTAACCCACTTTATATTAATCATATCAAATAAAATTCCCTCTAAAATTAGTCCAATATAATGTTAAACTTCTTTAATCTTCATATGCATATCATAATATGAAAACAAGATTAAAACAATGAAAAAACACACTATCTTAAAGTTAACAAGACATTATATATTGGAAAAATAAAAAAAAAATCACCCTCAGTTACAATACCGGATGGAGATGCAATTCACAATAGTCTCGTATAAAGATGGAATGAGTTTACAGAGTAGGGGTGGCGTTGTGTAGGTATAGGTAAGTTATTGAGAGAGATAGAGATGAGATATAGGGTTTTCATGGTTAAAAACAATGCAAAAACACAAACCGCAGAACCCAAAAAAAGAAACAACAAGAGAGGAAAAGGAGAAAATAACATACATTGGATTCTAGCCTTGATTCGTCCAAGAAAACATAGAGAAGTAGCACCTGCAACAGGGGAGTTACATAGAAGTTTGAGAATCATGATTGAATGAGTCATGGTTAGGGTTCTTTAAAATAGATTGGGGGAACTTTTATTAGTGCTTTCAAAATAGCGCTAATAAAGTGCCCTTTTATCAACACTGAATTGATTAGTTTTGATAGAAGAAATATTTATTAATACGTTTTAGCACTAATAAAGGATATATAATTGAAATTATAAATATATTTTTTAAAATATTTATATATTTTTATATATTTTTTGATTATAATTTTTTAATTATTTAAATAAATAAATATTTATTTATAAATACATTAATACTTTTTAAAAAAAATTATATTATATTATTTATAATTATAAATATATAATTCTATAAATATAGTAAAAATACATTTATAAATATATTTATAATTATTTATTTATAATTATAAATGTATTTATATCATTATATATCTTTATATAATTATATATATATAATAAATATACACAAATATAAAAATATTCATTATTTAAATAAATTTATTATAATTTTATAATTATGTATATATATATATATTTATAAATGTATGAATAATACTTTTAAAAAATATTTATATATTTATATATTTATATAATTATATATATATAACCCATAGGGTAGAGTTTAGTGGTAGCTTCCCTTATGGGTCTTGTTGAGGTCTCGAGTTCCCGTCTCACAGAATATATTATTTAAATAAATTCATTATAATTTTATAATTATTTAAATATATATAATTTTTTATTTCTAATTATAGAAATACTTTTTTAAAAAGTAATATTTATTTATTTATAATAATTATAAATATATAAATTTATAAATATAGTTAATATATATATATATATATTTATAATTATTAATTTACAAACATATATTTATCATTATTAATGGATATATAATCTTAAATACATGCATTTTAAAAATGAGTGAAATTGAATAATTAAAAATTAGTACACTTTATAAATATTGAAAAAATGGATAAGTTATATTAGTTGAATTTAAATAATAAAAAAATATGGATATATATATATATATTTAATTAAAGATGAATACATATTAAAAATACTAAAACTTAGTAATAAAATATATATAAATAAACAATAGAAAATGATCAAATTCAAAAATAAAATAAAAAAAGAAAAAAAATTAAAATTGAATAAATAATTCCTAACTTTAATAATATTATAAATAAATAAATAAAAATGAACGATTAAAAACATAATATATTAAATGTATCATGTTATAATGAAATTCTAAAATATATATAAATTTGAATAAATTACATAAATATTATGTGTATGTGTTTCCATATAATATTTCATTAATTTTGTAAATATTTATGTGTGTACACTCTATATAAAAATGAATTAATTAACTATATGTATGTCAAATAAATGTAACACACGACGTTTGATATATGTTAAATTGAAAAATCAAACAACATTAAAAATGAATAAGACATTAATATGTTTTTAATTATTACATTTTATTCATTTTCTATATATTTATATTTAATATATATTATTTATTACTATTTATAATTAATATATATATATATATATATTATACTTATTCATTTTTATTAATAATTTTTTCATTAATAAATTTTAAAATAATTTAGTAATTTATTAATTATTAATATTTTATTTAATTGTTACAAATTATTAGTTTTATATATCTATATTGAATATATTCTATTTATTAATAATTATAATATATATATACGTGTATTAAATTTATTCATTTTTATCAATAATTATTTAATTAATAAAATGTTTAATAATTTTCTTAATTTACTCATTTTTAATAGTTTAATTATTTCATTTTATTCATTTTACATATCTATATATTTTATATATACTAATTATTAATTTTTATAATTTATATATGTGTATATTCAATTTATTCATTTTTAATAATAATTATTTAATTAATAAAATTGTTAATATTTATTTTTATTTTCATTTTCTTAATTATTTCATTTTATTATGGACATTTATTAGTACTAAAAGAGTTCTAATAAAGGATACCCTTTACCAATGCTATAAATAAAGCTCTGATAAAGGTACTCATTATCTGTGCTAAAAATAATCACTAATAAATGACCCCTTTATCAATGCTAAAATAAAGAACTGATAAATGTGGCCTTTATCGGCACTTTTTTGCTAGTGCAGATAAATGCCGATTCTATTAAAGGCCTCTTTGGTGGTAGTATCAGATCTTATTCACTTCACTGAGATATTTCATCTCAAACTTCATTGAAAAGTCTTTCTTTGGCTTTTAAATCTATTGGATTTACAGAATCACCAAAATCATATCATCTATGTAAAATAGTAGAATGATTAAATTCCCATCACTATGATCACTCCAATAATTTTAATGATATGAGTTTCTTTTAATGAATCCTTTCTCCTCCATGAAGGAGTGAAACTTCCACTTCCACTACTTTGGTTCTTATTTCAAACAATAGAGATTTTTCTTTAGTTTTTATATCATGACTTGATTATTTTGATCCTTGAAATCAGTAGTTTGATTCATGTATATTACCACATCAAGTTCCCCATAAGGAAATTTTATCTTTACATCCATCTATTCCAAATTTAATCATTTAGAAGAAACTGAGTTGAGCATGTTTTAGATGATAGTGTGCTTAACTGCAAGTGTCAAGATTTTAGAAAATTCAATGCACACATTGTACAAAAATTCCAAGATCACCAAACTTTCCTTATACTTTTTACCTCCACCAACTTTATATTTTAACCAAAAATCCCACTTGTTTTCAAGTTACCTCGTTTTGGGTGGTAGCTTCATTGACTCCCATGTGTTGTTCACTTGCGTTGATTCCAACTCATCCTTCACAAACAAATCCCACAATTCAGAATCACCAAGGGTAGCCACTTCTTCTGAAATTTTTGGTTCTCCCATATATTTTATAAGTACAAAGTTTAAGTGAACTCTGTACCTTAGTACCAATCATCCAACTCTAGTAGATATCCATAAATCTACCTATGGTTCTACCCTTTCCCAAACTGAAACCTTCATAATTTCATCCTCTATAACTCTAAACTCGACTTCACCAGTTCTTGAGATTTCAAGTATATATTTTTGATAGTCTCATTTTTGAATCTTTTGTGATTCCCACTAAATTTTAATCCAAAATTTATGAAATTATAGTAGATTGATAGCCATATGAACTCTCTAGATTTTGTGAGATTCCAGTTCCTCCATTTAGATTAACTTGAATTAAAGTTGTCCCTTTTCCTTGAACTTCCTTTCCATTCAATTTCATATCCTTCCAAAGGAATTTATCATTGAAGAGAACATTCCAAATTCTGATTAATAGTTTTTTTCTCATAATCGCAAACATGTGTGATATTTTCCTTTTATCTTATCTTTATCTTCAACATTAACATGTGCATAGGTTAAAATTCTTAAGACCTTATGGTGAGATAAATATAGTGCTTTCCTATCCAAAGAGATTCTATAAATTCATGTCCCATCAGCTCTAAGTTTCTTTGATTTATTAGGTATGTGGTGTTATTTACTTCTTTCACCCAAAATATGTTGGGAATTACTAAATTAAACTTTATACTCCTCACTCTTCCCATAAATTTATGATTCATCCATTCATCTATTCCATTTTTCTTAGGCATTCTAAGTACATTATTCTCATTCATAATTCCTTTATGTCTACAAAATTTATAGGGACTTCTTTTTATGCACTCACCTTTATTTTTTGATCCCAAGCATTTTAGATTATATGTAGATTCCTTCTCAACCATATATTTCCATTACATGAACACTCTAAAAACTTTTGATTTATATTTCAATAAGTATATCCATACATTAATCATGGATCCATCAATGATATTTACAAAGTATTATGAACATCCATGATATTCAAATGGATCAGGTTCCCAGACATCCATATGTATTAGTCACAACTTATGACGTTTTGGTGTTCTTTTACTCAAGTTAAATATCACCTTTTACAATTTTTTGAGTGTGAAACTCCATCAACTTATGAATTTTGAATAATCCATATTCAAAATTACACTCTTGATTAGATTTTTTTACCTTTATCACTAAGGTTACTAGGTTGATAATACAAAAAATTCATATTTCTAGAAGTTAAAGTTCCAAAGAGTGTAACTTCCACCACCATTCTGGTCAAGTGTAACATGCCATCCTTTACACCTATAGTTATGAACAAGGAAACTAAGTGATTTTACACACTTAGTTATCAAAATTTGTTCCATATCTAGCTTCATCCAATTATTCGACTAAAATCATATTCATTCAGAGACCTTGAATATATATAACTCGTTTTAGATCTAGGACACCACCATTATTCAATTGGATTTTCAAATACCCTTCCCTATGATTCCAAGTCATTCACCTTTTCCATAAATAAAATTATTTTCATCATGGTTTCAAGTAAATTTTGAAAAACTAGAGGATTAAATCAATGAAAATTATCCACATATCCTCCCCGAGGATTCACTAGAGCTATTTGAGGGGGAATGGTACTATATGAAACTATTAAAAAAACTAAATAACACCAATTAAAAACATAAATATCTATTAAAAAAATATAATAATCAAAAAAATCATTTAAAATAGGTAAATCATGAGAATCACCAAATTTATCACTCTGCATAGTCAAACTGAATAGTTCACCAAACCATGTACTAACCATGTGGGTAACATTGGATGGGTGGGATTTAACTAAATGGTTTGGATAAATAGTTATATATACAATGTTTTAAATGTGTGATAAAAACTATAATTCTCCTAGAATGTGATTTACTACCATCACATGGTTTGCAACTCATTTTCCTTAACTGTTTTCCTTAGGAATGCCCTCTAATCCTATATCCCTTGACCTAAAAATTCCTCAAAATCCAAAATTAAATCAAAATAAATTTAAAATAATCTTTTAATGAAAACCTATAGATACTTAAGGTTTGTTATGTTGATTGTTGAGTATACACTCACTCTTAACCTACCCTCAAACCCCCATGACCCTATCTCCCATCTATCTCAACTTCACCAAATAACTATGATACCTTTTTTTCAAAAACCAACATTGGATAGTCCTAACTTGGTACCTTAGTTGGATCGTGATAAGGAACGAAGGGAAATACCATTCCCCATGGGATAGAAACTAGTGTCTATGGATCAATAACACACATTTGGGAACTGTTTCACTAAAATAAAAAAAACTACCGAGGGTTCATCCCGAAAACCTTACATAGCCCTTCCATTGATTAGAGAGTCAAGAAACTAAATAAATAGTTATGGAATCATGGAAAAAACCAACATGACATAATATAAAAAAGATATCATAATAAACCCTAACATGAAAATAGAATAAAATCAATATTCAAAACCTATAATTATAACTAAAAAACCAAGAACACTATTAAAATGATCCAAGAATTAAACCAATGGGAAAAAGGATGTGAAGTTGATAAGATAATACAATAGAAAAGGTCTACTATAAAACTAAATAAAAAAATAAACCAAAAGAGATCATACCCATCACCATGTGAAAAAATGGTTACCTCCCACCATTTCACCTCTTCCAAACCTAAACCAAGCTAACATAAAATACCACTACCTCCTAGAAGAGGCTTTCCTATACCTATATCAAAAAAATAATGTTTGCATACACCTAGAGTGTGCATGTTGGGTGTGATCACAACTAGACTTTTAGGATCCCACTGAGTGTTCCATGGTAAAACTTTATTAGATAATACAATCACGATATTTTGAAAATTAAAGATTCAAATGTACCCTTTTAACTTTACAAAAGCAAAAAAAGGGGAAACTAAGTAAAAAGACGTGCAAGGGGTTAAACGTGAAAGTAACATACAAAAGAATTGAACTCCCCTACCAAGAATCATTGGATAATCCCTAGATAACTTAGGTTAATTCTCCCTAAGATCTTCATACTAATCTATCCCTTACTCAGGTATATCAAAATACACACAATCCATTTTCCAAATTTGTATCCTAAATTAGTGATAAGAATCACTAGTTAGAGTGGAATCCTTCACTAGTGATGTAATATAGAGTTAATTTGGTGGAGTGGAATTGATACCTAGTAAGTTAGATTTCCTAGGTTCCCTACCTAAGAACTTGGGATTACCATGAAGCATAACTATTGATAAGGATTAAAATTCATTATAAGTTCAATTTTACATAAATAAGAAATAAATTTCACATAATTAATTTCCAAAACCATTTTAAAAAATTCTTATTATAGAAAAAAATAATTTATCAAGAAACAATTCATGGATAACTCGGTGAATAATTTTATTAGATATATGACATGAATCATTAAATTCTATATGAATTTTTTTTTCTATGATTACTTTAATTATCAAAATCAAAAGTAAAATATTAGAGAATAACCATGTAGATTATATCAATCCTCAAAGGTGGAATATAAAACATTAAAAAATTAAAAGTATAATTTTATGAAATCAAGCACTTATGGTTCTTCAAATAAATGTAATTCATGAAACTACCCACCTTAAATTGATGAAACTGATGGTAGTTATTTTAAAAACTACAAAAGATAGGAGGAAAGAACAGAACCACTTTATTTGAATCCCTAAACATAAAAATCCACAATAGTAAATTCATACAACAAGGAACCCCAAGACATCATGGACATGGGGAAAAAAATCCATCTAAATATAGAGTAAGAGATGAAAGTGAGGTAAAAAACCCCTTAAATGAGGATTAATTGGAAATTTGATGAATAATCCAATAAAAAACCAATAGGATAGTGGGTGTAATGAGTGAGACATGGTTGGAAATTATGTAAAAGTTGAATGGGGGATAAAGGGACCCCGTGGGGGTTAATATCAAGTTAGGGAAATGTTTACATTTCATTTTTTTTAATTTTTAGGTAGTGGACATGGTTTGATGGAATAATATGGTAAACCATAAACCAAATATGAAAACAAAACTGGAAGTAATTTTGTGGCCTGTATGGTTTCCCCTTTCAACATATGATTAATTTGTAGTGTTTCTTATTACCGTGCAGTAATCTTGCACCTCACAATTCCCTTTTGACACCCTATATAGGATCAAGTAACATGATTACTACTAATCATGTGATAAACATATATATCCCATTTCCCCTTTTTCTTACATTATAAATAAATTTAATCCATAAATAAAAAAATAAGATAAAAATCAATAATTAGTAGATTTGATATCTGAAATTGAAACAAGGGAATGAGAAATTTGTATCAACATTCATGTACCTTAACACATGGATGAAATCTCTTACGAACTCCAATCCATTGGTACCTCTCCTAGGTAGGTATTGAAGATAAGGATGACCTAAAAATCTTGCCACTAATAAGCTATTGGTTAGAGACTAACATCAATTATATAGAATGTATAAAAATGGGATTTTTCCCTCAATATATAAAATTTCAGGATAAGAGATAAGATATTACATTTAAATATGTCACATAAATAAATTATCAATCCATCCAAATACATGAATGTATTATCATAAAATAAAGAAACAAAAGAAAATACTATAATTAAAACCTTGGTAGCAACCAAAAACACAATAGCTCCTGAACAACTCCATGAGCTAGTAATGCCCAGCTCGATTACTAAACAACTCCCATGTACTTGAAAAATGGATTTATATATATATGGTGTGAGAATAAAAGTATACTTAGAATGATACTCCTTGAAACTTCTAATGAAAATGAAAAATAAGCATAATAAATCCTGATGAATTCATAGAGGAGATAAACACTTTACCTAAGCAGGTAAAACTATTTCCCATCCTCACCAATGTTCACTTATCAAGTAATACAAAGAAGAAATTTAATATCAAAATTATATACATATAAAAGTTACACTACATCCACTTTCCAATTTAACTATTGACCTTCAACTCAACATATTACATTATAGTGATCCCGTCTCCTCCATAAGTCATCCTTCCCACCCAGGAACCACAAAACAACCACACCATCATCTCATCCCGCACATCATGAAACCTATTACAATAATATCTCATCAAATAAAAAACCAAGTAGTAATTTTGAACTATATATTAAGCTGGTACAACCCTTGAAAGTAAACCTATAGTGACCATAATCAATAAATCAGAATACATGTATATGCTTTAACCACAATCCATTATAGCTCACATATATATGTTTGAAAAAACTAAGAGCCATCATAGCCCGTATGAGAACACACAATATACCTTAAGCCATTACAACCTGAATATGTTTTCATACTATGATACATATGGATTATAGAGTGGGGTGAGAGTGTATTCATCCACCTGTATCCTCAACACCCTACTTTTTGGGAAGACATCTCGAACCGATGACCAATATGGGTGTCATCTTACCTATCAACTCAGGTAGTGGAGTATCTAAAATAATAGAATATAATGATAATATAGATCACAAATAGTATAAGGGAAACTATGCCACCCTATAATAAAAATATATCTAATGTACCTCATAACAAATTGTATTCCATCTCTATGACTAGAAAACTTATTTTTAACCAAGAATAAAGAAACAGAATTCATCATCATGAATCATTATGTAATTTAACATTTATTTTTAGTTGATATAATCCATTAATTAATTATGGTCTATCTATTTTCATTAACTATCAAAATAAAAGATTATTTTATAATTCACAATTCAATTCCAAATTTAAATCCATGTCATTTGAGGATTCAACTAACCCAATATAGGGTTTCCCTTCATTTAATAATTACTAACATAAACATCCATTCTCATCAATTAATTTATAAATTCATTTACTTGTCCATATTTTTGTGTATTATATTATGTAATTAAATCCATCTCATAGAGAGATAATTATTTAAGAAAAAATCCAACTGCATTAAATAGGAATGTAACACAAAAACCAACCAATTAGAGGAAAATACATTGAGAAATAAAAAAGGAAAATAATAAAGTCCAGCTATCATCCTATACCAAACAACCTATAAAAACATCTAATATATTTATTAGATATATAGGAAATCCTAGCTGTCAACCTATTCCATCCATCTCATCCTCACTGGAATCAAACCACTTCCATAACCATGGAAAACCATCCCATTCCTTGCCTAATACACCAATGACACTAGGTATCACTTAATCACATTAAGGGATCTATAATATCTCAAGGAATATATATATGGAAGCAATATAGTTTTATCTTAATAAATTCTAGGGATAAAACAAGGACATAACATCAAGAATACAATCTTATAAAACAATTATAAGCTTTAAAGAAGCCCTAACCATTTAATTTAAGTAAGAAATTATTTCTTTTACTGTTCGAAATTAACCAATTCATTATAGTTAGGTTCCATAAAAAAGAAACCTAATATTTAGTAGCTAATATGAGCTAAAATTTTCCATAAATGTGATTCAAGCTATAATTTAATGTTAAAAAATTTAAAAATCATGATAAACTCAATTCATGAACCTCTTATATTATTCACTTAATATTACTAGCTTTATGCCATTTAACCAATTTCTGCATATCAAATGTGCTAGAGAATAAAAATAACCAAAAAAATAAAGTTTTACTCTATATAGAAAATATCAAGAGGAAATATCAAAATATAACATATCCTTATGTGAATCACAACACCCTTTTCACATTTATTCCATTCATAAATACTAGATTATTATCTTAATTAGGCTATTTTCAACCACCTACTCACTGGAGATAAAGAATTTTAATCCTACACTTTCATTTTAAAAAATAAAGGTTCCAAATCTATCACAATAATAAAAATCTTTATGGAATCACCACACACAAAAAAAATTAAGAAATCAATCACCATAAAAATAACCAAAATGAAGCACCATCTTACCATACCCAAATATTAATAAAAACTAGTGAAAAATCACAAAAAGGACCGCTAAAATGAAATGGGATAAGTGAAAAAAGTATAAGAGTATAAGAGGTCAACTCAAATAAATGTAGTTTGATCTCGAAGAAAAAATTGGTTTAAACCCTCTTGAGAATGACCTAGGCGTACTAAGAATTACTAGGTTCAACTAGGGTTGTAAGGAAGAAAGTAAAATCCAACCAAGGGAGACCAGATCCCATATTTTTAGTGAAATACTGAAAGTCCATCACCATGACATAGTAACTTTAACAATGGATATGATTCCTTCATTCAAAATGAGACATGAGTTTACAAGAATTTAAAACTACCATATCCCCTAAATCTTATGCCCTTTTAACCACTTAAAATAGGTTTGATTGACCATATAACATGAAATTAATATGGAAGATTCCATTGTGTTCCCTAGATGTCTAATATGGCTACTCACCATGACACAAAGTGAATTCCCTCATCATTTCAACTCCCTGTGACTAATACCATATTGTGGAGAGTCCATGATCACTATTTCCACTCCTCTTTTAGATTTCCATTTCCTTGAATTTATGAAACCATTTCCATGCCCATCAACCTAAACATTTAAACTATCATTGTTTCACTTATTTAAATTCTCTACTCAACATTCCCATAAAAATGGATACATCCATGGGAGTGATACTCCACACACTAAAAATATAAAAACCACAAGACTCCCCAAAAAACCACTCCCTCCCCTATAAGTGTGGATCCCTTACCTGTTTTATATATGGGAATACTATAGACATTACACACTTTTCCATGGGTGTTTCTCTATCACGGTTCACCAAATACCTCAGCAAGAAACTCCACAACCACAACTTTAAAATGGGCCACACCATGATCACTACCACGCCCACTACCATTGTATGGTAAACCTCTAGAGAGACTAAAAATATACCCCCCACATCTATAAATACTATGAACTCTTTCTAAATACCTCTAATACTATGAAAAAAAATCAAATATAAAGGTTTAGAAAGATTAGTCCTTATATTAGATACCACTCAAAAAATTCACATCCATGAGAATTAAAAAAACATGGGATGAAGAAAAGGGGTAAAAAAATCGTCCCATAAGACACCTAGGGATATCACTATAATAAGAGATCAAAAAACACATTAGAGGAACAAGTCAAATAAACATGAAAAATTATAAATAATCTCATAAATAAATCAATGTCATACATATCATCTCAACCAAATCACACACAAAAAATTAATATATTGAGAATTCATCTACAACTCATGATCCAAATTAAACTTCTATAATCCACTGTAATGCCATAGGAAATGAACCAAATAGAAAACATGCCCATAAACACCTTCCCCTAAGAGTCTTTAATCTTACTAGGCTGTTCCTCCAAGGCCAAATCAACTTTAAATTTTATCTCTCTCTAGTAAATGCCTTTGGAATCATCATGAATATTATGGTGAATCTAGTATAAAGGAAAAAATATGAATCTATATCATCATCAGGGAGAAGTTATAACTGATAAAAAATAGTTACAATACATTCCAACACCTTGAGACAACCAAAAAATTAGGGAGGAAGATTACTTACATGAATGAACCTCCACTGACCATGATGAGAATACACATTAAAGAATACATGATCTCTAATATCAAAATCCAAAGGCTTCCTTCTATGATCCTTATAAGAATTTTCATGATCCCAAGATTCCTTTATCTGTTAAAAAATCACTCTCACCTTCTCTATCATGATCTATACTATTTCTAGTCTGATAATTGCTGACTCTATAACCTTATTCTATCATAAAAGAGATATTCTTGGCCAAACATAAAGTTATTTTAATCGATCCATAAAAATGATGCAATAATAACTATTATTTTATGATAACTAAAAAAAGGGTAGGTGCCTCACCATGGACCTAGAAAATATGAAATGCATGTTCAGAAAATGTCCTATAAACTTTATATGGCCCACTATATCTTACCATCCTTTAGTAGAAAATAAGTTATTCTAAGGAATAACTAATATACAAAATCTTTTTCAATCCCTCTCCACACCCTGGAGGTGAAATGAATATCAAGACCATAGATGATCATCTTCAAAACCTCATGTATCTTCACCACGTTCTCTAGATACCGAATTAATAAAACATCCACTAGGCTCAACTCCTTAATCATTATGAATTGATTTGAGTTCATCACATAGTCTATGATGACACAGATAATATAACAACCTTCCTAAACATAAAGTAAACTGTTCATGAAGTCTATTGAGGTGTCTTATCACTTCCACTGGGTATCATTGAGAAACTGTTGCAAACCATGAGAAACACAATGCTCATCCTTAAACCTATGAAATAATAAACATTGAGATATTATGTCCAAAACTAACCTCTTCATCCCAAATTACCAGAAATGAACTCACAAGTCATGATACATCTTATCCACACTAAGATGAATTTTCAAGTACAAAATTTGTAAATCATGGAGAACCACTTTACACATCCTAGAAGGAATGAATATTCTCACTTATAATAACACCTGATGTTGACCATCCTTAGGACATCCCTAGAAGAATAAGCACAAAAAAACTGATCTCTCTAAACCTCCACCTTAGAACCCACTAGTCAGGATTTATCTACCTGCTGTATAAAGGTTGAATGCACCATTATTCGATAAAGACACCATCTACCATAAAATTATACCATATATTGGTTGATAACTGAAAGTTAATTCAATTGTAACATCCCAAGTAAGTAATGAATAATAGATACTTTTATCTATGTCTATTAATGATTAAGATAGTGTTTTAGAGGCTTAAAATGAAAATAAATCCAATCTTAAGCATGGAATACACTAATATTCTTAAAAGATTGTTTTACTGCCTTTTGATGGAAAACCCTTTTTAAATAAATATTTTGACAATATTATAATCTATATTTGTCAAAATAAACATATTCATTATGATTGGGACATTGAATTTTACATTGGATAAATTTTTGGTATTTTTCTGACAATGTTCATTTTTTAATGAATAGTGAAAAATACTGCATTTTACATCAAAACTGCTTTTTAATCTAATTTATTTATATTATTATATTATCTTTTGAATTTGTTTTGAAGTGTAATTTGAATATATTTTTACCATTTAATCCAATGGTGGTCATTGGAATCAATTTCACTTTGAAATTGGACTTAAACTGGTGTCAATCTTTTGATACTTATTGTTTCATAAAAACACGCTATTTGTCATGACAGCGGGAATTAATTATTAAATTAATTAATGTGACTTATATGTTTTGAATTTTGTAAAATAGACTTCATTTTTGAATTCGGAATATCAAATATAGCTTAGGGTGAATTTTTGGTAATTTTCTGAAAAACTTCAATTTTTGATGAATAGTGAAACCACTAAGTGGTACTTATAAAAACTGATTTTTCCATTTAAATGAAATTTTGCCATCATTGTGTTTTGAATTTCAAAAATCCGACATACATGGTTGTCATTAAGAAGTAAAATGTGGTTCAATGAGATTAAAATAATTTTTTGGTGAATAGTAACTTATTAAGTTCTTAATCGCGATTAGTGGTAATTAGTGTAGTTTAAGGTAAAAATAGTGTTTTAATAAAATGAGATGAGCTTGACACATGTACTACCCTCATTTTTTGTGTCATGGCCGACCAAGAAAAGCAATGAGTCAACTTGGGGACGCCATGGATCCACTTTGGTTGGGAAATGACATAAATAACTTTTTATTTAATGTTAAAGTAAAAATGACATAAAATGAGTTATGTTACTAAAACAATTTTTATATGGGGTTATACAAGTCAGATTTTTTATTATAAATATTAATTAGAAATATAAAAAGATTTCCTAAATCATAGTATTTTTTTTAATAATTTTTAGACATTAAATAAATTAAATTATTTATGACATCATGATGATGCAGCGATGACCTCATTATTTAACGATTTAAATAAAATGGAAAGATAATGTAAAATCTAAGACCTAAAAATGGACAAAACCAATTCGATGAGTGGATTTCGAACCCTTATCACCTTATCATAGAATTATATCAATATGGGACCTTTTGAATCCGAAACTCATTTTAAAATAAAGTAACTTATCTTTACTTTCCAAGAGTGCCCCTCCTCTCCTCTTATAAAAGGCCCCCACCTCTACCTCCTTACCCACACTCCCAAAGAATTTGGCTCGGCCAACCCCTGCACATTTTGTCTCTCCACTTCCCTATCTTACTTCTTGAAGCCTCACTTTGGGCAGAAGTCTTCCCAAGGAAGCCTTTGATCTCAAACCAAAGGGAGTTACCCGATTTTAAGGTAATGTCTTCTTTTGAGTCCTTTTGTTTTATTTTGCTTCTCCAACCCCCTAAACTCTTTTTATGCTTTTCTTTTGTAACAAATCCAGTATCATCAATATACTAGGATGTTTTTATAATATGGATTCGAGCTACACTTACACACACCTACATCTAATGGTTAACGAACATACTGTTTTCATGGATGGTGAATTTATGCCTCCCGAAACGATGATTGTTCAACATTATTTTAACACCTTAAAAGGTGGACATTAAGATGTCACTATATTTATATATGATATATAATATGTTTATGTTTTCCTTAATCTTTTGTTTTTTTCTTTTTGGGTATACCTTTATGGTTTCCATTATGGGTAAACACGATATCTTTATTTAAGGAAGTGCGGACTATCGCCCCCTCAAAGTGATTTGATTCGTTAAATACCATATGTGGGACGTATAAAGGATGGAACTATGATATTATATATGATATTATACTGGAATTATAATATACCTTTATATCATTATGATTCCATTCTATAAAAAACGAAATAGAAATGAAAGTAGCGTTCATGCGTACGTACGGCTTACCGTCTCCATGAACGGTGCATTTCATTTCTTAACTCTAAATGATTATGTAATATTATAAATGCATGTATATACTAGATATATATTATATATACATAATGATTATAATTCTGGATATAATGGATACATGAACAACATGTAATTATAAAGGGTTTATTTTTGACTCAAGTACCAATGATCGTTAAAACGACCGTTATTAACTTAAATAATTACATAGTGTTCATGACATGGAAATAAGTGATATAAAAGGAATAATTAACTTGAAAAAGGTTCTTAAATAAGTAGAAATTAACTCAAGTTTATTATTCAGGACATTAAAGAACGATCGAGTCGAGTCGGACCCGAGGTATGGGACTTCGTCTCAATCTCCTTTCATTGAGGCATATTTTGTTTTATACACAACCTTCTTTTATACGGTGTATAAACCCCTTTGACTTTTACATTTATCCAAAAGGAATCTTTTTTATACGAATCATTTTACTAAACGATAAAAGGAAATGTTTTTGTCGTACGTATGCGGCGACAACGACTTCTCTGCCGTCGTGACCATTATTTGGGTTTCGGCTTCCTCTACAAGCCATACCTTGTTTTTAAAAGAAAAATAAATACCATGTTTTAATTTTCTTTTATTTTGGTATTGAAAATGGTTTTCATGATGTTTTTATATCAATGTGTTGTATTGATATCTTGTTATTGAAAGGTGGAAATGTTATGTTTCCTTTATGCATGTTTTATGTGATACGATTATGTTGAGGTTCTTGGGCATTATTATGAAGACGAGTGGTTCCGTGATAAACTAAGGGTGGGTGAGCCCGATATAGCTCTCCAATGCATTGGGTAATGCGAAGGAGTGAAACGTTAAGGTTTCTCCAAAGAGATTTAGGGAATATACTGTGATGGGTATTCCAAACATAACCAAGAGGGTTACTCCCTACGTAAGGATGTTATGAATGCCTCAAGTTACCTTTATGTCTTATGATTTCTATGATTTATTCATGATTTGATGAGGTATGTTAAAGTGCATATGTTTTATGGGTAAAGTATGATTTCATTCTTATGTATATATGTACCCATGTTTCCTTTCCATATTTTTATATCCCTTACTGAGCTTTTTATGCTCATCCCAAGTTTTTTGAAATGTTTTTCACAGGTCAAGGGAAAGGTACATGATATGATGATAGTCTCAAGGAAGTGTCAAGAAATAATACATGTTTTATTTTAAATATGTTTCCATTGATGGGAATGAAGAATACTATCTTCATGTAACCACTTTGTTTATATGTGGAATGTAATGCAAGTTTTATGATCTAATTCTCTAAAACTCTAAACCCGAAAAGATCCTCAATGTGTAATATTGTAATAACTCAAGATTAAGTAAGGTTTAAGGATGAGGCCTTATATCAATTGTCTCCAAGAATTACTAAACTCTCACACAAAATTACAACATAACTTCATGCTTCGTTCACCATCTGCAACATTTCCGTTTCCTGGTGTATGTGAAATCTATAAGTCATAAAACTATTAGAGTTCTATTCAATTTCATTTCTACAATCTCAAATTATGTTGAGAGAAGATATAATTAAATATATTTTGATCTGTGAAGACCAAAAATTATTTTCTAATGAAGTAATATTGTTACAAATTCAAAGAATACACCACCCCAACAAGCACAAGATCATGAGTAGTGAATTTATGTTCAGGAGGTTGTATCTATCAAGTACCATAAGAGATAAAATAGATATTATATATAAAAATTCCACCTAATCTAAGATTCATAGTGTCATAATAAACCTAAAAAAAATCCATCCTCCAAATAATATATTCCATGAGCACTAAATACCTTCTCCTTCAAATAATAAAAAGTAGTTTGGAATGGGTTAATTCATAAAATGGCCCAAATATTCTTTGTCAAAGCTATTAGTGGAATCAAAATTCAAGATAATTTGGGTTTTAAACTCTTGTAATATCTTGAAATACCAAGGAAACTTCACACCTATACAACATTCTTGGGGGCTACATAAGAAAAACAGCTTTAATCTTCAAAGGATCCTTGAGTACTCTATTCTAATATGCAAAATGTTTTAAGAAATAAATAGTAAAATACTATAAATTATATTTCAATAGCTTATCAAGTAGAGTATAATACCAAATAACCTCCAAAACAACTCATAGATTCTTTGTGTACTCCTCCTCAGACTTATAATGCACAATGATTTCTTTAATGAACAACCCCAAGAACTGATCTGGAAATTCAAAGATTATAAAATTCATTATTCCCATAAAAAAAATAAGATAATTCATCAATCTAGAAAAAATTAATATGAAATCATATTTCTATTCATAATGGAGTAGTTAATATGAATATTTTACTCTATTTATAGCTTTTGAATATAGTTCTTATAAAGTTACTGAAGTAGTAAAATGTTGAGAATGATTCCCATTATAAAAGATAGAAAGATAATCCTATCAATGTTGAGACAATATCAAGGATGGGATTGAACTATTATTACAAAAAAATATCGTTGTTAAAAAATAATAAGTGGTTTCATATGTTGATCTTAATAAATAATTTTAAGGAGCTGTTGAATATTAGGTAGTTCAGATTCCGTAGAAAAGGAAATCTCTTAAAGTTATTATTTTAGATAAGGCTCACAAGAAAAGAAAACTTAAATTAGTTGAGGATGTAGAATTAGTAAAATTAGTTTTAACTTTAGAGAAGGAAATGGTAAAAGTAGTTTAACCATAATTTCATCCAAAATATGATTTTTTGAAAAATAATATTATGTATTCAAATGATCATATTAAGAACTTAATTCATACCCATAACGGTTTATTTATAGAAACACTAAATAAGTGAAGAATTAAAAGTAGTTGTAAAACCTTATTTCATCAATTCAAAACTAAAGATAAATATTTAAGAGAATATATTGATCCTATGTTGATAAAATTTAATATTAATAAGAAATATGTTAAGAAGATTAAGTAATCCAAAATTGATAAATCGATCATACCCGGAGTAACCATTAAGGAATTTGTTGTTCCTAGATTACCATTAAAAAGAAATCATGATTTTGATGGTAAAGGGAATGAAGTGTCCTAATAAGTGTTTAAAAAATAATCATCTCTATATTTACCTCATCTCTTATTTAGAAGTCCAATTTTTAAGACTTCAAAAGTTCATCAATCAAAAGTTCAAATAGCTTAAGTTTAGTCAATTGTAGTTACACCTAAAGATTCTCCTCCTTTATCTGCAAAAGTAGAAGTTGTACGATCAGAATATTTGTTCAAATAATTCATTGGAAAGTAAATTAAGAAAAATATAAATTCCCATACATGAAAACTATTGTTTAAGATTTATGTCTTCTTTAATCTTCAGTTCATACATCTAAAACAATTAGTTCATCACTTTACAAGAAATATATTCAAAAATCAGTTTCACTAGAAAAAATTTCAATTAAAATTCTTTTTCATTTGGTTAATATTATAGATATATTTATGATATAAATATTGTTAATGGTTATCCTCTTAAAATTGTGTATTCTTTCTCAAGAAATTTCAAAGTATAGGAATATTCCCTTATAGTTTCCAAAGATTAGAAGAATAAAAAGGACACCTCATTTGAATATACTACTTAATTTGCAACATGATAATTTTATCATAATGTTTACTCATTTATAATCATTAAAAGAAGAGTATATCATACCATGAATACGATACAATGAATAATTTCAAGAGTTGAACTCATTTAGAATCATATGATTCCCGATTAGAATATAGAATGACACAGTTAGTTAATTGATTCTATAACGCCCCGACCCCAGTTACCCAGAGTCAGTGCATTATTACATAACGTTGGCATGATCACAAAAGTTCAAGTCTCTAAAGACCGATTAGTTTAGTAGTCTTGGAAACACTAGATATATTCATACGTCTTACATTACATCATAAAGTAAAAAAAAACTACAACAACATTTTGTCTTCATATCCCCTCATACTATCCCTCCAAGTCATTCATAAATTACTTCTTCACATCCTGGGAAAAATAAAACCTAAAAATGGGGGAGCTCAGATGCTCAGTAAGGATAACAATATAGCAGAAACTTTCATAAATAAGCATAAACATTTAAGGCAATGTATAACTAAAACAAAAGTTTTTTAAACTTGAACTTAATCATAATATGGAAAAGATAAAATGAAATAATGCCATTTACATATTCACATGGATATTCTACTAGTCAAATAACCACATGTAATATCAAAAACCACTTTCATAATGATGGAATGCATAATGCCAGACTATCATAACCACATAGTCAAGGCCTCGTGCCAAGACTAAAAATATGATTTTGTCAAGGCCTTGTGCAGTGACACTAGTTTGTCTCATGAGACCTACCGATGCATCGATGATCTATAACAGGATCCACCCATCACATACTAAGTCCAATTCATTCCTCATATGAAAAGTTTGAAACATAACATAAACATTCGTATTAAAACTAGCATACGAAATGTCAATACTTTATCCACAAACCATGAATGGTATAAAAATAGCACATCCACTGTCAAACATAACTCATTCAATACAATATGGAAGATTGTATTGTAAAAGATTAAACTCAATCGAAAATAATGAATGATATTGACATAGATTAAAATAATCATCAAAACTATTTGAGAGAAATATACCCCTTTTTCTTGAAAACATTTAAAAGTCACACTATTTGTCAAGAATCCATTTAAAAATAGATTTTTGAATCAAAGTGTCCCATACCACTTTGAAACTTTTAAAAGGAATTTTAATTTTAAAACATTAATGTCTATATAGATAAATCCATAAAACTATTTTTAAAACATGGACATCAACGAGAAAGATTTAAAAGAATAAATATTTAAAACATTTAAAAATGATATTTTAGTTAGAGTTCCTAACCAAAATAGAGACACTTGAATAAAAATAATTGAGGTAATAAAAACCTTTTAATATCATGATAATAAAAGGATTCATGATATACTATGTCAAAGTACATTATATACACCATATAAAAGTGATTTGTTGTATAACAACAAAGGAGTCTCAATGGAATGTATATTGAGATGAAATATCTCATAAAGGCCTTATCCTTAGGTTAAGAATAAATAAACGACATAATTATGTGTGAAAAATATAAATACACTCAATATGATTGGATATTTAGT
The DNA here is from genome assembly GCA_963277665.1 of Viscum album. Lineage (NCBI taxonomy): Eukaryota > Viridiplantae > Streptophyta > Magnoliopsida > Santalales > Viscaceae > Viscum > Viscum album. The sequence goes on along the minus strand of OY728156.1, from coordinate 1,462,954,617 downwards.
GTAAAACAATCAAAGGACATTCACACATATTCTTGTAAAAACAACACCAATGAATTGGATGTTTAACTCAACAAATCGAGAGTGAGTAAATATTACTCTTATCAAGTTCATTCCGATGAATTTAGAATTTATCAATGGAGTGATTATTTGTATCAAAAGTATATCCATAGAAAGGGGAATGGAAATTATGACATAATCAAATGAATAGTGATTCCAAACATAATCTTGCAGTAAAATAATCAATGAAGTATGCGTAAAGCCGAATGAGTGGAAATTGAAATTTAAAATTGCCTTCTTGATTTGGTAACTTACGAAACATTCACCCATGAAATAAGGATCATAAAATGATGATGTAAATATACATTAATTAAAGTATATTACATAATGAATACAAACATGGGCAGTACACACACCACATGCAATAAATAAGTGGTGAACAATGGAAATCTCATGGAATTAAAAGTGAGATAAGAAACCCCTTACTTTGTACTTTTTCCTTGGTCGAGGGTAGTTTAGACTTCTATATAATGGTGAAATAATTTTTATTTAATTATACAAGAATCATATACCTTAATATGATATCATATATGATCTTTTAACATTGTTTTGTTAATAATATCTTTGTATTATTGTCGTTTCAGGTGTTAACTTACTCATTTTATTTTATATGTTTTGTTATATAAGTAGTGTTTGTTATGGATAGGTTGTATATTATTCATATACAGAATAATATCAAGTCATTAAACATTATTTGTAATCATAAAATGAGAATTAGACTTGTATAGATACGATGGAGAATGAATCTCATCGCGTTCGTGGAGACGGTAGTCCGTACGTACGCACGAGCGATAATATCATTCTTTTGATATTAAAATCATATATAATTGGATGGTATATCATATATACAGAATAATTATAATGTTATACTTATTATTTACATGAATTAAACATCATTATTATACCCATCCAAATAATAATGTATTGAATAACAATTACACCACGACGTGGAGACGGTAGGCCGTACGTACACACGTATGGTGACATGTCATTCAAAGGATGGATAGAATACTGAATATGGTTGTACCAAATTTATAATAATATCACAGTATATAAAATATACTGTATTTATTATTTTATAATGTAAATAACAAAGAAAGAAGAAGTTGAAGAAGAAAGGAACTTGAAAGAGGGTTGTGAAAACATTACCTCTTCTTCGGGTTCTTCCTTTTGATTTGATAAAAAGGGCTCCTTAGGTTTGCTTTATGATCAAAATAAGGCCTATAGGTTTAAGTTAGGAAAGTTTATAGAATATATGGGTAGGGTTTGGACGAGTCAAAAGGCTTTGAAGGTGTAAATTAGAGAGAAGGGGGAGTACCCTCTTATAAGATGGGTGAGGGGCACCTTTGGAAAAGCTAGAAATATTATTTTATAATAAATTCATATTCAGTTTCTAATGAATCAAAAGTGGATTATTTAAATTTTAAGGTGGGGATGGGTCTAAATCCTTTCAACCAATAGATTTTAGATAGGTTTGGGTCACTATATTAACCTTACCATTTATATTTAACTTTTAGTTAAATAGTTTGACATTTACCATGTCTCTTTTGTATTTTTATATTATATAGTTAATAAACTTACTATATACCTCCAAGAGACCTCCAAGTGGTCCATTAATGATACAACTATCATTATATAAGTCCTTTTTCCGAGCCTTATATTTTTAGGAATAGAATATCAATTAATAATATAATATTTTTTTAAAAACTATTTTATGTCAATTTTGACACTATTGGGTACTTTGTTTTTGATAATTTCATAACAACATTATTACTTCGAAAAATATTTATATAACCAATCCTAATATGTCATATTAACCTATAAAATTATTTTAATTCATAAAAAGTCTCAAATTACATTTATTTTGATATTTATAATATCAATTATTTTAATATTTCATTAATTAGTTATTTACTCGATCACCATTGTGTCATAAATAAATTAAATTATTTAATGTCTAAAAATTATAAATAAAATACAATTATGTAGGAAATATTTTTCTCTTTCTAATTAATATTTATAATCGAATTTATCTTATTTATAATCCTATATTAAAAATGTTTTATTCATTAAACTTTGATTTTATCTCTTTTAACTCTTCTTGGAATTAAATAATAATAAATGTCCTAATCTAATCCAAGTGGACCTAAATGATAATATTTTATTCCTAAGGTTGTTTTTGGTCAAGATAAACTTGTCCAATAAAATTAGGACATGTGTTAGGGTAATATTAATATCATTTTTACCCTTAATTACCCAATTTACTTTTAATCGTGGCAAATAAAAGTAAAAAGTTACTATTCACCAAAAATTATTTTCATCTCATTGAACCAAATTTTACTCCTTGATATTAACCGTGTCTCTTGTATTTTCAAAATTCCACTCACAGAAGTGGTAAAATTAATTTTTATGTGAATTTCCAAATTCTCCTTGGAGGTGGGTAAAAGACGGTGAAAAGTTCAATAAAATTTTTATATATCTAAAAGTATTCTAAACTAACTCCAATAAATTACATTGAAATTATATAGGTATTATGTATCTATTTTGACCTTAATTAAATTTAAATAAAATAAATAATTATTTAAATAAAAATTCGGTTTTAAACTATAACTTAGTGATTTTTCACTATTCATCAAAAATTGAATGTTTTCAGAAAAATACTAAAAATTCACGCTAAGCTAATTTCGATATTCCGAATCCGAAAATGAAGTTCATTTTGAAAGATAAAATTTATAAAATTTAAAAAAGTGGGTATTACTATTCATAACAGCTAATTTGATTGGTTGTGGTGTTTATTAGAACTCGAAGTTGCGTACAACACACACTACTGTATTATTCAAAGAGAAGCGTACCGTGGAAGCTTGGGGTGTTACATTCAACCCTCCTTCAAATAATTTCATCCTCAAAAATTTTAAAACTGGGCTTGGGAATATAATGGAAGGTCCCACATTGGAAAAATATTCAATAAAACTATCACCTTAAAAGAAAGAAATAGGAGTACAAAGGTCACCCAAGATAACTCATACTAGGATTCCATGTAGGAAAACATGGATATGAAAGATAAACTAAGTGTCAAGTTCTGATGTAGAGGGATAGAAAACATAATCAGGAGAAATTTAACAACAAGAAAGCCACAAACTTGTGATGGGACAAATGGTCATTAGTTTCCCAGTAGGAAAAGTATACGAACAATATTTTTTTAAGTTACATTACATAAAGATGAGGAATTCATTTACGAGTTTGACAAAGAAAATAAAGAGATATACTTACTTTTTAAGTAGAATTTCATTCTTTAATAAATTTCCACCACTAACTCATTATTTTTAAATGATGAGTATTCAAGAAGACTTGGTCACTCTGGAAGAGCTAGAATAAACTTCTATAGAATCACATGATCCATGAAGGATAAACTATATATTTACCTTGTATTTAGAGATTAATCAAAACCAAAACGGTTAGTACTAGATCTGATGATCCCCCAAAAGGATATTCCTTTAGAGAAAGAAACACTAATCTTAATTTCTAAAATTAAACCAACAATACCCCAAAGTTAAATAAATACCATTCAACAAACAATTGTACTTAAAATCCTTCAATATAATCCAAACTAATATTGAAACCCAGAACTTAGAAGAATTTGGTTATGTAGTCTTCCACATTAAATTGTATCTCCAAATGACATTAACTACTCTTAAATTCACATACTTAAAAGTAATTAACCTAATAAAATATTCTCTATTATAGGTTAATCATTTCCATAAATAACCCAAATCACTATAAATGCACAATAAAAACGTAGATAAAAATCCACCATTACTCCTCAAATGAAATCCCATAGTATTCTAGTTTTCTTGGGCATATAGTGTTCCAAACAAAGGGAGCATCTTCCAAAATAAAATTTATCACTTAATCACCTAATCATTTTCCTATACTAAGGGTATTCATTTGATAAGAAATAAGAACCCAAAACAACTTATTATTGATCAATAAAATCATTTAATGAAAAATAATTAGTCACACTAACCAGGGACTTCACGTAGTCTAGTGGTAGGCGATAAATCCCAATTGCACTTTGTTTGTTGGTTCGATTCCCACAGCTTTGTCCGACGCGATGGGTTGTCACACGGTCTGCGTGTTGTCCTTTTTCAAAAACTATATTTTATAACATTACCAAAATGAGATAAATTCCTCAAAATAACCATAACATAATTTTAACTAGAAATTTTATCTCATACCTTGAATTTTCATCCCAAAATATAATAACTTGTAATTGCCTCAAACCCAATGATCATATAAAACTAAATGGTTATTAATAACTATATCCACAAGGGAAAAGATAAGCCTATCTCAAATATCATTCTCACATGAAAAACTACGGGGTTACAAATACAAGAGAAAATTATTGAAAAGTAATCCCATCAACAAGGAGCACTAATACATTTAAACATTTCTCCAACCATTTATTTCCACATAGCTTCTTCTTTGACCAAGAAAATGTCCTATAGAATAGGGAATTCACTCGGGTAATGGAAAGGTCCCCTAAATTTATGACAAATGACTGTAAATTGATTTTTGGGACCATTTTTATTTTCTTCCATAGTACTCTTCATTTTTCCTCGGCAATTCTTCACTTTATGGCCTTATTTCCCGCACATAAATCATTTCTTTGTTCCGTTGGGACACTTTTATGGGTGTCTCCTTCCAAATTTCCTGCATGATGGAAATTTAGGATTCTTTTCTCCATGTTCTCCACTGTTGGAGGTCTTATCATTCATCACCTTTCTCTTCTTTGTTGAGTCCGGGAGTTAGTTAATATATATGTTGTTGATCATATTTTTGGAAAAATTATTTGGCAGGAACACGATATCTTTTATGCCTATCAACATTCCACTTTGTTGCTCATTTCCACCACTGTTCCCACCTTGTAAATCATTCTCAAAGTTACTATGACTTCTCGGGACTCTATCCATTCACTAAAACTAGAAAGCATTGCCTGAGTAACAGTAGTCATAAAATCATTTAGAGAATATCATGACACCATATTCTCAATTTGAAACACCTCAAGATTAACCAAGGTCATTTATTCTCATCTTATATTAAAATAATTCAAATTGGTTTGTAAATAAAATGTAAATTATCCTAAGCATGTCCCCCTGGAGTGTCGTAACCAAGAGTGCAACAAGGCCCGTTGTCGTGCACCAGTTCCCGTTCGAGTCTATCTCAAAGCGGTGTTTTTGAGTTTTACGCCTAGGTACATCTGTGCCAGAGCCACATCAACCTGCTCGTATCTAGACAGTGATGCATTTCTTGGAAAACTCACAAAATATATACAATTCCAATATTCTATAAAGTTCTTATATACTAATCCTCAAAGTCTATCTTAGGGCTATGTGATCTAATCATATTTTATCTAAATCTAGTTTCCAAGGTTTGTACTAAACTTCCTCTGATACCAACTGTAACACCCTGACCCTAGTTACCCAGAGTCGGTGCATTATTACATAACATTTACATGATCATGAAAGATCAAGTCTTGAAAGACCGATTAGTTTAGTAGTCTCAGAAACACTAGATATATTCATAAGTCTTACATTACATCATAAACTAAAAAAAACTACAACAACATCTTGTCTTCATATCCCCTTGTACTATCCCTACTGGTCATTCATAAATTACTTCTTCACATCCTGGAAAAAATGAAACATAAAAAGGGGTGATCTCAGATGCTCAGTAGGGATAACAATATAGCAGAAACTTTCATAAATAAGTATAAACATTTAAGGCAATGTATAACTAAAACAGAAGCCTTTTAAACTTTAACTTCATCATAATATGGAAAAGATAAAATGAAATATTTCCATTTAATTATTCACATGGATATTCTACTAGTCGAATAACCACATGTAATATCAATAACCACTTTCATAATGATGGAATGCATAATCCAGACTATCATAACCACATAGTCAAGGCCTCATGCCAAGACTACAAATATGATTTTGTCAAGGCCTTGTGCCATGACACTAGTTTGTCTCATGGGACCTACCGATGCATCGAGGAGCTATAGCGGGATCCACCCATCACTTACTAAGTCTAATGCATTCATCATATGAAATGTTTGAAACATAACATAAACATTCCTATTAAAACTAGCATATGAAATGTCAATACTTTATCCACAAACCATGAATGGTATAAAAATAGCACATCAACAGTCAAACATAACTCATTAAATAAAATATGGAAGATTGTATTGTAAAAGATTAACCTCAATCGATAATAATGAATGATATTTACATAGATGAAAATAATCATCAAAACTATTTGAGAGAAATATCCCCCTTTTTCTTGAAAACATTTAAAAGTCACACTATTTTTCAAGAAGCCATTTAAAAATAGATTTTTGAATCAAAGTGTCCCATACCACATTGAAACTTTTAAAATGAATTTTAATTTTAAAAAAGTAAAGTCCATATAAATAAATCCTTAAAACTATTTATAAAACATGGACATCAAAGAGAGAGATTTAAAAGAATAAATCTTTAAAACATTTAAAAATGATATTTTAGTTAGAGTTCCTAACCAAAAGAGAGACACTTGAATACAAATAATTGAGGTAATAAAAAATTTTCAATATCATGAGAATAAAGGGATTCATGATAAACTATGTCAAAGTACATTATATACACCATATAAAAGTGATTTGGTGTATAACAACAAAGAAGTCTCAATGGAATGTATATTGAGATGAAATCTCTCATAAAGGCCGTATCCTTAGGTTAAGAATAAATCAACGAAATAATTATGTGTGAAAAATATAAATACACTAAATATGATTGGATATTTAGTGTAAAACAATCAAAGGACATTCACACATATTCTTGTAAAAATAACACCAATGAATTGGATGTTTAACTCAACAAATCGAGATTGAGTAAAGATTACTCTTATCAAGTTCATACCGATGACTTGAGAATTTATCAATGGATTGATTATGTGTATAAAAAATATATCCACATAAAGGGGAGTTGAAATTATGACATAATCAAATGAATAGTGATTCCAAACATAATCTTGGAGTAAAATAATCAATGAAATATGCATAAAGCCGAATGAGTGGAAATTGAAATTTCAAATTCCCTTATTGATTTGGTAAGTTAAGAAATATAAACCCATGAAATAAGGATCATACAATGATGATGTAAATATACATTAATTAGAGTATATTACACAATGAATACAAACATGGGCAGTACACACACCACATGCAATAAATAAGTGGTGAACAATAGAAATCTCACAGATTTAAAAGTGAGATAAGAAACCCCTTACTTTGTACTTTTTCCTTGGTTGAGGGTAGTTTATCCTCCTACATAATGGTGAAATAATTTTTATTTAATTATAAAATAATCATATACATTAATATGATATCATATATAATCTTTTAACATTGCTTTGTTAATAATAACTTAGTATTATCGTCGTTTCGGGTGTTAACTTGTTTTCTTTTATATGTTTTGTTATATAAGTCATGTTTTTTGTGGATAGGTTGTATCTTATTCGTATACAGAATGATATCAAGCAATTAAAAATTATTTTTTATCATAAAATGATAATTATACTTGTATGGATACGATGGGGAATGAATCTCATCGCGTTCGTGGAGACGGTAGTCCGTACGTAAGCATGAGCGATAATATCATTCTTTTGATACTAAAATGATATATAATTGGATGGTATATCATATATACAGAATAATTATCGTGTTATAATTATTATTTACATGAATTACACATCATTATTATACCTATCCAAATAATAATGTATTGAATAACAATTACACCACGATGTGGAGATGGTAGGTCATACGTACGCACGTATGGTGACATGTCATTCAAAGGATGGATAGAATACTGAATATGGTTGTACCATATTTATAATAATATAAAATTATATAAAATATACTGGATTTATTATTTTATAATGGAAATAACAAAAAAAGAAGATGTTGAAGAAGAAAGGAACTTGAAAGAGGGTTGTGAAAACATTACCTCTTCTTCGGGTTCTTCCTTTTGATTTGATCAAAAGGGATCTTAGGTTTGCTTTCTGATCAAAATAAGGACTCTAGGTTTAAGTTAGGTAATTTTAGAGAATATATGGGTAGGGGTTGGCTGCGCCAAAAGGCTTTGAAGGTGTAAATTAGAGAGAAGGCGGAGTACCCTTTTATAAGAGGGGTGAGGGGCACCTTTGAAAAAACTAGAAATATTATTTTATAATAAATTCATATTCGGTTTCTAATGGCTCAAAAGTGGATTATTTAAAGTTTAAGGTGGGGATGGGTCTAAATACTTTCAACCAATAGATTTTAGACAGGTTTGTGTCACTATATTAACCTTATCATTTATATTTGACTTTTAGTTAAATAGTTTGACATTTACCATGTCTCTTTGTATTTTTATATTATATAGTTAATAAAATTACTATATACCTCTAAGAGACCTACAAGTGGTCCATTAATGATACAAATATCATTATATAAGTCCTTTGTCCGAAACTTATATTTTTAGGAATAGAATATCAATTAATAATATAATATTTGTTTTAAAAACTCTTTTATGTCAATTTTGACACTATTGAGTATTTTGTTTTTGATAATTTTATAAAAGCATTATTACTTCGAAAAAACTTTATATAACCAATCCTAATATGTCATATTAACCTATAAAATTATTGTAATTCATAAAAAGTCTCAAATTACATATATTTTTATATTTATAATATGAATTATTTTAATATTTCATTAATTAGGAAATTACCGCATCACCATTGTGTCATAAATAAATTAAATTATTTAATGTCTAAAAATTATAAATAAAATACCATTATGTAGGAAATCGTTTTATATTTCTAATTAATATTTATAATTGAATTTATCTTATGTATAACCCTATATTAAAAGTGTTTTAGTTATTAAACTTTGATTTTATCTCTTTTAACTCTTCTTGGAATTAAATAATAATAAATGTCCTAATATAATCAAAATGGACATAAATGATAATATTTTATTCCTAAGGTTGTTTTTGGTTGAGATACACTTGTCTAATAGAATTAGGACATGTGTTAGGGTAATATTAATATCATTTTTACCCTTAATTACCCTATTTACTTTTAATTGTGGTAAATAAAAGTAAAAAAGTTAATATTCACCAAAAATTATTTTCATCTCATTGAACCAAACTTAACTCCTTGATATTAATCGTGTCTCTCGGATTTTCAAAATTCCACTCACAGAAGCGGTAAAATTAAAATTTATGTGAATTTCCAAATTCTCCTAGGAGGTGGGTAAAAGACAGTGAAAAGTTCAATAATGTTTTTATATATCTATAATTATTTTAAACTAACTCTAATGAATTACATTGAAATTATATATGTATTATGTTTATACTTTAACCTTAATTAAATTTAAATAAAATAAATAATTATTTAAATAAAAATTCAGTTTTAAACTATAACTCAGTGTCTTTTTCACTATTCATAAAAAATTGAATGTTTTCAGAAAAATACCAAAAATTCACCCTAATCTAATTTCGATATTATGAATCCAAAAATGAAGTCCATTTTGAAATATAAAATTTATAAAATTTCAAAAAGTGGGTATTAATATTCATACTGAGTAGTTTGATTGGTTGTGGTGTGTGTTAGAACTCGAAGTTGCGTATAACACACGCTACTATATTTTTCAAAGAGAAGCGTACTATGGAAGCTTGAGGTGTTACAGATTCTATAGAATTATTTAAGAAATATCTTAAGTAATAAAGAGAAGAAACATATATTAATAAAATAAGTTAAATAAATTTACCAAGTGTGTAAAATATAAAGTCATGGATATCAATTCCATTGGTTAGTACACCATTTCTCTTCACTGAAGTTATGATATTCTCTATGAAAAGTCAATCCATCTTAAAGAAGTTGTAAAAGATATTGAAAGAAAATTTGATGAAATTTATTCATCTATTTAGAGATTTAAAAAACCTTATAGTAATTTATAATCAACAAACAGTGGATTAAAATTCAAAATTTTATGAGTAGTAACATAAATTTTAACATGCGACCCAGAAAATAATATCTTTAGTAGAGAAAGTTTCCAAACAACATAAGTTGTTAAAAACCTAAGAAGATTTATTTTCAGATATTATAAATAAGTTTGAATAAAAGTTCAATGTTTAAGATGACCATATAAACAAGAAACATAAATACATTAATAAAATGAAATATAAGATAGAGAACTCAATTAAGAATTATTGATTTTTGAATTTTTGATTTCTTGTATATTTGAAGCTTTTTTCAATAAAAATTTTCATGATATTATCATGATAATATTGTTTAGATAATTTTTTTGGTAAGATTTTTTTCTTTGTTACTTGATGAATGTTTTATATTTCTTTATTTAAATAAAATTTATAATTTTTTTTTTATTTTTCTACATAATTAGGAACTACATTTTTATAAATTTTAAAAGAAAAATTTCTTTTCAAACCCCTTTTTTTGAAAACCAAAATGGGAGAGAAATATTTTAAAAATTAAAATACTTTATAAAGGGGGATAAATTTTCTTTTCTTTAAAAAGGGGGAGAAATATTTTAAAATCATTAATATTATATATATTTTTAAATGGGGGAAATATATTTCTCAAAAGGGTAGAACTATCTTGATAAATTACCTAAGGAATAAATAAGGATATCATTACTAAAGGATATATATGGTTTTTTATTAATTTTAAACTTTTTTTTTCAAAATGGGGGAGATTTTTGAGTGATTGAATAATTTTACTTATGTTGTTTTGAAAACCATAAAAAATTTATTTAGTATTTTATAATACTTAAGATTATTATTTTTTCTTTGCTGATTTCAGATTATAAAACTGATAAATGAATTTTGGATAACTTGAGGTTTAATAAAAGACTAATGGCACTGATTTATGAAAATCAGATAATCTGAGGAATTTTATGATACTAAAAGTTTAAGGTTATCATGTAAAACTAGTAACTTAATAAAGAAATTCATATAAACTTGACCCATTTTAAAAGCACAATAGTTGTCTTGTTTCAACTCATTGGTAGATATGGTGAGACACCCAGCCAATCAGAAGATGAAAAATAAGATAGTACTAATTCCATTTCAACTAACCCATAGATATGTGTAATCTTACCATTAGTGGATTATTTATAAATATATTTTCATATCATGGATCAAAAGACAATGTAAGTGATATAAAAATACTATGAGATTAGAAATCACTTGATTTTTTAACCTCTTCTTGATTAGTGTACTTTTGATTATTTTTCTTCTTGACTGTTTTTATAGATCTTAAAATTGAGTTGTTTTCATTATAAAATCTTGTAACATTTCTTATTGTAATCATTTTATCTAAGATACTAATTAAATTAGATGGGAATACTGAGCTACTAGTTTTTGTTGTAGATGTACCAAGATACCAGTCTAGGTAGTGGGTAAATTGAGCGTCAGGTTATTGAAGTGGGAAATATCAGTAAGGTTTACTAAGGGATTGCAGGGTAAGGAATATAGATCCAAGATTTAGGCCCCAATAAGTATATATCATATGATATGTTTAATTTCATGGATATTTCAAATTTGGTTAATAGATGTATTGATCAGTTTGGTTTAAAGTGAGGTTTTAATAATATCCTTTTAAAGGAGTATTTTGTTTGAAAATTATTTCTATATGTTTATTTTTTATACATGCAATATATTATTTCCTAAATTAATATTAAGATTATTCATGAATTAGTTTTTCATAAAATAGTGAGATTAAATTTCATCCATATTAACTATTTTATCAACATTTTATTTCAATACCAATAAATTTAATATTTCTACTATATACATTAAGTTCATTTGTAATTGTGAAATACCAAAACAAAAATATTTTACTCTGATTTTCTTTTTTTATTATCATTTTGTTGTAGTAATAAGACATATATCTTTTGAGGAGGATGAAAATTTTTAGTTGTTTTCAAACAATAACTGAGCCCCCTCTTGTATTTTATTTATAATACTTTTACAATACTATTAGAAATGTTTCTCTAAATTGTGTGAATGATGGTATGAAAGACCCAAATTTATTATTTTACACCTTTTATCCTCTTTCCATTGAAAAATAACAACCTTACACACCAAGGAATGAATATTTATGGAAATCATACTAAATAAATCACCTATAAATGACCCATCATTTACCCTGCACAAACCACTCTTTACTTTTGATAATCTAGTGATTTTTTGAAAATTTTATAACTCTAAAAGTCTTATTAGACTTTTTACAACTTTTTGTTCCAATAAGGAATCCTATACCATTCATTCTGAAATAACCTGTATTGAGAAGGATATAATTCATCAAAGTATGTAGTTATTCTCTATATTTTTAAATTACCTTATCATATAAAATCATTCTAAATATAATTATCCACTATAATAATGTTATATTAAAATCATTATTATTATTAGGAAATTATATTGGTATTATATAACTCTATACTCTTATTCATTTGTCAGTATAACAATTCATTGTTTGGGTTGGTCAAATACCAACAAAAATGAAGTTATAATATATTCACTATTTAAAACATTAATGAGTGTCATTAAATTAAAAATTGTAACATATGATATTAAAGATTAATTAATTTTATGAATATGTTTTTTAAGGGTGAAAAAAAAATTAATGATCAATATAATGTAACTCATTGTTACCAGTAAATTACCCTAAATATGTTCGTTATAGATTCCAATCCCTTGAACCATAACCATGACTTCTATAACATTAACACAAGAATAAATGAATTATCGAAACAAAATGATTCCATTAATTTTAATAATAATAATAAAATGAATAACTTGGTATCAAAGAATGATGAGTGACATCACCATTGTGAAACATGTACATGCCAATAAAAATTACTAACACCCGATGATGAAAATAAACAAAAAATAATTAATATAAGTGTAATTAATAATTTTAATTGAAAGGTATAAAAGTCAATGGATATGGATAATTTTCTGAAATAAATTATAGTATGTTTATTTTTATTATACTGAAGGTTAGAGTTCGTTTGTGGAAGTCAGAATTAAAGGTAAGGGTTTCTCACCTCAATTTTTCTTCCATTGAGATATATTCTATATTCACCACCTATATTATTTTTTGTGGTGTATATAATACCCCATGGATTAATTTTATCATATTTTTCATGAAATTAAATGTATTTAAAAATCCATTTAAGGATCTCTCTTTCAAGGGGGTTAGATTCAAAATTTTCCAAATCCATAATATTTTTTCCCAATATCACTCTGAATTCGATATTAAACATTTATAAATTATCATTTGGGGGAATTAAATGTTATTTCTATATAGAACCCATATAATTTATTTTCCTATGGTTATTTATATGGATTTTATGTCTTTTTACCATTTTACCTCTCTTTGGTCAATAATTAAACTGAAAGATTTCTTATAAGAGGGACCAACATTATCTCTTCTTTTAGGTTGACTATTTTTTCCCATGTTCATATTAGATATTTTATTTTATAAGTTTCCTTATTTATGCTTAAATTTATACTTAAGGTCATTTTATATTGTCTTTTAATTTCATTGCACAATCTTTTAAGAAATATTTTCAAATTTTTTCGCAAGATTCATTTTTTGTTGATTTAACTTTCTTAATGAAAATGTGAAATTAATATTCTCTTTTAATATTTCCATATGAACACATTTTCTCACCCTTATATCTATTTTATTTATGAATATCCATTTCCAATATTTTATAACTTTATAGAATTAATTCTTATCCTCTTTGTTTTATAAACTATTTTCTTTCAAACAAATGCTATTAAAATTAAGGGTTGTTTCTTATTATTTTTCAATTAAATTTTCTAATGATCTTATATTTTTTTCATTTATGTAAATATATTAAAATTATTATTATGAACCATTTGGAATATTACTTAATCACACCTTTTATCTTCTTACTTGTGATGAATTATGATTATTTTTTATGGAAATCATTATGGAAATTATTTATTTCTCATAAGTTAATTAAGATATGATGGAATTATTAATGTTTTCAAGTTATTATGACACACGAATGTATAGAACACGAGTGGTTATCCCTAGTCTATTATGTTATGGGAAAGTGGTAAACCTATCCCACTATTATATTAAAGTCTTGGTGGTTATCCTTGGCATATGTTTTGATTTGTGTGGTTATGTTTGTGCCACATTGTTATTTCATGGAATGTACCCAACTCATAATAGCTCATATTTATTAATGTATGTTTCCAAAAATCCATAGATCATGTATTATGTAATAATAAGACCTTCATATCTTGATTCATGATTTATGATCCATGTTTAATTGTCTATGATTTCCTTATGTTATGTTTCTTCACCTTAATTATTTTTTCATACCCGCATTCTCATCTTACTCTCACTTACGATCTTCAATTATTATCTCTCATTCTTTCCCTTATTGAGGATACAAGAAAAATATTTCTTATGTTTTTATTCCAGAGGTTTTGAATAATAATATTATGTATGATATTTTTATGAAGGTACTATATGGGAAGAGTATTTTTTAGATATATTGAATAATGTTTGTAAAAATAAGTTGGTTGTGCATCTAATCTCCAACGATACAAAACCTATAGGTTCTGGAATCTAAATTATTGTGAGATGTAGTGAATATTCATGTAAAATTATGTAATATATATATATATGTTTTACTTGGATTTTCTCATGATATATACTTCACATGTAATTCCAGTTATACATGCTACATATATTAATGGAACGCCATGTGTTTATGAAAGTTTCATTGACTACAAGGTTTTACTGTATAGAATAACACATCATTTATGTAATGACATGTCATATGGGAGTAACATTAAATATAGTACATGAAATATGACGTGGTTTATATACAACACATATCATGTGATGTGTCGTGTTTCATAACACTCAATGTGATCATTAATTTTTTAGCCAAGGGATTTAAAATTTCACAGAGTGTATGCACCATGTAACTTACAGAGAACACATCATGTACTTATTTATTTTAAAATAATTTTTTTTTTGAATTTATTAAAAATAATTTATGGGGATATTTAATACATCTCAAGGACCATTAATTAGATTGAACATAAGTTAAGGAATTAATTAATTAATTAATTTATCTAAAAGAGAAATAATTCAGAATTAATGATAACAATTTTTAAATACGATTATCGATTCATGCCGTGAATGATCATGATATTTTCTCGAATCATGTAGGTGTTGAATTTATTTATTTTATTTAATAATTTATTTTGTTTTTTATTATGTAATAATAGTTTCTAAGTTAAATATGGAAATCGATTAACCATACCTCCCTCATTTTTTATGTATGGGTCTTCATGTACAAGGTTTTTTAATGTAACCCTATAACCCTGGTATCCATAACTTTCATGCGAGTAAACATTTAGAAAGGATGGAAATACCCATCAATGGATATGGTTCATGTTTCTATATAAGATAGAAAAAAAGGAAATATATAAGAGAATGGTGAATGCTATAACTTGAGAAAGGTTAAGGCTCAAGGAGTCCACCTCGGGTTTAAGTTGGTTTATCACTACTCGATAAACCAACCAGTAGATAAAACTCATTATCATTTCACATATTTATTTTATTTTATCGGTGCATGGTTATTTCTTTATTTATGTGGTGGATGATTTATTTATTTTATTAGTTTAATGAAATCACATATTACAAATAAATTAACAAACATGATTAGATAAAATAAATAAGCTTTATTAGATATATTTTATTAGGTATAGTTAAATTATTTATGTATTTTATCATATAAATTAATTAAGAAGTGTACAAAGGATAAGAAAAGGATATCTTGTACATGTATAAAAATAAAAAACATGGAAATTATTTTATCAAACATAGTTAACTATTTATGTAATTTTTATATAAAATATTTAAAAATAATTTAAAAAATAAAATAAGGATATTTATACATAATTTAATGAATTGATCAAAATAAAATATTATTTTTTTTAAAAATTTATATAACTCGAGTTGGAATACAACCAATAATTCAATGCACTAGTTTTGGCTTCATCAGGGTGCTTTCTATTATTGAGGAGTTCTGATAAACATTTTGTGTTGACATAAAAAAATTAGAATCAAGAGAAATTATCTTAGTATACTTGGTTTAATTTAGGGGCAAGTGTTGAGGAAATTTTGATTTTTGGTTTTTAGGATTGAGGAGTCCACTCAACAGATCAAGGAAGGATGAGTTAATGCATTTGGTAAGTGTAAATCCCACTTAAACACCTTCAAATAATTTGTAAGGAACTTAATATATGTTATGAGAAGGGAAATATAGATCCTTGACACTATAATATCCTTGATATTTGATACTTCTAATCCAATATAGAGATATTTTGGGACTTGAAAAAATAATGTGATACATAATTAAATCATTAATTATGTCAAAATCAGTAATTAATATAAATCAATAAAATAATATTTTATTTATTATAGACTGTGATATGAAATACCATGAATACACTGTCATTGTGTTTGATATTAGAAAAAGTGAATATTCTCACCATCACAAATTTATAAGGTTAACATAATCTCTTGTGCATAGTAATACTATATAAAAATAAATTTTATATAATGAAATCCCCTATACCTGACCAACCACCTTAAGGAGTGAGTGAATATGAGAAGGATTCCCATAGGAGGCACATGGGGGATTAATTGAATGTTTAATTCATTATGTTATTAACTAAGTCTAGTGAGTTGAATATATATGATAATAATATGGATGGATACACCATGATGACTCTTCTCCATGAACTTGATTATAAGAGAGAGATGGAAATTATAAATGAGGTTATCAATGAACTATACACATGTAAAATAAAAAATATATATCTTGGTAGTGATTATGTACTCAATATTATGAGGCGAATTGATCAATTAAAAACTTGGGATTCTATAAGGATAAAAAATTATCTATAAATCCCATTCTTTAATCCTTACCACCTAAATTCTATAATTTCATATATAATTATAAAATGAATATTATAGGGAATCTTCTCAAGAATATCTTGATTAAGTTTTACCAAGTTGATAGTGGTATATGAAAATTTAATTCTTTAATCCTCATTGTGAACTAAAATAAGGATAATGTTGAAAGACCAATAACAAGTTTAAAGTCCATGGAGCCTTTATGAAATACATCAAGGATGAAAAATATTAAGTGGGATAGAAATAAATAGGAGGCTGTTTTCTTTGCATGTGGCGTGAAATAACACTAGAAGAGGAATTTCAATGAATTGATGATAAAGTAGGCAGAATATTTTACTTCAAGTATATCACTCATTTCATGTAAAATTTATATTTCATTTATTAGGTATTAGATAAAATATGTGACTCACACATTTTTATCAAAATAAAAGAGCAAAGAAAAACTAGAAAGTTTAATAGAGTGAAGTGGATATTCAAGCATCTGATAGGGATTTAATCCCAAGCTTATTGACGAATAACATAACTTTACATTTATTATAGAATAGATTAATGTATTCAAAAACAATTTTTTTGTGTTACAAAAAAATATATATAAATTTAATTTTTAGACACAATGATATTTTATTTTATATTTGAAATAAATGTTTTTTTAGTATACTATAATTTAATTGTAATTAAATTATACTTGAATCAGATATATCCTGTGTAGAAAATTAATAATGAATATAAAATTTAAGACTCAAATAATAACCATCCATGGAAAGAAAATTCTTAGGGAAGAAAATCTATAAGTAAATGTCAGAGATATACAAAGAAGTGTGTTCAGACTCTTTCGAGCTAAAAAATCTAAAGTATTTAACATGCTTAATTATAAAGTTTAAATATAAAGAACCATTTTTAAATTAAAGGTTCTAAAGAAACATAGCTTATTGAATTAGTTTAGAAATATTTTTTCAAACTGTTTCTAGTAAAATATTGCAATAAATTTAGGTACTTCATAAGATTCCTTTAAAATAATTTTTTAATATAAATTTGAAGTAAAGAATGATATTGGTAAGAATATTGAAGATGATTTGGGTGGGTAAGTTGAAGAATATATTAATCAAGAATTAATATATCATTAAAATTTAGAGTGAAGTTATTCCTAAATTCACATTACCATATAAAAATTAGAGTCACAGTGTTATTAATAAGAGGATATACACATTGATATTCATAGTGAGATTGATGATGGGCCTTATAGGCCTTAAAAATGTTCCGTTATTGTTAAGAAAATGATTTTTAAATAGAGACAATAACACTTAACCATATGAAAACTGTAATGAAAAATGGATATCATATAATTTATAACATGAAATAAATCTATAATATAAGAATAATTTTGTTTAGATGCAAAGGGTTTGTTAAGGAAAAGACAAGAAACAAAATTTCATCAGGAAATACAAAATGAGAATCTCAGTTAATTATCATAAAGCTTATGAAGGATACTAAATAAATCGTTAAAAAATACTATATTTATATAAGTGGGTAATCATATAAAATTTTTATAGTGGGATCTAGATATATTTTGATAAATTTAACGTACAATATGCAGAGGGTTTTGACATAGGAACAAAATAAATAAGATCTCACGTAAAAGGGAAAGTTCAAGAGATACATAATGTATTGGAAATTTATAAAACCAAAGAGATATGGTTTTATAATTATTGATTCATGTGATATATTATTCATTGAGAATGAAAAACATTTATCATATAAGGAAGTGGTAAATGAAAAAATTAGGTAAAAATGTAAAATGAATATGAATTAAAAAATAGATTCCATGTACCCAAACCGAGTCAGTATTTTTGGTGGTATTTCTAGATAATTTAAAACCCATATGTTCCAAATGGGTATTCAAGAAAAATTGTTCTTAGATGGTAAATATAGAACCTATAAAGTAATATTTTGAGTTAATGGTTTAAGGTCAGTCATGGTGTTTACTATGTAAAATCCTTTTTATAAATAGAGATATTACAATACATTTGAATTTAATTTACCTTAGTATCTCACCATGATTAATATATGAATAATAAAAGGATACATTTATAGATCAAAGAATAAATTAAATCATGGAATGATTATTCTTTCATGTTTCTACAAGTGGTTAGTGGGATCACTATGATTTTTCTTGTAAAATATGTTAATAACATATAGAAAACATGAATTAGCCTTATAGTTAATTATCACTAAGTTAAATATATTTCTATATGAATGAATTAATATAGAAACCAATGTTCTATATAATAAGGTCTACTTTGATTTATATATGGGGTAATTTAGACCAAATCATAATACATACATTAAAAAGGTATAGAAAAATAAAAAATAGAAAAATTAGGAGTAGAGTGTTTCTTACACTACATGATATAAAAAATGATTAATTTTATTATCACATTTATGATTAGATATATTATTTATGTCATAATATATACTAGTAATTATAGGGTAAATGTATTAATAATTATCTAAAACTATCCTAAAGTACTAGAGTAGTATAAAGGAAAATTACCTGGTATATGGAGAAGATAGGAAACTAGTTTTAAAGGTTTACATAATTGGTTTTTATAATGATTAGTTTAGTCTAATATCATATTTATGATAATGATTGTACAATGAATAGGATAAACTCAAAGTTACTCATGGTAACCGTTTCTATAAAAATCCATATATATTGTATTTTTCAAAGCAGATGAAGAAATGATATGAATATATTTCAAAAATATATTATCTTTAAAGGTTTTTCTCAAGGAGATGAATTTTCAGTAATAAATATATCCACAAGGTTAAATGTTGCATTCCTAGTTACTAAATCCATACATTGGAATAATCATTAATCTCATGTGAGAGATAGTGGGTTTAAATTTTTTAGTAATTGGATTTAGTGAAAGTGGGAGTCTGTTGGATTCGGTTCTTGAAAACTAACTGATTTTTATAATTTTGATTACCAAGACATATTTATTCTTATCCTCTAGTGATTATTCCTCTATGTGATTAATTTGATAACATCCTTAAACCAATTTTCACATAAATATGATATATTATTTATCCAATATAATGAGAAACTAGATATTTTTTTGACAATATTATTAAATAATAAGTCTAATGTTCTATATACACCAGTCTAATAGGACATAAAAAAAATTTGACTATTAGGTTTTAGGTTCTCATAAGCATTGATACTTTTTCTTATTAGGTTCTCACTTGGTATTCTCTAATAAGGGAGGTTAATAGGATGAAACTGCTAATATAAATTCCATATGTTTTATCTACCACTATATATTCCTATTTATGTGCTCGTGTATTGGTCCTTTGACTTGAACTCATTATTAAAATATATCATGAATATCATACTTTAATGCTTGGATGAAATCCATGTAGACATATGTTTACAAGAGGTAGCATGTATTGGGTATGTCATAAGTGATATGACATTAGTTGAATGGTTAATAATGAATTTATCCCTTACAATATATTGAAAGAAGATATTTATTATCCTTTAATGAAATGAAAGTTATAAAAAAATCCATGGATATAGTGATCTCAGATTATTCATTTCAGAATGTCAAAGAAATATAAATCAAGAAAATAGGGTTAGAACACAAGTATACATCATATTTGATGAGATATCAATAGAAAAAAGAATTATTTTACACAGTATAATTTTTAAAAAGGTTATTATAGTTTCCATACTAAATTATTTATCTATGGATTTCAGAACGTATTGCTAGATGGAAGTCTGGGATTTTAGGTAAGTACTACATATTGACACTGATAAAACTAATAGAGTGTCACATACTAAGTGTATTGATAAGCTTAATTTATCTATTGAATTTATGTTTAAGAATATATTTATTCTTTTATAGTGGAATTATATTAAATCAAGATTACTTGATCATAAAATCTAATCACAAGATATTCATGTTTATAATATGTGAGATGAATTTAATCTCTTAATTATTTAGTCACACCTTTAGTGAATAATTTATTATAAATATTTTATTCAAGTTATGTGAATATATATATATATATATATTAAATTCAATATTTATTCACTAGTTTAGAGAATATAATTTTTATTTTATTTTCATTTAACAAATAATTTTTAGTCAGGGCTTGATAAATTTTATAGGAGAATATAGATCAAGTTTAATGATCTAATGGAAATGATTTATTTTATTTAATATCATTTAAACAAATAAATAAATATTTATTTAAGAAATGATATTATATAAATCACATGTGAAGTAAAATAATAATGATTTATTTTAATAATTATTATTTAATTAAGAGTGATATGGGGTATGAATTAGATTGAATAAAAGGACAAGGGCCTTTGTGAAATTATTTTATTTTAACTTAAATATATAATCTAAAATATGTCATTTATGCTGTAGATGATTTGCAATGTTTTAAAATATTCTCTTAATACCTAGAAATAATTCTCTCATTCTCTAGTCAGACATGCATTAACATAAGAAATATTATAGACTAAAATTTCCATTGAATCATAACATAAGATATGCATGATATGTTTACCATATCTTATGATGTGCTCATATCTTAAAGCCATTGGCATGCCCCATTTAACGTATATCATAGTGTACAATAACATTTATGATATTAGATGCATGGGATGCAAGTGCATGAATCACTACCATGTCTTTCAAATAGGTTCTCTAGATTAAGTATCAATTAGATTAATTCATTAATTCCAATTTATGCAGCATACATTCATTTAAATAGTTAAAACAAATTCATAAGATCCAACGAGAAGTAACAAACGATGACTATTATGAGATGGCAGTAGATGCTATATGACATTGAATCTCATCATTTAATGAATAAAGTCTATAATTTTTTTTTGATACTTTCCTTTGTATATACACTCGATGCATGAAATCCAATATGAAACTCTATTCATTCTTGAATCACCATTTGTCTTTGGAAGAAGGCACTATCACCCCTTTGGTGGTTGAGGATCCTCTCGATATGATCATTGATCCATGTATGGTGTAATCCCTTAGAGGAGATATTTATTTGGATGCTTCTAAGGTTACCTCCATGAAACTTATTATGTTGAAGTGTAAATTAGAGAGTTTGCCAAATTTTTGGTATTCATGTTTTGTGTTATTTTTTAATTCATATCAAATATATTGAAGATAGATTTGTCATTTCATGGGTTTATTTTACTTCTAAATATTATTTGTTGAACACCCTAAACCCATCAGTGTAATCAAATGATTTATCTTCAATAGATGAATATTTTTTCGATTGGTTTTATAAAGAACATGTATTTTTAAGTTTTTTTGGGTTATATATCAACATACAATACGAAGGAATGCTTATGTTTTTATTGTCCGTATAGCATGAAAACCGTATATAATAATATTTATTACTTATAAATCCAATTCTTTTATTATATGTCTTAGGTTAAAATATATGATATCATAATATATGAATGAACCTCGATTTTTCATAAAACAATGCATTGTGTCGTATTTTTCATATACAAGATTATATCTATTATAAAATGTGACATCAATCATGAATTATGATTGATAAACCTATTATTTGTCATAAAATTGGATACATGTAACAATATTAAAAAATTATTATTTTTCCTGATCTTTTTTTAGTTTATAAAATATCTACAATTGATAAGTGTTTGGATTTGTAATATGATATTTTTCATGCATAGATTAAATTTGAAATGTTTATATTTGTATATAATTTTTTGGAAGATAAATAAAGTTTATTTATTTGTTTATTAATTTATAATATTTATGTTTATAAATTTATTATGAAATATAAATATTTTCTATCATCTAATTTAGGAGATAAATTTCTCCTTACAAAATTGTATATTAATCCATTATATGCTTGGTATGAATACATAACATTTAGTTTTCGTCTAACCTAACCTAAGTGGGTTTTAAAAGTTATTAACTTTAATTTTGTCATTACATATTATGTGATATTATTGTTATGAATTAGATTCTCCCTTGAGTAAAGAATTCCCGAGTATAGTATACAGACCAGATTCTTATTCAACCAATAATTTCATGTTTAAATAAGAATTATTTTTCTTGCATTCCCAAATATATTTTCAAATTTATAGTTTTAGATAATTATTCCATAGATCATACCTAAAAAACCCATACATTACAAGTTGGAAACTTCCTATTAGCATCAATTTTTCCCATAATACAATTTTTTTTAAAATGAAACATGTTTCATTTTCATGAAAAATATTTATGATTTTTATCATAAATTAATCATTGTTCATACTATTACTTAAAAACAATGAAAAACATTTGAAAACATGGGATTAGAAAAAAAAAACTTATCAAGTGACATATAAAATGGAAAAAATAAACATGTTAGTCTATTTAAAAACCATGACATCATAAAAGAGAGTCTTACTTTATCATAATAACTTTGAGATCAAATAATCATTTAACAACATATAAAACTAGCTTTACTTTAAAAATATTTTCATAAAAAAATTTATAAGAAAACAAAAAGTAAAAATCATAAACATGATGGTTTTTTATTGAACACTAAAACCCAGGAAAAACATATTATAAAAAATATAGCTTCTTACCTAAAAGGGCATAACTATTTGTTTAAAAAAGAGATTATTAGATTTCATTATAAAATCAAAATACTTATATAAACACTAATTAGTAAGAAAATAAAATTTATATAGGTTCATTGGGGCATCATATTCATAAAATCATTATAATAGCCATTAAAAATGGAATAAGCAACATGGTAAACTCAAACATATTTCTTCAAAGAGTATAATCGTTACCAAATGAACTGAAGAGATATATCAGGCTTAAAAATCATCATAGATATATCCATATCACCCTAATACTTTACCATATTTTTCTTTTAGAATAAATGTATTTTTATTGACAGCTTACAATGCACACAACACCAGGTTTAAACAGAACACTATTTATTCATGTTTTGTAATGACGATTAAATTCTAACACATATATATAATTCATATAGGTAATTTATATTTTATATATCAAATAAAATATTTTTACATTCATATAACATATTTAATAGACATAATATAAGAACAAATCCAATATTACACCTAAAAACTTATATTTTTATAAAAGTAGTTTTACCACCTTTTATTGAGAACTTATTTTAAATCCAAATCTCTCACTTTTATATATTTTATTTGTAAAAATAAACTTATTATTTTAAATTTTAATATAATAATTTACTTTTTTTTGGGTTTTTGTATTTTTTTAATAATTTTTATGTTTTGATGAATAACGATAAAATATTACATTTTAATTAAAAACAAAATTTTCATTTAATAATTTATAATGTTAACTTATATTTTTAATTGGTTTTAAAGTTTAATTAGAAAATTTTTATCATTTAATATAATGTAGGTCATTGTGATCAATTTCACATTAAATAAGGATATTTAAAACATTACAATCTTTTGTACGTTTTCACTTTAATAACCTATTTTCTCATTCCATCTATGGGATTAATTTTAAATTAATTAATGTAACTTATGTGTTTTGAATTTTTAAAAATATATTCTATATTTGGAATCAATGGTTAAAAATTATTTAATTAGGCTTATTTTATTTTTGGGAATCTAAATTGTAAATTTATTAATATTTTAATTACCACGGTTAAAATTAAAACAAGTGTTTATGGGTAAAAATAATATTTTAAAGAATATAAAATTACCCTAAAAATTATACTAATTTAATTGGATGTGTTTTTCTTGAAAAAAATATTCCTTTTTTATGAAATTATAATCTTTTTAGTCCACTTGTATGAGAATATAACATTTATAATATTATATTCAAAGAAAAGTCAATTTTGTGACACTTGTTTTTCACAAGAGAAATATTTTTAATATGTGGTTATATAGGGGATCTATTAGACTATAAAAAGTATTTTGAAAGATAAAATGTTTATCTTTATCATTATAATTTATTTTTAATTTTTATAGAGTAAATAATTAAATTAAATTCTTTCATAATGATGAGGTAGTAAATGTTTAATTAAATGAAATATCAAATAAATGATATTAAAAATACAAAAATAAATATAATTTTAGATGATTAATGTAATACATAAATTTTTTATATGACTTTAGGATGTCAGTAGTGTTTTATAAGTGTTTTTTATAATTTATTTTATTGTTATGATATTTTTAAAAAGTCAAGTAATGAATAGTGTCAAAATTGACATTTTTGATATTTTAAAATAAATAATATTTTATTAAAGGATATAAAATTTATAAAAATATGAATTTCAGAAAATTGATTGGGGTAATTATTAAAATGTTATAAATGTCTATTTTGTTTGTCATTTTGTATTTTATAGTTATTATATTAACCCTCAAATTGTAAATTACATGATGTCACAGTAAGAGTTAAAAGGGTTAACTAAGGGTTAAAGCCAAAAGACCAGGATAATTATATGATGTAAAATTGTCTAAAAATTATTGGTTAAGAGTATTTAGAAAAATACCAATATTATATTATAAATAAATTAGTTTTGAGCCATTTTTAATTAGAAATTATTTTACACCAATTTAATATTTTGAGAGTTTCCAAAAGTGTCCCCCACCCCAATTATAAAAGGGTACTTCCCCCCTTACTTCCTCACATCACATTGTGCCTAATAGATCGACCAAAACCTTCTAATTTATCCTACCAAAATCCTTATCCATGTTTTTGAGGTCCTGGTCTTCCGAAAAGACCAACTCTAGATCCCTTAAGAAGTGATCTAAAAGAAGTCCATCGAAGAAGAGGTAATTGTTTTACTAACTCATTTAAGTTCATTTATTCTTATACTTCCTATTCATGTGTTGTTTCCATAATGAAATAATAAATACAGTATAATATATATTATTAGTTTTTATTATAATTATGTTATAACCATATTCCATGATTCTTCTATCCTATAAAAAATGAAAACACCGCACATGCGTATGTAGGACTTACCGTCTCCACAATGTATTGTAATATGTTTTTCATCACCACTTTACATGGATGGGTATAATTATGGATATAGTGGATATATATGATAATTATTGAATGATATTTATTTTTTAAATATTAATATACCATCCAATTCCTCACTCTTTCACCATTAAAGGAATGATATCATTGCTCGTAAGTAAGTGTGACCTACCGTATCCATGACGTGATGTGATTCATTGTCCACAATAAAAATTCAAGAATGGATCTGAAAATGTATTTAATGATTAAATATTATATTTATAACATTAATATAATTATTTATATTTTGGATCTATATCATATGCTAAAGAACTGAAACATTCATGATAAAAAATATATAGGAAAATGAAGCAGGTAACACCCAAAATAAGGGTACTAACGAAATGTTATCTACAAAAAGGTGATAAAATAATATAATAAGAACATATATGATATCATAAATATGAATAATATTCATATATAAGTTAATATAATTCTTAAAACTATTATATATTAGGTTAAATCACATTCAACTAAAGGATGTATAAGGTAAGGTATTTGGTATGAATTTTATTTCATTGAGCCATATTGTAATGTTTTGCACCTAGTTTAAATTATAGGTGTATATACGGCCTTTTGAAAAGTTATATCCTGAATATCTTTTTTTTCATGATATTATATGTTTCATTTAATGTTATTATTTCATGGGAATTATGATTCAAATATTTCAAAGTGGTATGGGACACTTTGGAATGTTCAAATATTATTTTCCTTAAGAATGTTTTTAATAATATTTCAGTAACATTTCCATTCATAAACATAAAAAAACCTTGTTTTACTTATCGTACACCAGTTAATTATTGTTAAATACATGTTCTTTATTCAATATAGATATTTTAAAAGGCATATTAATTATTAATTAAATTGATTACTCAATATGAAGAATTATTTGGACTGGTTGGGAATAGTAGGCCCCTAACTTCATGTATCCACTCAATGAATTGATAGGTTCTAATGAGATAAATAAGTTGGATGAATTAAATAGGTTTCTACCTTTGGTTTTAAACCAT
Organism: Viscum album; assembly: GCA_963277665.1. NCBI lineage: Eukaryota > Viridiplantae > Streptophyta > Magnoliopsida > Santalales > Viscaceae > Viscum > Viscum album. The sequence goes on along the minus strand of OY728156.1, from coordinate 1,462,927,358 downwards.
CTTGTGAAAGGTCTTGATTATAATGGTTTTCATGTGCCTCAGAAATGATATCCAGTAATTAAGCATTTCCTTCATAGATATTTTAGTGATTATTATTATTATCCATGAGGTTTTTATATGATAAAATATATGGATGAATTTCATTGATAAAATATCTGGTGTTTTTAGTTATCCACCTAGCCATATTAATTATTCCTTATCCTGTTATTTAAATGGCACGTGTTCTTAGTTATTTACCTTGACATATAGATTTATTCTCATTGATACATTATTGTTTTCGATGTACTTACCCATACTGATAATTTAATAACACCCTTATTATGTTTTCTTTCCCCATGTTATGAAGAGGAATCCATTGAATAAATTTCAAGGATGAATATATTTTACTTATGTTATTATTTTTTTTCATCTTCAAATGTTTTATTTGTACCATGTTTTTAATATGGTTCTCCTAAAATACTGAACTGTTTGGTACTTCGAGATTTTTTTACTTGTAAACATGCCAATGTAATAAATAATGAACCGTTTATGGGATTTTGGGGTAGGGGAATTATAGCGGGTAGCAAAGGAAGTTTAGCAGCATCCTTAGAAACTAGATTTATAAAATATAGATTAGGGAATATATACCTAAGATATAATTTGAGGATAAGTATAGAAGAACATACTAGAATTTTGGTAAGGTATAGATTATGTGGGTCTTCCTAAAAATAGATACATATCTAGATATTACAAGTGGAAATGGTTCTCACATAGATGTACCTCGGGGTAAAAACTCCAACATGGTCTATTAAGCATTACTCAGGCATAACTTGATACATGACAGCAGGGATTAATGTGAACCTAGTTTGAAACTCCCAGGAGATATGATTAGGATGGTTTATATTCTCTTTACCCACAATTATGAAGGATTTAATACTAGGGATGCCCCCAAAGTAACCAAATTTTATGATTTAGGATGCATAAATTTTTAATATATGTTGAGTGTTATACCATATTTTAAATTCATGATTTTATGAGATAATATAGTATATTCCATTATTTAAAAAATAGGCCTAGAAGGATGAATGGTATCAATACTCATGGAAATTTTGGAGGTTTACCCACTAAGGAAATCAGTACAGTTGGTATTAGAATGGGGAAAATTATGGTGATAATAAGGAAACTTAATCAGGTTATGAAAAATAAACTTTCCAAAATGGAGAAAAATTTTCCGTAGAGAGAATCTCCTATGTTGGATCACTTTATATGATAACTTTACCCATTGTTTAGTGGGACTACTAATCCAATTGTTTCTGATTAAAGTTCTATGTCCCTCAAGAAGATATTTATGGCCTTTGGATGTAGTGAAATGGAAAAGGTTACACTTGCAATGTATTGTCTCAAAGATGATGCTGATCAATGGTGGACCTTGATCCAGAATACTTGAGAGTAGGAATAAATATAATTCATGGAATTAATAACTTCCAGAATTCATTCTTTGATAAATACTTCCCTCGTGATTAATAAATTAAGAATAAAAAAATTTCCTTGGCTTAAAGAAAAAGGAGTAATAGGGTGTTATAGATTCTAAAGATACCGTTAAAAGTTTATTCAGTTATGATTTTAATTATATATGCATCATAGAGTGAAAGTTTGAACAATTATTTGAAGGGGTTAATCCAAATATTTGAAGGGCACTGTTTTCTCAGACTTTTTCATCATATTATGAAATAGTTTTATGTTCTATAAAGATAGAGAATAAGTTTTCTAGAATCAATATATTCAAGGAAAATCAAGAAAATAAGAGTCCATCTGAGTACCATGGAAAAGGGAATGCGTCCAAGAATAATAAAATTTTTGAATGATTTTCATATTGTGAAAACTATTGGAACAATAACCCTAGGAAATGTTTGAAGGGATTGGGAGTTTGTTATAAGTGCAGAGATAGGGGTCACCGAGCTCATGAATTCAAGGGGAAAAATAAAAATAACGATTTATTGTGTTATAATTATAAAGATATGGGACATTATGCAAATGAATTCCCCCAAGAGTCAAGGGAATCTACTACAGAATAGGACAAGGGGATATGACCAAGATTATGCGATCACTATAGCAAATGTATAAGTACCAAATGAGGTTGTGGATGGTACATTAATCATATATTCAAATTTATACAATGCCTTATTTGATTTTGGATAATCGTACACTTTTATATCTACCTATTTTGGTAAGAAAATTAGAAATTTATATTTTTATTTAATAAGGGAGTTGTCAGTAAAAACTCCTAAGGGAAATATCATTACAACAAAGATATGTCAGGGAGTCCCCATAATGACACATAAATGTTCTTTACTTTCTAACCCTGTAATCATACCTATAGTTGAATTTGATATAATCCTCAGTATGGAATGACTCTCAAAATATAATACACAAATTTATTTCAAGAGGAAATAAATTACAATTATTAAGGAAGATACATAATTTCTTACCTTTAGAGCTGAAGTTTTCTGACCATATTCTTATCTAGATCCACCCCGAGTAGCTCTACTGAATAAAATTATTAGTGATGAAGAGGAAAAAACATAAAGTGATGTAGATAATAAACTTAAAATTGAGGAATTACCTATTATATAGGAATACATTAATGTATTTCTGAAGGAATTACCTAGACATACCCCAGAGCGTGAAGTTGAGTTTTCCATTACTTTTTTCTCTAATGCAAGGCCAATACCAAGGGCTCCCTATAGAATGGACACTATGGAATTAGTGTAGTTTAAGTGACAACTAGAGGATTTGGGTAGTAATGGATTTATTTTCCCTATATTTTTACCATGGGAATCCCCTGTTCCCTTTGTTAAGAAGAAAGATAGATCCATGAGATTCTGCATTGATTATAGGGAAATAAATGCTATTACAACAAAGAAAAAGTATTATCTACCTTGAATTGATGACTTGTTTGATCAACTTAACGCAACCTAATAATTTTCAAAGATACATCTTCACTCTGGGTATCACCAATTTCGAGTAAAGAAGGAGGACATTCTGAGGTAAGATTTTTAGATTAGGTATAGACATTAAGAGTTTAAAATAATGGAATTTAAATTGACTAATGCACCCTCTATTTTATGGACCTAATGAATTGAGTATTCAAAGAATATCTTGATGATTTTTTGGTAGTTATTTATGATATTTTGGTGTATTCTATAAGATATGATGATCATAAGAATCACTTGAAGATATTTCTTAAGACTCTTAGAAGGGAAGAGTTATATGTGAAATTATTAAGTGTGATTTCTATCTTTAAAATGTTCATTTTCTTGTCTATATTACCTCCAAGCATGGAATATCATTTGATCATGCAAAGAAAATGGTGGTCAGTGAATAGCCAACACCAACAAATATAACCATGGTATGTAGTTTCATTCATTTCATAGATTATTATCGGTGGTTCCTTCATAATTTTTCCCAATTGGATAAACCATTAACCAAAATTAAACAAAAAGGGGTTAAGTTTGTTTGGATAAGGGAATGTAAAGAATTTTTTGATGAACTAAAGACAATAATAGTTAATGATCTGATTTTAACTCAACTATCTAGAAGTTATGGGTTTGTCATATATAGTGATACATTGAAAAAGGTACTTGGTTCTTTACTAATGAAAAATGATAAATTTATCTCATATGCATCAAGGGAATTAAATACTAATGAAAAAAACTATCCAACCCATGATCTTGAGCTAGAGGCTGTAATATTCTCTTTGAAAATATGGATACATTATCTCTATAGTGAAAGATGTGAGAAATACATGGATCATAAAATTATGAAATACATATTCTCATAGAAAGAGCTCAACACAAGACATACACAATGGTTCAAGATACTCAAGTATTATAATTTTTCAATACACTTCCACCGAGGAAAAGAAAATATGGCAATGGATGTATTGAGTAGGAAGGATCATGGAGTTCTAACCCAAATGAGGATTGATAAGGATCCTATGTTCATGGATCTAGTAAATATGGATATGGGAATTTATGATATAGGAGGGATATAAATCATTTTTCAAATTATTTAAAAAAAATATTTATTAAAGAAGATAAATAATTCTCAATCTGATGATGCGAACCTTTAGAAGAAAAATAAAGTTTTGAATGAAGGAAAATTTTATAGACATTATTTGTGAAGATAGTGTTCTAAAATTTGGAAATTGGCAATGTGTTCCATCTATACCTTTGATAAAATGGGAATTGATGGATGATTATCATTGCTATAATTTTTCTATACACCCTGGTATCATAAAGATGTATAGGGACTTGAAAGAACATTTTTGGTGGGATAACATGAAGTGGGAAATTGCTGATTATGTGTCTAGATGTTTGGTTTTTCAATAAGTGAAATATGTGAGGAAATATCTTAAATAATTCCTACAACCTCTTTATATTACTATGTTAAAATGGGATGAAATTATTATGGTATTTATCATGAGAATAACTAATAGTCCTATAAATAATGATACAATATGGGTTATCATTGATCACCTAACCAAATATGAATATTTTTTACTATAAGAGATTACCTGACTCTTTATTCGTTTACAATGATCAATATTAATTAATAAATAAGACTTCATAACACACCTTTATCAAATTTTTATGATGGAAATCCCCTCTTTACCTTGAAAGTTTAGAAGAATCTTTAGAGGGCTCTAAATACTGAGATTCATTTGAGAAACACCTACCATCCTTAAATAGATGGATAGTTCAAATGAACAATTCAAATAATGGAAGACATGTTGAGGTCATTCTCACTTGAATTCCAATGTATGTGGGACCAGTACCTACCTTTGGTAGAGTTGTCGTATAATAATAATTTTCCTTAAAGTATTCAAATGACACCGTATGAAGCATTATATGGAAAGAGGTGTCGTACTACAACTTGTTGGGATGAAGTTAGTGAAAGGATACTCATAGCCCCAAAACCTTTTGAAGACATGAAGATGAAGTTAAAGTCTATTTAGGATCATATTAAAACATATCAAAGTGGGAAAAAGAGTACTGTCGATAATCAGAGGAAAGATTTATATTTTTATGTGAGAGATCCTGTTTTCTAGAAATTATCTCCATAGAAGGGTGTTATAAGGTTTAATAATAAAGGTAAATTGAGTCCCAAGTAAATCATACCCTTTTATATTATTGAAATGGTTGGAGTTGTTGCTTACCATTTGTAAATGCTGCCAAATCTCTTAGAAGTACATGATGTGTTTTATATATCTCTGATAAGGTAGTACATACTTGACCCAAAACATGTTCTCACCTCTGATAAAATAGAGTTGAAACCTAAAATTTCATAATGTGAAGAACCCATACATATTATTGATACCATAGATCAATTATTAAAGAATCATATGACTCGTCTGGTAATGGTACTATGGAGAAATCACAAAATGGAAGAAGCAACATGGGAACCAGAGGATTCTTTAAAGTAGAACTGCCCAAAATTTTTTTAGAAGGTAACAATCCTAAAATTTTGAGGATGAAGTTTTTTAATAGGAAATAATATAGCACCCCAATACTACATTGTATTTTCCTTTTAGAACAAATTTATTTTTGTTTATATCTTACAATGCTGGCGACACCGGGTTTAAACAAAAAAACTATTTAGTCACATTTTTTCCAATCTAATAAATTATAACACTTATATAGAATTTATATAGTGAATTTAATTTTTATATATGTAATAATTTTTTTTACATTCATCTGACATATTTGATTGACATAATATACGAACAAACCTAATATTACACATAAAAATATATATTTTTATAAAAATACTCTTACCGACTTTTAATGGAGAACCTATTTTAAATCCAATTTTTGAAAATTTTATATATTTTATTTGAAAAAATAAACTTATTATTTTAAAGTGGAATATAAAAATTTAATTTGGTTTAATATTCAGTATTTTTCTGATAAGTTTCTTATTTTGATGAGTAGTGATAAAATGTTTCAATTTAATTGATTTTTTTTTCATCTAAAAAATTTATAGTGTTAAATTATATTTTTAATTGGTTTTAAAGGATAATAAGATCAAGTTTTTTTCCTTTAATATAATATAGTTCATTGGAATAAATTTCACATTGAATAAGGATATAAACACATTACAATATTTTGTACGTTTTCACTTTAATAACCTTTTTTCTCATTCCGTCAATGGGATTAATTTTAAATTAATTATTGAAACTTATGTATTTATAATTTTGAAAAAACATATTCCATATTTGGAATCTATGATTCCAAATTATTTAAATAGGTTTTTTTCATATTTATAGTAAATTTAGTAATATTTTAATTGTCACAGTTATGTGTAAATGAGGTAATTATGAGTAAAAATAGTACTATAAAGGCTATAAAATTACCTTAACAATTGTCCTAATATTACTGGATGAGGTGTTTTGAAAAAATAATCATTTGGATGAAATTATTACCTTCATAATCCACTTTTATGATTATATGAGATTTATAATATTATATTCAAAGAAAAGTCAATTTTTTCACAGTTATTTTTTAACAGGTGAAATATTTTTAATATAGGGTTATATGGGGAATATATTCAACTATAAATAGAATTTTAAAATATAAAATGTTTCTATTTATCATGATAATTTATTTGAAAATTTTAGATAAAAATAATTAAATTAAAGGCTTGCATAATGATGATGCAATAATTGTTTAGTTAAAGGAAAAATCAAATGAATGATATTAAAAATACTAAATTAAATATAATTTTAGAAAATTAATACAATAAAATAATTTTTAGAAGACTTTGACATGTTATTGGTGTTTTATAAGTATTTTTTTGAATTAATCTTGTTGTTATGATATTTTTAAAAGTTTAAGTAATGAATAGAGTCAAAATTGACATTATAGATAATTTAAAATATATAATATTTTACTAAATGATATAAAATTTATAAAAATATAAATTTCAGAAAACGTATTGGGATAATTCATAAAATATCATTAATTACTCATTTATTTGTCTTTTGGCATTTATTAGTAATTATATTAACCCTGAAAGTGTAAATTACATGATGTCACAATAAGAGCTAAAAGGGTTAACTAAGGGTTAAATCCAATAGATAAGGGTAGTAATGTGACCTAAATTTGTATAAATTTTTTGGTTGAGAGTATTTATAAAAAATTAATCTTATTTTCGAAATAAATCACTTTGGATCCATTCGGAATTGAAAATTAATTTATTTTTATTTAATATTTTGGGAGTTTCCAAAATGAACCTCATCTCAATTATAAAAGGGCACGTCATCCATCAATTATTCACTCTAATTTTAGCCTAATATCTCAACCAAACCTTGAAAATATATTATCCCAACATCCTTATACAAGTTTTGGATGTCTTGGTCATCTAGAAAGACCAACTCTAGATCCCTTAAGAAGAGATCTAAAGGAAGTCCACCGAAGAAGAGGTAATTGTTTTACCAACCCATTCAAGTTCATTTCTCCTTCTACTTCATATTAATGTGTTGTTTACATTATAAAGTATTAAATAAAATATAACATATCTGATGAGATGTTTTTATGATTATGTTAAAATCATATTCCATTATTTATCCATGCTACAAAAAATGAAAACACCGCACTTGTGTACTTACGACTTACCGTATGCACATTGTAGTGTAATTTTTTTTCATATCCAATTTACATGGATGAGTATAAAGATGGTTATAATTGATATATATGATAATTATGATGTGATATTTACTATTTAAAAATTAATATACCATGTACTTTTTTACTCTTTCACCATTAATATAATGACACCATTGCTCGTGCGTACATACAACTTATCGTCTCTACGATGCAATGTGATTTATTTTCCATGTTAAATATTTAAGAGTGGTTTTAAAAATGTATTTAATGATTAAATATGATATTTTTTACATTAGTATCACTCTTTATATGTTTTATCAATATCCTATGAAAAAGAACCAAAACATTAATGATAAAACATGCATAGAAAAATGAAGTAGCTAACACCCAAAACAAGGATAATAAAAAATTTTTATCAACAAACGGGTGATGAAATAATAGAATAAGATCATATATGATATAATAAATATGAATAAGATTATTATATATTTTAATAAAATTCTTAAAACCATTATTCACGAGTTTAATGTAGGTTTGACTAAAAGAAGCGTAAGGTAAGGTATTTCATCTCAATTTCATTTAATTAAGGTATATTGCAATGTTATGCACCTAGTTTATTTTATATAATGTATATATATCCAATTGACATGTTATATCATGAATATACTTATTTTAATGATATTATTGGTTTCATTTAGTGTAATTACTTAATGGGAATTATGATTCCAATATTTCAAAGTGGTATGAAAAACTTTGGAATGTTTAAAGATTATTTTCCCTCAGAATGTTTTTAATGATATTTTAGTAATACTTACACTCATAAACATAAAAAAGCTTTGTTTTGAGTTTTCCTCCAATGGGTAATTATTGAGAAATCCATATTATTTATTCAATATAGATATTTGATAATGCATATTAATTATTAATTAAATCGATTACTCGATATGAGGTATGTCTTGTACTCGTAGTGAGGGGTAGGGTTTAGAGTTTATATATCCCCTCAATACATCGTTAGGTTATAATGAGACAAATAATTTGGTAAAATTAAATTGGTTTCTACCTTTGGTTTTAAACTATGTTGTGAAAGGTCTTGATGGTAAAGGTTTTCGGGTGCCCCAGATATGATGTCCAATAATTGAGAATTTTTTTATAGATATTCAAGTTATCATTGTTATTATCCATGAGGTTTTAGTATGATTAAATATATGGATTCATTTAATTATAAATTTTTCAATTAAATGTCTGGTGTTTTTGGTTATTCACCTTTTTGTATTGATTAAGCATCATCCAGATATTTAAATGGCATGTGTTATGAGTTATTTACCTTTCCATATAGATTTATTATCATTGATATAATATTACTTCTGTTGTACTTACCCTTACTGATCGTTTGAGCTTAGAATTATTATGTTTCCTTTCCCCAGGTTATGAAGAGGAATCCTTTGAATTATTTTAATTTATGATGTGATTTTACTTATGTTATGCCTTATTTTCTTTTCCCAATGTATTATTTGTATCATGTATGTAATATGGTACTCCTAAACAGCTAAACTATTTGTTCCTTTAGGATTTTTTTCCTTGTAAACATTCTGATGTAATAAATAATACATCGACTCTAGGTTTATCGGGTTAGGGCATTATATATTAGGCACACCCACTGCTGAAAAAAAATCTATACCCATGGTTCTCCAGGAATCCATGAGTATAGGTCACCCCTATACCCAAAGTTTTTGTAAATCATGGGAATAAGTTTCATGATTTTTTTTGTGGGAATGACATATACCTATGGTTCTCCATAAGCAGTGGGAATCAGTTCTATGGGGAAAACAAAATTTCACGGGAAGGACCTATGACCACGGTTCTCAAAAAACTCTTGGTATAAGTCACCCCTATTCCCACGATTTTTGTAAACCATGGGGATAGGTTTCATAGGGAAAAAAATTTCAAGAGAAGGAACTATACCCACAGTTCTCAAAACACATTGGGTATAGATCACCCCTATACTCATGGTTTTTTTCAACCATATAAATAAGATGCACAATATTTTTTTTTCAGGAAAACCTTTACCCACAGTTTGATCAAACCATTGGTATAGGTTGGCCCATATTTTTCCCATAATAATATTAATAATAAACATAAATCATTTAATATAAATAAATTTTTATATTTATGAATTTATTTTTTATGAATAGAAAAACAAAAAACATGTTTTAGGATATTGGTAAAGTCACTAGAGTGTACACGAAAGTTGCTGGGATTAAATCCCAGTGGTATATTTTTCTTAAATAACGTCCTATACCCACAGTTTGACCAAAATATGTGTATAGGTTGGCCCATTATTTTTCCATAATAATAATAATAAATAATTTAATATAAGTAAATTTATATATATATATATACATATATTTTTTGAATATAATAATAAGGAATATTCTATAGGATAGTGGTAAAGTCATTGAAGTGTAGGTCAAAGGTGCTGGGTTCAAATCCCAGCAGTGGATTTTTTTTTAAAATAAGGATATATACCCATAGTTTGGTCAAATAATGGGTATAAGTATTTGATTTGAAATTTCCAAAACAAACGGTTTAAGAATCATGGGTATAGGTCTATCCTGATGACTTCTAAGGCCACAGTTCCTAGCATTGTGGGTATAGCATATACCCACGGTTTTTGGAGCTATACCCATGGTTATAAACCATGGGTATATGGTGTTTTTCTAGTAGTGACCCATCATTCATAAACATTTCCTAGGTTCATAACATGAACATGGAATATAAAATATTTTATTTCTATTGTGAAACTCATAAAAATATACTTTTGAACCCATAAGAAAAGTATTTTTGGATATTGATATACATATTTTCTTTGAAAATCAATTTTCAAAAGGAAAATGCCCTGAAAAAAGGAAAGGAGGGTTTTATATTTAAGGAAAACACAAAATATTATAAAGGAATCCAAACATCAAATAACAGTTATGGATCCAAGAAAATATATTGATGTCTTATACATTAAAATATAATATTCATTTTTTTCCTTTTTGTAATGAAATTCAAAACATTCCACATAAAATATGTAAAAGGATTCCTTTTGAAAACCTTTGAAAGAAAGTAAAAACAGACATAAAATGTCCCTTATAATTCATTTGTAACCATATAAATACATCCATAATATAATTTTAATAATATGGACATGGGAAAAAAATATTTAGAAAAATAAATCATTAAAAGATTTAAAATGAGGTATTAAGGTAAAGTGTCCCTTACCTTGAGTCTGACATTTCATGTACATCATTTATCATCATAAATAATAAACATATGTTAAATATTTACTTAATTATTATCCATTTTAAATTTTATTATTCCTTTAATTTTATTTATTACCAAGTTATATTCAATTGCTTAATCAATTAAGTTCATGTCAGATGTTTTGAGGATGTTTGGTTCATAAGTAAAAAAAGACTTCAATAGGTTGGAATTGGTAAAAAATATAGTAATTATATAATCTAAAAAATATTAATCATGTTTTATAATTTTTATACATTAATTATAATTTTAGAACCAATTATGTATGATTATTATGAAAAATGAAGTACAATACAATCATGGAGACGGTAGGTCGTATGTATGGATGAGTAACATTTCTATTTTTAAATTAACATGTGGGAAATTATCATTTTATATTTATATAATGATAATTATATCTTAAATATCATATTATTTCATTAAATACACTTATATATACATTCCATGTGAGGAAGTGAAGAAAATTAACCCACATTACTTCGTGGGGGTGGTAATCCACATGAACACACGAACCACATTATCATTTTTCAATGGATGTAACAGTAAGAAAATATATTATTTTTTATCTTTAAATAATTATAAATATGTTATTAATATCATATATATACATTAAATCCATTATTATAATTAATTATTAGAGGTGGTAATCAAAAAGGAATTACACCAGTTTGTGGGGAAACAGTCTACCGTACACATGAATAATGGTTTTATTTCCCATTTGAAGGAAGATGATATGGATAAAGGTTACGAAATTAATATAATAACATATAAATATATGGTAGATACTTATGTTATTATTTTACAATGTTTTATTAATATTTTAAGGTGGCATAAAAGGAAATAAAATGAAAAAATTTGGTTAAAAGTTATACCTCTTATTTGGACAATGTCACAAACCAAATCTTGTCGCCATCCAAATCGGTGCCCTACCCAGTCCTTAGCATGGACCTAAGGGTGTTCCTGATCCCCAAAGTCTATAAAAAGTTCCTAGGTATCATGAATAAATGTTGGGAATGATTTACCTGAATTTATATTCACAAATCATTGAATAAAGGCTAATAAAAAGAATTTTAATTTTTCAAACCAAACAATTCTTTCCAAAAATTCAGAATTGAAATAAACAGGTTTATAAAAATCCAAAATAATACCACAAGGGAAAAAATCCAAAAATAACGGCCCAAGAACCACGTCATGGAAAGGGGGCATCGCCCTCAAGACATCACTATGACACCGCACCAAGAAGTACCACTATCAACCCAAACTACCAGTTCTAAAATCCTTACCCAAACCCGAAACAAATATTAACAAGTCTACTTACACCCAGAGGTTTATGTTGGGTGTGAGACTAAGCCCTGTAGGATCCCACCCAAAGATATTCCATGTGATAAACATTTTAAGACTAAAATATTGCATGTTTTTATAAACAAGAAATGCCATTAATAATTTTTAAAAAGGATGCAACTACAAATGAAAATTATTTTTAAGGGAAAATATTTAAGTAGAAAATAATTTTTAAGAAAATGAACATGATACTTAATTTTCCATCAAAACACACTATATACTGACAGTGAGTATCATATAGTCATTGTTCACTAGTCATGAGAACACCAACAAGAACTAGCTAGTGTTGGGACCTTGGTACATCGTATCTTGGTGTAAAAGTATCCATAAAAAATATCCGTCTTGTGAATGATCCAATAGGATGGGAAACCCCAATGTACTAATGGTTCCCAATCATCACAATAGTTTAGTTAATGTTTCCATAGTTAATATTTCTAAGTGAAATAGGGACGGAATCACTCTGAATCACTATTATACTAGTCATAGTCCACCCACCTAGATACCCAAGTTTCCCTATGTGTGCTCAAATAAGTTCCACATGTTATAAAATAATAATTGATCATAAAAATTCCATTTACAAATTATAAACACACCAAAAAACCCAAAAACATGTCACATAATATCCTTTTCACATTCAAATTTATTTTAACATCATACTCACACAAAAATAGCCCACAAATATCTATCACACCTTTCTAAAAATTTAATAAATCATTCCAACCATTTATAAAACATTCTCAAAACGTTTGGAATAAAAAATAATCACATTATCTTTCAAAAACCCATTTTTAGAATATACACCCACCCAAATAGTACTTAAACATCTTTTTCACAGTTTGTGTAACTCAATAAATCATTTGAGATTTTTATAAAACAACTCAAAGGAGTATAATAGGGGTTTTCACCAAAAATCCATTCAAAAACCCTCTTTAAAGTCCAAATGCACACCAATAAAAAACCAAAATAGAATTATAATCCCTATAAACATTTAATAAAACACTTTCATATGTTATAAAACGACCTCAACTGATACCACATGAGTTACACATGAAAACACACATTTTCAAGAAAAAAATGAAACTTTAAAATTAAATGTTTAACCAATTCCATCAAAAATGTTTTTCTCACCACACACAACATATCAGGAACATTATAATCAAATAAATCAAGAAAATTTAACTCATCAAAAAATGCTTACACATGGAATCACTGACCTTAAATGTGAAAAACTCCAAATCATTATATGAAACTTCAACCGCACCACCGCCGCAACACAATTGAATAAAAACAAACACTAATCTGCAATATTGAACCAAGTGACTCAAAATCAAACCCTACGTATGAATACTTATCTTCTGAAGAAGTGGAAATTTAATAAATAGGGAAGAAACCCCAATGAAAATGAATTAAATAAGAGAGGGAATCACTTACCTGAAGAATATTATAGTTACACTCCCAAAAGACCCTTCAAAAATGGGTTCCAAGGAGGATTGAGGGATATTGGGAGCCTTAAATGGATGTAAGGCACGAATGGGGGAAGAAATGGGTGCACTAGGGTTAATCCTAGATGGGAAAATTGAAAAAAAAAACATTTTTTTTGACATGGACACCTGTGCACAATTTGGCTGCACGGTTTAATAAACTGTGCAGCCAAACCGTGTGGCCTGTTTTGTCCAGCCAAAACATTCCCATTTTCATTAAAATTCATGTGGGACTTAGGGGGAACCTATGGGTAATGATAGGTCAAGAATAGAAGAAAATTAATTCCCAAAAATTTTAACCCTATGACACCCAACTCTTGAGAAAACGACCAAGAACTCAACCCAAACTAGAATGAAGTAAATGTTAAAAATCCGGGTGTGACAATTCTTCCCATCATAACATTTTCTATCCATGAAAAGACACAATAAGTCCAGATACAAATCCAAACCTGATACCATTTCCAAATTCAAAGGGGGGGTTCCCAACAAACAACAAAAAAGGATAACAAGGACACTACCAACATGAAAAATGGGCTATAGGCTAACTCGAGAGACCAAGATGACCTCCCCGCTAAGGGTCACCCTCCCCCAAAAGCCAAAACACCTCTAATTGATAAAAAAAAGGAAAATATACTATCGCCAACCCAAAATTACTCCACTTCCATGAAACATGAAAACATAATCAAACCACATGCCAAGATAAAACACCTTAACCACTTCCCAATGAAGTTCAAGTAATTTAACTAAAATGAACAATGAATTCGAATGAGTTGACCACAACCTTAATTCAATGAAACCTTTGGGCACACTCCAATCCCAAGTTTACCCAAGAATGAAGTTTTTGGTTAGATAAATCCGAATGAGACTACCTACTGCCAATCCAAATCTTAGGACAAAACCGAGTTACTAATACGGTGATACCCAAACGAACTCCCCACCATAAGAGACAACTTAACACCCAATACTGAACCAAAACACCAACAGGGGGAGTTTTGAATGAACTCCCCACCATAAGAGGTAGAATAACATTAGAATTATTCCAAAAGAACTTAGATGAGACCCATGGTGGGTCTCTCCACCATAGGAACCTACCATTTTAACCCACTAACATGAGCCAAAAAAAGAAACCCAACATGGGATAAATTGGGTGCTCCCCACATAACTTATTCTCCCACCGAAGGAGACATGATCAATAAAAATCCAAACTAGCAAAGAAACTATGCAGTTTACCACTCCCATGGGAATTAACATCCTTAAATGTTCCCAACCAAGAATGATATAAAAAAGAGCAGACAAGGTTATTCATACATGAGCAAACAAACTGAGAGTTACAGCCACAAGGGCTCATTCACTGGGATTTGAGAAAAAAAAACCACCCCGCCTCCTTATAATCAAGGAGGGACTTTTCCATTGACACCGATTAACACACTGATGGATAGGGTCCCCAGGTCTCTTTCCACCACACATGACCACTTGATATGAAATCACCACATCAAAAACTCAAATTGTCTCCACCTCCCACATTGGAGATAGAAGTTAAACCAAGATCCTTTACACCCATGGGGTTTTCTTGTCTATATACCAGCTTCACTCCGAGACCTACGACTAGAGATTAGATGATTGAAGCATCTCCTACCACAAATTTAGGCTCTAAAACCCCCTGAATGGAACTTCCTATTCTAGTGTCACAAGAAACTGCACCATGATCCAAAAACATCAACATGACACAACACATGATGAAAACTTCTTTCCTTTTCACATAACCTTCACCAATAAAGGTACTTAAAAGATGCACATGAATCACCTCTTTCACCCCAAAAAAGAAACAAAAAAGTGAAGGAAATAAGGAAGACACCTTCACTTAGAACATGTAATTCATAAATTCTCGGATGAGAAACACACTTTAATTTAAGTAGAAGCCCTCAAAAGGTTCGAAAACATCCACATTTTACCTTAAAATAAAACACCACACAACAATACACCACCAAAAATGAACCCAACAAGTGATAGAGTCATTACGAGGAGTGTATCCTTGAATAGAGTTCCAAGTAGGATGAGATTACTGCAAGCATCCATAACAACCCCGAATGACCAGATTTTCCACACCGGTGGCATAACATGTTTTTTTTATTATGAGAAACCAATGAAAGACCCAAAGGCCCTTAATGACTACATCCATGACCATCAAATCTGGAATGATTTACCTTTCCTCACTTTAATTCCCCTTCACCTCTCCAAGATAGAACTTACATATAAAATGGTGTCAAACTTCACTTTTATCGAATCAGGAAACTTAAGAGACTATGGTCTATTTCAACCTTTCGAAACCACTGTCTTGATACCATAGGATCAACTTAATTGAAAAAGAAGAGGGGTAAAATAAATCTCCAAATCTTAAGAAGGAAGTTCTTATGTTGATCAACTAGAGGATCTTCTAATGGAGAATTAAAATGGGCTACACTTCAATCATGTATTAACTCTTTATGGGGGCATATCCTAGCCCACAAGAAAACCCAAGTACCCAACCAAGCTGGTACTTTTGGTAAAAAAAAATCACAAAGCAGAACAAAACACATGAGGGGAACCACTAAAAAGGCTTCCTAAAACATTTACCCTAAAATACCACCAACCAAAACTTTAACATAACTCACTAACAAAACACAAACCCAAAACAAAGTTCAAACAAGAGGGGTTCTCAAACTCGAAACATCCCACCACAACAATCCCAGAAGCACATAAAACACAAGAACCAAACTCTGGTTTTCAAAAAATCAAAATTACCTTAAAAAAGAATTTTAATAAATCTCACTCATTTTCATTTAAAGAAAATTCCAAAACAAACAACCACTTCCAAACAAACCTTTTCTACAGACCCCAAGTTTTCACATTTTTAAAATAGATGGACACTATGCACGGTTAGGCCGCATTATTTACCAAATCATGCACCAAACGTGTGCCCCTTACTAGATAACCTGGATACCGACACGGTTTGGCCACACCGTTTAGAGAACCATGAACGAACCACGCGATATGGTTATTTCCTAAGGTAGTGGATTATCATTTGATTTAAACATGGTTTGACTAACTATTCATAGGCCATGAACCCTCAACCAGAAGAAAACCAATTCCTCTATGGTTACTTAGAGAAAGCCGCATGGTTTTCCCAAACCATGTGCTAACCATCCGCTAAGTGAAAACAACCAAAAATTCCAAATTTAAATCTAAATCACACCAAACTCAAAATAAAAACCAAGAATACAAGAATGAATCACCATGAAACCAATCCATCTCATTCAAAACATTTACGTTAATTCCAGAAACCTAATTCCATCAAAAATAATTTGATTAAAAACTCATTTCTTCTTGTTTAGAATAAATTCCAATACTCTATTGAAATAAATTTTTTGTTTATATAAACAAGCGATTTCAATAAACTCCATGTTTAGGTTATATAAATCCAATCCCATTAAACCATTTTTGTTTCACCCCAAAAATCATTTTAAAAAAAAATCCAATTTTATAATCATTCCTTAAAGTAAGTCATGAAAATATATTTTCCACTTTCCAAAAAAGTCTTAACCACTTTAAAATTATCTTTTCACAATTTCAAAAATAATATTTTTCAAGACAATTTTCAGAATCAAGGATAAACCAAAACAACACACAAGGGGAAACTAGTGTCGATGGGTGACTTGGCCATATGGTTGGAGTCTATATGCCAATAACACCACCATCATGAGGAGTTACTTGGGACCATGCCCCTGACTTCACATTGTTTTCTAGGCCCTACGAACTCACTGAGATTGTTGACCCAACTCCCATTTCATTTCCCAACCAATGATAAACCACAAGGGAAAAAGGCTTAGATGGAACCCAAATTCCCCTGTTAACTAAAGTACCACCATGAGGTGTGCTGTCCAGGCACCTTACTCATAAAAAACATTGAGTTCAGAAAAACATAGCATCGGTATACCCAAACTCTTTCACAAAAGAACATGACCCAAAAAGAGTGAACATGCTCCAATGCTATTTTTTATGAACTAGATTTGATCGCTATCCAAATGGGCACCTGACCAGGTCTATAGTAAGGCCCAAAGAGAATTAACGATCCCCATGGGCTAGCAAAAGTTTCTGAGTATCATGAATAAATGTTGGGAATGATTTATGTGAATTTATAATCATAAATCATCAAACAAAGGCTAATAAAACGAATCTGAATTTTTCAAACCAAACCATCCTTTATAAAAAAATTTAATTGAAATACATAGGTTTATACATATCTCAAAGACTACCAAAAGAGAATAAAGATGAAAAGAACAGCCAAAGAACCACCTCATGGCAAGGGGGAATCACCTTCAAGCCATCTTTATGACACCCCACCAAGAAGTACCAAGAGCAACCCAAACCACCGGTTATAAAAGCTTTACCCAAACCTGAAAAAAAACACTACCAAGCGTACTTACACCCAAAGGTATATGTAGAGTGTGAGACTAAGCCCAATATGATTCCACCCAAAGTGATTCCATGTGATAAAAATTTCAAGATAAAAATATCGCATAATTTTATAAACAAGAAATTATAGTAATACTTTTAAAAAGGACACAACTTCAAATGTATATAGTTTTTTAAGGGAGTAACTTTAACAAGAAAATAATTTTAAAGAAAATGAAAATGATACTAAATTTTTCATTAAAAAACACTATATACTGAAAACGAGTATCATATAGTCATTGATCATTAGTCACAAGAACACCCCTAGGCACTAGCTCGTTGTGGGCTATAGGTATATCATATATCGGTGTAAAAGTATACATAATAAATATCCGTCTCATGAATGAGACACTATGAGGGGAAGAACCAATGTCGTAGTGGTCCCCAATATTCATCATAGATTAGTTAGTGTTTCTATCATCAATATTTCTAAGTGAAATAGGGACGAAACCACTTCGGATCACTAGCATACTAGTCCTAGTCCGCCCACCTAGGACCCAGGTTTCCCTCTTTGTGCTCAAACAAGTTCCACATGTTATAAAATACCAATTTAAAAAAAATTCAATTTCCAAATTATACACACACACAAAATCTCACAATCAAGTCACATAATGTTTTTTTTTCACATTTAAATTCATTTTAACATCAAACTCACACAGAAACAACCCATAAACACATCTTTCACTATTCTTACAATTTAATAAATCGTTCCAACTTTTTATAAAACATTCTAAAAGTGTTTTACATCCCAAATCATCAATTTATATTTAAAAGAACCATTTTAAGAAAATAAACCCACAAAAATAGTACCTAAATATTTTTTTCACACTTTGTGTAACTCAATAAACCATTTGAGATTTTTATAAAACAATTCCAAGGAGTATAACAAGGTTTTTCACACAAAATACCTTAAAAAAACCCTCTTTCAAGGACAAGTTCACACCAATACTAAAACAAAATATAATTTTATGCCCTATAAATATTTAATAAACCACTTTCATATGTTATAAAATGACCTCAAACGATACCACATGAGTTACACATGAAAAACACACATTTTCAAGAAAAAATGAAACTTTAAAATTAAACGCTTAACCGATTCCATAAAAAATAGTTTTCACACTATATAAAACATATTAGGAACATGATAAACAAGTAATAAAGCAAGTCTAAATCATCAAAGAATTATTACACATGGAATCACCAACCTTAAATGTGAAAAATTCCTAATATTTTTGTGAAACTACATCCGCACCACCGTCGCACCACAAGGGGATGAAAACGAAACCTAATACACAATATTGAACCAATTGAATCATAATAAAAACCTAGATATGAATACATATTTGATTTATAAGTGGAGATTCAATAAATAGTGAAGAAACCCTAAAGAAAATGAAAGAAACACGAGAGGGAATCACTTACTTGAAGAATCTTGAAGTTTCAACACCAAAAACCCCTTCAAAAAATGGGTTCCTATGAAGATTGAGGAAGATTAAGAGCCTTAAATGGATGTAAAGAACGAATGAGGGAAGAAATGGGTGCACCAAGGTTAATCCTAGTACATAAAAATTGGGAAAACAAAGCATTTTTATGACCTGGACACCTATGCAGGGTTTGGATGCATGGTTTGGTAGACCGTGTAACCAAGCCGTGTGGCTTGTTCTGTCCACCCAAAACATTCCCATTTTCATCAAAATTCAAGGGGGGATTAGGGTGAACCTAGGCGAGAAAGATAGTCTAATAATAGAAGTAAAATAATGCCCCAAAATTTGAAACCTATCACACCTGTCTCTTGAGAAAACGATCAAGAACTCAACCCTAATTGGAACGAAGTAAAAGTTAAAAACCCAGGTTTGACAATTCTCCCCACCATAATGATTTCCATCCCCAAAAAGCCAAAACAAGGCCAAATAAAAAACCAAACCTAATACCATTTCCAAATTCAATGGGGCGTTCATAATAAACAATAAAAAAGGTTAACAGGGACACTACTAGTAGGAAAAATGGGCTATGGGCTAACTCAAGAGACCAAGACTGACTCCCCTGCTAAGGGTCACCTACCCCCAAAAGACAAAACACCTCTAGTTAATTAGAAAAAGGAAAATATACTCTCACCAACAAAAAATTACACAACTTTCTTGAAATGGACAAACATAATGGAACCACATCCCAAGGAAAAACACCCTAACCAATACTCGACAAAGCTCAAGTAATTTACATGAAACAACCAACAAATTAGAATGAGGTTACCACATCCTTATTTCAATGAAATTGTTAGGCATGATCCAATCCCCACATTTACACAAGGATGAAGTTGGTGGTTAGATAGATCTTAATGAGACTACCTACCACCAAGCCAACACTGATGACAAAACCGATTGACTGATACGGGAGACTCGAAAGGACTCATCACTATAAGATACAACTTAACACCCGAGACTAAACCAGGACACTAATAGGGTGGGGGGAGGTCCAAATGAACTCCCCACCATAAGAGGTATAATAACATTAGACTTATTCGAAAATAAATTATATGAGACCCATGGTGGGTTACCCCACTATAAAAACAAATCATTTTAACCCACTAACACGGGCCAAAAAAATAAACCCGAAATGGGCTAACTTGCGTGCTCCCTGCACAACTTATTCTCCCACCTCAAGAGGCCTGATCAATGAAACTTCAAACCAGAGAGACACTATGCAATTCATCACTCCCAATGGAATTAAAATCCTCAAATGATCCCAACCAAGATCAATATCAAAAAGTGCCGACATAGTTATTCATGCATGAGCAACAAAATTTAGAGTTGCATGCACAAGGGCTCAAGCATTGCCATGCTTCCTTTTAATCAAGGAGGGACTTTTCCACCAACATGGAATAAAAACCTTAGGGATAGTGTCCCCACATCTCTTTCAACTACATGTGTCCACTTGAAATGAAAACCCCACATAGAAACCTCAAATTTTCTCCACCTACCACACTAGAGATAGAAGTTAAACCAAGTTTTTTTACACCCATGGAACTTACTCCACTGGTGTCACAAGAAAATTCACCATGATCCAAAAACATCAACAAAACACAACACATCCCACAAACCTCTTAGCTTTTAATGGAACCTTCACAAATAAAGGGACTTAGAAGATTCACAATCATCGCCTCTTACAACCCAAATAAGAAACAACAAAAGAAATTACACAGGGAATACACCTTCACTTAGAATAAGGAATTCAGAAATTCTCAGATGAGAAACACACTTTAATTTAAGTATAATCCCTAGAAAGGTTCTTCCACATCTAAATTTTCCCTTAAAAGAAAACACAAAACAACAAGACACCACTAGACATGAACCCAACAAGTGATAGATACATTACCAAGAGTGGAACCTTGAATAGAGTTCCAAGCATCATGAGATTACCGCAAGCAATTATAACTTCCCCAAATGATTAAATTTTCCACACTGGTGGCCTGACATGAATCCTTTTCTAATAATAAACCAATGAAAGACCCCAATTCCCTTGAAGAATGTGGTAAATACCATAAAATTTGTAATTATTTACCTTTCCTCACTAGAATTACTCTTCACCACTCCCAGATAAAACCTATAGACACAACGGTGTCGAACTTCACATTTTTCGACTCAGGAATCTTAAGAGACTAAAGTCTATTTCAACCTTCCACAACCACTATCTTGCTACAAGAGGATCCACTTAACTGAAAAGGAAGATGGGTAGACTAAATCAACAAAGATTAAGAAATAAGTCCTAATGTTGATCAACTGGATGATCTTCTAATGGAGAATCACAGTGGGCCACACTTCAATCATGTATTAACTCTTTATGGGGGTGTACCCTAGCCAACAAGAAAACCCAAGGACCCAACAAAGCTATTACTTTGGTTAAAACGTACCACAGAACAGAACTGAACACATGAATGGAGCCACCGAAAAGGCTTTATAAACCATTTATCATAAAAGACCACGAACCAACACTTTAACCAAAATCACTGACGAAACACAAACCCAATTTTTTTTTTCAAACTAGAGGGGTTCTCGAACTCAAAACAACCCACAAAACAATCCCAAAAGCACATAAAACACCAGACCCAAACATCGGGTTTCAAAAAATAAAATTTTACTTGAAAATCATTTCCATAAATATCACTCATTTTCATTTATAGAAAATTAAAAAACAAATATCCAATTCCATTTTTTTCCATAAAACCCAAGTTTTAAAAATTTTAAAACAAATGGGCACTATGCATGGTTTGGCTGCATGGTTTACCAAATCACGTGCCAACCATGCGCCCCTTTTTAGAAAACCTGGATACCTACACAGTTTTCCTGCACAGTTTAGAGAACCGTGCAACAACAGTGCGATATGGTTTTTCTCGGAGGCAAGGGATTCCCAAAAACTTTAAACATGGTTTGACTAACTATGCATAATCCATAAACCCTCAACCAGAAGAAAACCAATGCACTCACAGTTACTTAGAGAAATCGACATGGTTTTCTAAAACTGTGTACTAATTTTTCACCAAGGGAAAACACCCAAAAACTCAAAATTTGAATAAAAATCACACCAAAATCTAAAGAAAAATGAATAATTCAAGATTGAATCACCTTGAGACCAATAAATCTCATTTAAAATGTTTCCAATAATTCCAGAAACTGCATTTAATTAAAAATAATTTTACAAAAAACTAATTTCTTCTTATTTAGAATAAATTCTAAAACTCTATTCAAAGAAAATTTATATTTATATAAACAAACTGTTTCCATAAACTCCATGTTTCGGTTATATAAATCCAATCCCGTTAAACCATTTTCATTTCACCGCAACAATAATTTTACAAAAACCCTATTTTATAATCCTTACTTAAATTAAGTTATTAAAATCCATTTTAAAATTTCCAAAATAGAGTCATAACCACTTTAAACTCATCTTTTCACAATTCCAAAAATAATATTTTACAAAACAAATTTCAGAATGAATGGCAAACCAAAAAACAGACAAGGGGAAACTAGTGTTGATGAGTGACTTGGCCATCTTCATGAGGAGTTTCTTAGGACCATTCCCCTAGCTCCACATAGCTTTCCGGGCCCTGCGAACTCACTAGGACTATTGACCCAATTCCCGTTTCATTTCCCAACCAATGAGAAACTATAAGGGGAAAAAGGCTTAGATGGAACCCAAATTCCCCTGGTAACTAAAGTCCCTCTATGAGGTGTGCTAGCCAGACACCTTACTCATAACTAGAACATTGAGTTCTGAAAATCCTAGCTCTGGTCTACCCAAACTCTTTCCAAAAAGAACATGAACCAAAAAGAGCGAACCTGTTATGATTCCATTTTTTCATGAACTAGATCTAGAAGCCATGAAAACTGGTTCCCAACCCAGTCCACAACAAGGCCAGAAGGGCGTTTCCAATCCCCATGGGCTATAATAAGTTCATGGGTATCATGAATAAAGGTTGGTAATGGTTTACCAGAATTTATAATCATAAATCATCGAACAAAGGCTAATAAAATAAATCAGAGTTTTTCAAACCAAATAATCCTTTAAAAAAATTTAGAATTGAAATACATAGCTTTATAAAAATACCAAAGACTACCATAAGGTAATAAATCCAAAAATAATAGCTCAATAACCACCACATGGTAAGGGGGCATCACCCTCAAGCCATCTCCATGACACCACACCAAGAATGCTAGCAACCCAAACCGCCGGTTCTAAAAGCCTTACCCAAACCTATAACAAATATTACCAAGTCTAATTACACCCAAAGGTGTAAGTAGGGTGTGAGCTTAGTCCTAGTAGGATTCCACCCAAATATATTCCATGTGATAAAAATTTTAAGACTAAAATCCTGCCTATTTTTATAAACAATAAATTATGGTATTAATTTTTAAAAATGATGAAACTTCAAATGAAAACAATTTTTTAAGGGTGAAACATTAAGGAGAAAATAATTTTTAAAAAAATGAACATGCTATTGAATTTTATATCAAAAAACACCATATAACAACGATGAGTATCATATAGTTATTGAGCACTAGTCACATGAACACCCCTTGGCACTAGCTAGTTGTGGTCCCTAGGTACATCGTATCATAAAAGTATCCATAAAAAATATCCATATCTTGCATGAGCCACTAGGAGGGGAAAATCCAATGAACTATTGGTCCCCAACCATTTTCATTGTTTAGTTAGTGTTTCCATTTTCAATCTTTCTAAGTGAAACTAGGATGTAACCACTCCGGATCACTAGTATACTAGTCCTAGTTCACCCATCAAGATACCCAGGTTTCTTTATTTGTGATCAAATGAGTTCCAAATGTGATTAAATACTAATTGTAGATAAAAATTAAATTTTTAAATTATACACACAACAAACCACCCACAAACATGTCTCATAATGTCATTTTCACCTTAAAATTAATTTTAACATCATACCCACACAGAAACAACCCATAAACATAACTCACCCCTTTCCCACAATTTAATAAATTGTTCCAACCATTTATGAAATATTCTCAAAGAGTTTGAAATTAAAAATCATCACTTTATATTTAAAAAACCCATTTTAAGAATATAAAGACACCAAAATAGTACCTAAAAATATTTTTCACACTTTGTGTAACTCAATAAACCATTTGATATTTTTATAAACCAACTCGAAGGAGTATAACAAGGTTTTTCAAACAAAATCCATTCGAAAACACTCTTTTAAGGCCAAATTCCCACCAATACCAAACCAAAATAGAATTAGAATACCTAGAAATATTTAATAAACCAATTTAATATGTTTTAAAATGATCTCAAATGATACCACATGAGTTACACAATAAAAACACACATGTTCAAGAAAAATCGAACCTTTAAAATTAAACGCTTAACGAATTCCATAAAAAAATGGTTTTCACACCACATTCAACATATGAGTAACATGATAATCAAGTAAATCAAGAAAAAATAACTCATAAAAGAATGTTTACACATGGAATCACCTAACCTAAATGTGAAAAATTGAGAATCTTTGTGTGAAACTTCAATCGCACCACCACCGCTCCACCACAGAGTAAAAATAAACCATAATCCACAAGATTGAACCATGCAACTCAAAATAAAACCCTAGGTTGGATTATCTAAATTATAGATAAGTGTAAGTTGAATAAGGAGAAAAGAAAACCTAAGGAAAATTAATGAAATAAGGGAGGAAATCACTTACTTGAAAAATATTGAAGTTATACCACCCAAAAACCCTTCAAAAAATGGGTTCAAAGGAGGCTTGAGAGAGTTTGGGAGCCTTCAATGAATGTAAGTCATGAATGGGGGAAGAAATGGGAACACTAGGGTTAATAATGAAAGGGAAAACATGGAAAAACAAAACATTTTTTTATGACCTAGACACCTATGCAATGTTTGGCTGCATAGTTTAGTAAATCATGCGGCCAAACCATGCGACCTATTCAATCCAACAAAACCTTTCCAATTTTAATCAAAATTCAAGAGGGACTTAGGGGGAAAATAGTGGGGAAATATTGGTAAAGAATAGAAGATAAAAAATTCCACATAATTTCAAACCTATCACACCAGGATCCTGATAAAATAACTAAGAACTCAACCCATACTGGAATGAAGTAAAAGTTAAAAACCCAGGTGTGATAGACAACCTCCTTTGCTTTACAACTTAAGCCTTATAATGTTAGTATTTTTCCCAAAATAATACCTCTAGGATGTGATTAGGGACATATATAGGTATTTTGGAAGATATTTGTTGAAATAAATGGCTCTTTAAGTATTAATATGAGAGCATAAGGGGTGTCCATTTATTAGTGGGGGAGAGGACACACTTGGAATTTTTAAAAAGATAAAATATATTAATATCATAATAAGTCCAAATGGATCTAAAATGGACCATTTAATAAAATAAGATTATATAGGGTCAAAATATGGCTATAAATAGGATTTAAAGAAGTTATTAAGTTATTCTAACCCTTTTATTTTTTATTTAACATATGGTAAACCTGTTTTAATCTTAACTGTGGTAACTGATTTTTACTGTTTTTACTTTTCATTATGAAAAAATTAAGTTGAAATTGTTAAATAATATTAATTATTCTTATTTTAAATATATAATCCATTTTATCAAATTCAATTCACAGTAGTGGAAATATTTAATTGAAAATTAAACTCGTAAAACACGATGAAAATGGGTTTTCTAGAGAAATGTCTTATTAAGTATAAAAATATTTTATACAAAAAAAAAGAATAAAATTAATTCCAATTACCTTAATTGGATTATTATTAATATAAATGTACTAATGGTACTTTTAAATATTTTTAAAACAAAATTTAACTTTATAAATTCTTAAAATGAAAAGACAATTTTCAATAAAAATCAGTATTTTCACTATTCATTAAAAAAATCAAGCATTTAATAAAATTGAAAAAAATTCACTCTTAGATAATTTTGAAATTTTGATTAAAAACGCTATGTTAATTTTTTTAAAATTCAAATTCAAATTTTTTGAAATTAATCTTATAAATAAAACCATAAAATACATATAAACAAATTCAATGTGTAGAAAATTATTTCCTTTTTGATTAGAAAATTACATAATATTTTATAGTGAATATAAATCTATAAAATATAATTCATGAATATTTATAAGTAATTAAATTTATTTACTATTAATTTTACATGATTTATTACATTCTTCCCCCATTTTGAAATCACGTCCACAGAGTGTGTTAACTTCCATCCCTATACATGTTCTCTCAGCCAACAGTGTTCCCAAGGGAGTCCTATCTTCCATTGATAATGTTTTGGAAGAGTTTATATGGGATTCCCTATCTGTGGGGAAACACTGTTTGACTTCATGGGGCAGGATGATAAGAACTGTTTAGGAAGGTGGGATTGGAGTGAGAAGCCTAGCTAATACCATTCACTACATGCATGCAAAACTTTCTTGGTAGGTGGTGTATGAGCGTACTATGTGGGGGAATATTATGTCCTATAAAGGGGATATATTTGAGGAAAAGTATAGTTCAAACATATCTCCTTTTTTTACTTAATCCAAAATATTATCCCAGTCATTCGGAAACATTCAAGGTGGATTGTAGGGAAGGGGGAGTTATCTTTTTTGGTTTCATAACTGGGCAAGTTCAATAATGGGTTATTCGACTGCCCTGGTCCTTTGATTTCCTTATAGAAGGACATTGAACATCCCAGTTTCATAAATACAGTTTTGGATGGGGGTCAAAGGGTGGATTTTGATGATATTATCTTAAACTATGAAATGGATAGGTGTGTGTTCACTTCATCTAATACAATGGATTTTTCCATAAATAACTTCAGACGTATCTCAACTCTTCTATGGAATCATGATACATGGAATAAAGAGGCATTGTGTAGTTTTATTCCTACAATGTTTATCTTTCTTGTGCAGTGGATAAAAAACTAGGCTATTCCTATAAATGAGAATGTGAGGAAGTTAGGAATTATCCTAGCTTATAAATTAAATTGTTGCAAGTTACATAGGGAAGAAGATTCTAATTATATCTTTTTTAAGAGTGATTGGGAAACAGTAGTATGGAGATCTTGTGTAAGGTTTACTGGCATTTTTTCCCCTGATCTTTCTAAAAAATCTTTTTTGGAAATATGGTTCCATGGTATTAAAGGTGATTAACTGGAAAAAATGGCTAGAGATATAATCTTAAGTGAGGGATTTTGGTGCATCTGAAAAACAAGGAACAAGGCCATATTTGAAGGTACACTTGCCAGAAAATTGTCCATTTTTATAATGAAGAAATCACTACTTATTGATCTTGTTAATGGTTTTAAGAAATGAAATAATTCTCCTTTCTTGAGGTCTTTATAGGGGAATGGTTTTATGATTCAAAAACCTATCCATACATTGGGAGAGAACTGGGTTTAATGGCTGGCTCCAAGAACATGTTTGAAAATGAATTTTGACGGTTCATGGATGCTTGTTATTATGTGAGGAGGATAGGTGGTCAGTGATGGTTGGGGGAGTTTCCTTCTTGCCTATTATACATATTTTAGGAGGGAGAATTCAATTCAAGAAGAGACCAAAGACATGCAGATGGGTCTTGAATTGTGCACCCAAAAAAACATTCTACTCAGCCAGATTAAAAATAATTCATTGATCATTCATGATGTAATGCATGGTAAAATTCCATATCATTTTCAATAGACTATTATATCAATAAGAGAAAATATAGCCTAAAAAAACCAACATTTGGGTTATTCATGTGTGGCGGGAGTGAAACAATGTGGCTGATCATCTTGATTCAAGGGCGCTGGATGATCAAGGTAATCATATCATTTGTTTTTCAAGTTATTATCAGTTGGATCCGAAGGGGGTTAACTTGATTAGGGGGTATTAATTGTGTATTCATTATTTTAGGCCCCTCTAGATGATTTTCTTTGAATTATTTGTCATAGTTTTCTTTCTATTTAATAAAAATGCAATGTTGAGGATGATGATGATGTACCCACTATTTTATTCATTACTCAAACATGTTGGGATATTTTTACTTCATAGAATTTTCTAATTCCCATCTTTACTCTTCAATCAAACAGTTTTCAAAAAACCCATAACCTAGTGAATCAAATTATTCTGTAACACCTTCTCTCTATGGTCAAGAATATAAAATATTTATTCCTTATATTAAATATTCTCTTCAAATTTTACTACTTCAAGTCCCAAAACATGAGATGTCTCCTACCCATATTTTCTTAACAATGAAACATGAAACACATCTTATTTCTCGGATAAAATAGGTGGCAAGGTGAATTGGTAAAAAAATTATCCAAACTTCTTTAGGATTTCATATTTTACAATGAAAAGTGAACATAACTTTCATTTTTTTACCAAAAATAACAACACTTTTCCATTGAAATACTTTAATAAAAACATGATCACCTACCTCGAATGAATGATATTTCCTTTGGTTATGTTCGTAAATTTTCTACCTACTCTGAACCATCATCATATGTTGTTGAAAAATATTCACCATCTCAATCATTTATTCTATCAATTATGATCCCAAGAAATTTCTTTCAATTACTTCTTCCCAACAAGCTGTAGTATGACACCGATTTCCATATAATTCCTTAAGAGGTGTCATCTGTATACTGTAATGGAAAATTTTATTATAATAAAAATCAACTAGAAAAATGTGTTGATCCCAAATTCCTTGGTAATCTATTGAAAAATATATAATAATGTGTTATAATTTCTGAATCATTCACTATGACTATCCATCAGATTGGGGATGAAATGGTGAACTGAAATTTGATTTAATACCAAACAACTTATGGAGGCTTTTTTAAAAATTAGAGGTAAACCTAGGATCGTGGTCAAATATAATAGAAAGAGGGAAACCATGTAACCTGACTATTTCCTTAAGATACATATGATAAATATTATCTATATACATGTTATCTCGAATAAGAAGAAAATTCATAAATTTAGTTAAATGATGAAAAATAACCAATATCCTATTATTACCTTGATATGTATTTGGTAATATTAACATGAAGTCCATTGATATATTTTTCCATTTTCACTGTGACAGTTGAAAAATTTCGATACATCCCCTTTGTTTTAATTTAATTTATTTATAAGTAAAACATCACATGGTAAAGTATGCAATATCTATTTCCATTCTATCCCACCATAAATGTTCCTGAAGGTATCTATATAACTTAGGACTACATAGATTAAAGGAAAATGGAGAATAATGAGCTTCATTATATAATTATCACTTCAATTGGTAATCAAAAGGAAAAAATAATCTCTTTTTTTTAAATATGATAACAACTTGTTCAACAACATTAAACTCCAAAAACTTACCAGAATAGACTGATTCTACATTTTCTTATAAAACACGATCATATTTCAAATCTTACTTAATTATTTCTGAAAATAAATACTTTAATAATGCCTAAAAAACATATAAATTTATTTATTGACTTATTTCGACACCAACATTAACAAAATCATTTACCAAAGTATCATATTCCAAACATAGTAGAGTTTATCATGCGTTATATTTCCTACTTAAAGCATCATCTACTATGTTTTATTCTATTGAATGGGAATGAATTGTGCAGTCATAATGCTTAATAATTCCATATATATACCCTACCTCATGTTAAACTATTTATGAGGGAATATATACATCAAAAGTTTATTATAAGTATTTATTTCACACTTTAGTGAATATAAATTATTTCTCTAGACATTTAAAGAAAAAACTAAAACTACTAGTTCAAGGACATCTGTAGGATAATTTATCTCTTGATATTTCAATTAACATGATGTTTAAGAAATTAATTGATCATTTTTCTTTATAAAACAACCATGTCCTTTCAAAGAAGCATATATATAGATAACAAGTTCACTATTTCTGGATGGCAGGGTCAAAACTAGATCATTTACTAATATTTTTTTCAATTCCTTGAAACATTCATCATATTACTTTTTCCAGATGAACATAAATATTTTTTAATTTAACATAGTTAGTGTCATAGTTAAATAATAAATGTTTCAATAGACCATCTTTAGTTACCCACTTATACAAGAGAACTATGAATTTATTTGACATTTGTAGATTGTGGACACTCTTCAACCACTATAGTTTTAGCTATATTAATATTTATTCCATTTTTATTTATAATATTTCCAAGGAAATAATTAATTTTCAACAAGAATTCACATTCAGTAAACTTTCCATACAACTTATTTTCTTTCAATTTTTGAAAAAAAAATCATCAGTCATTTATCAAGATTATCATAAACTTTAGAATATATCAAGATTTCATCAATAAACACAGTCGTAAATTTATCTATGGTATCATGGAAAAATCTATTCATAAGGTCCATAAACCTAGCTAGAGGATTTTTCAACACAAAGGGATTAATTATAAACTCATAATGCCCATACCTAGTCTAAAACAACATCTTCGGATTTTTGTCCTTGTAAAACTTCATCTAATTGTAATCGGACTTGAGATGAACCTTTGATAAATACTGAGCTCATTGAAGCTAATCAAAAAAGTCATCTATATTAGGGGACAAATACTTATTCTTAACTGTGATGTTATTCAATTATCTATAATAAATGCAATGCCTTATTATACCATATTTCTTTTTTTTAAATAAGATCACCCTATGGTGAAGTGCTTGGATGAATGAAGCCTTTATAAAGAAACAATTTTAACAGTTTTTTCAATTATGAAAGTTCTTCTTGATACATTCAACTAAGAAATTTTGATATTGACTTATCATAATATAATAAGTAAATATTAATATAAATCTCCCAATTTGGTATAATAATAGAAAATTCATTAGGAAATACATCAAAATATTCATTTACTACTGAAACATCACTTGTTTGAACAGTATCACTCTTCTAAAAAATATGTGAAAGTTGGAGTTCATTTCCATTTTTAACCCATTTTTTTGGTTCTTGATAAATTATAATTGCTATGAATTCGTTATTATATACAAACCAAAAATAATTATGAAAAAAAATTCTTTAACTCTATAATATATTTTATCATGATTAACAGAGACCAAATCCATACCTAAAATAACATGAAAATCTACAAGGGGAAAGAAAAAAAGGTATATAGATAAATCATTTCCATATAAAATAATAGGAAGATAATTATAACTTTTTCTTCCTTAACACTACCCTCATGTGTTTTTACCATAAGTTATGGATTTATTTATTGAGGTGAAATTTCCAATTTACATGTAAATTTATTAAAAATTAAATAATATGTAGACCCATAATTGTAAAAGATATTTACATAATTTTAATAAACACGTATTTTACCTAACACCAAATCACTGGATTGTACAAAATGTTTTGAAGTAGTTTCAAAATATTTAGACACACCTTTTTTGCTTGTGATCTTGATGAATTATATCATTTACTCCTATCTTTGGATATATACTCACACAATTACCCATTTAATTACAATTAAAACATATTACTACAAACCTTTAATTATTTGTATCATCATTAATGTGATCCTTTTATTTGTAGTCATGAGCCAAATTTCCAAACATACCACATTAGAAACACTTCTTAGAATTTATAATTCATTTTCTAAGGTTCTTTTTACCACACTTATCACAATTTGGAAACTTGTTTTTCTTACTTTCAGATTTCCTTGACACATGATTCCCATTTTACTAACATATGGACCTATTTTTCTACTTGTTTTCATGAAAAAACAATAATATAAAAACTCTATTTATATCTTCTCTACTCATCAAACAAGTTTCTCATAAATATAAAATTCTTGAGAATCCAATTTCCTTCAATATATTTGATTTAATATTGAGTAAAAATAGTTAATTTAACTATCAAGATCTTAGATACAATTTGATGAATACCTTACCAAACAAGTGAAGTTTACTTCATACACAACCACTGAATATTCCTCCTTCTACCACTATAACAAGAATATATTTTACAACATGAATAAAAAACCTTAGGAAAATATTTCTCATTATAAATATTATTAAATTCACCCCATTCCAAGGCATAAATATCTTTCCTTTATTATATATTCTTAACCATTATCTAGAACTGATCAAATTCACCTTAAAAATGGTTAAATGCAAGAGTTACCTTTTAATAATATTAAAGACCCTTAACTTCAAATATATTATCCTAGAATTTAACTCATGCTTCAACTATCATAGGGCCAGATGATGCACTGAATGCTGTAGGTTTCTATTTGATGAAATTATATACAATGGACGTGTTCCTTTATGGGGAACGTGATTTCTCTATTTATTGGATACCACCACCATTTATATCTTATTTCAACCAAGACATCATAATAAAAAATGATATGTTCTAATTCCAACCATTCTGGGTTATTGGTTTGGAATTAAATTTTCCTCTTGGTGCCTTCCTATATCAACTTACCTATTTTCTATATTGAAAAACATTCTGACTGGACATATTTTAGATAATGAAAATTGGTAATATTCAAATTCTATATCATTAAAACCATAAATTATAATCTCTTAAGGGTACTTAATTAAGTTATATTAACCTATAGAATTATCTAAATCCTTCTATGATACCAACTATAAGAAACTGATCCTTATTCAAACCATAATTTTATTTTTAAACATGAATTCATTTTCTTTCATTCCTAATGATCTTTTAAGATTTAGAGTTTTTGAGAATTAGGTCATAACTGTTACGTAAAAAACCTATACATTACACGTTTGACACTTCCTCCAAGAATCCATTTTCCACAATAAAAAACTTTTAAAATGAAACATGTTTTATTTTCATGAAAAATATTTATGATTTTTAAATTTATTTCATCATTATTCATACTTAACCATTAAACTTGTGAAAACAAGGGAGGACCACAAATATCTTAGCATGGGATATATGAAAAGGAATAAATAAACTCATTAGTCTATTTAAAATGAATTTGGTCATAAAATAGAGTTTTCCATTATTATAATAAATTTTAG
Source organism: Viscum album (assembly GCA_963277665.1). Taxonomy (NCBI): domain Eukaryota; kingdom Viridiplantae; phylum Streptophyta; class Magnoliopsida; order Santalales; family Viscaceae; genus Viscum; species Viscum album. Next base: position 1,462,893,545 of record OY728156.1, on the reverse strand, counting down.
CTCAAATAATCATTTTCCTACACATGAAACTAGATTTAATGACAGAAGTTTTTCCTAAAAAAAATTATAAAAAAACATAAAGGAAAAATCATAAAATTTAGGACTTCTTATAAAACCTGAGAACCCTTGAAAAACATTTTATTAAAAACTTACATTTTTAACCTAAAAGGAAATAATCATTACTTTAAAAGAAAATATCACCACCTTACCTTGTGAAATTAAAATAATTCCATAAATACTCATTATATAGAATAGAAAATCCATGTAGGTTACCAGGGACATAATCTTACTATAAACCTTATAAGAAACCTTACGAATGGAATAAACTATATGATCAATTTCAACATAATTATCCATAGAACATAATCTTTACCTAATGAATTAGAGAGATATATTGAGCTCACCCATCATAATATCTTTATAGGTATTACATGTTATTCAATAACAATGTATAAGGGAGATAACATGCATGAAACACATAAAATATTTCATTTTCATCAAAAAAATCATAAAAATATACTTTTAAATCCATAATCAAAACATTTTCAGATATTTTAATGTCTATGATATTCTATAAATTATTTTTGGATATTATATATATATTTTTTAAGACAAATCACTGAGATGGAGTGTGATTACGAGGCCCTGTGTGCCCAGAATAAATGTTTCAAATATATTAAATAAATTTAATAGAACATATGGATGATTTTCCTAAAAAAGTGGAATAAATTATAAATGGGTTCGCAGATCATAAATCTGAGGGCACCATTGGGTTCAATACATGGGTTTTACCCTAGTAGTGAATTAACATTAGTCGGTGCAGGTCGTTTGTGGAAAAGACATCATGGACACAAAAATGAAAGAAATAATTTTATAAGTTATTTTATTTCTAAAACTTTATACAATGACTAGTTATTCTTTAAAATATAATTATGTAAAAATTATAGGGCTAGACACATAACCTTGGAGATATTGGAGTATCCTTGGTGAGACTGTTGGATAATTCTATCTAGTGATTAGTGATAGGATTGTGGATAGACGATCAACAGACCTCAAATTAAAAGTATCTTGCCAAAAAAAAATGATGAAACCCTGTTCTTCATCATGGATCAATCCAAATAGATGTTTGGAATGTGTTTTCATTCAATTATTCCCCAGTCTTAATTTCTACAATTAAGGTAAATCAATCAATGAACATATTGATCTACGATTCGATCTTCACGTGGGATGGGTTGTTTTGCAGTGTTTTGATGGGAGAATATCTTTTTGATTTGATTTATTTGGATTTTTATTCTTAAAAAAAATATCCAAGAATAATATGAACATCAATTGAGGTCCATTAATCCTATTTGTTCTTGTGATTTTCTCCCTCGGTTCTTCATTCGCTGTGGGAATTCATTATTTGGACCAAAATTCAATAAATCCCAATCAATCAATCTTTGCGCACTCATTTATTGTAGAAAAATATGAAATCAAATATCTTAGATTTTAATGAAACAACAGTGGTGCGATGATGGAGACAAAGTTATTCGGGAATTAGTGGATACCTGATTTTGGGTTCCTCAGTGTTGTTCGATACACAATAAAGAATGACGATATGATCCATTTTCCGAGCAGATCTGATGACGGGACACATTATTTGATGATGGTGATTCTTGTATGAGTTGGGATATTCAATATCATGGTGAAAATATTACTGTATTGAAGGCCAAATGTGCTATATCAAACCCATGGACAGATCTTGGATTCTGTAAAATCCCAAAAAGTACAACATATAATTTTGATATACATACCTTGTGGGGCCTCTTTAGTAGCAGATCGAGTTTCTAGAGGAAGTTAAATATCACATGGAATGTGACCCCTATCACACGACTTGTGGCATCTCTCAGATGAATGGGCGTGTACTTAGTAAGTACACATACATGAGGTGGACTTCATGGTTTGCTGCACACCATTTACTCTGCCACACAGACACAACCTGGCCCAGGTGAACGGGCTAAGCTGTGACTCATACATAGGAAAACATACACCATCTAATTCTGAGTACTGGAACATAGGTAGACTACATGTAAAAACTACACATAGTTTAGTACTACACAGATATGGTTTGATGACAGAGGACATTTACACAGGTAGGACTCGGGGTCAAGGGCCATGGTGTGTGACCCATACTACACACCATGTACTCTTTTATACATGGATTATAAATATTTTCCTCCATATGTTGGACAAGTTTATTTAGGGTATGTCCCCTTTATCCTTTCCATGAAGGTTGGTATAAAATCATCTCCTACTCCTAGGACTACGATACATTTAGCCTGACTTCTTGGATGGTGTTTTTGAAATCCCTCTGAGAGGCCCAGAGTGAGTTCTCTTCATTCCCTAAGTGTATTTCTTAGTATTATCATGACTAAAAATACTGGTGCATCAATCCTTTACTTAGTGGGTTAATCTAGATTAAGTTTTTGGTATCACCCCATGACCTTTGCAATGATCCTCATCTATGTATCATATTCTATTCATACTATCAGTGTGTCCTTTCTCATTATGAGGCCTGGAGAGATATACCTCTTAGATAGACACCATTAGTGATATCTAACTTAGGTGTGTGTTCTCCTTAATGAGCGACTTTTGAAATATTTGATCTAGAATCCTAGAATGATATACAATGGTTAGGAATTACCACTCTACAGCTTGTATTTATTGAGTATATTTGGATATTATTGTTATATGTGCTATATACATATACCTGTGTAGAGTTGAATGTATTTTTATTTTTTTGTGTAAATTTTGGTTTTGGGGTGTCCTACTGAGTATTGTTATACTCACCCATGCATGGTCTTTTCCCAAACGTGTCATGTCTTATGTAGATAATCAACATTTTGATAGATTCCTTGGGGGACTAGGATCAGATGGTGCTTAGTGATACCTTACAGATCGAGGTGTGTTCCTGTATCTTTCTGAGAGTAGTCCAAGTACTTAATTTTTGGTTGGACTAGTGTTTTCAGACTCTTCATGGTGGGATTTTATTTTGACCTATTTACTTTCTTTTACTTCCTGTCGTACTATGTTTACAGGATTTAAATGAATGCATTCATGGTTGTTCATAAGTTTTTTTTACATTTCATCATTTTATAGGATTGGAGATGTGTGCATGTGTACATGTACTTTGGATAATGCCTCCCATGTTAGTGAAATTCATTCTCAGCACTAGTCTGCACCCCTATCCTATTGAAGGCGGGCTTAGGGAGTCATGACATGGGCCCCTTTGGGACGAGTCGTGACAGAGTGGTATTAGAGTGGTCGGTTCTTCCTTAGGACCAGAGTCAATGAGATAGGTTTGGGGAAACAATGTTAAGTGTTTAAAGTTTAGATTTTAGGATAGGGACTCTAGTGTTGGTGCGATAGTCGACATATTCATATACCAGGACTTTGAAAACCTTCTTTTCAGCTTGGTACATGAGAAAAATGGTTGCAAAGAAAAAAAGGTTCATGAATCTTAGAGGAATGGGTTATTGGTTTCTTGTACTTAATGAGTCTGCTATTTATATATACTCATTATCTTTGGTACATGTTTTTAGTTTCAATATTACTCTATGATTTATTCTAGATAGGATTCAACATGATGATCATGAGTATGATCCCCTCAGTGATGAGGTATTGATACATGGACCATTTCCTGAGATGTTACCTCTAAGTGGTGCACCATCCATACCACCACCTATAGAGAAGCATGTGGTACCTACAGTATCAGTAGATGAGGTGAGTAAGGTGAGTGTGATTCAAGATTTTCAGTGATAGTGACCCCTCAGGTTCCAAGAAGAGCCCAACCCATAGGTGTATGAGTACTATCTTGAGGTAGTGACCATAGTTTTTCATCTAATCAGGACACCAGAAGATCAGATGGTAGTCTTGGTAGCGAGCCTTCTTCATAGCTCAGTAGAGAAATGATGGGGTTTGATTACCCAATATTATGATGAGGAGACTCTTTCATGGATAACGTTTGAGTGCATTTTCAAATATAATTTCTCACCAGCTACTTTGAAGGTTGTATGTATCCAAGATCTTTTACAGCTCCAGTAGGGTAGCATGACAGTAGTTAAGTATTCATTGAGATTTACCATCCTCTATGAGTACTCGATGGGTATGGTTCATGATCAGTTCTTCCGGGATCAGACCTTTGAGTGAGGTATACGTAGAGACATATGATCTAGTGTCATCCATATGTTAATTCTTACCTATTCTGGGGTTCTAGAGTGATATTTTGGGGTTGAGAGTTTCTTGGTTGAGTAGATACAACTTGTGGTTTTTAGTAGTGGGAAATCAGAAGCAGAGAACACAATAGTATGGATCCGATGTCAGTCTTAGGGACCTGGACATGTGATAATTTTTAGAAGGAGGTCCCAAGATTGAGGATTTGTAGTGCATGTCTCCTTGGGTGGGTCCATTCATCCTAGAGAGAGGTGGTTCTACTCATTTGATGACATATGAAATCTTGCATGAGATAATATGACCCCCTGTACAACTGATAGAGAGACCATGGATCAACCATCTAGGTAGAGAAAATGACTTGATAAGGTAGGTTTATAAGGTGGTAGACATTTCTGAGGAGATAGGAGAGCACTAGAAGGTGGTCGGAATTTTGACTAGCTACCACCACCCCTAGGTGGTCCACGTCTGGATCAGGGAGTTGGAGGACAAGGATGGGGGTAATTGCAAGTGGTCGAATACTATGACCCCAAGGTCCCAGTAACGATACAAGGTACATTTTTTTCTTTTCTATATTAGTTACAATACTGATATAAATAGGTTTTATTAACTCCTTTATTTCCACATACCATGTACAATACTTAGAGATTCTAGTTGAAACTTTGGATTGAACCTTATGCTAGGATACTCCTATTGGAGAAGAATCAGTGGCTACACACTTGTTTTGACAGTGTGACCTGACTCTTAGAGGTAAGAGTTTCTATTGGATTTTTTTGTCATTAACATCAAGTCCTTATATATTCATTCTTATTATGGATTGGTTATCTACAGTTCATGACCAAGTTGACTGTTTTAGGTGAAGGGTACGATGTGTCCGTAGTTATTGAAAAATTTATGATTTTTTGGTGAAAATGAAACTCAAGCGATACTGGATGGGATCATGCATAGGAGGGTGAATCTGATTACTCCTCAGTTTGATATCCTAACCTTTGGTGCAGTGTATGTTGAGATTTACTAGTTTACTATAGTGGTGGTGGATTATGACGACGTCTTCCCTGAGGATGTTCCTGGTTTACCTCCCCATCTAGAGATAGAATTCTATATTCATATACACCCTAGTAAGACATTGATATTTATGCCAGTATATCAAATGGCCCCTATAAAGATTCCGAAGCTAAAGGTGAATTTGGAGGACTTACATAGGAAGGAATTTATTCGACCTAATGTTTCACCATGTGTATCCCCATTTTTGTTTGTCAAGAAGGAAAATGAGAGCTTGAGTTTGTGTGTGGACTACCGGTGCCTGAACAAGGTGACAATTAAGAATAAGTATCCACTATTGAGGATCGATGAACTCTTTGATCAGTTTATAGGGGAAACATGGTTCACAAATATTGATATCAGGTTAGGATATCATCGGTTGTGAGTATAGGATGATGATATACTGAAGGTGACATTCATATGTCGTTATGGTCACTATGAGTACTTTGTGATGCCCTTCGGCACTAATAACACCCCAAAATTGTTCACAGGACTATGAAATGTATATATTATACTTAATTATATTGGTTCCTGTAGTATTCATCGACGATATCATTTTGTACTTAGTGTTCAAGGAGGTAAATACGAGACACATAAGGTTAGTTCTAGACGTACTATGGGAGAACCATCTTTATGAAAAGATCTTGAAGTTCCAATTTTGTATTTAAGTGATCCACTTTCTAGGACACATTATCTCAGTATATGGAGTGGTAGTAGACTAGGACATGGTCAGGATAGTCTTAGCTTGGGAGCCACCTAAGAGTGTGATAGAGGTGTGAATGATCCTTGGGTTGGTAGGATATTACCAGAGATTAATATATTATTTATATATAATATCATCACCCATGAAAGCTTTTAATTGGAAGGGGAAACATTTTGTATGGATACAAAGTTTCTAGAAGTATTTTTAGCAGTTGAGGAAGAGTTTGATGAGTGATCCCATCTTGAGATTTCTAGAGGAGGGTGTCGAGTATGTAGTGTTCTGCGATGCATCGAGAAATAGGATTGGTTGTGTTTTAATGAAGAGGTATGAAATAATAGCCTATGGTTTACACTAGTTGAGACCAAACAAGTAGAGCTACATGAAACATGATCTTGATCTATTAGGGGTGGTATTTTCTTTGAAGACTTAGAGATACCACCTAATGGGTGAGTGGTTGATCGTCTACTCTAATTACTAGAGTCTAAAGTATATTTTATCTAATAAGGGTCTCAAAATAAGAAATAGGCAATAGCGAGAGTTCCTCCTGTATTATGAATTCAAAATTGTCTATACTTCTTGGAAGAGTAACATGGTAGTAGATTCTCTTAGTAGGGGATCTTTTTTGTAGTTTCTGATTGAGGTGTTAGAGTAGTATACCTCATTGTAGTTTTCCTTTATGTATGGAGATGGAGAAACTTACCTATTGTAGATGGTTGTTACTGATACTATTTTGTAGCGAGTCAGGGAGGCAAACCTTGGGGATAATGACTATGTAACCCTACGTGCTTAGATATTCACATGGCATGCTCCTTATGAATATTCTAAAGGCGGAGAGCACATTGTTCTTTTTAGAGGACACATGATGATACAAGTGAAATTATGGGAGAGGTTATGATATATTTTCACACATCTTGTTTGGTGGTATATCCAAGTGTGGAAACGATATACCAAGACCTCCAATATCAGTTTTGGTGGCCAAGGATGAAGAAAGGAGTTGCAAAGTTTGTCTCTCGATGCCTTACTTTTCAATAAGTGAAGGTTGAGCACTAGGTTCTAGTGGGTTTGTATCAACCCCTTGAGGTTCCAGAGTGGAAGTGGGATGGGATATCAAAGGAAATTGTGACAGGCTTACCACGTATTTCCATGGGACACAATACCATCTGGGTGATCATAGACCGACCTACCAAGTCGAACCACCTCCTAGCTATACAAGTGCATAGTTTAGTAGAGAGATTGGGATGCATATACATACATGAGATCGTACAAATACATGGAGTTACATCGATTATTGTTTTTTAATATGATACTTGGTTCACATCCCATCTATTTAAGGGATTGAAGGTTGTGCTTGGGATATAGTTATGATTGAGAATAGCATTTCAACCATAAATTCACATCCAGAATGAGTAGACCATTCAGGTTTTGGAGGACATGCTATGAGCTTGCATGTTGGAATTTGAAGGTAGTTGGGAGGATCACCTACCATTGATGTAGTTTACATACCAAAAAAGTTACTATTACACAATTGGTATGAAACTATTTGACGCTTTGTATGGGCTATCTTGTAGTTCAACACTTTACTGGACTGATCCAGGAGTGTCTGTGCTCATGGGACCAGAATTGGTGTGAGCTACAATAAGGAATATGCAGATCATTAAGTAGTGGATGAAAACTGCACAGATCCATTATAAGTCTTATACTGATAGGTAAAGGAGTCCTTTGGAGTTTGAAAAAGGATACCATGTGTTCCTATGGGTTTCACCTCGATGTGGATTAAATATATTTGTTCGGGGTGGAAAGCTATCTCTGAGGTTCATTATCCCTTTCCATATAACGCATAGAGTTGGTGAGGATGAACACCACTTATCCCTAACTCCATAGTTAGACTGGGTGCATGACATTTCACGTGTTGTAGATGAGGAGGTACGTTCATGACCCATCACCCGTTATCGATTGGGGCAGACTAGATATCTTGAATAGAGTTACCTTTGCTGAGTACCCAATATATATTGAGGATCGGATGGAGTGGATACTTCATGCGTGGTCGATTACTTTAGTGCATGTTTGGTGGAAGCACCAGAATCTCCAGGAGAGCACATGGGAGTGGGAGGCTTAGATTCTTGCTCATCACCCACATCTTTTTGATTAGCCCTTGTTTTGGATTTTCGAGTACATAAATCCACAAGGTGGGGATAATTTAATGCCACATATTTTTTTTATATTTTTTTGGATATTATATGTATTATTTTTGAGAGCAGACACTGATTTGATGTGATATTTTGAGGCTCGGTGTGCCCAAAATAAATTTTTGATATATATTAAATATATTAAATAATATGCACACATAGTTTTACTAAAAAAGTGTAAAGAATTTTAAATGGGAATCTAGGTTAGAAATCCAAGAGAACCGTTGAGTTCAGAATGTGAGGATTAACCTAGACATGACTTAACATTAGTTAGTGTGGGTTATTTGTGTAAAATTCATTATAGTAATCAAAATGAATAAAATAATTTAATAAATTATTTCATTTCTAATTCTTGATGCAACAACATATTAGTATTTCAAAATACTATTATGTAATATTTTCAAGTTTAACCACATAACCCTAGAGATATTGGAGAACCCTTGGAGTGACCGTTGGAGAATTATCTCTAGTGATCGGTGATAGGATCATGGATTGAAGATCGACACACCTCATATTTAAAGGATATCACTAATGAAAATGGTGAAATTCCATTATTCATCAGTGATCGATCCAAATAGGGGTAGGATGTGTTTTTTGAATTGATTCTTCCATGTTCTTAATTTCTATGATGAAATCGAATCAATCAATGAACATATTGAACCTATCTTCAATCATCATGTGTTATGGGTTTATTTGTGGGGTTTTTATGGTAGAATATATTTTTGAGTTTATTTATTTTGATTTTTATTTTGATGGAAACGAACCAAGATTGATACAAACATTGGTCAAGGCCTATTCCTCCTATCTATTCTTGTGGTTTTCTCACCCAATTCTTTGTTCATCACAGTGATTCTTCGTTTCACCTGCAACTCGAAAAATCCTGGTAAATCGATCATTTCACACTAGTTTATTGGAAGTATGATATGAAATCATAGATCTAGGATTAGAAACAGACCAAAGAGGTGTGAATATTGAGATAGAGTGATTCAGACGATGGTGGATACTCGATTTTTCATTCCTTGGTGTTCTTGAGTGCACAAATAAGAATGATTATTAGATCTTTTTTATGAGAAGATATGATGCTGGGACTCATTATTTGATGAAGATGAGGCTTGTACATGTTGGAATCTTTGATATCATGGTGAAAATATCACCTGATAGAAGGCTTGAGGCACTAGATGAAATGAAATCGCAAATTTGGGATTCTAGAAAATCCCAATTAACATGGAATTTAATACAGATCTACACACCAAGTGGGACACCTCGAGTGGTTTCTAGGGTTTCTGGAGGATGTTAAATATTAAACGGTGTGTGAACCCTATCATAGGGTGTGTGGTATCACCCAAATGACTTGGTGTGTACTTGGGAAGCACACGAACACAGGGTGGACTACTCAGGTTGGAGCATGCCATGTACTCCCCCACACAGACACTCCCTTGACATTGTACATGGGATAAGTCATGTGATGGTATATAAGAAAACATACACAGGTTGAAGCCATGTACTAGAACATGGATAAACTAGACATGCATCCTATATGACGCATAATACTATATTATCAAGGCTTTATAACACATTCCATTTACACAAGTAGGACCCAGGGTCCGGGGACATGATCTGTGACCCTTACCACATACTGTGTACTCTTTTATACATGGATTAGAAAAATTGTCCTCCACTTTTGGGACAATTTTATTCAGGGTATGTTCCCCTTATCCATTCCCTAAATGTTTTTTATAGAATCTCCTCTTACCCCTAGGACTATGATCCATTCACCATGAATTCTTGGATAGAGTCATTGGAATCCCTCCAAGAGGCCCAGAGTGAGATCCTCTATTCATATTCATACCCTAGGTAGAGTTCTTAGTATATTCATGACCCAAAATACTTAGGAATTAATCCCCTACTTAGGGGGTTAATAGAGATTGATTTACTGCTATCACCCCATGGACTTGGCAGTGATCGTCATCTGTGTATCATATTCTCTTTGGACTATTAGTTTTCTCTTTCTCGTGATGAGACCCAATGAGCAGTACCTCTCAGATGGACATAATTAGTGCTATTAGACATAGTTGTGTGTTCTCCCAAATGAGTGCTTTATAGAGTATTCTATTTGGAATCCTTGGATGATATAATATGGTTGAGACATACCTATAGGCCGTGTGTCTTTATATATTATTTCCAGATATTCTTTTTATATGGGTTATAAACATATACCTATGTAGATCTGATTGTATTTTCAGTTATTATATGGTTTTTGGTTTTGGGGTTTCCTAATGAGTATTTTTATACTCACCCTACACGGTATTTTCCCACACATGTTGTGTCTTGTGCAGAAATCAACCTTTTTGACAGATTCCTAGGTGGACCAGGATGATATGGTGGTTAGTGAGATATAATAGATCAAGGTGTGTTCTGGTGGCTTTCTGACAATAGTCCTAGTAATTAATTTCAATATGGACTAGTGTTTTTAGACTCTTCCTGGTTGGATTGTATTTTTCCCTATTTATTTTCTTTTACTTCCTATTGTACTTTGGTTACGGGATTAAGATGTATGCATGCATGGTTGTTCTGTAGTATTTTTACATTCCAATATTGTATAAAATTTTATATGTGTTCATGTGTACTTGTACTTAGGCTAAGGCCTCCTATGTCAGTAAAATTATTTTTCAGCTCTAGTTTTCAGCCCCTATCCTATTGGAGGGAGGCTTTGGGAGATGTGGATTGGGCCCCTGTAGGGTGGGTCATGATAGATATTGATATAAACCTTTTCTTTAAAACCCAATTTTCCAAACTAAAATAACCTGAACAAAGGGAAGGGGGTTATTATTTGAAGAAAACACGGAATATTGTAAAGGAATCCAAAAATTAAATTATTATTTTAGTGATGAGAAAATTTTCAATATCATATATGTTAAAATAAAATATTCCTTTTTTTACTTTTTGTAATGAAAGTCAAAATGTTCAGTATAAAATACGTAAAAAGATTCATTCTTAAAACCTTTTAAAGAAATTAATAAGAGAAAAAAAACTTCATTAATAATTCATTTGTGTATATATAAATATATCTATAAAATAATTTTAAGAATATGGAAATTTAATAAAAATATTTATAAAAACAAATTGTTAAAACATTTAAAGTGAGTTTTATGGTAAAGTGTCTCTTACGTCAAGTCTGATTTGTCACATAGGTTCTTTATCTCCATGAATAGTAAACTTATGATAATTACTTAATTTAGTAATAACATCTTTCAACTTTATTATTCCTTTATTTTATTTATTACAATGTCAAATTTAATTGCTTATTCAATTAAGTTCATGATGAACATTTTGAGGATGTTTGGTTTGTAAGTCAAAAATGACTTCGGTATGTTGAATTTGGTCAAAAGGATTTTGATTATATCATTTTTAAAATCTTAATAATTTTATTTTCATTATTTTTATAAATTAATTACACTTTTATAACTAACAATGTTAGATTTTTAAAAAAATGAATTATGTTACTATCATGAAGATAATAGGCTATAGCTATACACGAGTAATGGTTTCATTTTTCTATAAACACGAGGGAAAAAAGGTAAGTGACATGGCCTATTTTTACCCACTTTTCCACAAATATGTTGAGGAATTAATTAAGTTTTTAATCCTAAAAGTTGGTTTTTAATATATATTTATTTATTTTTGATAAATTGACAATGGAACTAATATTCTTTGAAAATATCATTAAAATGCATGTTTTGAGAGATGAATTTAACAATTTATATGTGCTCCGATTTTCAATTTGTTTTTGGAATATATATATTTTTTGTATTTTAATTGAAAATATATCTTTAAAAATATTTTTAATGAAAATAATTCGGATGAACTAAATTCTTTCATTTTATTCTAATGAACATATTTTTTTGTGAATCAACTCTTTTTAAAAATTTTATTTTTAATCAAGATTGAAATTTAATTTCTAATCTTTGAAGTCGTCTCTTAAAAATTGCAACTAAAAAATATTTTATGTGATTGATTTTAAAATGTTTCAATTTTTTTTATAATTCCATGAATTAATTTAATTTATCTTTTATGGAGTTTGATTTTTAATTATATCAATCAATGATTATTTTTTCATGAAAATAATTTTTTTAGATTGTCAATGTTATTTAGTTATAGTACCACCAACAGACAACCACTAATGCCTCCATCCACCACCAGCTAGTGCCACCATTACAAATAAATCTACCATCAACCTTTTATTATACCAATCCATTGTGATAAACATCTATTGATCTCCTTATTTATTCAGCCAACATGGAAGATCTATTGGCACTCTCTAGATTCTGATACTCCGTCTACCGATCTCATCAACCATCTACCATTGGGCCACACTGCCATTATTAGATCACAATCTATCATTAGTCTCCCTCTTCCATTCCTACACAAACCAACTATATACTGTTTTTCCACCAGTATCTCCCTGATCTTCTACCATTCCAACAATCCATCCACCATTGGCCACTATTTCTTTTGCCCAGTTCCATTTCTTCCACTGATAGATCCAGATTTATTGTTCTAGCCTCACACCATCTTCCCTGCAATCGTTTGATCACATCTAATGGTCCACCATCATCTAATACCATAATATTCTTTCACCACCCATCCTTCAGCCACTGATGGTCCACCTAAGAGCCACTACCCAGGCCACATATGACCACCACCACATATCCAAGAACCACTTTAAGAAACCCTGATTCTATCACACCTCTATTGGAGACTTTTGTGTGAAGCTAAGCCAATGCCAAGGGTATTAATACAAATCTAGATTTGACCATTTCCATCATGAATACACTACCATGAGATGAGGAAGAAGGTCTATCCTATTGAGAGAGATCCCAGAACTCGCACCACTAAGCAGCGTGTGGATGAACCCCATCACCATTGGATCTTAAATAATAACCAGAAGTAAAATCCCCACCTGAGATCCATTAGATGTTGATGTTAATATCGATGGAGACATCTAATCGATTGTTCCCTCTAAAGATCCACCATCACAACTGGTTCTGAAGAATTCTTTCCAACCCACTTTTTTGAAGAAGACAACCTGGTGATGGAAGAAAAAAATAAAATGTATTAATAATAATAACAAATAAATAAATATAAATAAATATAATAGTATAATATTCATATCTAATAATTACAATAGCATTTATATATACATATTTACTTTTAATATTAATAAATGTTTATACTTATATACTTAATATAAGTATAATATAATTAAGTAATTTATATTTTTGTATACCCTAAGTAATATATATATATATATTATATAATAATACTTGAATGGTCATATCCTAAAATTAGTTTGGGTGCGCGGTCCCGATATGATGGTTTTCAAATTTTTTTCAAACTATCCTATGAGCCAAATTGAAATTGGGGTATTAACATACCAAATTAGAGTTACTAGAATCTTAATTTTATTGATTTTTTATTGTTTTATTGAATAAGTTAAGATCTCTAGAAGAGGCGATAATGGGAATCAAACCTTCTTCACTCAGTGATTATGATCCTTGAAAATTCCACATGAAGATCATCTGAGTGTAGGATCTTGGTTGTTGCATGGTTTAGAGATTCAGGAAGTTGATCATTCTAATGGAAGGGGCTTGAGCTTCTATTACCAACAAGGACAATCCATAGTGGAAATCTTGTAACGTGGAATCCAAATAGTCACTAGTAGAGAAAAAACTGTGAGATTGAAGGGGGATTAACATGAATTTAGTTTATTAGTAGAAGAAGAAACCTAAAGAGGAGTGGGGTGGGGGAATACAAACTCACATCCTAGTATAGGATATCACACGAGACTATAACACACTAGTTATATAAAGTAGTAGAGAACAAAGATCATACATTGGGAACTACTGGGAATTAGGCATGAGCTTTGTGGGATAAAAGTCTTTTATCTATTTTCTTATGTTTCTTCATTACTAATTCATGATCCATTCTATTTGAAAATATTTTAATATATTATTTGTGATCATGATTTTTGTCAAATCACCTTTGAGGTAATAGGTTGTGTTGGTTAATCTTTTTACTTTGTTCATTCATTTACACTACTGGATGATTCTCTCTCTCTCTCTCTCTCTTGATAATCATTTTTTACAAAATGTGAAGTATTAGTGAAAAATGATCTTGATCGATATTTAATTCAATCTGTATTCAATATGAGTATTTAACTAAAAATAAAATCAAGATTAAGAGGGAGCAACACACTGAGTTCAACTAAAAAATTGAACTCAGTTGTTTGTTCTCATTTTCCTTACTTGTCTTCTATATTTTCTACTTATCTGCACACACATTCACTTTAAAACTCACAAAAATCTCCATTCTAATCATTTTTTATTAAAACCCTTAACTGGTTCTTGTTCTATTTTTATTTTTTATTTTCCTTATTTTTGGTCACTCACAACTTAATCATTCCCAATGGTTTAACCCTTCTTGTAATGGCTAGACCCAAATTACCCAGAGGCAGTGCATTATTATATAACATTGGCATGATCACAAGGGATCAAATCCCAAAAGACCAATCAATTTAGAATTATTGGAAATAAGATACATATATAAGTTTAACCTTACAACTTTAAAGGAAATACAAAACTAATTTATTCCATTATAAACATCCAAGCCTTCTAGATATGCCTTCAATTCACTCATAACTAACTTCTTCATATCCTAGGAAAATGAAACATAAGAAAGGGGTGAGCTCAAATGCTCAGTAAGAGGAAGCAATACATCAGAAGATAACATAAACATTAGGAGTGGTGAATAATTGAAAACACATGCCTTTACAAATAATAAACATGAATATTTTATGGTAGGAATATGAGTTGAGTAAATAATTCTATAATAAAACATAGTCAAGGGTATTATACTAGTTCAATAACCACATGAACCATCAATATTATTTTCATAATGAGGGAATATATAATTCCGGACATTCTGAAACATCTTATCAAGGCCTCGGCCAAGACGTCTAAAAATGATTTAGGCCTCGACCAAAACCATATAAAAAATTGGGAAAGGCCCCAGCCAATTCCACATCAAATTTTCTCATGATACCTACCTATGCATCGAGGATCTATAGAGGGCTCCACCCATCACATACTAAGTCCAATATATTCCTCATATGAAAAGGTTGAAACATAACATAAATATTCATATTAAAAATAATATACAAAATTCCAATACATTAACCATAAACCATGAATGATATAAAAACACTCATCTAGAATCAAACATATCATAAAACCTTATATACAATATGTAATATTTTTATCATAATAAATCAACTTCAAACAAGTATAAAATTTATCAAAGGATGTTGACATAGATGAAATCAAAACTATATGAGGGAAATATATTTTTCTATTTTGAAATCATTTAAGAGTAACATAATTATAAAAGAAAATATTTATTTTGAAAATATTCTTATAATATTTTAAGGGAAGCTTAAAAGATGTTATAATGGCAGAAAATAGCCGTACCCGTCGTATAAGTTAAAAAAACATTCTTACCTTAATTTTGTCGAAAAGGTCATAAAGTACCTTGTTTGGAAAACGATGGAAAGATACCTTTAAAAGATTATAAGGTCAAATATGGGTATAAATGACTTTGAACCATAGTCTAGTAAATAGTAACAATGTTTTGAAATACACTTTTAAGAAAACACAGATGTGGATGATAAAGAGGTTCCAATAGATACTTAAGTAAAAAGAACCTCGGATAATAAAGAGATTGTGAGATTAACCCTTACCTTTACTTTTCCTTAGTTGATGGTATGTTAACCTCCTGTATAATAGTTAAATTTTTTTGTTAAATTATAAAATAACTATATACATAAATGTGATATCATATATGATCCTCTAATATTTCTTGTTAATAATATTTCAGTAGTATCATCGTTTCAGGTCTTAACTAATTCATTTTCCATTATGTGATTTGTTACATAAGACATGTTTGTTATGGATAGGATGTATTTTATTTATATAAAGAATTATATTATGTTCATAAATGTTATTTTTAATGATAAAATAAAATTATTCTTGAATGATTACAAAGGGGAATGAAGCTCATCGTGTTCGTAGAGACGGTAATCCGTACATACGCACGAGTGAAAATATCATTATATTGATGGTGAAATCATATGTAATCAGATGGTATATCATATATAAAGAATCATTAACATGTTATATTTATTACTTACACCAGTTATACTCATTATTATACCCATCCAAATATTGACGTTTTTGAATAACAAACTATACCATGACGTGGAGATGGTAAGCTGTACGTACGCCCGTATGGTGACTTTTGCATTCATATAATGGATAGAATAATGAATATGGTGGTACAATTTTTATAATAACATCACAGTATATAGAAGATACTGAAGTTATTATTTTATATTGGAAACAACAAAGAAAGAGGAATTTGAATAAGAAAAGAACTTGTAAGAGGTGGTGAAATATTTATCTCTTCTTCGAGTTCTACTTGTTGATTTGATCAAAAGGGATCCTTAGGATGGATTTATGACCAAAGGAAGGTCTCTAGGATTAAGGGAGGAAAGTTGGGAGGACATTTTGATAGGGTTTTTCTGAGAAAAAAGGCTTTGGAGGTGTGAAATTAAGAGAAGGTGAAATGCCCTTTTATAAGAGAGGTGAGGGTCACTTTAGGAAAAGCTTGAAATATTATTTTATAATAAAATCATTTTCAGTTTCTAATGGCTAAAAAATGAATTATTTATATGATAAGGTGGGGATGGGTCTAACACCTCTCAACCAATAGGTTTTTTAGAGGTTTAGGTCACCGTATTAACCTTATCTTTTATATTTAACTCTTAGTTAAATAGTTTGACATTTACCAAGTCTCTTTGTATTTTTATATTATATGGTTAATAAACTTACTATAACAAGCCAAGAGAACACCATGTGGTTCATAATTAATATATATAACCTTATATAAGTCCTTTGGCTGAAACTTATATTTTTAGGAATATTATATCAATTAATAATATAGTATTTGTTTCAAAAAATCAATTATGTCAATTTTGACACTATTTAGTATTTGATTTTTTTTGAATGCCATAAAAACTTTATTACTTCGAATACAATTTATTTAACCATACCTACCATGTCATATTAACCTAGAAAATTATTTTAATTTATCATAAGTCTCAATTTACATTTATTTGGATATTTATAATATCAATTATTTTAATATTTCATTATTAAGGTAATTACTGTATCATCATTGCGTCACAAATAAATTAAATTATTTAATTTATAAATTTTTTAAATAAAACACCATTATGTATGAAATATATTTATATTTATAATGAATATTTATTGTTGAATATATCTATTATATAACCCCATATAAAAATGTTTTACTGAAAGATACATGATTTTGTTATTTTTGTTTTTACTTTAGATTAATTAATGTAAAATGTCATTATCACTCCCAAGTGTCTCCATGTGGTCCCAAAATCGACCCAAGGATACCCATTATCGGAAATATATCAACCAATATGAATAGTATACATGTTAGGGTAATTTAGTATTATTATAATATTATTTTTTACCCTTATTTACCGGATTTACCCTTTAACCATTTTAAATAAAAAATTTACCAAAGTAATTATTCATAATGTATAATAATAAAAGTTACCTATTTAAACAATTTTGACTTCCTAATTCCTAATATGGAATCCATTTTTCAAAATTCAAAATATAAAAGTGGCAGAAATTAATTTAAAATCAAGCCCCATTGTCAAAACAAAAAGCGTGTTTTTGAGAAATTATAACTATCAAAAGATCGACACTTGCTTATGTTCATTTTAAATGTGAAATTACGCAAAATGACCTAAATTATATTAAATTATAAAAATATAATCTAATGATACTTTTAAACCACTCAAATTTATAATTTAACACTATAAGTTATTTTTATTAAAAAAGTTATTTTTAATTTAAATTTAGTACTATTCATCAAAAAATGAATGTTTTCAGAAAAGTTCCAATAATTCACCCTAAGCTAATTTTGGTATCCCAAATTCAAAAATGAAATCCATTTTGAACAATAAAATTTATAAAATTTCAAAAAGTGGGTATTACTATTCATAACGACTAGTTTGATTGGTCGTGGTGTGTTAGAATCTTGAAGTTGCGTACAATGCAAGCTATTGCATTATTTAAAGGGAAACATACCGTGGAATATTGGGGTGTTATATTCTTCTCTCCTTCAAATAATTTCATCCTCAAAATTTCTATAATACTACCGCACAAAAATATTCGGGTGGTTCTTCATCATAAGTTCCTCTGGTTCCCACGTTGCCTCTTCCATCTTATGGTTTCTCCATAGAACTTCTAACAGACGAGTCGTCCAGTTTCGCAACACTTGTTCTCTGGTATCAAAAATCTTGACAGGCTCTTCACAGTAAGACAAATCAGGTTCCAGTTCAATTTCATCATAGGTGAGTACATGCGTTGGGTACAACATGTATTTTTCAATAGTGATACGTGGAACACATCGTGAACTTTGAAGAGACTTGGTGGAATTTCCAAACGGTAATCTACAACCCCAATTCGTTCTAGAATTTCGAAAGGTCTGATGTAAATGGGACTTAATTTACTCTTATTACCGAATCGTATAACTTCTTTCCATGGAGATACCTTCAAGAAAACATGTTCTCCTACCTGAAATTCCAAATCCTTCTTTCAGTTATTGACATATCTCTTCTTCCTACTTTGTGATGCTTTGATGTGGGTTTGGATAACCTTCAACTTTTCCATCGTTTCCTCAAAAATTTATAGGCCTATGAGTTTTCTTTCACTAACATCATCCCAACAAGTTGGTGTGCGACATCTCTTTCCATATAACACTTCATATGTTGCCATTTTAATACTTGAATGGAAGGTATTATTATATGAAAATTATACCAATGGTAAATATTGGTCCCACATACCTTGAAAGTAAAGTGAGATAGTTCTAAACATGTCTTCTAAGGTTTGAATAGTTTGTTCTGATTTTCCATCAGTTTGAGGGTGGTAGGCAGTGCTCAAACGAAGTTCAGTATCTGGGGATTTCTGAAGACTTTTCTAGAATCTTGATGTAAAATTGGGATCACAATTAGAAAGAATTGATGGGGGTACTCCATGAAGTCTTAAAACTTCATTAATATACATTCTTGCTAAATGTTCAAGTGGTAAATCTTCTCCTATATCAAGAAAATGTTTGACTTGGTTAGACGATAAAAAATGACCCATATTGCATCATTCCTTCTGTAAGTCTTCAGTAGCCCCATGAAAAAGTCCCTCATAATATTATCCCATTTCCACTTAGGTATGGGAATAGGTTTCATGACTCATCCTGACTGTTTACTTCCAGCTTTCACTTGTTGACAAACCATACACCTCGACACAAAAATAACAATCTCTCTCTTCATGTTGTACCACCAAAAATGTTCTTTCAAATCTCTATAAATCTTGTTGCTCTTAGGGTGTATAGAGAAATTGGAGCTATTAGAATCATCCAAAAATTCCCTTTTTAGTTCAGGTATGTTAGGAACACAAAGTCTCTTCCCAAATTTCAAAATTCTATCTTCATATATGAAGTCACTCAATCTCCCATCATTCACAGCTTTAATAATATTTTGAAACTCCTCGTCATCAGTCTGAGAACTCTTTATCCTTTATAGTAAAGAGGTTTTAGCAACCATTTGAAAAGGTATTGATGTTTCACCTTCCATGGCTATTCCCATATCAATATTTTATAGATCCATGAAAATAGGACCCCTTTTAACTCTCATCTTATTCAAAAATCTATGATCCTTTCTAATCAAAGCATCTGTACCCTTATTTTCCTTCCCCAGGTGGTAGTGTATAGTACATTCATAATCCTTGAGTAGTTCAAGCCATCATCTTTGCCTCATGTTAAGTTCTTTTTCTGAGAAAATATACTTCAAACTCTTGTGATCAGTATAAATCTCACATTTTTCACCATAGAGATAATGTATCCATATCTTCAGAGCAAATATTAGATCTGCTAACTCAATATAATGAGTGGGATAGTTTTGCTCATAAATTATTAGCTATAGTGATGCATAGGCAATAAATCTATCATTTTGTATAAGGACACAACCAAGTCCTTTCTTTGAAGCATCACTATAAATAACAAATCCATCGTTCCCTGATGGTAGAGTCAAGATAGGGTCATTGAATAATATTCTCTTCAGTTCTTCAAAACATTCTTCACACTATTTTTTCCAAAAAAATTTAACCCCATTATCTGTGAGCTTGGTTAATGGGTTAGCTAACTGAGAAAAGTTTTAGATGAAATGTTGATAATATCCTACTAAACCAATAAAACTGCGTACATCAGTTATACTCATTGGTGCTGGCCATTCTTGGATTACCTTGGTCTTTGAAGGATTTATAGAGATTCCATCCTTAGAGACAATATGGACAAGAAACGAAATCTCTTGAAGCCAGAATTCACACTTGCTAAATTTCCCATATAATTCATTGCTTTTAAGAGTTTAGAATAATGCGCAAGTTATTTTCATGATCTTTGTAGCTTTTGGAGTATACCAAGATATCATCAATAAATACCACTACAATTTCATTATGATATTCCTTGAAAACTCTATTCATTAGATCCATGAAGACAGAGGGTGCATTAGTCAATACAAAAATCATTACTGTAAATTCGTAATGCCTATACCTGGTTCGAAATGCTATTTTCAGAATGTCTTCCTTCTTCACACGAAACTGATGATATCCAGATCAAAGGTCAATCTTTGAAAAATAGTGATATCCATGAAGTTGGTCAAATAAATAATCAATGCGAGGTAGGGGATACTTGTTCTTTATTATTATAGAATTGATCTCCCTATAGTCAATGTATAACCTCATAGAACCGTCTTTCTTCTTAACAAAAAGGACATGGGCTCCCCATGGAGAAACACTAGGGAGAATAAATCCCTTATTACTCAATTACTATAGTTGTTTCTTTTGTTCCACTAATTTTACAGTGTCCATTCTATAAGGGGTCTTCGATATGGGCCTTGAACAAGGAATTAAATCAATGGAAAACTCAATTTATCATTTGGGAGGATGTCCTGGTAAATCCTCTAGAAACACATCAACATATTCTTGCACAATAGGTACGTCCTCTATTCAAAAATTCTTTTCCTCACCCATAATTATTTAATTCTCATACTCCCCAATAATTGAATTTAGTAGATCTACTGGGGTTGGATCTAGATAAGAACCAGATGGTGAAGTTTCTACTCTAAAGTTAAGGCACACTTTATCATCATCGAGAACTGTAACCTCCTTCTTCTTACAATAAATTTTTACATCATGGTCTGAAAGAAAATCCATACCGAGGATTATATCAAATTCAATCATGGGTATGATGATTATATCAGTAGATAAATATCATTTATGTGCCTTAATGTGGACTGATTCACAAAACTTTATTGCAATGATACTTCGCTTAGGAGTTTCTACTAACAACACCCTTGTTAAATCAAATTGGAAATATCTAATTTTCTTAGAAAACAGGGAAGATATGAAACAATGCAGTGATCCAGAATAAAATAAGGCATTGAATAAACTTGAGGAAACCATTAAATTACCTGCCACTACGTCTTTCAGAGCTTCAACCTCAGCAGTAGTGATCGCATAAGCATGGCCTGGATCCATTGTCCTTTTATGAGGTAAGTTACCCCGAAAATTAGGAAATTAATTTGCATAATATCCCTTCTCCCTGCAATTTTAGCATTGAACATTGGTAACTTATTTATTCCCCTTACAATCACTAGAAAGATGGACTTTCTGTCCACATTTGTAGCATACTCCTTTTCCTTTAGATAGGCAGCAGGGTGATTCCTTCCACAATTATCACAGGGTGGAAAATCAACTCTACCCTTATTCCATGTTTCCTTATTTCTTTTCCCAGAGTGTTCATCATATCTCTTCTTCTCTTAATTTGTTTTAAAGTAGTAAGACTTAGAGAATTCCTTTTCTGTATTGATAGCACATGTGACAATATCTTCATACGATGAGAAGGATTGTGAGAATAATGCTCGAAAGAGAAATAGTTTTATCACATAAAATAAATGATCAATATTACTTCTTGGGTTATGTATATAATCTGTAACATGCCTTGCTAACCTTGTAAAGTTAGCTTCGTACTTTGTGACATTCTTATCTTCATTTTATCTTAGACTCGGAAATTTCCTTTCCATATCCACCTGATGGTCACGAGGAAAGTATTTTTCTAAGAAAATATCTTTAAACTCCCTCCATTTTATACTTTATACTCTTCATCCTCCTTTTTGTTTTGAATTAATGACCACCATTGATCTGTATCTCCAGTGAGGCGATAAACTGCCATGATAACATTTTCTCTTTTGCTACTCCCCAAAGCATGAAATATTTTCTCTAAGGAATTTATCCATTGTTCAGATAAAAATGGATTTGTAGACCCATTGAATGTTGGTGGTTGTTGTCTCATGAAGATATCTAACATCGATCCTTCGCGTTATGGATCAGGGTGCTCCATATGGATAAGGTTATTATTCATAACATGTGTGAGTTGTCCCAGTATGGTGATAAGATGATCAGCACCAGTTGCTTCACCAGCTCCACTATAATTAACTTGAGCAGGAGGACAATACCTACATGGATTACGTGCATTGATACAATTTCCATTCCTTCCACTAGGTTCCATTTCTAAACAATGGCATATAGTAGATTAGTATATGAACTGCAATACAAAATTACGAACTTGTAAAAAACTTAACATAAATTGAATAGTTTATGGATATAATCTATAATCATAAAAATGTTTTCTTTGAGGAGGCACATAATCATAAATCCTTCATAATGGTTTGTAAATAAAATGAGAATTATCCTAATCATATCTCCCAGGAGTGTTGTTACCAAGAGTGCAGTAAGGCCCATTGTCGTGCACCAGTTCCCATTCGAGTCTAGCTCAAAGTTGTGTTTTTTGGTTTTACCCCTAGGTACATCTATGCCAGATCCACCTCTACCTACTCATATCCAGACATAGATGTATTTCCTAGAAAACTAACAAAATATCTAAAGTACCAAAATTCTAGGAATTTCTTCTATACTAATCCTCAAAGTCTATCTTAGGGTAGTGTTCTCTAATCAACTTTTTTCTGAATATAGTTTCCAAGGTTTGTACTAAACTTCCTATGATACCAAATATAACTCCCCAAACCCAGTTACCTAGATTTAGTGCATTATTACATAACATTTTCATCATCATAAGGGATAAAATCCCAAAATACCGATCAGTTTAGTATTCTTGGAAACAAGATACATACATAAGTTCAACATTAAAACTTGAAAAGAAATACAACACTAATTTATTTCATTAGAAACATCCAAGCCTCCTAGATATGCCTGAAAGTCACTCATAAACAACTTCTTCATATCCTGGGAAAATGAAACATAAGAAATGGGTGAGATAAAATGATCAGTAAGAGTAAACAATACAGTAGAAGATAACTTAAACATTAGGCATGGTGAATAATTGAAAACACATGCCTTTAAAAATAATAAACATGAATACTTTATGGAAGGAATATGATCTAAGTAAATAATTCCATATTAAAACATAGTCAAGGGTATTATACTAGTCGAATAACCACATGAACCATCAACATTAATTTCATAATGAGGGAATGTATAATGACAGACATTCTGAAACATCATGTCAAGGCCTCAGCCAAGACGTCTAAAAATGATTTAGGCCTCAACCAAAACCATAGATCAAATTAGGAAGGGCCTCGGCCAATTCCACATCTAATTGTCTCATGAGACCTACCGATGAATCTAGGAGCTATAGCAGGCTCCACGTGTTACATACTAAGTCCAATACATTCCTTATATGAAAAGGTTGGAACATAACATAAACATTCATATTAAAACTAGCATATGAAATGTAAATAATTTAACCATAAATCAAGAATGATATAAAAATAACTCATCCACTGTCAAACATATCAAAAAAACTTAAATAAAATATGGAATATTTTTATCATAATAAATCAACTTCAAACAAGTGTAAAATTTATCAAATGATGTTGACATAGATGAAATCAAAACTATATGATAGAAATATCACTTTCTATTTTGAAATCATTTAAGAGTCACATAATTATAATATAAAACATTTATTTTGAAAATATTATTATAATCTTGTAAGGGAAGCTTCAATTATGTTATAATGACAGAAAATATCCGCACCCGTCGTATAAGTTAAAAAAAGCATGTTTTCCTTAATTTTATCAAAAAGGTCATAAAAAACCATATTTGGAAAACGAAGAAAAGATTACTTTAAAAACATATAAGGTCAAATAAGGGTATAAATTACTTTATCCCATAATCTAGTAAATAGGAAAAATGTTTTGAAATACATTTTTAAGAAAACATGGATGTGGATGATAAAGAGGTCCCAGTAGATACTTATGTAAAAACAACCTCAGATAATAAAGAGATTCTGAGATTAACACTTACCTTGTAATTTTCCCTAGTCGATGGTATGTTAACCTCCAGTATAATTGTTAAAACATTTTTATTATATTATACAATAACTATATACATAAATATGATATCATATATGATCCTCTAATATTGTTTGTTAATAATATTTCAGTAGTATCATCATTTCAGATGTTAACTGATTCATTTTCCATTATATGATTTGTTACATAAGACATGTTTGTTATGGATAGTATGTATTTAATTCATATACAGAATGGTATTATGTTCATAAAAGTTATTTTTAATCATAAAATAAAAATTATTAATGAATGAATATGATGGGGAATGAATCTTATCGCGTTCGTGGAGACGGTAATCCGTATGTACGCAGGAGCGACAATATCATTATATTGATGGTGAAATAATATGTAATAGGATGGTATATCATATATAAATAATAATTAACAAGTTAAATTAATTATTTATAGCATCTATAATCATTATTATACCCATCAAAATAATTAAGTGTTTGAATAACTAACTACACCACGACGTAGAGACGGTAAGCCATACGTACACATGTATGGTGACATTGTCATTAATATGATGGATATAATAATGAATTTGGTTATAATATTTTTATAATAACATCATAGTATATAGAATATATTGTATTTATTATTTTATAATGGAAACAACAAAGAAAGAGGAAGTTGAAAAAGAAAAGAACATGAAAGAGTTGGTGAAATATTTACCTCTTCTTCGGGTTCTTCCTTTTGATTTGATCAAAAGGGATTCTAAGGCTGGATTTATGACCAAAGGAAGGTATCTAGGATGAAGGGAGGAAAGTTTTGAGGATATTTGGGAAGGTTTTGTCTGATCCAAAAGGCTTTGGTGGTATAAAACTAAGAGAATGGGAAGTGGCCTTTTATAAGAGAGGTGAGGGTAACTTTCGGAAAAGCTTGAAATATTATTTTATAATAAAATCGTTTTCGGTTTCTAATGGATCCAAAATAAATTATTTAGAGGATAAGGTGGGGATGGGTCGAAAACCTCTCAACCAATAGGTTTTTGATAGGTTTAGGTCACCCTATTAACCTAATCTTTTAGATTTAACTCTTAGTTAAATAGTTTGACATTTACCATGTCTCTTTGTATTTTTATATTATATGGTTATTTAACTTACTATAAAAATACAAGAGAATTACATGTGGTTAATTATTAATATATATAACCTTATCTAAGTCCTTTGGCTGAACGTTAGATTTTTAGGAATGTTATAGCAATTAATAATATAGTATTTGTTTTAAAAACTCAATTATGTCAATTTTGACACTATTTAGTATTTGATTTTTTTGAAAGACATAAAAACTTTATTACTTAGAATAAAATTTATTTAAGCAACCATAATATGTCATATTAACCTCTAAAATTAGTTTAATTTATCATAAGTCACAATTTAAATTTATTTGGATATTTATAATATCAATTATTTTAATATTTCATTATTAAGGTAATTACTACATCATCATTGTTTCATAAATAAATTAAATTATTTGTTGTATAAAAAATATAAATAAAATACCATTATGTAGGAATTTTTTTTAGATTTATAATTAATATTTATTGTCAAAGAGATCAATTATATAAACCCATATAATTTTTTTTTACGAAAAGATACATGCATTTGTTATTTTTGTCTTTACTTTAGAATAATTATTGTAAAATGTCATTATCACTCCCAAGTGGCTCTATGGAGTTCCAAAATCGACCCAAGGATGAAAATGGTTGGAAATATATCAACTAATAGGAATAGGACACATGTTAGGGTAATTTAATATTATTATAATATTATTTTTTACCCTTATTTAACGGATTTACCCTTTAACCATGGTAAATAAAATATTTACCGAAGTAATTATTCATAATGTCTAAAAATAGAAGTTACCTATTTAAAAAATTTGTACCTCCTGTTTCTAAATATGGAATCCATTTATCCAAATTCAAAATTCAGAAGTAGCATAAATTAATTTAAAATTAATTCTCGTTGTCAAAACAAAAAGGGTGTTTTTGAGAAATAATAACTATCAAAAGATTGACACTTGTTTATGTTCAGTTTAAATGTGAAATTACACACAATGACCTAAATTATATTAAATGATAAAAATATAATCTAATGATACTTTAAAACCACTCAAATTTATAATTTAAAACTATAAATTATTTTGATTACAAAATTTGTTTTTAATTAAAATTTAGTACTATTCATAAAAAATTGAATGTTTTCAGAAAAGTACCAAAAATTCACCATAAGCTAATTTAGATATTCTAAATTAAAAAAATAATTCCATTTTGAAAAATAAAATTTATAATATTTCCAAAAGTGGGTATTACTTTTTATAACGACTAGTTTGATTGGTCGTGGGGTGTTAGAATCTCGAAGTTGCGTACAATGAAAGCTATTTCATTATTCAAAGGGAAAAGTACCGTGGAAGCTTGGGGTGTTACACTTATAACCATAGTAATAGTTATAAGTAGTAAGTAGGTTTATAAATATTAAATTCTCATGATTCCAAAGATGGATATGGGAAATTTTGAAGCCATTTTTTGAGAAGGCACATGTGATGAAGAAACAAAAAAATTTACATGTAAAAAAAACAATCAGAAACAGGAACACCTAAAGTATAAAAAAAATAGATATAAAAAAACTATCAAAAAAATCCAGAAAGAAAATTTTTAAAAAATATATTTAATATGTTATATGACAACTTTGTTTAAACTCAATCCTATAGAGCCTATCATACCTGAAATTGAAAGAAACATTTGATATTTGAAAAAGAACAAACAAAAAATCAAAATGGATGATAATACAGAAGCTGAGAACATTAATAATCAGCCACTTGGAAATATGATACCACCTAAGAGTGAGATGATCAAGAGTTGTAGTTTGAGAAAGTTATAGTTTCATACTATATATAATAACCCATAATGAATTAGGCTCTCTCCTAAGCCCCAAAATTATTAAATAAAGTAATCAATATTTTCCTAGTTACCTACCTTCAATGGAATAACATGTGAAGATTATCTTTACTTCATTAGGGGATTCTGTTATAGTGTTCAACAACTTCAACTCAGAGGCCTGAGTGATGAATATGTTAATTTGGGAGTGTTACCTTTTTTCATCAAGTGTAATGCACTTAATTGGTTTCAATATTTATAATAGGAAATATTTTCACCTGGGATAGAGTTTGGAATTATTTTTCCATAAAGTTTTATCCTAGGATAATGAAATTTGATATCAAACCAAATATCACTAGTTTCTTGAAATACAAAGGAGAAATATTCCATGAAGATTTTAATATATTTAGTGGATTACTTAGAAAATTTATGAACCAAAAATTCACTCCCCAATTCCTCAAGGTCACTATATATATAAGTCACACCACTTATCACTAAAAATTGGTGGACCAATATACTGGAGGTAATTTTGGTGATAGGATTATCAAGGAACTGGATAAATTTTTTAACCTACTAGCTTAAAACTCACAACATAAATTCTCCAGGAGAAGAACCATTGTGAGGAAAGTACTAACTACTGTACAATAAGATAAGAAACAGGATGATGGACTTCTCAATGGAAATAATCAAAACACTCTTTTGAAGCAATTCCACCACCATGGCATGTTTGTGCATCTACAATCCTACTGTCTGAATTTTGACATGCCTTCCCTAGCTCCTGAAAATGTAATTTTTTTCAGCTACAGTCCCAGGATGCATCCTTAAGATGATATATTTTTGAACACTTATAATCAGGGATATATAAAACACCCATATATCCCTTTGATACAGTTGTTATTTATTCGACCTATTACTCCCCCTAGTTTTCAGCAACCACCTAGTCAGTAGTTCTTAGCACAAAAAAGATGAATCTTCTAACTCACAAGAAGAAGTAAGAGTTATGTACCAAAAACTTATAGGTAGGTTTGATGAACACAATTCCAAAAATTATTTTGATAAATTATATATGTTGTCAAGGATGAAAATTATATAAGTTCAAATGGGGTATTTGGTTAGAGAATTTGGTGGTAGAGAAAAGGGTAATATTCCAAGTACCACTAAAGATAAACTCAGAGAAAATTTCACTTATGTGACCACCAGAAGTAGTCTCTAAACACACCAAGATTCTAAGGAAGTGCCCCAAAATACTAAAAGAGAAAATATGGATGAATTTGGAAACTCAAATATTAAAAATATTGAATATGAAAATTTGAATAGTAGTACTAGAGAATCTATGAATCTTTCTATTCCAACTAAAAAACAAAAAAAATAATAGCTTAAAATAAAATAAAATAAAGGTTAAAAAAATATTATAGAGAAAGTTTAAGGGATTCTAAAAATTTTGAGTAACTTTTATATAACAACTCATTTTTCACAAATAGTTTAAAAGAAAAACAATGATTCTGAGCTATTGAAATTTCTAAAAGATCATAAAAAACTGAACATTGAAATTGCATTCCTACAGGCCCTAACTCAAATCCAATCCAATTTAAAATCCTACAAAAAAATATGTTAAATAGGAAAAACCTAGAATAATTTTTCGCTTATAGTCCTATAGAGGAGTGTAGTGCTGTGTTGCAGAATATGATACCTCAAAAAATTCAAGACCGAGGGTGAATGGTCATCCATTTCACCCATGGAGATAGAGATAAAAAATTTAATTTTCTATGTGATATTGGATTTAAAAGAAATTTAATTCCACTATCTCTATTTCAATAAAATAGATTTTGAGTTCCCCAGACCACCACTATTATTTTACAACTTACTGATTGATCCATCAATCACTTAGTTGGTAGGGAATCTAAATTTATAATAGGAGTGGGAAGGTGATATTTCTTACTAATTTTCTAATATTAAATACAAAGTGTGACTAAGAGGCACCTATCATCCCTGGGGGCCTTTATTTCTATAGGGGGAGCTGTTCTAAATGTCTCAAAGGTAAAATTAATTTTCATCCTGGGTGAACAAAAATAATAATTCATTATTTTCAAAAAAATTAAATAACCCACCCATGACCCAATATTTACTAGAGATAAAATTTTAGGACCTGAAGATTTTTTTTTATGTGGAGGAAGAAGAGTTTTTGAGGTTGTTGGAAGAAATTAATGGTGTACATGAGCTCCATGCCGAAACCTGCATATTAATCTGATCTACTTAGAATAAGAAGCATTATGATAAGTTTGAGGGGGATTTATTGTAACAAAAAAATGATTTTTCCTTATAACACATATTGACCCCAATATAATAACCTTCATGTGTGGATTTTTTTTGAAATAATTGTGATAAATAGTAAAATTTCTTCACTGCCTCATTTAAGAGGCAGTATGAATACCTTGATCTAACTAGGCCCAAGTGTATTCCCTCAATCTAAGAACCTCCCAATATGGTACTCGAACCCCTACCTTTCAATTTGAAATATTCATTTTTAGGATAGTGCTTTACACTACCTATGATTATCTCATCCAAACCATCGGAAAGTCAAGAGAAAAACATACTGAGTATCTTTAGGAAATACAAGTTTGTTATTGGTTGGTCAATTGATGATATTAAAGGTACAATTATATCATTTTTCATGTATAAAATTAACATGGAGCATAAGTGTAAAAAAAATTATAATACTAGAGAAGTCTTAACCAAAACATGAAGTAAGTGATCCAATATGAAGTGATCATGTTACATAATAATAGAATAGTGTTTCCAATTTTTGAAAGTCCTTGGGTAATCCCTTTCCAGGTAGTTCTTAAAAATAGTGGAGTGAATGTGATAATAAATGAAAGAAATTATAAAATTTAAACAAGCATTGTGAACAAATGGAGGGTTTATATCGATTATATAGAACTCAATTCGTCTACTTCGAAGGATTTTTCCCATTACATTTTGGACCAAATTCTAGAGAGGGTGGATATAAATGATCATTTTTTTCTTGATTGATACTTTGTCTATCACCAGAATTCTATTTTCTTGAGGAATAGTATATGAACACATTCAATTGTTTATTTGGTACATTTTACTACTATTTAATAGCCTTTGGCTTGTGTGGTTCTCTATTTATTTTCCAAATATTCATGATGGAAAATTTCATAGACATGATTGAAATGATTATTTAAGTGCTCATGGATGATTTTTCAGTTTTGGAAGTGATTTTGGAAAGTAACTTGAAAATATAGAAGCTATTTTTGAAATATTCCGGGATAAAAAACTTATTTAAAATTGGAAAAATATTTAGTTTATGGCTACAGAAGAAATAATGATAGGTTAGAAGTTTTTTAATAAGGGACTAGAGGTTGATAATTCTAATATTAAGGAAATCCAAAAGATTCCCCCACCTGATAATGTAAAGGGGATTAGAAGTTTCTTAGCCCATACTGGGTTTTACAGGAGATTAAATAAAGATTTTTCCAATATCACTAGGCCAATTTTCTCTCTTCTTGTTAAGGATAGAACTTTTTTTTTGATGAGAAATTCTTAGATTCCTTTAAATTTATTAAGGATAAACATACTAATTCACTAGTGATAAATTCCCTCAACTTGAATTTTCTATTTGAAGTAATGTGTGAAGATAGTGATTTAGATATAGGTGTTGTTTTAGGGAAATAGAAGGATAAGAGGATGCATGTCATTTATTATTCAAGAAATCTACTAGATGATTCTTAGAGGAATTATTGCACCACTGAAAAGGAATTGGATGTTGTCATGTTTTCCATTGAAAAATTTAGATAGTACTTTATAGGGTCCAAGGTGATCATTTTCAATGATCATTCATCCCTTAAATAATTATTGGTTAATAATGACTCAAACATAAGGCTTATGAGATGGACACTTAAATTACAATAATTTGATCTGGTTATCAAGGATAAAAGGGGGGATGAAAATGTGGTTTCAGACCACTTATCTAGGCTACCCAACACCCAAATTGAGGAAACGAGGGATATTAACACATATTTCCTAGATGATAAATTTTTTTACACCTCTATGAAGAAATATTCTTAGGTTTCATATTATACTAAGTTTCTAGGTGTAGGTGTAACTCCAAGAGACCTTTCACAAAACCAAAGGAAGATGATTATATATGATTTGAAATACTACTTCTGGGATAAACCTATTCCTTTCAGAATATGCGATGATGATATTTTGAGGAGATGTATGGTTGATAAGAAAGTGTTACCCATCCCAGAAAGCTGTCATCCATCACATTGGGGTGGCCACCATGGTAAAGAAAGGACTACTTATATATATTTTTGGGCTAGTTTCTATAGTTCAACACTATTCAGGGATGCTATTATTTTGGTGATTAGCTGTGAAAAGGGACAAATTCATGGAAATATTGGTATAAGGTAGAATTATCCATAGAAAGAAATACTATAGGTTTAATTTTTTGATGTTTAGGGCTTGGATTTAATGGGTTCCTTCCAATACTCCGATGGGAATGAATATATTCTTGTGGATTTACACTATTTTTACAAATGGGTTAACTTAGTGGGTATTTCCAACATATTGCTACTAGTGTGGCGTAATTCATCAAGAATTTTTTTTTCCAGGTTTGGAGTGATTATAGAATTTATTACAGAAAATGGAACCCATTTCAGAAAATAAAAGTTCAATAATTTAATTGAGAAGTATGTATGTTCTCACAGAATCAATACCACATACCACCCACAATCTAGTGGATAAGCTAAAGTGTCGAATAGAGAGATCATTTTGTTTGGAGAAGGAAGTTTATAGCTCAATAAAGGGTTGGTTTGTAAATTTGGATAAGGCTCTGTGGGCCTATAGAACTACTTATAATACTCCCATAGTCATGTTACCATAGAGAATTATCTTTTTAAAAACATTCTATCTACATGTGGAAGTACATCAATAATCCTTCTGGGAAGTGAATGCCCTTAAATTTGAATTCAAGTTTGCTGGTGAGAGGAGGTTACTGGAGTTGAGTGAAATGGGGGAAATTAGAAGGGAATAATATGAAAATACTAAAATTTAACCGGACAAAACAAAAGATTCTTATGACTCAATAATCCAGAATAGGGATGTAAAGCTTGGTCAGATATTCATACTATTCAATTGTAGGCTTAAACTTTTCCCATAAAAACTGAAAACCATATAGCTGGGACCCTTCACTATACTCATAGTTTTTATTAATGGAGACATGGATCTAGTAGGAGAAGAAAATATACCATTATTTGTCAATGGATAGAGAATCAAACATTTCTTTATATGGAATCCAAAGGGTTTGGATATCATTTCCTTTATTCAAGGATGGATTTCTCTCAAATCTAACATAAGACTATAAACTCAATGTTTCATGGGAACTAAAACATGGTTATTATTTTATTTTCATTTTATTTCTCTTTTTTAAAAAATATTACCCATACCATTGATTCTCTAGTATGTGATCCCATGGAATCTTACTCCAATTGATTTGATTGGTACTTTACTATGTGGGATTTCAATATTCTTTAGTGGCCAAGGGAAGAAACACACTTCATCATCTGAATAAAACCTCCTTCACTCAATCTTTGGTTGAATTATTTATTGAAATTTTAATTCTTTATTCTTATTTCTATTATCATATCCTTGCAAGAAAGTAAGAATACCAACCTGAGAAATTAACTTAGTGATATATAGTAGGAACTTTTGAATACATATTAATGGATAAATATCCTACATTCAAGGAAGTGTTTTTTCCATTTATATTATCTAATGATATTTTTATTCCTATCGCTGTGAACTAAGTATGGGGGAATACCCCCTTGATCCTGTAAAAATTGTGTACCTAATTTATTTCTTGGGTTTCTTCTTATTGAATTATTGTGAGTTGAAAATTAAGTTGATATGCATTGTGAAACCTTCTTGCACCCATTTTAACCATTTTCATTCAACTTTTATTCTATAATATTGGTCATTAGGATACTATTTTAACTACATTGAAAATTATTTTATCTATGTTTAATAATAAAAATATTGAATATTTGTTCAAATAAGTGGAAAAAGTTATTTTTGATATTTCATGCAACCCCTTTCATATTCTTTGTCCTTCTATGTTAAAAACATGTTTTGAATTAAATTTTCTCCCACCTTAGGATTCAACATTGGAGACAATTTTGAGTTTTATGTATGGGGTAAAGGGGTCTTTCTATGCTAAGTTGCACTTTAAATTCTAGACACATCTAAACACCCTTTGACTTTTTGTCAAAAAATATATTTTTTTCAAATTTATTCACAAAATGTGGGTCCTTAGGCTTCATATTGCACATAAATTATTTCCTTCCTAGGGGATAATTACATTATAGTTATTGGGGGTTTAATTTATTCAAAAATTTTTGAGGACATAATATTGATGAGTGGTGTTATATACTGTTTTTATGAATATTCTGTTTAGGAACTACGAAAGGTAGTGATATAAGATAAATAATTATAGAATTGTGATCATAACTTTATGAAACTTTAATTTTTAACTCAAACCTAGGAAAATAACCTTGGAAAAAACTGATTACCTTAGGGACACATCTTAAATGATAATCTTATAAGTCCTTTAAAATTGATGTAAAGTGAGAAATTGGGATCCCATGGTGAGTATCCTAGACAAGTACACTGAGTTCATTTTTATAAATAAATTGAATCAATTTTCAAATTTAATAAGTTTTTTTCATAGTTCTATTAAAAATAACCATGGATTAAAAAATTAAAATAAAGGTCCATGTAAAAAATGATCTTATTAAGGTGAGAGGAATTTTGAACCCATATGAAGAAGGGGAAAATTTAATTGTATAAAAATAATTTGAGTTGTATCAGTGAAGTGGTGAAATTTAAAAATAATGATTTTTTGAATCTATGATAATGTAGAAATTCAAGTAACCTCTTATTAATGTTTTATTTATACTTAAATATAGCTTGTATTCCCTCTTATAATTATGACTTGAATCAAAACTGAATTTGGGTAGTGAGTGACTCCATTGAGATGGCATGACATTGTCAACCGTGAATGAGTATGTGTTCCCTTTATTTCTAGTATATATTTGAACTTAGGAAGGACCTTCAATGATCATTCTTTGAAAATCCTAACCCACCTCTGATTTTGTGCCTCTATAAATAAATTTGTTGAAATTCGTAATTTTGTGATAATTGTAATTTTTTTTCTGTCTATTTTACAAAGAGTAAAAGCATGAAATTGATTGAGGAAAAACAAATATTTAAGTATGGGGGAGTTTTTTGTTGCCTATTTTTACACACTTTGACACGTCTATTTTTAAGAATTAATTATGTTTTTAATTATGTAATTGTTTTCTTAAGATATATTTAATAGTATTTGATAAATTTATGTTGGAACTAGCATTCTCCAAAAATCTACTTAAAATATTTGTTTTGGGAGATGGATGGAAAATTTTATATGTGCTCTAATTTTTAATTTTTTATGGAAAACAATTTGTTGTTTTTTAATTGAAAACATATTTTTAAATTTTATTTGAATGAACATAATTTAGATGAACATAATTATTTCATTTTATTCCAATGTTTTCTTGAATCAACATTTCTTGAAAATTT
Organism: Viscum album; assembly: GCA_963277665.1. NCBI lineage: Eukaryota > Viridiplantae > Streptophyta > Magnoliopsida > Santalales > Viscaceae > Viscum > Viscum album. The sequence goes on along the minus strand of OY728156.1, from coordinate 1,462,858,245 downwards.
TAGTCTCAATCGAGATTAAAAGTTATTTTATGATGAAGGAAGTCATCTCTAGAAAAATCCAACTGAATTTTTTTTTGTGATTGAATTTAAAATGTTTCAAAAGTTATTTATATAATTAAATGAATTTATTTCATTTATATTTTCTAAAATTAAAATTTTAATTTCATGAATCATTGATTAATTTTTTATGAAAATAAATTTTTAGATTGTCAATGTTGTTTGGTTGTGCTACCGTCAGCAGACATCCACTGCTGCCTCCATCCATCTCTAGCTAGTGCCACCATTATAACCAAGTTAGCCATTAGCCTCCTTCTCTAATGGTCAAAAGTAGTAGACATCTACTTCTATCCACCTACCATTAACCTACATAGTATATCTACCGATGCTCTCGAGCTTCCATCGCTCTATCTTCCAGTCCCGCAAACCATTTACCGTTGGGTCACCCTGTCATTGGTAGATTACAATATACTATTATCCTCAATCTACCATTGTTTCATAAACCATCCATATACCAATATACCGCCAACATCTACTTCATCTTATACTATTATAGCCATTCATCCCCCGTTATCCAGTCCTTCCACCCATCTCCATATCTACCACTAGTAGATCCAAATCTACCTATCAACCCACCCACCATTTCCCCTTCCATCATTTGATTGCATCTAACGGTTTTCCATTATATTTTGTAGTGACCTCCTTTTTCCACCCATCCTTCAACCATTGATTTTCTTGCTAACAAGACACCACAAACTCCACATCCGACCTCCACTGCAGATATGAGAAGCACTGCAAGGAACCCTCATTCCATCATTCTTATATTGGAGACTACCATGTGAAGACAATCCAATTATATAAATGTTGATACAAATCTAGATCTGTCCGTTTCCACCATGAATACACTTCCAGAAGCTGAGGAAGAAGGCCAAGAACACTGCACCAGATCCTAGAAATCACACCACCGAGCATCGTGCGGAAGAAACCTTTCACAAACCATCCCACTAGGGGTTGATTTATAACTCCCCAAGCCCACCTCCAATAGTCTAGGGGATGACAAGGATTGATGGGTAGGAATATCACATAAATGGGTGGCCCTAGCCTAAGTTATCTATACAGTTTCAGCTACGTACATCTCCATGAAATAGTGCAAAGATAAGAAAAATAAAATAAAAATGAATTCATACATATATATCCCAAAAAAGAGTAAAACCATACTAGAAAGTGATATAAAGGGAAAATACAAGTCAAACAAAGGTAAAACTAAAGAAATGTATAGACTGATTAGAAGGAGAGGACAACTTCATAAAGAATGACCGGCATAATCCTTGGTCTGTCTAGCCCATATCTATACACCACTCGCTCCCAGTCCTATAGGGACAGTGATAGAGTACCTATAGTCTATATAAGACACAACATGTGAGGGAAAATCTCCTGAAAATTTGAGTATAAAAACCCACAGTAGGTTCCCTGAAAACGAAAACGTAAAATGGAGTAACTAAAAGGCATCTGTTAACTCAACCAAATCTAGAGGGAACCCAAGTAAGAGAGAAACTCCATCTTGGACACTCATCAGCTATACACAACTAGTCTTGTCATCACCCCTAGTTTGTCAAGAGAGACGACACATTCTGCAAGGTCACCCAAAATTATCCCTGATATACTCAAAAGAGACTCTAAATTCTCATAGACTTATCCATGAACCATCCACAACAACTGACTCAAGGTTCTAACAAAACACTCATCTATGAGTGCTCTCTCCACAAGCCTAGCTGTCCAGATAGTTCATAAATGAAATATTTCACACATAAGGAATCTCGTAGCCGATGTCACATCCCCGCCGTCCCATATAGAACTCGCTTAAGAGATGTCACTCCATTGGGTAAAACTCTACCATCCCGGATGGATCTCATTGAGTATCGCTACACTGATGGCATAAAAATACCATCCCTAGTCATACCTGTCTAAGAGGGAACACTCTTTGGATGGTACTAGAAATAAAGAAATTTAGTGACCCAGTAGATCTCCAAAACTCAGGTAGGGGATTCATCCTAGGACCATTGGGGGACACTACAAACCCTATCTGGAACACCACACAAAGAAAATGGTTTCACACGATAACCCTAATATTGAATAACTTGATAAGGATAGGATCAATTACCATGTAGTGTTGGTCATGTTGATTCCAAAAACTCCTCCAAGTAAATAATCACTGTATAACTCTAAAGGAAACCAATGTTATTATTACAAGATACACTCTACATTGGACTATAACCCATTCAGATAGATCAGATCTCGATACACAGATAGAGGGTCTATGCCGAGGGAAAATTGGGGGCTCTGTTCCCTATTAGAAACATCCTCCTATGTTGAGGATCTATTCAGGGGTAAATATTGTTACATTGATTCCAAAAACCCTACCTAAGGAAACAAAAAAGGAGGTGTGCATCGATCTGGGCCTCTTATATGGATACGTACTCCAAGCCACTGAGTCTGCAGCCGAAGCGGACTGAGACAACTTACTTCAGAATATTGGAACACATCCACACTATATAACCTCAAGGAAACCAAATAGGGGTCACAATCCTATGATGAGGATGTGATACCAAAACAAATCATAGTTATAGGCTAGGGTAACTCACTCAAGCAATTATGGTATAAACGTCACTAACTGAAGAAACCCACAACACCACCTTATGTAATATCTAAAATTCCTTAACTTTGGATACCATTGTGTACTATGAAGAAAACTTATTAGTATAGGCTACTTGTGGCCCTCTATCTGAGTCCAAAAGAAGGATATGTGCAAGGGAAAAAATACCACAATGGAACCAAACTGTGTGATACCACAGTACATGGAATTTCTATCAAAACCATCCCTTAGAAATGTCCTTTAATTGTAATCGGAATTCATAAATGAACATATATAGCTTGGACACCAGGACACTTGGCATGCGACCTTTCCAAAACCCCATGGGTGTGTATTTTATAATACATGGATAAATTGGTATCTAAAACCACATGACATGTACCCCTAGTTCACAACATGTTTCTCTTGACCGAGATTCATCTTTTTTCCATTGAACAATCTTATTTAACTCAACCCATGATCGTGTGCCTGACTGTGTACTTACACACGACCAAGTCCTTTGAGAAAGTGAGACTGGTCATGTCCGAAAACCACAAAACCTGGATAAATAAATGGAATGTAAAACCTGTACCTCTAATATAGTCCCAAAAGATAATTTTCCCCAAATGAGAAAAAAACATGGTGTGTTCCACTAAACTACATGCCCTGTGATTTGAAATTTTAATGGGAATTTCCTTTAAGGCCCGAAATAGTGGTTTAAGGTCTATAAAACCTTAAAACAATGCATAAAAATGGGATTTGGAATGTAAATATTGTAAAAATGAGTACCTCATATTGAAACCCCAAATAATTGGGTCCAAAATGATTCCCAAAATGTTTTGATCCTTGATCTAGTGATGATCAGGATCAAAAAAAGAGATAGGAAGCACCTGCTCACCTTTGTTCGTTTGTAGGTCATCTGTCTTCATGGGAGGGAAATATCCTCTACCTTATTATCTGTGAATAAAGGGGGGATGTGGTCATTAATCCAATTTTATTAAATGAATTAACTACCAATAACACCCTAAAAACGCTCACCCATGACCGACCACCCAACACCGAGAAAATTTATGTCTCACCTAGGGTGAAAACCACATTATGAAGTCGACCATGATCTTAGATTTTTGATATGAGAATCATATTAGGAGTTATTTCACACTAAATCTAAAAATATGGAATCATGATAAAATATAATTAATATTTTTAGTATAACCTTACTGAGATTATTCGGGCTCTGGAATCTCATGGTAACTCACCACCTTGCTTCAGAAATATTATTATAAATATTCCAAAGACTTATAGGTCAAAACCCGAGTCTGTAAATCCTCCCCACCTTAATTATTTTCAACCTTGAAAAGAAAACTCCATGTCATGATTAAGAAAACCGAACTTTCAAGTGTATTTACAACACCATCAAGCTCTCTAAGGGTTCCCATACTTCCTATACGCACACACTTAGGGGAACCAACAAGGAAAAACTACACCCAACTTCTAGCTCAAAAATCTTGACATCATGAAAGAAATCGTGCACATGTCTCCTTAGATGTGACAGGTGGAAAACACCAAGAATCATAGTTTTTCTATGGTCATTGGGTGTAGCAGTACAACAACTCACTAAGTTGACACAGATACTGATGAACCCTAGAGTTGTCATCCACCCTTGGACTAACTAAACCATGGTAACATGTAAACGTAAATCATGTTTCATGGAACCTAAATTGTCTTCTCATCTGGCACAAAACCCCTCTATTGGGTAAAACACTGATGGAAGGATACCTCGTAATTTCCATGTCTCACCATGTTACTAGTGTCATTGTGAAACCTTAGAAGGACGACATACTACCCAAATTTAGAAAATCCATCAAGATCATGTTTCATGGATATATGGTCACAAAATACCTTAGAAAAAAATCACTGGAGAAAATATGCACTGACCCCAACTAAAAGGTTCAACTTAAAAACTTCAACCGATCCATCTCCGCTCTCACTAATAGTGGATGGATAACTTCCTTGCAAGAAACCTATCAAATCCCTTCCTATGGTCCACAGAACCAAACCCAAAAAGGGGTAGGGACCAAATCCAGAAGTCTCAAAAACTAAGAATCTATGAGATCCATATTTCAAATTTTGGGTAAAAAATATGTCGATCCTTGGGTGTGGGTACACCTCCTTAAAACCCACTTTAACCATGCGATGTCTTCTACAACAAGCCAAAACCAAAACCTCCATCACCCAGTGAACAACACATAGTTTCGCAAGTGAACACACTAGGTCTTATGAAACCTAAAAAAACTACCAAAAGCTCATGAAAACCTATGAGAATCTTCTAAATAAATGATCAAGAGAAAATGTTTTTTCTAGTGTAACTAGGTATCAGACAGGGGATACACAGAGGAATGGTTTCTCATGACTTTGTGAAAGATGAAACCAAGGAAAATTATTCACATGTCATACCCCGAACCACAAATGAGCCTCCAGGATAGAATATAATTATTCCTGAAGACCATCCTTACCTATCCCACCTATCCAACCAAACTAGGTCTTAATACAAAACCTCAACACACCAACCCACCCCAAACACACAATTCAAAGGAATTTATCCACCCCACCTTGACACTATTTGGTTTGGGTCACACCGATTTCCCTGTATGGTTTGTATCGCATAATAAGAACATATATTAGTGTGGAAAGTGTTCCTATTTCATTTGAGTATATAGAAATGTAAAATACCACTAAACAATAGCTACACCAACAACTTACACCACCAAAAAAATCCTCTAGTAATAATTGAAAAGAAAGAACTATAAAATCAGTATTTAACAAAAAAACTGAAAAAGTAGAAAGGATACAGAATGTACCTCCAAACTCTATTTGTACCTCTATATAAAAACCCTATAGTGACTAAAACCACCCATGTTCAAAAATTTTAGCTCCCTGAGTTTTCACTAGACCACCTAGGGGTGGTGGTGATGGAAACAAATAAAAGTGGTAACCACATCCTGTTGCTTCTATAAAACGTCTGCTACCTTGTAGATATCTTCATTGAAATTTCTTCATTTTCCTCAGTTTTTGAATGAAAATATATCTACTAAAAGTTCAATGAGTTAGACACTCTTGGATGATATTTCCATACACCTCACAATCATAAAAATGCCTCATCCCTAATGGCCCTAGTTTCTCTTGAGGCCTCCATGAACAAGAATTCCTTCTGCATCCTATACCTACATCCTGTTGGTCTTATTAAACCTGGACCTCTATAAATCCCTACCTTGTAAGCCCATGATACCTTCCAGAACCCTGTGTATCATTTTCTATCACTAACATAGCCATACTCAACTTAGTCTGACAATCCACATCCATATGAACCCTTAGATATCTATCAACACACTGCTCGATGGGTGGAAGCTCCACAAGTTGTTCAATCAAATGAAAACCTACCTCATGAAAAATACCCTACAAGGTGACCTCATCACCCATCATGTGATTCCCTTGAAATGGGTTCAAAAACCCCATAAAATTTCATTGGTGAAACATCATGAAATTAGATAATATTTTCTACGGTCAAAAAGTATACATGAGGAGATGAATCAAGAAGGATATATAAACTGAAACCCAGTCTTATATGATGCATGTCTCAAAGTTTTCTCTACAACTAGTGCTTAAATTATCTATGTTAATAATCAAATTATCTGAGTCTTCGTGAATGGATAGGTCAGATACTACACTAAAACTGGAGTCTTTTTCCTAAAATATGAAATTGAAGCACTTTAAAAATGTATCTATAGAACCCAAACCATGATCATATCTAGAAAACAATTAAATTGTGGTCCTAAATTGGAACACCCTATGATACCACTCAGCCAAAACCTGTCCCACGAGGGCCTGAGCCGCGACTCACCAAACCCGACTCCAATAGGCTAGGGGTTGACATCCAATGTTGAGTAGGCATATCACACAAATGGAAGGACTTAGATTAAGGTAAATTTATTTAAAGACCCACATATATATCCAGGTAATAGTTCATGATAAGAAGAAAAGTAATAAAAATGAATGCATATATTTATATCCCAAAATAGAGTAAAAATTTTCTGGAAAGTTCTAAAAAGAGAGAAAGACAATCCCACTATAGAAAAAACTATAAAAAATTACAACATGATCAGATGGATGGGACTTTTACCCAAAGAATGACTGACACACTTTTTTGGACTTTCTATCCCAAATTTATGCCCCAACCACTCCGAGTCCCCCAGGGAAAGTGCTAGAATACATGTAGTCTACACAAGACACAAATTGTGTGGTAAAAACCCATGCATGAGTGAGTATAAAAATACCTAGTAGGCACCCAAAGAAGACAAAACAAAAAGGGAGTAACTAAAACACGTCAGTTAACTCAACCCAAGATAGAGGGAACCTAAGTGATAGAGAAGATCCATCTCGACCACTCCTTAGCTATACACAACTAGTCATCTCATCACCCCCAGGTATGTTAAGTAAGATGACACATACCACAAGATCACCCAGAATAGTCCCAAATATACTCATAATAGACTCCCAAGTCTCATTGTCCCAATCATAAACTATCCCCAACAATTGGCTTTAGGTTCCAATGAAATACTCATCTAGTAGTTCTCACCTCAGGATTTTAGTGATCCCATATAGCCTACAACTGAGAGATGTCAGAAATCTTGAATCTCGAAGACAATTTCACATCCTTTCTATCATATACGTCACACACTTGAGATATGTCACTCCATCAGGTACACCTATGCCATGCATAATAGATCTCATTTAGTATCGCTGAACTGATGGAATAAACCTACCATACATAGTGGTTCTTATCTGAGAGGGAATTATCTTCGGACTGTGCCATGGGGAAAATCACAAGTGACCCAAAATATCTCCAAAAATCAGGTAGGGGATCCCTCACAAGATCTTCAGGTGACACTCTGAACCCTAGATAGAACACCATGATCAAAAAAAGGTATTTAAAAAATAAACTAATATAGAATAACTTGATAAGTAGTGGAATAACTCCCATGTAGTGTTGGTCATGCCGATTCCAAAAACTAAACTTTGGAAAGAATCAACATAGGACTCTGAAGGAAATAGAGGGGATTCATCTAAGAGACACACTCTATCTGACTTAAAACCCATAAAAAAGACTAGATCTTAATAAAAAGATAAATGGTTTATGATCAGGGATCACTAAAGGCTCTGTCCCTTACTGTAAACATCCTTCTGGGTAGAGGATCGACCCCCCATGAAAATATTGGTCACGACGATTCCAAAAACCCAACCATGGGATACAAGAAAGTATATGAGGATCACACCAGGCTTATTAGAGGGATAAGTGATAGAATACATTGAATCTATAGTCAAATAAGACTAAGAAAAATAACTATTGAATTTGGGAACAAACCCACATTGCATATACATGGGGTTTCCATAGAGGAGTCACAATCTTGTGACGAGGACGTGATGCTGAAAACCCTCATAGAGACAGACAAAGGGAGCTCAATCAACCATTGTTGTTATAAATTTAGATCTCCAAAATGACCCACAACCCCACATTTCATCAAATATCAAAGTCCCAAACCATGGCCTCCATTATGTCCTATGTAGAAAACCACTCAGGATAGGCTACTAATGGGCCTCCATGAGAGTCTAGAAGAAGGAGATAAATGAGGGACAAAAGACCACAATGGGACCACATGGTGTGTACGCAGAGTAAACAACATTTTTATCAGCACCATTCACTGTCTGTGTCCCTTGATGGTACTTAGCATCTATAAAAGAACATACAAGGTGTGTACACTAGGCAACATGACGTGTAACCTTTCCCAAAACCCCTAGGTGTGTCCTTGCCCATATGTGGTGGACTGGACATGTAAAACCAAATGGCATGAAACCCTAGTACATGGTGAGTTCCTCTTGACTGGGCATTGAGTATTGTTCTTTGGCTATGCCCATGTAACTCAACCCATTCCCATGTTCCTAACCATGTATTTCAACATGAACAAGTACTTTGATACAACAAGATATGCCATGTCTCTTGGCCACCCAACCTTGATAACTACACAGTGTGTAACCCCTGTACATGACGTATAGTCCCAAAAGTTAATCTTCCCAGAATAGGAAGAACACACAGTGTGTTCAACTAAAGTACTAGCCGTGTGATAAAAAAGTTTGATCGGAATTTCGTCCAAGCCACTTAAAACCCCCTATTTCTCACCCAAACCACAAATCAACCCACACAGGGTCTCTAGTAGTTTTCTAAGAGCTCTAAAACCATAAAAAACAAATAAAATGGGGGTTGGGATGTAAATATCATAACACTTCCTACCTTATGGTGAAATGCCAAAGCTTTGGATCCAAAATGAATCCTTGATCGTGTTGATCCATGATCTGCAGAAAATTTGCATCAAAAATGAATTTTGGAAGCACCTTCTCACTTTGGTTTATCCACGTGTCATCCATCACTGTTGGAGAAAACCATCCCCTCCATTATGGAGTTTGTGAAACAAAAAGGGGGATGGGGTTATTAATTTAATTTTATTAAATGAATAAACCTCCACATGATTCCCCACAAATTTTTGCCTCTGAATGGGAACCCAACACTAACAAAATTTTTGTTATGGCTAGGGTAAAATCTGCATTCTAAACTCAACCGTGGTCTCAATTTTCTGACCCAGGAATATCTATAAGAGTTATTACACACTTACTATGGAATTGTGTGCATGTGATAAAATATTTTTAATATTTTTAATATCACTACATCAAGTCTCTATGGGACCCTAAATCTTATGCTGACTCAGTGCCTGAATTCAAAAATATTTCAATGAATATTCCACAGTCTTTCAGGTCAATAGATGAGTTACTAAAAACCGCATCACCACTAGATGTTGAAGATGAAATAGAAGAAGAAGCCCCCAACCCAAGCTCTGCTGGATGCCAATGTCGATGTTGATGGAGACGGAAAACCGGCCATTCCCACTGAATATCTGACGCTGTGACTGATTTTGGAGAAGTCAAGCCAAGCCCCCTTTTTGTGAAGAAGACAACCTGATGACAGAAGAAAAAAATAGAAAAAATAAAATGAATTAATAATTATAATAAAAACAAATTAATATAAATAAATAAATATAATAATAATAAATATATCAAATAATAATAATATTAGTATTTATATATATATACTATCAATATTAATAAATATTTATATTTATATATTTAATAATTATATATTATAATTAAGTAATTTATATTTTTTTATAACCTATGTAATATAAATTATATATATTTATATAAAAATAACCAAATGGTCCTAGCCAAACATTTTTTTGGGTGCATGGGCCTGGAATGCAAGGTTTCATAATTTTTTCAAACCGGTCGATGGCACAAATTAAAATTGGAGAATTAACATCCTAAATGACATATTATTACACCTTAATTTTCTTAACTTATTTTTGGATCTTTTGATTGAATCAGAAAAGAGCTCTAGAAGAGGATATCATGGGAACTGGATCTTTCTTATTCGACAATCATGGAACTTGAAAATTCCACACGGAGAGCATCTGAGTGTGGGATCATGGTTTTTTCATGGCTTATAGTTTCAAGAAGTTGATATTTATTTTTTAAGGGGAATGTTATTAGGTTACCAATGAGGTCGATCTGCATTGACATGCATAGAACATAGAAGTTTAAGAGTCTATGGTAGGGTAGAAACTGTGAGATTGAAGGGGGATTGGTGGATATTCAGTTTATTAAGAGATGAATAATCCAAAAGAGGAATGGGGGTGTAACAGACTCACATCAAGGAGCATAACACGACCCCAGAACCAACACACCACTTATAGCAATCACAAGTAAAGAAAAAAATATCAGCCATTTAGAGCTACTAGGAATCGAGTAAGAGTTGGGGGGAGAGAGAATACTTTTCTATATTTTCTTATGTTTTTAATTATTACTACTTGGATCATTCTATTTAAAAAAATTAGAAAACTAAATAAGATCATGATTTTTTACTAATCACCTTTGGCCAAATATCTTGTGTTGGTTAGTTTGTTTTACTTTGTTCCTGAATTTACTCTGCTGGATACTTATCTCACTATCTCTCTTTCTCTATATATATATATATCTTCTAATAATAATTTTTAACAAAACATATTGTATCATTAAAAACTGATCTTGATCATGATTTAATGTAAACTATCTTTAGTCTATGGTCTTATCTAGAAAGTAAATCAATATCAAGAGAGGGTAGCACACTCATGCCAACTAAAAAATTAAACTCAGTGATAACTGATTTTTTATCAGCCAATGATCAAATATTTTTTTGTAGTTGATATAGTTTAGATGTCATCCGTTCATAGGTTAACCTAATGAAAAATCTGGTTAGTCTCTTTCAATCAGTTCTAGGAGTTGAAGTTGAAATTCATGAACAAAGGGAAATCATTATGAAAACCAACCATCCAATTTTTCCTATTTATCAGTTGTTTGTTCTCATCATCTTTGTTTGTATTATATCTGTCCAGCTTAACTGAACTCACAATCACTTTCACACTCACAAAAATTTTCATTCTCATCATTGCTTCATCACCATCCTCAAATACTTCTTATGCTATTTTTTTTATTTTTTTTCCTTATTTTTGGTCACTCATAACGTAGTCCTTCCTTGTTTTTTGAGCCTTATTACCATAATACCTGTTATAGGTAGTAATTAGGTTTATAATATGAAATTTTCCTGAGTCCAATGATACGAATTCTAGTAAGTATCATTTTATCTTTATATAATTATAAATATATCATAAATATCAAATTATTTATTTAAATCATCATATCTGTTGAAATAGTGGGTGCCCTAGACCCAATTATGTAGTACTTTTGATTACTATATCATGTCTACAGTTAGATATGCATGATGATATCTTACCATTATAGTACATACTTTTCTGCGTCCACTATAATAATGGTAATGTACAAAGGTTAATTGTCATGTCAAGAGGTTATAGCAGATCCCAGGATATAATGAGAACCTCAAGATACAATGACATTAGTCTTAAATATATGTTCTATAGTCTAGATAAATCGTACTGACTGGACACAGTAGATGTTTGACTATCAGGTGCTGGGGGCTCATAAGCATTGAGACTTCTTCTCATGAAGTTCACACTTGGTGATCTCTAGTAGTGAGATCATGAGAACATACCCGCCAATAGGAACACCACATGTTTTGGGTGTCATTGGTTGTTCCTATCTACAGACATGTGTATTGGTCTCCTGACTTGAGACTATTACCAATTTATATCATTTAATTATGTACTTTGATGCAAGGAGAAAACCATGGAAGTAATGTCGTGTCGAGGTAGTTTGTATTGGGTGCGTCGTTGGTGGTATGACGTTGGTTTAATGGTCAAGAAAGGATTTGTCGCTTCCATGTTTAGGAAGTTGTATATCTCAGGTCTGGTTGATCAGGATGGTTCCACCTTCATAAGTATTTTTCCAAAGAAGTAGAAAGGAAAATCCATCCGGATAGATCAAAAAATAATAAAGCAAGATAAGGACGATGAAACAAGAGTGCGTTCTGCTTTATGAGATATAAAATGACAAAGAGACTATAGTACACAGTCCGTGTTCTTAGGATGCTAGTCGTTGCTATGACGATCATTATCTCTTTAGGGGCCATGATGTGTTTCTAGACTCCACTCTTGGTCTGTGGATTTTATTCACTACTATCGAGATGAAGGCCTAGAGGGTGACACACAATAGCGTATTCAAGAATCTGCTCTATTCAGTTGTATAGGTACATGGACATAGTGGGCCCCGCCGCGGGGTCCGAGTTTTGTCCAAGTTTTTGATCACCAAATGAATTAAATAAATTCATTAATATTAAATTTAGGAATATTTGGGATTGAATTTATTTAATCTATTTATGAGTTTAGTAAATATGGGAAAATAATAATCGAACGAATATTATTTTAATATTCAAGGTTCGTTTTAATATTAAGCAGGGCAGCGAGTCGAGTTAAATGGCTCAGATTTTATCACGTAATATATTTCATATATATTACAAGTATGTGATAAAATAATAAATAATATTGACGTAGTTAAGTTCGTAGATAATTATTTATTTAGTGGACGTTGAAATATACGGGGGGCCGGGGAACCCAACCGGGTATTTCTCAATGTCTCTATAAATAAGAGAGGAGGCTCTCTATCTTCTGTGTGCAATTAACTATTCATTTATTTGCATGGAATGAAATTTGAGAGCCTCTCTCTCCTCCCACATACTAGAGAGAGAAGCTAATGATCCAATTGTTCGGATCAAGTTCTTCCTCACACATCGCAAGATCAATGATGTGGTGATCATCAGGACGTCGAAGATATTGTTGAATCGTTGCACTTGCACCCGGAGTTCGACGATCGATGTTCCCACGGATTTTTTGGAGTGCGTGTGGACGATCTAGAGGGATCCTATTTTGGATCATTCAAGCGACGATCGCCATCGGCTAGCAGCAGTCGACTGCGCCTTCATATTTGAAACGGGTACATTTTTCATTTTAATTTTTTCCTCTTAATAATCTATGCAAGATCCTCGGACCTCTCCGGGGCTCGGATCATCGGCGATGACAAGTTCCGTCATTCCGTCGACGAAAATTTTAAAATCCCCTGCCCCCAGGCTTCCGCTGCGGGCCCTAAGAACCTAACAATGGTATTTGAGGGAGCGTGTAGATTTTATGATCCTAGAAAATTAAAATTACATTGATATTAAGTAGAAGGTTCAAAACATGTCTCATCGGTTCAAACTGCATGCCGATCTGATCTCAAACTGCCAAGTTATTTCCAGTTTAATTTTTCGGATTGGATCGACGGTGTGGTCTGATCTCGGGTTCTAATTTTATTTCATCTTATTGAACCGATTCAAATTCAATCGGTTCATTAGAAATTAAATTTATTGTGGAAATTATATTTTATAAATAATATAATTTGTACAATAATTTTATTATAATAATAATAATTATTTTATTATTATAATAATGTAATTATAATAAATTACTATTTCATTATATTAATTATATTATTATTTATTTTAAAAGGCTATATTTAGCCTTTAGAAATAATAATGGAGGACTTGACTCATTAAAATAAAGGGGCAAGTAAAAGACTTTAAAAGCTAAGTCTTAAAGTGATAAAAAAAGGAATGGGTTTGAAGTCCTGTGCCGCGTGGAGTAAAATAGAAAAGGGGGGGGGGGGGCTGTTGCGTGGAAACAACAAACCAATAAAAAGTAAAACCAAGGGTCGGTGGACCTCTGGTCTCTCTCCCTTGGGACGCCGCACAGGAGGGCGCCCCCCATGCAGGTTTGTCGGCTTAGTAGCCCGCCTCCGCCTGCCTCTGCCCCTCGCGCCGCCGCCCTATGGGGTTGCCTCCAAGAATCCGGCCCTCCCTCCTGCAGCACCCCGCCTTGGCCTCATTCCGATCTCCCAGCGTGATGCCCCAACAGCCCAGCCCGGCAGCCACCGGCCTCCTTCCCCACACGTCGCTGCATGCACCACCTGCCCCTCACCTGTAGAATCGTCGGCCGGCCGCCTCCTCCCTCATGCACCACCAGCTTCAGACGCACCCTGCCGCAACGCCCCGAGGCCCGACCATCCTGCCCTCCTTGATGACTAGCGACGCTCGCCCAGGAACTCCTCCGCACACCAACCACCCTCGACCCGCGACTCCCCTCTGTGCTCAACCGGCCACCCCGCTCGGGCAGAAACAGGTGCGGCGCACTACAACGCCACTCCTCCAATAGGCCGACCCGACCTCCTCACCTCAGCTCCTCTCCAAAAGCACCCTGGCCAAGGTTACCCGGCCACCGCCTAGTCCTCCTAGCGGGCAGTTAACCCCTGACTGAGGTTAAGTTAAATCAATTAATATAATTAACTAATTTAATTAATTTAATTAATTAATATATTGATTGTGGTGGAAATAATTTTTTTAATACCCGAGGTTAAAATTAATTTTTTTTGTAATTAAATTAAATTAATTTTAAGTATTAAAATTAAATTAATTACATGACCAATAATTAATTAAATTAAATAACCCTCATACTTATTTATGCATTTTAATTTTTAATCGGTCTATAGTTACCCGACTACTGGTCTTGAGCATTGGCCCCGTATGTCTGATTTTTATTTATTTAATTAATTAATTAACTTCGTGTGATGTCTGTAAATTAATTTAAAGACGGTATGCACATCGTCTATTTTTTGGTTAAAATGTATAAGGGCCTGCGCGCCCAATAATTATATGATGTACATTTATACCCGAGTCCCCCTCGCCTGCGCAAGTGTATCTTTGTACTTCAGACAAAGACGACGAGCGACATAGACCTCGCCAAGATGAGGCAGGGCACGTTGATCAAGATGATGCACGACGACACATGGACCATGCCAAGATGAGGCGGTACTCCAAGACGTGACGTCGACCCCACCAAGACATGGCAATACTGTAGAAGACCAGTGGACATACTTGATAGGGAATGCTGCATCAAAAGTCAGGTATACGACTCAGGTACGATGCGCTTAGGTCGTTTAGATGCTCAAGACCAGTCGGGTAGTAGTTTACCTTTATGCATTTATTTATTATTTTATGCATTTTAGAATAGTGAGAAAAATACATAAAATAATAGATAATAAAATTCATAAAGAAGCGGCATATGTTTTTCTATTAAAGTTCAGTTGTGAGTGCAACAACATATATGAACAAGTTTAATAGAAATAGATCAAATTCATCAAGAGAAAACCAATAAAACCCTCAAAGAAAATATTAAGTCACAAACAACCTTCCATCATTCAAGTTTTAACAAAACTGGGTGTTCAAGGTGCCGGTTCATGCCTCAGCTGAGGGTGCCTCTTAATACATGGGAGTTCTTATTTGTGTGGTGGGTCGACTTAACTAAAATTGCAGCAAAGATATAGCCTTAGATAGTTTGTTGTAATTTTAGAGGCAAGCGTTGAGTAAATCATTAAATGATTTTTGAAGTTGGGACTTCACTCAACAGATCAAAGAACCATAAGTTAATGCGGTTGGCCAGCCAAAATCCGACCTTGGACCCTATGAGTAGTGGCACAACCATAGATTGTAGACTCTGAGGGAGGTTCAGGGATCCTTTCCACTAGAATACTCAACAGTATTCCGATTCTAGTATAGAGGGTTCCTAAATTCGGAAAATTAGTGGGAGACATTTAATGATTAAATAATCAGTAATTTCACATTAGGTAATCACATAAAAGTACAATCTGATAAAGTATATTTGTAGATAATGGAAAGCAATACCATAATAAAACTACGATAAACCTTGGACAAAGTTAATGTCCAAACAAGCACGAATTTATTAAATGTAGTATAGGTGCTTGTTCACATTACTTCTACAATAAAAATTCAAGGTGCTTGTGTCCCAACCTGTTAAGCCACCTCAAGAAGCAAGGGTGTAAAACTGCTTACAGGTGACTCATGAAACAAGCATATGATGGTTCAGTCATAATTTTATCATAAACGTTTGATGTTAGTTGTGGTCGCTACATCAAGACATGAATGATGTTACATGTAGTATCATCTCCAAGATCCTTTCGAGGAGAATGTGAAGCAAAATTTGAATGTGATGGTTGTACTCGGTTTGTGTAAAGTGAAAGATGGTTCACAATATTTCATGTCATACCATTATCATAACTTTTATACCCAATTAATCTAGTTTCATTTAAAGGTACAAACAAACATCATAGAGTAAGTGCTTCATTAACTTTAAGATAAATATTCGCCAAGTAATAAGAATATTGGAGATAATGAAATATTTTATTCTTATGGCGAATACATTGAATGACAAGGTAAAAAGGCTTATGGAAAGTTACGCCAAAGGAACCTTCATCATGTCCTTTAATGAAAATTGGTTGGTTATTTGACAGGAGGCTATTTTCATCATATAATGAAATGAATTCATGGAAGTTTAAAAACTGAAGTACAAGAAGCAAGTACCCGCTCCTCGTTTAGTTAATATCAATCAAATAAAAGTATTGTTTTATCTCATACTTATTGGGTATTAAAATAAAATATTCTTTTCACATATTTGTATTGAAATACAATGACCAAGTAAGTAGAGAAACATTACTATAAGCAAAGTGTCTTCTCCAAGTAGTTGAGAAAGGGTGATTCTTAAGTCTTTAGTGAGAAATACATAACTTCTAATTTCCAAGTGATTGATTCAAATTGAACAAGTTTTGGAGTATAACCAAAAAATTTATCTCATGTGCCCATTTGGACATGATGAGACATTATTCCATGTTTTGGAATGAATGTTGTTTCTAGTAACATACTCAACAAATAGTTCACTGCTACTTGAATCAAAGGCGATACATGATGAATATAAAATGTAAGACCTACCCAGTTGTGGAAATGTGATTATTTGTCAAGTATAACTAAAAGTGGATGTCAACTACATACCCAGTATGGTATTTAGGATTGGCACAGCTAAACACCTTTGGTATTATTGACAGCCTTAGTTTAGACAAAGAAACCTTTAGAAATAAAGGTATGCCACAAAGATTTCTGAGGTTAGTTCAACAAGACAGTGTGATCTATTACAAAGAAAGAAAGAGGTAAAGATACTTCATAAGTTTCCTTTAAGTCATTAAGGAATGTTCTCATGAAGTATAAGTTTGGTAAAAAGATATGAGTTGCTTCAGATTAGCATGCCGAATAATATCTTGACCAAACAATCATCGATTATGATAATGTAGCGTGGAGTAATTCCTAAACGCATGTTACCTTATCTACATCACCGTATTGATGTTCATAAAAAGGATTGATGATGAGTCTTACATATTAACATTGATCAAAAAATTTAGCGTGGAGCAATTCCTAAACACACATTTTATACATCAAAGTTATGATGTAAGTTGTATCAATGTTACAACCTGCAGAAACTTCCATTATATTTCATGATGTGCTTTGCAAATAATGACTTAAACCCATAACCAATATGCCAAATAAAATGACAAATGGATATCATACGAGTCATAGTATGATGGAAAATCCATTATGTCATAGGACGTGTTTAGATTCAATGCATTTGTTAGGATTTAAACAAACATGCATCAAGTTAAACACGTTGTGCATTTGAGGTAATTATCCTAAAAGTTGCTTAAGATATTACATAAATCCTTAAGATGGAAAAGATGTAGTAAAGTATTAGACTACATTTATTTACAAGGGAGTACATCTTTATTAGAGATAGGGGGAGCTAAATTGACTTGGACTTACTCAATGCTCGAGATGCACAAATGGTTGGCATAGGGAACAAGTTCCCCAAGTACATGTGGAATAGGAATGTTCCAGAGACACATACTACGTAGGAAGTATGAAACCATGGTGATGGTTTTATATTCACCATGGTCAGTGATATATTCATTGAGAATAATAATTCCTACAAGTAAGTAGTATATGGAAATAATCTAAGATTGACAAGATCAACTAAAATTCAATAATAGATTTCATGTATCAAATTGAAAAGGGGCTTATAAATTGAATACTGCGGTGGGTATTCAAATGAAATGATACATGGATGGTACAAGTATAGTACCAATAAGGTACGGTTGGTTATAAAAAGTTGGTACGCCTAAATCTATTAGAATTTTACTTGTCATAGCTGGACTTCTATGATCATTTTATTGGTCATCAGATGTCAAGATCATATTTTGTGGAAGGTGTCTATACAATGCAACCAGAAAGAGATGATGATATCATATGATTCTAATAATGGTTTCAAGTTACTGAAATCCAGTTTTGGATTAAAGTAAGCAACAAGATCTTAGAGCATTCATTATAAATGAATCTTTTCTTTGTGTCTACCAAAGTTTAGTGGGAGCGGCAATTTTTTACAAGTGAAATATGTTCGGAAACATATGGAAACAGATTTTGATCTTACAGTTAGATAAGATTAGGTCAAAAGAAATTCTCCATTGATTTAATTCAAGTAGAAGCCTAAGTTCTAGGGAACATGATCCACTGAGGTAGATCCAAAGGTTTCTTGGTTCTATTCAATCATACATATAGTGACATTGTATTGAAAAATACAAGTTGGAACAATTTAAGTTCAGAATTGTTGGCTATGTCACATGGCTTAATCTATTCAAGTTAACATGTTCCGAACATAGGAAGAGATTAAAGTTGTGAATTGATACCATATGATTTAGCGATGGATCAATCGCATATTCCATAATATGTACAATAATTGATACTTTCAGGATATAATTTATTATAGGCAGATATCAATTATTTCTAGAAGCACTGCAAGTGATGCAGTCAGAACTATCATCTTGTACTTCAGTAAGCACAAATTATATATACCTGGAATTTGGAGAGGAAGGTATACTAATTATGGTGGGACATATACTAGTCCTTGGATAAATTTGATCTAGTATCGCAGTTGGGAAAAGGATATGAGCGAGTCAAGCTAATAAAAGCTAGTGGTATCCATACCTAAAAATTCCGAGTACGTTGTAGCTTCTAAGGCAGCTAAGAAGCAGTTAAAAATTGCAATGATTTGTCCCAGTTCTTGGATTCAAAACTAGTGAGAAAAGTATTATTATAATGATAATTATGATATTCTTACTATCCAAGTTTTCAAGTTATGCCAAAAGAAAAAAGTAATATACTCGGGGATACCCTATCTTGAGAAGTTTTACTCAAGCATATGAGGTCACATATAGCAGATATACCACATGGAGAAAATGTGGCAGGCCCAACAGTTATATCCATTACTCAGTAGAATCATGGTATTTATCATGTGAGTAGCTAGCAAGATTAGTTAGTAAGTTCGCTCTAGTGAAAGTGGGAGTGTTGAAATAGAGGGTGCCCTAGATCCAACTCTGTAGTAATTTTGATTATTGTATCATGCCTACAGTTAGATATGCATGATGATATCTTACCATTATAGTGAAGAATTTTCTGCGTCCATTATAATAATGGTAATGTCCAAAGGATAATTTTCCTGTCAAGAGGTTATAGCAGATCCCAGGATATAATGAGAACCTCGAGATACAATGAAATTAATCCTAAATATATGTTCTATAGTCTAGATAAATCTTACAGACTGGACACAGTAGATGTTTGAATATCAAGTGCTGGGGGCTAATAAGCATTGAGACTTCTTCTCATGAAGTTCGCACTTGGTGATCTCTAGTAGTGAGATCATGAGAACAGACCCGACAATAGGAACACCACATGTTTTGGGTGTCATTGGTTGTTCCTATCTACAGACATGTGTATTGGTCTCCTGACTTGAGACCATTACCAATGTATATCATTTAATTACGTACTTTGATGCAAGGAGAAAACCATGACAGTAATGTCGTGGCGAGGTAGTTTGTATTGGGTGCGTCGTTGGTGGTATGACGTTGGTTGAATGGTCAAGAAAGGATTTATCACTTCCATGTTTAGGAAGTTGTATATCTTAGGCCTGGTTGATCAGGATGGTGCCACCTTCATAATTATTTGGCCAAAGCAGTAGAATGGCAAATCCATCCAGATAGATCAACAAATATTAAAGCAAGATAAGGATGATGAAACAAGAGTGCATTCTTCTTTATGAGATATCAAATGAAAAAGAGAATATAGTACAAAGTCAGTGTTCGTAGGATGATAGTCATTTATAGACTATCCTTATCTCTTTAGGGGCTATGATGAGTTGCTAGAATCTGCTCTTGGTCTATGGATTTGATTCACTGCTATCGAGATGAGGGCCTAGAGGGTCACACACAATAGCGTATTCAAGAATCCGCCCTATTCAGTTGAATAGGTACATGGACATAGTGGGCCCCTCCATGGGGTCCGAGCGTTGTCCAAGTTGTCGATCACCAAATAAATTAAATAAATTAATTAATATTCAAGTTATGAATATTTGGGATTGAATTTATTTAATGTATTTACAAGTTTAGTAAATAAGAGAAAATATTAATCGAATGAATATTATTTTAATATTCAAGGTTCATTTTAATATTAAGTGGGACAACAAGTCGAGTTAAATGGCTCAGATTTTATAACATAGTATATTTCACATATATTAAAAGTATGTGATAAAATAATAAATAATATTGGCGCAGTTAAGTTTGTTAAAAATTATTTATTTAGTGGACGTTGAAATATACGGGGGGCAGGGGAACCCAACCGAGTATTTCTCAACGTCTCTATAAATAAGAGAGGAGGCTCTCTCTCTTGTGTGTGCAATTCACTATTCATTCATTTGCATGGAATGAACTCTCTCCTATCACTTCCTAGAGAGAGAATCTGATGATTCAATTGTTCGAATCAAGTTCTTCCTCACGCATTGCAAGATCAATAATGCGATGATCATCGGGATGTCGAAGATATTGTTGAATCGCCGCGCTAGCACCCGGATTTCAACGATTGGAATTCCTGTGGATTTTTGGATCATGTGTGGAAGATATAGAGGGATCATGTTTTGGATCCTTCAAGCAACGATCGCCATCGGCTAGCAGTAGTCGACCACGCCTTCAGATTTGAAACGAGTATGTTTTTCATTTTAATTTTGTGCTCTTAATAATATATGTGAGACCCTCGGACCTCTTCTGGGCCCGGATCATCGGAGATGATAAGTTACATCATTCCATCGATGAAAATTTTAAAATCCCCAGCCCACAGGCTTCCGCTGTGAGCCCAGGGAACCTAGCAATATCAATACTATCCATGTGAGGTGGTAATGAAGAAAAATCACATCGCTTCTTAAAGGTGGTAATGTACACATACACTTGAATGACATAATAATTTTTCAATTTATTTAAATGTAATAAAATAGATGATATATTTTTGTTCTAAAATTATAATCAGGGCATTAATATCATATATATATATAAATATTAAATCCATCATTATACCATCCATGTGAGGTGGTGATAGGGAAAAAATTACATTGGTTTGTGAGGAGATAGTCCACCATACAAACAAACGATGGTTTTATTTCCCATTTGATTGATGATGATATGGATAAAGGTCATTATATTAATATAATAAAATAAAAGTATATCATTTATAGTGATGTTATTATTTTTTCATGATTTAGGAATATTTTAATGTGGTAGTAGAACAAATAGAACAAAAAACACTCAGTTAAAATCTAAACCTCTTATTTGGAAAAACTCATTTTCTTTACCACTTAGTGCCTATAAGCTTGGTATTATTCTCAAAATAAGTCCTATAGAACATGTAGAGGGACTTTGAGAAGGGATTTGGGTTGGTATTTTATGAGATAAAGGGATCTTGATGGGTGTAGAGGAGTGGAGAAGGGGTTTCCTTTTAAAAGTGGGGGAGAGGACACACTTAGATTTTAAAAATAAAATAATATATATTAACGTATTACTCTAGAAGAATGGATAAAAAATGGAATATTTCCAAATATTATATGATATAGTTTCTATATATAGAAATAAAATTGTCTTTAGACTATATTTTATATCATTATAACCCTTTTCAATTTAGTTTTACCCCAAACAAACCTATTTTAACCTTAACCGTGGTAACTGATTTTTATTTTTTTTACAATTAATTGTGAAAAATAAATAAATTTACATAGTTAACCCATTTTAATTATTAGGTTTTGAAATATTTAATAAATTTTATCAAATTAAATTCATGTAATTTGTATGATTTAATTTAAAATGAAATTTGAAAAACATGGTGAAAATTGGTTTTCCTAAAAAATGTATTATTAAATATAATTTTCCCAAAATCAAGATTAAATTAACTCCAATAAACTTTGTTGGGTTAATCATAATATAAATTATATTATTTTACTTTTAAATCATTTTAAATAAAAATTTATCTTTGTAATATAATTATGAAAAGATTATTTGAGAAAAAGTTTTTTTTTTCAAAATTAAAATTCTAAAATTTGGTATTCAATGTTTAAATAAAATCATAAAATATATATCAACAAAATTAGTGTGAAAAAATTATTTCGTTTTTGATTGGAAAATTACTTAACATTCTTATAGTGAATATAAATCTATAAAAAATAATTCATGATTATTAATGAGGCGTGAAATTGATTTAAAATTAATATTTATTAATGTTTTTACATATAGGGACCTTATTTCAGATGTCAGTGTGGCCTATAGGGTTATGTGTTATTCTAAAAAAATAGGGGCTGACTATCTCTGAGTCCAGGTTTTCTCGTGTAGATATTTTTAGTCACTTTTAATTCTAAAAGTATGCATAAAGAGTTCATTTATGTTATACATATGATGAATCTAGATTTATATGAAAATGTTTGGATTTTATATTTGGGTGATTAATTCATACTGTGGGTTGTTTAGCACCCGTATGTAATTGTTGTTTTATATTTTATATTATTTTGGGGGAATTTTATTTTTTAGAGGTTTTGGTCTGAAATTTTAGTATTTTTTAAGTTATTATATCTTAGATGTTTCTTAAACCCAACATAGGGGAAACCATGTAGAATCATAGGCAAATGGACCTTTTTGGTTCATTATTTTAGAGCACAGTCAATCTTCATGAGCATTATTGGTTTTGTAAAATGCATGTGAAAGCCTATGCAAACCATGTTAATCCCTCTTTTGATTGGGGTTTGTAAAATAGTTAAGAGAAATTGTACATGTGATTTTGCACTTGTGATGTAGTTTTTATCAGTGGGGTTTTACATGTGATTGTGCACCAGTGAAATTGTACATGTGATTGTGCACTAGTACATGTGATTGTGCACCAGTACATGTGATTGTGCACCAGTACATGTGATTGTACACCAGTACATGTGATTGTGCACCAGTGAAATTGTACATGTGATTGTGCACCAGTTTATTAACCATGATACTTTGATTTTTTGGTGGAATTTTTTAGAGTATTCCTTATATGACTTAGTTTTATGTCCTAGCCTTTGAGTGTTTTCCTAACACCACCAATTTAGTTATTTATCTTTATTCTGATTCATTGATATATTGGTTTTGGTGTGTGTTTATATTTAATTCTAGTCATGATTTTTGGTTTATATTTCAAATTTAATTGTAAAATTATTTGATAAGGGAAATTATAAAAATGTAATGTGGTCTTTGTTTTAAAAAAAGGCGTTTGAAAATTTATTTTGGAAATATAAAATGAATTTGAAATCATTTTTATAAATTTATTTAAGGCCCCTCTTTCCTTGAATTTAAAGTTATTTCAGGATTTTTTTTAATTATTCCCTTTATTACTTTATAAATGGGATGTTCTTGTGAAATATATTTAGGGAATGTTATTCGGGTTTTGTTAAACTCTCATTTGAAAAACAAATTTTCTATATATTTCTCAAACTACCATTTATTAAATTGTTTTTGAAAGGAAATGGTCCAAACACTAAGGACCTTACCTTAAAAATTACATAATATTTTGTCTTAAGTCAAAAATTAATTATCCTGCATTTTAGGATCCTTATGGTTTATAGTTTTAGAAAATTATTCTATTACTCTTACAAAAAATATTAAATCACAAAGTGGAAACTTCCACATACTATCTATTTTTACCAAAAAATAAAACTTTTAAGATATAACAAGTTTTATTTTCATAAAACATCTTTATAATTTTCATATCGACATCATCCTTATCCCTGATCATCCTTAAAAACCTATGTAAGAAATTTTAAAATGCGGGATAAACATAGAATTCATAGTATGGAACATAAAAAGAAAGAATGAAACCCACTAGTCTATGAATACTCATAAAAATATTTACTTTTTTAAAATAATGTTTGGGATAAAAATAAAAATTTTATGATTCAAGAAATTAAATTCTCTACCCAAATATTTTTATAAAACATTAAATTATTAATATTAAATTAGCAATATAACTCATAAAGGTTTATTTTAAATCATGATAAGCTTATGAAAACTTTTTCACAAATTTATACTTTTCACCAATAAGAAGCGAAAATACATTCCTTTAAACACAAGATAAATATATTTACTAGTAAAATCATGATATTTTTTTAAAAACATAACGAGAATAAAAACATCATTTAGGTAATGTGGGAAATCATTTTACATATCAATTTTTTAAATGGAATAACCAATACAGATAACTTCTATCAAAATACCCTGGACAACCCAATGCATTGGAGGATTATAATAGACCCACCTATTTTTGTTTTATAACATAACCACCCATACTTGGTTTATAATGGAACAAACAATCATTGGTTTATAATAACACCACCCTCCATCACAAACAATTACTAAGAATCACAACATAATCATTACACATGAAATATTTCTTGATTTTAGAAATATTCCGTGCACCTATAAGCTAACCAATTCTAGATATCAAAATATCCTTTCAATTTAAAACCAATTTTGGAAATAAAAAGAACACATGGAAGGGGAGTTTTATTTAAAGAAAACCTGGAATATTATAAAGGAACCCAAACATCAAATAAATGTTATGGTGGAGATAAAGACTCTAATGCCATATATGTCAATAAGACATTATTTTTTTCTTTGTAAAGAAATTTAAAATGTTTTGTATGAAATATGTAAAAATATTACTTTTGAAAATCATTGAAATAAAGTAAAAATATACCTAAAATGTTATTTTTATTTACATATTTACAAACACATAATTTTTTTACGAATATAGACATGAAGGAAAAAAATTTAGATAACAAATCTTATAAAATTTTAAATTGAGGTTTTTAAAGTAATGTGTTTCTTACCATGAGTATGATTTTTTATAGATGTTTCTTTATCTTCCTTTTATTTAGAAAAATTGTTTAGGTATATATCAACAACCTTTATAGGCTAGTTTTATGATCAAAATAGGGCCCCTAGGACATGAGGAGGGCTGTAAAGAATGGATTTGGGAAGGAATTTTCCTATCCAAAATTATTTTTAAGTGTAAAAAAAGTGGAGTAGAGGTTCCCTTTTATAAGAGATGGGAGGGGAACTATTGGTATTTCTTAAAGTATTAAATTAATATAAAGTAATATTCATGTAAAAATTTCTAAAAATTGATATAATTTTAATATAATATGGGTATGAGTGGAAATATGCCCATATAATAAAAATTATACAATATTATGTGATGTTTTCACCCTCATCATTTTGTTTTAACCTTTGTTAACCATTTTTGAAAATTATAGAAATATTAAAGTTTTTTACTCTTTAGGGGTCAAGAAAGTCACTATAAAAGAAAAATTGACCCATAAATGGACCTTGATTTATATTTTTAACCATATCTATTTAACTTGGATGAATATGGTATTTTTATGACTTTTAAATCATTTAGTGAAATATTGTTTGTTATAAAATATCATTAACATATTTTTTGGAACTTTTCATCTAATTTGAATTTGAAAATAGAATTAAAAGAATATAATTAGAATATAATCTATTAAAACATAATAAAATTTCATTTTAGTCTATAAAATTCTAATGAAAGAATAATTTATCCAAATTTCATTACTTTTTATATTTTTAAAATCGTTTTTTATTTTTTTATTAATTTAATAAATACTATGTGGGTGTTGTGTAAACATTTAAGGTCACTATTTCATCACAAAAAATTAGAAATAAATTACCATGATAAAAAAAATAATTTATATTTAAAGTTAATATTTAGAAACAAAATAAGTTGTTTTAATCTCTCTCACAAAAAATTATATATATTAAAATCAAGATAGTTATAATTTTGAATTTATCCTTTACTTAAATATTATAAAGGGAAAAATCAAGGATAAATTTAAAGAAAAGGTCAAATTATCTATGTTTGGATGTTTATGGATGAAACAGAATTATCACATGAAATAAATGAATTTTTAAGATCATTTATAGTTCATTTCATATTATTTTTAACCTTAATTACCTAATTTAACCTTACTGATGTGACACAATTTTACTAAGGTTTCTATTCATAGTGAAAAAAAAATAAAAGTGAAACATTTTCAAAATTTGGACCACCTAATTAAATATGTAGAATAAATTTTTGAATATTAAGTTTCTATAAGTGGGAGAAATTAATTTTATAATGAAAGGGAAAAACGTACTGAATTATTTTTCTT
The DNA here is from genome assembly GCA_963277665.1 of Viscum album. Classification (NCBI taxonomy): domain Eukaryota; kingdom Viridiplantae; phylum Streptophyta; class Magnoliopsida; order Santalales; family Viscaceae; genus Viscum; species Viscum album. Next base: position 1,462,831,518 of record OY728156.1, on the reverse strand, counting down.
TAGAAAAATTCCTTTCTAAGTATAAAAATATTTTGAAAGAAAATTGTAGTATAAAACACATTAAAAATACCATAATTGGATTTTTTTAATGTAAATAAACTAATTAAATTTTAAAACTAATACAAAATAGATTTTTTATTTATAAAATCATGAAAAGAAATTGTAGTTTCTAATAAAAAGCAGTATTTTTCATTATTCATTAAAAAATTAAAACATTCAGAAATACTCAAAAATTAATCCTAAGATAATTTTCATTTTATGAATTTAAAATTCTAGTTTATATTTTATAATTTCTATTCAAAAATTTTGAAATCAAGAATTTATATAAAACCAACATTTATTTAGAGTAAAGTTATTTCCTTTTTGATAGGAAAATACTTAATATTCTTGTAGTGAATATATCTCTATAAAATTTAATTAATTAATATAAATAAGACATGAAAATAATTTTTTCTAACATGACCTAGGTTTTTTCATTCTTCCCAGTATTTTGAACTTGAATCCTAGTAAATTTATTTTTTACTTAAACAAGTGGGGACATATTTCCCTTAATAATTTTCTGATTCCCATGTTTCTTCTTCAATCATATGCTTTTCGAAAAAAACATTATCCTAGTGAATCACCTTATATCGTAAAACCTAATATATAGAGTCAACATTATGAAAATATTGTTCCTTGTAATAAATGTTCTATTTTAACTAAAATCCTTCAGTGCTCTAAACATGAGATTCATCTGGCACATATTTTCATAAGAACAAAACATGAAATACATTATGCACCTAAGATAAAATCAGTCGTAAGGACACTTGGTTGGTAATTGATCCAAATTTGCCTTTGATTTCATATGTTATAATGAATGAGAGTTTAATCTTCCCTCTTTTAACAAAATGCGTAAAACTTTTATGTGTTGAGACATTAGAAATAACCTAACCACCTACGTTGAAAGAGTGATCTTTCCTCCCATTATCCGTATAAATTTTCCTCCAACTTTGAGCTATCCACGTATGTTTTTGAATAATCTTAAATTTATCAATCGCTTATTCTTCCCATTTTAGTATCCAAAAATTACTTTCATTAAATATATCCCAATAAGTTATATTTGAACACCACTTTCCATATAATGTTTCAAAAGGTTTTATATGCATACTTAAATGAAAATTGTGGTATTTAGAACTTACAACTAAAGTCAGATGTTGGTACCAATTCCCTCGATAATCCATTGAAATAGTTTAAAGTATATCCTAAAAATTTTGAATCATTTCCTTTGACTTTAAATTAGATTTAGGATGGAAATTTACAATGATAGAAAGTGGGAATCCATGTAATCTAATTATATCATAAAAATAATGTTTATAAATTTTATCCAAATACATATTATCTCGAATGGAAAGAAAATTATCATATTTAATTAACTAATTAACAATTACCTAAATTTCATTGTTATGCTGAGATGTATTTTGTAATCCCACCATGAAATCAATTGATATATACTTAGATTTCCATTCCATCATTGTAAGAGGTGGAATCATAACTTTTGGTAATTGTCGTTTAACTTTTAACTTTTTACTAGTCAAAAATTTCAAAGTTAAATAAACAACAAATTTGTTCATTCCTTCCCACCAAAAATGTTCTTGAATGTCTCTATAAAATTTTTTACAGCCAAGATGAATCGAAAACAGAGAAATATGAGCCTCGGTAAATAATTATTTATTAAAATTAGGATCACATGAAACATATAACCTTTTTCTAAATCTCAAATACCTTCTTTGTTAAAAAAAATTTAGGCAACTTACCTTTATTACATAACTCTACATTTTCCTACAACTCATAGTCTTATTTTTGAGCTTGCTTATTTCTATCCAAAAAATATGATTGTATTGAAATATAAAAAAGTAAATGGAGTTCCTAAATGAAAAATTTCTAATCAAACAATCATTAAATAATTAACCCAAGGATTATATTCTAGATATAGCATAGTTAATGATGAATTATATTTCTGTATCAATGCATAAAATACTATGTTTTATTTACCAATATGGAAATGAATTGTGTAGTCATAATCATTTATCTATTCTAGGAATATCCTATATCTCATGTTCAACTGTTTCTAAGTCAATATATAATTAAAACTCTTATGATCAATATATATTTTAAAGTGTACTCCATATAAATGGTGTCTCTAAATTTTTAAAGAAAACATCGTAACTTCTATTTCAATGTTATGTTTAGGATAATTTTTCTCATGAGACTTTAAATGATGTGAATTATAATAAATTACCTAACCGTTATCTAATAAGAAAAAACAAGTCCTTTCAATGAAGCATCATTGTAAATAAATAGTCACTATTTCAAGATGGTAGGGCCAAAACCGGTGCATTCAATAATCTTATTTTCAATTTTTTGATGCATTTATTACATTAATTTGTCCATAAGAACCTAAATATTTTTCAAGTTAACTTCATTAGTGAGCTAGATTACCATGGAATGTTTTCAAAAAATGACTAATAATAGAATGCTAACCCAAGAAAACTTTGAATCTTAGTCTCATTTATATCTATTTTCCATTCACCAGCAACCTTAGTTTTAGTGGGATAAATAGTTAAGACATATTTATTAATGATATATCCAAGTAATGATATCATCCATAACCAAAAATCACATTTTCTAAATTTTTTGTATAACTTTTTTTCTTTTAGTGTTGGCAGAATAAGACTTAGACGTATTTCATGATCCTTATAAGTTTTTGAATAAAAAATATCATCATTAAACACAACCAAACAATTATCAAAGTATTCATGGAAAAGTATATTCATACGATTCTGGAATACTGCTAGATATTTTTTCAACTCAAAGGTAATAACCATGAACTCATAATTCCCATAAACAATAAAAAATGATGTCTTTAGGATATCCTCCTCCTTTTACTTCAGCTAATGCTACTTGTACTTGAGATCAACCTTTGAAAAATACTATTTACCATGGAGCTAATAAGCTAAGTCATCCATATGAGGCAAGATATATTTATTTTTAAAATTAATGTTAGGAAATGATCAATAATCAACAAAATATGTATGTATCCATATTTCTTGTTAAAAAATAAAACAAGATCACTCCACTATGAAGTTCTAGGATGAGGGAAAAATTTATAAATAATATTCAGAAATTGAATTTTCAATTTTAGAATTTATACTTAATCTATCCTATAAGGGGGTTTTGAAATTAGATTAGCATAAGGAAGTAAGTAAATAGTAAATTCAACTTATCGATCATGTATAACAGTGAGTAACACGTCTAAAAAAACATCCAGGTATTCCTTAACAATTGGTACATAATTAATTTAAACAATTCCCTTATTTTACACAATATGACCAAGGTAACTTTCATTTCCATCACTTAATAGTTTTTCAGTTTCTTGATATGTTATCAAAGGTATGAATTCATTCATATTCACCAAAAAAACTCATTTTAAAAAATATTTTTTTCTCCACAATCTATCTTAGCATGATAAACTGAAATAAAATTCATACCCCGAATAAAATAAAATTCTACTATGGGAAAGACATAAAACTTTGTAGGAAAACCCTTACACATATGATAACTGGATGATATTTTCAAATTACAATTTCCTTAATACTACCCATAATGTTTTTTCCAAAGTAATTAATTCCTTTCTTGAGGTGACGTTTCCAATTCATCAGAAAATTTATTAGTAATGAAAGAATTTATAGAACCGAAATCAAATAAGACATTAAAATAATCTGAATAAACATTTAACGTACCTTTTACCACTTAGTTTGATAGCCCAAAATCTAATAGAGTTGTTGTAAAGGATTTTACCACACCCTTTTGGTTATAGTCTTGTTACTTCCCATTATTCATTCTCTTCTTTGGAAAAGAATATATGTAACCAACTATATCATTACATTTAAAACTCCTTAATTCATGTTTATTGAAATTATTATTACCCCTACCATGATATTTTTCTTTTCAATCATGAGACATATTTCTAAACTTACCACATTGGAAGAACTTTCCAGATTTCGTAAGACATTACCCATGGTGATTTTTACCACCCCTATCACAAACTAAAAACTTGGGTTTCTTTCATTCATATTTCTTTGAAGGATTCTTACCAAATTTGTTCAATATGGATATTTTATTTTTCTTATTTTCAGGGAATAAATTATCATTATAAACTCAATTTCTTATTTATCATCCCATTGAAAAATTTTATTATAAATTTTTAATTCATATGATGTTAATGCTCTTACGTATCTTGGATTAAATTCTAAGTGAAACTGATTAATTTTACTATCAAGATCCTAGATTGAATTTTTTCCTTACCTTTCCAATTAGGTGAAGTTTTCTTAAGAATGTACCACTGAATATTTTAGTTTTTGTCCCAATTCCAGGAATTTATTTTCTATCCTAATTTTGAAAATCCTTATAAAAATATTTATCAAAAAATATATTTTTTAAATTCATCCCATTAAAATGTGTTAATGTCTTCCCTATTTTTGATTTTCTTAATTATTGACCACCACTGGTAGAATTCTCATTTAAAAAAGTAAATAGAAAGAGTTACCTTTTGATTATCCTAATAACCCATGACCTTGAAAATATTTTCTAGGGCTTTAACCCAACCCTCAGCTACCTTTGAGTTAGAATATGCACTTAATTCTGAACGGTGTTGTGGGATAAAATTCTACACTATTGGAATGTTCCTCTATGAAAGATTTGGATACTCGCTAGAATGGTTACCACCACTATTTGTAGCATATTTAAACTAATCCATCAAAGAATAAAATATTTTAGTTCTAATTACAACAGTTTCAGGTTGCCAATTTTCAAGGATATTTCCTTTTTGGTGTCATTATACACTAGATTCCTATTTACCCTTTGGAAAAATATTCCAAGAAAACATAGTTTATATTAAGAAACATGGTAATATTCAAATTCTATATCATTATAACCATAAAATAAATTCTATTTAGGGAATTAAATAACATTATCCTAACCTATAATATTATATAAACCTTACCTATGGTACCAACTATAAGAACCCATGCTTAAGTATTACAAAATCTATATATTTAAGAAAATATTTCATTCTATTACACTTTATGATATTTATAGTTTAGAGTTTTTTATAATTGGGCCATAACTATCACCTAAATTAATATTACATCACTAAGTGGATACTTTCACTCAACATCAATTTTTATCACAAAGAAAACTTTTAAGAATAACGAGTTTTATTTTTATGAAAAATATTCATAGTTTTCATCTCGACCTCATCCTTGTCCTTAAACATCCATAAAATTCAATGTAAATTATTTTGAAACTTGGGATGAGCATAAAAATCTCAATAAGAATCATAAAAATAAAGAATAAAACCCGTTAGTTCATGAATACTCATAATTTTTCCCCCTTTTCAGAATAAATTTCAGTATCAAATTAAACATTTTATTTCTTGAAAAATCAACTTCTTTAGCCAAATATTTTCATAAAAAATTGATAAAAATCTTAATGTAAAATTAAAACTGATAAACGTTTCTTTGAAATCATGATCAACTCATGAATTGTATTCAACAAATTATTCTTTTCACCCTTATAAAATATCAAAGACATTCCATCATATATAAGATAATTATATTACCCTATCAAATAATGAAATTTCTATAAAAAAATAACAAGAATAAAAAAATAATATAGGTAACTTGGGACGTCATTTTTCTTTATCGCTATTAAAAATGGAATAACAAATATTTTTAAATTTCAACAAAATTATTTAGAGAACCCAATGAATTGGAAGCCTATAACAGACCCACTTATCCTTTGTTTATAATGTTACCACCCATCCTTGTTTTAAAATGGAACCTTCCATCCTTATTTTATAACAGAACCACCCATCATCAAAATTAATTACCAAGAACCATAACATAGTCATAACACATGAAAGCTTTCATAATTTTAAAAATATCCCTTATACCAATAAGAAAAACATTTCCAAATATCTAGATATCTATTCCATTTTAAACCTTTTCTGAAAATACCCAAAAAATAGGGAAGGAGGGTTTTATAAATAAAAGAGGAAGTTTATAAAGGAATCCAAACATAAAATAGCGGTTATGATGGAATTAGAAATAGTGATTTCCTATACATTAAAATAGAACATTCGTTTTTTCTTTTTTAAAGAAAGTAAATAATTTATGTATAAAATACGTAAAATATTACTATTGTAAACCATTTATAGAATTTAAAAAGATAAATAAAATGTCATTTTTATGTCTATTTGTACACATTCATAACATAATTTCAATAAAACAGGTAGGGAAGAAAAATAATAAGGAATTAAATCTTTAAAAAATTTAAAAATAGGTTTTTAATGTAATGTTTCCCTTACATTGATTTCGACTCATTACATACATTTCTTTATCTTCCGCTTCTTCATAATTTTTTTAGTCTTATACCTAAAGCCTTACTAGGTTGGTTTTCTGATCAAACTAGAGCATCTAAGACATAGGGAGGGATGCAAGGAAGCAGTTTTGGTAGGGCTTGGATAAACCAAAATGCTTTTGAAGTATGAATTATAGGGGAGATGATGTTAACTTTTATAATAATGGGAGTGGTTCACCTAGAATTTGTTTAAGTATTAAATTAATAAATATTAATTTTCATTTTAAAATGAATAAAAATTGATATTTTTAAAATATAATATGAGGATGAGTCTAAATCCTCCTATACAATAAAAATTGGGTTATTTTAGGTTATGTTCTCTCCCATATTTTTTTTTATTTTTACCAGTGTTAAGAATTTTTAATAATTTAGATGATTTTTAAGTTTTTACTCTTTAGGGGTGAAGAAAGTTACTATAAAATTAAAATTGGTATATAAATGGAACTTGGTTAATATTTTAAACCCTATAATATTCAACTATTTGAATATTTTATTTATATTAATTTTATATCATTCAATGAATTATTATTTAATATAAGATATCATTAATTTAATTTATGGAACTATTTATCTAAAATGATGATGAAAATAACACGAAAGTAATTGAATTTGAATATATTACATTAGAACATCCATAATATATTTTTTATCTATAAAACTCACAGAAGACGACAATTCACTTAAATTATATTAATTTTAATATTTTCAAAATCAATTATTTTATTTTTATTTTAACTGAGTAAATATCATGTTAGAGTTGTGTGAGCATGTAAGGTAAATATTTCATCACTAAATATTAGAAATAAATTACCATGATTAAAAATTCATTTATATTTCAAATAAATATTTAGAGTAGGGAAAAAATTTCTGAATCGATATCAAAAAATATTATAGATATTAAAAGAAAAAGAGTAAATTTTTTGACTTTATCCTTTACTTAAATATTATAAAGGACAAAATCAAGGCCAAATGACAAAAAATGTCAAATTTGTTAGGTTTGGATGATTATAAATTAAATATACCCATCCAATGAAATAAATTCAAGTGTTAGGGTTATTTTTTAGCCCCAATCATATTATACCTTAATTACCCGATTTACCCTTACTATGGTGAAAATTTTATTAAGGTTGCTATTCATAATGAAAAAAATAAAAGGTAAATATTTACCAAATTTGGACCTCCTAATTCTAAATATTGAATCCATTTGTTAATATTTATTTTATAGAAGTGGAAGAAATTAATTTTAAAATTAGAGAAAAAAACAATGAAAAACAGTTTTTTAGAAAAATACCTTTTTAAGTATAATTTTTTATACCAAAATAAATTATAATACTATTTAAAAAAACATAATTGGATTTTATTTAATGAAAAGAAACTCAATAAATTTTAAAACTAATAAAAAATAGAGTTTGACTTTGTAAACACTTGGATAAAAATTATTATTTATAATAAAAATTAGTATTTTTCACTATTTATTAAAAAAATAAAATTTTTAGAAAATTATAAAAAATTCAACCTAATCTTTTTTTTATATGATAAATTAAAAAAATTAGTTTTTTATTTCAAATTAAAATTCTAATATTTTAAAATAAATCTTTTTAATAAAACCAAAATTTAGTAAGAATAAAACTATTTCCTTTTGGACCCGAAAATTACTTAATTTTCTTATGGTGAATATATCGCAATAAATACTTATTAATTAATATTAATAAGATGTGAAAATTATTTATTCTAAAATTAACTAGACTGTTACACAATAGTTAGGAGTTATTCGAGTGGTTAACACACCCTATAATTCTTCATGAAACCCAGGATCAAATCCTAATAATGTAAGACTTTCGGTTACTATAGTAGTACTATAGTAGGTACTATTTCATTACTATAACAGCTAGAACTGTTCATCTATTTCGGCCTTTGGACACTAGTTTAGGCATATGGTCCATAGGGAATTTGGGATATCAATTTCCTTTAGACCACATGACATTCCTTCCACCTTAGTCCTTGAGGCCATGGGATTTTAGGCCATACGAGACCATAAAGTTATCTAGGTAGACCACATAGGAGTAGGCCCCGAAAGAGGATTCAAAGAAAGTCTCAGCCATAAAAAATTACCTAACTAGATGAATTAAAAGAGGGTATGACAATATCTATCAGTACTGGGTATTGTAAAACTCTGCATGGGTTAATGCAGTTGATTATCCATGCGAGTTGGGGAGCTAGGAACCTTCAATGATGCAGATTTTAGGGAGGGGTAGTTCTAATATAGTTAGGTATTTAGGCCATCAGGTCTTATATTGGGAGTCATGACTCTTAGGCCTTCGGGTCATGTACAAGGAAATGCGCCTCTGGTCCTATGGGTCATGTTATGGTACCATCACAAAGTAGTTAAAATGGGAAATTATCCAAAATAAACAAAAATCTATGGCCTTTGGTCCATTCATGAAACTAGGTAGTTAAAAAAACTATATAGTGGAATCCTACTGGGATTGTTTGTCTTGCACTCTGTACACATCATTTTATGTATACAAATCTTTTTTTTCATTGAAGTTCCCATACTCTAGTCGCATTTGGGTTTTATGTTCATGTTGTTTGGTGATGGATGATGTTGGGATGTATAGAGGGATTATGGTTCACACCAAGGCGGTTGAGAATGTTTTGGGGTTTTAATTTATTTTATTATGGGATGGTTATATATCATCCATATGTTCTCCCTATTTCCTTCTTCTGTTTTATTTATATTAATTCATTATGATGTTTTTTTATCATTATAAAGTTTATTATTTACTATTATTATTGTGTTGTATTAATTTGTTAATATATTCTACTTATGGTTTATATCATTTATCAATGGGGGACACCATTCACATGTGTATATTTTTGAGACCCATGCACTAGTTTCCAGCCCATGGGGAATAGGAATTACCTTTGGGCCCAGTAGAAAATTAAATTATATTATGTGTTGGGTTATCATGGTTTGGTTTGTTACAATTGGAATCATATCTTTGGTTTTTTAAATTCCTTTGTTCTTGAGGTCCTTTATTTATATTTGGGGTGTTTTTTGGTAGAAATGAGATTAGGATCATCATTAAAACTTATGTGGTAGATCCTAAGTGGGTGCTTGATCACCACATTTTATTATGAATCTTGATTTACCATGGTAAGATGATATTTTAGTCTTTATTTATAGTTCAATTGTATTCATATTTGATGGGTTTGGATATGAGATTGTGGTATCTTGATCCCCCTTGAGTTTTCTGATGGTTCTGGGGGTTCTTTGAGCTTTTGGGTGAAAATAGGGAAATAATAAAATATTCAAAATTAGATCACATAGTCTTAAAAACCAAGTAAATCTATGAAAATAGTTTAGAAAGTAATTATTGTAGTTGTTCCATAGTTATTGTATTGTTCACCAAACTGTGCGAAAAACCATAAAAAGTTCTATTTCTCCCCTAATTTGTTGTTTTGGATCCCTTGGATTCTAAATTGAATTCAATAGTGGTTACTATTGATGTGAGGTTAATTAATGGAGTTTTTTAGTGAATTGATGTTACTGAGAGATTTTTTGATTTATTTATGGTGATTTATTGTTCCTCCATGTGTTTTAAAATATCTGTTTTGTGTTTCCAAATACTAACATTCAGATGGAAAAATGAAAGGGATATTTTATTGGTCAATTTGTTTATGAAACTGATTTTAAGTGATGGGAATGGAAGAAAGTTTTGGTATTTATGGAATGTTTATAAAACTGATTAGTCCTCCTCTTTCATTTTAATTTGGAGGACTTGTATTTAATTAATAGGAGACTTTTATAGAGGGTTTTTTTTTCTAGAAACCAAATGTTTTGGTATGGTTGTATAATATTTTTTAACCATCATGAAATGATTTCAAATTTGTTTTATACATTTTTAAAACATAGAAACGTATTTGTAAAGAATATAGGTTTTTTAATATTTTTAAGTGAAAGTTAGTTTTCATGGAATTTTTTAAATGAATTATTTTTTATAAAAGATTTTGGTTTTATAATGGAACTCATGAAGTTTTTTTAAATATATATGGAACTTTAATATGTTCAATTTGTTTTTTTTAGGAAATTTTAAAAGTTTAAAGAATATGAGTTTTTTGTGAAATTTGTTTTTGGGATCCTTTTTAAATGTGGTAATTTTAAATAAGGTGACTTTTTAGAAGTTTTAAAATTGAATTAACATGTTTCCAAGGGGGTTGATTTGTTTTCTAAGTGTGTGTGCCATTGAAATATGAGTTTGAAACTATTTTTGAAACAAAGAGTAGTTTAAAGGAAATGTATGTCTTAAATGTTTTTGTTTTATACATTGATATAATGGATTTATGTATTTTGATTTTCCCCGGGATTTTATTGGTTCTATTTGGTTTGATTTGGGTGGAACAAATGGGTTAGATTCATGTTTTGTGTTTATTGTTTGTGTCCCCTAGAAAGGTCTTGAGAGGATTTTGATGGTTTACATGTAATGACAAGATGTAAGGTGAATCATTTTGTTTTTAGGTGTATCTTTTTTAGTTTATGGCTTTATATAGATGTTAAATAATGTGGTGGAATTATAAAATGTTTTCTCCTAGAAAAATTAAGTCAAAGTCACCTCTTCCATGGTGGATAGGTCCTCTTTGAGGCAGTAAATTGGTTAGGTTGTTTTTATCAATTCCATGAGTTGACTTACCTAGAATTTTCTTGGGTGGTTGGTTGATTTTATATTTTTTCTCATCGAGTTTATAGTGGGTTTTGGCTCTTTAGGTAGTTCATATTGGATATATTCCTTAGTGATTTTTTTATCCTTTATGAGGATTTGGTTGTGATGGTGGTTATCATGACTCATTGTTTGATTTTGTATTTTAAAGAAAATTTGAGACACATTATCAGGTTTGGTTTTGATGGTTTGGACATGAGAAGTTATTGGGTGTGTGTTTTAGGTGTTTAGGATGAAGGAGAAACTAGTTGAGATTATGGACTGGCTAGTTTTAGTTTTGATCTTGTTGTGTTTTTTTTGAGATATGGTGATCTAGATATGAGGTCCTATATCACCCCTTCTACTCAGTTTTCTGATCCAATGTCAGATCACTTCTTTTTTTCTTGTTGATAGATATATTTGGTTGAGTTATCTTTTCCCATTTAGTGGTATGGGAGGTAATGGATTTTGGGTGAATTTGTTGGTGTTTATTTTTATACCATTTTGGGTTTTCTTTATTTCATGTTTTGTGGTTGATCCGTGGATGGTTATTGTCTATTATGTAGGATTATTCTTTCTGTTATTTTCTTAGTGTAAATTTGTTTTCTTTAGTATGTATTCTCTCTTGGGAATTTTTATACCTTATTTTAACCCTTTAGAATAATTTTAAATAGTCAGGAAGAGCTTTAGCAAGCATTTCTTACCTATAGATCTATATATGGAGGTTTTGGGTTGGTTTGTTCTTGAAGATATTGAAGAGGTTCGAACATTGAATTATTAATTTTGAGGTGCTGTGTATTTTTAAATGTTCTATTCTCACTGGTCCAAACTAAAATTAGAAAAACCGCCACATATTCTGTTGGTATTTATATTGTTGGTTTTCCTTTGATAATGATTTTATCAATGATTTTATGGGGTAAAAAGTGGTATGGTGGGGAAAAATCATGGCTTAGGAGAATCTGTGTGGAATATAGAGTGAAATTATTTTTTTATTCATTTTTAGAGCTTGGTTTGTCTACATGGGTAGCACATAGTTCAGTTTAAATCATGTGAAATCCTATTTAAACTATGTTTGTCCTTTTTTGGTTTGGGTTATTGGTGAATAGTCAGGATAAACTATGCATTTTACCATATTCTAGCACTATAGTTTTGTTAGTTGGGTTTCTCATAGTTGGTGAATGGTTTTATAAACAATGTTTCCAAACCATGTGGTTCACCTATGATTTTCTAATTTTGAGCCACATGGTTTGCTCAGGATTTACCAAATCATTCGTCCAATACATGTGAGTTTCCTAGATTTACATGAAATTGGATAAACACATTTTCCATCCTTCATTTTAGGGAATTTGGACCCCTGTACTTCCTTATCATATAATCAGGGCTAGGGAGGATAAAGGGTGCTCCTTACCTCCCTTCCTCCTTAATTTTTTTACCATACCCTTTTGATTTAGAGTTATTCTTCTAAATTAAATTCGGTATATTCTCTTATTATTCTTTACGTCCTCTACCAAATTCCCTTTCCTCTTGGTTTATATTATTTGCACACACCCTAGAGGATTTAATGGTTCTATTTAGGGTTTGGGGTGTTAGAGATTTACGGGGATGACTATTTTATTGTTTGGGAATTATCCATGGAATATGAAATATTGTACCTCATTGTAGTGGATTTTCACTTTTATTGAGGTATATTTTTTGTACATTTAATTTAAATTGAATAAAATTATTTTCTTGATGATTTCAAACACCTTTTTTGTTAAATTAAATATATACGTGATAGTATTGCTGGATTTTTTAAACTTTTAATCGGTTGGATCACTTAATTGAAGTTCATTTACTAGTTTTATTAGTTTTCTAAGGTGTTTATTTTGATACCAAGTGTTTTTAAAGGATACCTAAAAGAAATATTTAAATTAAATTAATGATTCAATTAATTTGACCCTATTAGGGTTGTGGTATTTACAAAATGTGGTTTCCAATTAATTTTCCACATAAAAAGATAGTCATGGGTACTTTTTTAATGATTTAAAGAAAATGGTAATTGGTTTCTCAAGTGATATTAAGTGTGATTTTTTTGTTCGATTTTAAATAATTTTGGGAGTGATTTTATAGGATTTGTATTGAGTGAATATTTAAATCAAGATTTTAAATAGTTTAAGGTGTCATGTAATACTGAGACTATTTTTAAATTAAGTTTGTTTGGAAATTTTAATGAAGTTATTTCTAAAACTTCTGATACCCTCGTCTCATCCCCGTTATTTTTACTGATTTATATAAATTGTGATCTTAAAAGGTGTTTTTGGGTTTCCTTGTCATATTTTATGATGCTTAAGTATGTCAAAATGGATTATCTCATGTTAGGGCATTGGAGGCAATATGTGGTATTTATTTATCGTGTTTTATTATTAACCTTCTGATGGTTCTTTAGCATTCTTTTCCACTCACCTTAATTGTGTCATATCATCATAACCTGATTAGGTAATAGAAGTTATGGATTCATGTTACAAAAGTGTGGTGTATCCTCAGTGTCTAGTTCCCTATGAGATTTGTTCCCTCTTAGGGGTATGTATTATAATTTGTGATCCTAAGGGGTACCAAATGGGATATTTCAGTTTTTCTCAGGGAGCCCTATAAAGAGTAAATTGAGGATTCCAGATCCAATATCATTCATGTTAGAACCTAGTGTGTTAGTAATGATACTTTGATTCTGTTGAGGAATTTTTTTTTGATTACTTATATATATTGGTTGCATATCCTAGCGTTTTAGTGTTTCTATGGGACCACTATTTTGATTGTTTATCTTGATTATGATTATTTGATATCTTGGTGCTAATATCTGTGTTTATTTTGTAGTCCATATATGATTTCGGTTTTCCTTTCCAATTTAGTCATAAAATTATTTAAGAATGTGGATAATAAAAATTGAAAGTGGTGTGAATTAAAAAAAAAGGTTTTTGAAAATTGTTAAAGGAAATACGAAAGGGGTTTGATTATTTTAAGAATTTCTAAAATGATCTTCTTTTAGAAACATAAAATTATTTTAATGAAAAAGTTTTGATTCCACACTTAATTACTCTAATAAGTGGGATGTTTTTATGAAAATGATTTATCTTACGTTATTTAGTTTTCGTTAAACTTTCATGTGAAAAAACTATTTTTTATCTATATTTCAATCGATCATTAAACAAATGGATTTTAAAAAGAAATGTCACAAACTATTTGGTGAAATTCTTTTAGGCATGTTTGGATCATACCTTGCGTACAACATTTTGTATATGCACCATTTTTTTGGTATGTGGTGAGTGACGTTATTCACATAGAGGTGGTTGGTAGTTATTTGATCTTGGTATATATTTTCTATTGAGATGGTTTTTATTGACTAAATTTTTTATTTTTTCCTTATATTATTCTATTTTTATTTATTGATCTTATTGTTTATTATCATTAAAATTTTAATTTTTATTATTATTTATGCTATATATTAATCTATTAGTAGTCTATATTTTTGGTTTATATGATTTATTGATTTATAAACCATTCCCAAGTAGAAATTATTGTGTTACAAGCGTTAGTTTCCATCCCCTAATAACTAGGAAAACCCTTCGGGCTAGTGGAAAATCAGGCTAGATGAGGTTTCAGGTCATCCCAGGCCAGTTCTTTATAGGTTTTTTCAATAGTTACACATTAATATGGTGTGAACATATTAATTTTGTGTATGTAATAAGTTTTACAAAACTATATGTCTAGAATAATACATACAAAAAAAACATGTGATGTTAAAGATTTTATATAAATAAATAATTTTGAATTTTGTATGAATATTATATATATTAAATTAGTGATAATTTTAAAATAAAACCCCTCAAATGATTAATGTTAAATTCCCTCTAAAATAAACACATTCTAAGACCTCATTCAACCAACCATGCTGGTTCTTCCAAAGCAGGTTGCCTACAGATTATATTGTGTTTGGAAAGGTGGAAATGGGAAACCCTAAGAGTTAGGTAATAAACCCCCATTGTATGATTTAGGTGACACTTAGTTGGGAAACCCTAAGAGTTATGATACTATATGAATAATTTTTATTTTATCCATATGACGTATTTGGAAAAAGAGTTTTCTACTCAACTATCCAAGAATCATAAATTTTATGATTGGTATTATGACCTACCTAAATAAATATGAAATGAGAGTAATGAAAAAATATACCCATTAATTAGTGGAATATGGACCTTGGATCACTAAATGGATATAATGTATCAGTTATTCATTTTTATTGGGACTAAATTCATTAAAAGTCCTCTTTGATTGATATAAAACATGATACTCACTGGCAAATATGTATTTGTTATAGATTATAGTTTATACCATGATAATAATTTTGAGATCCCTTATAGGTATGGCTTATAAAATAGTTCAAAATTGGTATCTAAGGTTGGGATGTGTTTTTAAATAGAAAAATTTAGATTATCTAAATATGAATGTTGTTGACATTGATTCTCAAACATTGACTCATTGGTATTGGATACTGGTCGCACATTATATAGAAATTTGAGTTTTGTATCTGGTTTGGATATGATGGTATTTTCATTAAATATTAAAAACTAGGATTGTTCTATATATAAAAATCAATTGTTTTATAGAATTGGTAATATGGTTAAATTTTTATTGATTATATATATGGATAATACTTTTTATGAAATTTAGAATAAGAAGATTAAGGTTGATTTTAATCCTACCCACCTTTGAAATTTTATCCTTGGACATATATATGTGATACAAACCTAAAGTATCCATAAAGTTGGATTATTGGAATCATTTTTTTTGAATCATTTGATATATGTGAATCTTGTTTATTATTAAATATTAACAAATAATTATTTAGTGGGAAAATTGAAGGGGACAATGGTTTATTGGATTTCATACACGGTGATGTATGTTCACTGATGAGAAATCAATATAGTAGTAGTAGCTTTAGAAAATTTATTGCTTTTAAAAATGATTTATTAGATATGGTTATATGTTTATGATGATACACAATCATGAAATTTTTTAATAGTTTAAAGAGTTTGAGAATAAATTATATAATCATTTAGGAAAAATATTTAATTTTATTTGATCAGATTAGGGTAGTGAGTATATGATATAGACATTAAAATATTATCAAAGATATTGGTGAATAATTCCAAAAACCATTCCTCCTGGAGAACCATAGAGTAATGGTGTGTTCAGGAGGGTGTTAATACCTTTTTGGCCATTTTTTAAATGATGACAGGTTAACATGACCATTCCATTTCATTTTGAGGTTATGTTTTAAATTCTGATTCATTCCTACTAAACCAAATTCCATATAAAGTGGCTATAAAATCACTAATTGAGATATTAATAAGGAAATATACCAATATTTATTTTATTATTATTTTTTATTGTTAAATATATGTATTTCATTGTTATTATAATAAACTTGACCCAAAATTTGACAGGTTGTTAGGTATCGGTTATCCTAAGGAAACTAAGCGATATTATTTCTGCAATACTGCTAAGAAAAAGTGTTTGTGGCCCTATTTACTATATTCATAGTGAAGGAATATATCATTATATGAGTTAATGGGAGGAAATTATTATTTGTATATGTTTAATACTAAAGAAACAAGTGTTATCAAGGTGAAATTTTATCCAGATCTAGAAAGAGTTATGGAAGAACAACATACTCAAGTTGCACATAAACATCATTGGTATAATATGATTCATTTGGAGTATAAGATATAGGTATTTCTTATTGAAAATTATTATGTTTTAATATTTATATTAAAAAATTATACTGACTAATATTAGGCCATCAAGAGTTTTGATTATGAGAAATGGTTAAAAGACATGAAATCTGAGATGGAATACATGTATAGTAACCAAGTTTTGAACTTGGTGGTCAAAATTTAAGGGGTGATACTCATAGCATGTAAGTAGTTTTTTGGGGAAAAACTAACATGGATGGTAGAATTTATACCTATAAATAATGGATTGTGGAAAAGGGATACAAAAAAATTTATGGTGTTTACTATGAATAAACCTTTTCATATGTTGTGATGATAAATTCCATTCAAATATTTCTAGATGTAAAATAATATTTAGACAATATAGTATATCAAATTGATATAAAAATTGATTTCCATAATGAAAATTTAGTATACAACATGAATATGATACAACCCAAAGGTTTTAAACCTCCCAATTATTCGGCTAAGGTATGAAAATTGAAATAATCCATTTAGGGATGGAAGTGAGCTTCTTGGAGTTAGAATATTTAGTTTGATGATGAGATCAAAGTGTTTTGTTTTATGAAAACACAAATGATTATTATATGAATTAGTGGAAGTGTTTTAGAATTCTAGATATTTCATATAGGTAAAATACTTATTATTTGAAATGATGTCCAAAACCTACACTCTGTAGATATATATCTAATAAGATACTTGGATAGTGTTGAGACACATACATTGGTAAAGTCTTTAGTAATTTCAATATAGAAAAATCCAAGATGAGGCCTTTACCAATGTTATATGGCACAAATATTAGGAAGATTAAAGATACTTTTGAGAATGTAAAAATTATTGAGAAAATTACCTATGTATAATCCATAGGATTTTCATGTATTCTATATTTTTTTAACTTGATGTAAAATATGTTCTTAGAATAACTAATAAATACCAACCCAATCCTGGTGAGATTAATTGGATTAATGTTAAGGAAATCTTTTAATACATAATAAGAACTATGGTTGTTTTCTTGGAATAAGGAGGAGAAGATGAACTCCATGTAAGGGGTTTCATTGATTCTAGTTTCCAATCTGATAAATATGACATGATATATCAATAAGGTTTATAGTTTTTCTTGAATGGTGGGGGTATCAGTTGAAAAAATTCTAAACATCCCACCGCAACAGACTTGAAAAAGAGTAAGAGTACATGACTACATCAAATGATGTGAAGGAAGTTTTTTATATCAAGAATTTCAAATCTAAACTCAGGGTGGTTAGTAGAATCATGGGAGTAATCAAGATTGGAAGTAACAAAAAAGGAGACATTTATCAGAATAAAGAAACTCAGTCTCACCAAAGGACAAAAAATATCCTTTTAAAAATACCATCTCATGCAACAGATCATTGATATGGGTGATGTAATGATCTATTAGTTATCTATAAAGAAAAATATAGAAGATCCATTAAGAAATACATTATTTTAGTATAAGTAAGACAATAAAATTTAATCTCATTGTATAATATACATAAGAGATTATATGTAATGGTAATAAATATATCACAAATTTATATTAAATACAATCTCCATTTATCATTCATTCATGTGTGTTGAAATTTATTTTACATAAATGGTAGAATTAAAAAGTCTGCTTGAAGTACACCTTAGAGTTGTCCCAAATCAATAACCATCCTAGTTTATTATGGGTTGTGATGATATATTACCTGGACTTACCCACCAAATTATATCTCATGAAATGTTATACATTAATCAATATAAATGGGGTATATACTTATTATCAATACCTGTTACATTATATTAGTGAGAAATAAAGCATATAAAATTTCACAATTCTATATCATTCTAATATAGGTCTCAAGGATATGCTAATTAGGGGGTGCTTGTGTATTTTACTAATCTTGTCATAAATTAGAGAACAACCAATATGGGATATGTCCACATGTATGTTAAAAAATAATAGACAATACCTTGATTAAATTAGAGTTAGGAAATTCCTGACCATTCTAAATTGATTCACATATTATGTGTTTAATTACTTTCTCATCGATGAGATGAATATAATGTGATTTATTCTCCAACCTGGTCTGTCTATTTGAAAGAATAATTTATGGATGAGATATCCCATACTATATCGAAATGTTCCATGTCTAGTGGTCACTCAATGTCTTGGAAAAATGGATTATATAGTTATATATATCATTTATATAATATATATTTTGGTGGATATGTTTATATAGAGATATGAGTATGTTTTATTGAGATCACACAGGACCCCTTAGTATCTTGAGTAGACCAGAATATTTTCTAGAGTCTTCTCTTTTCTTACATCAATGAAATTAGGAATTCATACTTTTTTCAAAACTACTAAGGTCTACAAAGTCACAAAATTTGTAATTTAGATAAGGATTAATTTTTTAATAAATTTTTTATTCCAAAATTTATAGCTTTTGATGAACCATATCTAAAAAAGTTTTGGATGGATACCTAGAGTTGTGGTGTTTTGTATAAAGTTCTTATAGTATTTTAATAATGGTGAGAGATTATTGGATATAAAAACAAAATAATGGATATCAAATACTATGATATACCTTGAGTCAAAATATTAGATATATATGAGATTTGAATCAATGTATATGATATTCTCCTATCGTAAAGTCCTTTTCATACCTCTACTGGCCTATATAGTAGAGCATGATAGACTTTATGACATGGGATCCATATGATATAAGTGCTTTCCTTATCGAAACATCTTCTAAGAGGTATCTTTGGTTATGAATCAAGAATATTGATTTATTAATGATATTTATGCATGAAACATTCATTTTAATGGTTCAAATGAATTTATAATCTCCAATAAGAAGTAATGCAGGATGACTAGTGTGAGATGTTAGCCGACACTCTAACACTTCAAATCTATTCATTTAACAAAGAGAGTTTATAAAGGGGATTTGACCCTTCTTATTGTGTATACACTCAATTCATATAAGAAAAAAACTCTATTTGTTATTGAATCACCATTTCTCTTTATAAGAAGTGAAAGTCCCCATTTGGTGATTTAGGATCCTCTAGATACGATCATGGATCCCAGGTTGTTGTAATCCCTTGGAGTTATGAGGAATTTCTATACTATTATAATAAATATCTATCAAACTTACTACATCTTAAAGTAAAAAATATTGGCCTATATTACTTTATGTATATATGTTTCATGTTCTCCAATTAATTTATGTTGAATCTATTGAAGAAAGATAAGAAATTTATAGGGTTTCTTCTATCACTAAAGTTCATTTTTTGAAAACCCTATACCCAAAATCAATGTATCTCAAGAACCTAGTGAGAGAATAATAAATTATTTTGTGATCGATAGTGGATTATGTAAGGCACTTTTTATATAATTATAAAACCTATGATAATAAAAACATCATTTTTAAGGTTCATAGAGAAAGTGTGGATACATCTAGAGGGACATTTGTTTGTATTATTCAATAAAAAACAATAAAATAAAGTGGTGAAATCCATGATTTTTTGAAGAATAGTATCATGTTTTAAGTAAATCCATTTAAATTAATTATAAATTAAATTTCCATGATCCTATCTATAAAATTTTATTAATCTTTTTTCATTTTATTTGTTGAATTTATTGAAAAAATAAAAATTTGTTTCCACTCAATGATTCTACTGTACCCCAAAACCTTTAATAGAACTGCTTGTGGTGTGTTTGGTTCATGTTTACAATGAAAGTTCACTGTGATGATTTATATCTATAAGGATAACACCGACTACATCATAGTGATGTTATTGTACTTTGTTTTAAATATTCCAGGTAGCATTATGTGAGATAATAGTTAATGGTATGTGAACATAGATAACATTATGGGATAATTTTTTCTGAATATTATAGGACATCATTATGATATAACATTATGTCATGACCCTTCATAACTAGAAGCCCTATCAGGATCATAGCCATGTCTTATGTGTATTTTAAATCCCGTCTAAAATTGTTATTTAATCCAAGTTTTTTTATTATCAATAAAGGCAAAGTTAATGTCATGATGTCAATATATGTTGATGATGAGAATATTGACTTATGTACCCAATCAAGGCTGTCTGTATGTACTGAGCTAATGAAATTTGTTTAACCTTATAATATGATGTTGGAAGAATTAACTAATGTGGTTTCATTATTCATATGAAAAATAAAAAGGAATCTGATTTATTTTAGGCAATTTTTTATATGTCAAAGAATAAGTAAGGTTCTTTTAGGTTCAAATAGAAATCAATTTCAGAAATTTGAGAAGGTCATAGAAAGTTTAAGTATATAATAAGATTAAGTGTAAGTTCCTAGGAAATTTTTATTTATCTATTGAGTTGTGAACAATTCACCAAAAGATAATAACTATCAAGGATCTTGAAAGTGAGTTTCTTTCACTATTTATAGGGTATATAACGTGAAAAATAGAAAAGATAATGTGAATGAGCTAATTATATTTTATGGTGAGATCTTCTATCTGATATTGCTAGAAATCTATTAACTTGGAAAAGTTTGGAGAATTGTTTGAGTTTTTACCAATAATAATAATATTGTGTAAAGGATATTCATTTGGAAAATAATTTAGTAAGATGGTGTGGATTTTTTTACCTAGAGTATAGAGATATTCTATTGACTCATATTACAAAATTAGTATAATAGGATATTCCATTCAATGAAAATGATAAGTTTAGAAGTTTTGGAAGTTGTTTAATGGAGTATGAATAATTCAAATTATTTTATATCTATAAATAATTTTAAAATATTGGATATAAAGTTCTATAAAAATTATTATCATAAATGAACGTCTAATTTTGTAAAAAAGGTATACTTGGATTAAGATTAAAGAAGTGATAAAATTTGGAAGAGGAAGTTGAGTACCATGGAAATAATTTAAAGAGTATTTATAAACATCATTAATATTCATTGTAAATCTCTTAATTTTTGATGGAGTGATGATATATTTAATAATTCAATATGAATAATTATTTTATGGAAAAGTATATAGAAGTGAAGTTGAAAATAATTAGAATTATTATTTTTTTGATCGAAGGTGATTTGATGTTATTAAAAATTAATTTGAGGTAATTGTTAGGATTTTAGAAACATAGAACCACTAAAAATTCTAGGTTTTATGATGATTTAAATCTTTCTAAGTACATGAAACATAATATATTTATCGGACTTTGAAATTTATAAAAGGTATGAATGAGATTCCCTACATATGTAAGATTATGGAGTTCACAAAAATATACAAATAATAGATCCATGATGAATACATAATATATTTTTAGGATGAAAATTTAGAATATTCATTCTATAATTAACATTATATAGAATTATACATAATTTTTTATACTCTTAGAGAAGTGAAAATCAACAAAGTAAAGTTATATATAAGTGTTTTGGAGCATTTATAATTTTTTTGGATAATACATAAGTTTTTTTGTTAGAGGCTCATGAAAGAATATATAAGAGGGAAACAATAATACTTAATGAATATGTTTTTCCAAGATTATACATAAGATTTAATGAAGTATGTATAATATTTTCTACGGAATTTATGCTTAAATGTGCAATCAACCTTGAATTTCAAGTGTGTTACTATTTAATTCCATCATAAAAATTTGTATTTTACTCTTCTAAAGATGATCATGATGTTAGAGTATCTTAGGCAGAGTTTGGGGGGAAAGGGCCATACCTGCAGCTTGAAAACTACTATAGGTATGCATTCACATTGTAAAGGCTTACTAAACTCTTTGAACATTCATGATAGAACCCTGAGAGGGTTATGCCTATAGTGGTTCATGGCATAAAGTCTGCTATTATGTCATGAAGGGATCATATATAGTTTTTAAAATGGATAACCTTGTAATTTCACCTTAAAAAACTCCTTATGCTTCCCCCACAATTACTCTAACTTTTTATGGGGATTTTCACTATGGTAGGCTTACCCTTGGTTCATTTTTCTCTTCCTTCATCCTATCTTCACCATATGGAGTTCCAACCTTCCCCATGGTCCTCTCTCGAGAAAAATAACATCATTCTACCCTTTAATATCTATTACTATTGGTTTATCCTCATTTCCATCTTCCTACACCCCTACTATTTGATTTTGGGGGTGATATTTGGAATTTGGTGTGTTGGTCTTGTTTTGGGTGGTGATTAATAGTGTTTTGTGTATCTTGTACCTAAGGTAGAAATCCTATTACCATTTTACAATGTTTTCATAATGGTGTGTGTATAGTTTTCCATGTCGGTTCATATTACCCCTATGATAATTTTTTCTGTAGTGTTAAAGTGACTGGTTAGGTCTTTATAGATGAAATATAGTTCTTATAGGGGAAGTGCTAATTTATGACATGATTAAAGTGGTGATTCCTCTTGATTTTCTAGTTGACTTAGGGGCCGTCCACCCTTGTAAAGTGACATTGAGAGAGATATTTAGAACCATTTTGGGCTAGTATAGATGAGATAGATAATGTATGGTCTTGAGAGATGTTTTTCCTTATTTGTGAAATATTTTATTAATGCATATTGTTTCTTTATTCCAATTGCTTGATGGATCTACCAAAAATATTTTGGATGCGCCTATGAGAGAATATACCAAGAATAATTGGGATGGGTTGATGTATCAATGATAATCTCTATAGAGTCCTCTAGGAGTGTCAACATGTATGATATGACCTCCCAAGAATCCTTGGGATGGGTCGATGTGTTGAGATGACCTCTCTATATTCCTTGATTTGGGTTATGATGTCGATGGGGCTGTGACCTATGGGGAAAAAATAGTTAATGGGTTTTTTATTTCCATTATGGTTCCTAAATACTATTATTATAGAATGGATCCAAAGTATGTTGGGATGGGGTTTGTGATGTCCTAGTTATTACATGATGACTTGGTGGATTGTGTGTCTATTTGTGCCTTTATTTTCTATCGATTCATCCACCTTTATAAAATTTTTATATTTATACTAAGGTTACCTTAGTGGTGTCCTTCTAAGTTTAATCTCAAACCCTACATGGGAATCTCAATGACCATGTAAAATTTATTATCAGGGATCTATCCAAGGGAACTTAACCTATGATGGATTACGGAGTAGGAGCTGTAAGATGGGTATTGTGGTGATACTCGGATAGGCACTGAGATTTTTTATTATCATGCATATTTAATTTTTGTTATTTTACTTCCTTATACGATGATGCATTGAAATTGGGGATCCCATTTGAATTTTATATGAGCCTGGATATTTTATTTCATTTATTTATAGAATTTATGTTTATGATATTTGTTCTTCTTATTATTCCACCACTTACTTTCAGCGCTATACTTATTTATTATTTCAATATTTTTATGTTTAATATGATGGAAATATGATACTAAAATCATAGTATCCTCACATAATATTTATTATCTTTCCCCTTGATGACAACCTCTGGAATATGTTGAAACATACATGTGGTTATGGGCCACTCCATCCAAGACAGGGTGAGTCAGGTTGCAGTGTTAAAAAATTGTATTAGAGGTTTTTTCTTTTGATTTAGTGTTTGGGGATCAGTTGAATAATGATACATTGGATTGGACTCGGGTAGGGGAGTTAAGTTGTTTGTGAGAAACACCATCATAGTGTACCTATGAGTTTTTAGGGGAAGTGTGACTGTTTTTATTTGTTGTGATATGGTATTTTCATGCTATTCATGGGTGTTATTATGAATTTACAATTTTTGGGATTACTATCTTAGCCTAATGATAGAAAGTGTTTGAGTTCATGTATCATAGATAAGAAGGTAGGTTAACATTTCATACACATGATTTATCATGATTTCTTGATTTAAATTAATTAAATCTCATCAATAATATATTCAATGTTTTACAAAAAATAATATTATTACATTTAATCAATCTAAATTTAGTATGCTTACATTTTTTTATTAAACGACTTTGATAAATGTTCAGGATCTCTGTTTTGTGATTAGGCGTTGCATAGTTTCTAAGGTGTTATTATTAGTTATAATGGGAATTTCTAGGGTGTGTTCCTAGGATCTTTGTGTGTGGGTGTGCTTTTTATTCAATTGAGTATTTGAATATTTAAGTTGTTAAGGGTGTGTATGTGTATCTACTTTCACATTTCAAAAAATGATCCCTCATTGACATCCTGCGGTGACACTTAGGGACCAAGGTGAGAATCCTCATGAGGGAGGGGATTCTCTAGAAATACTTACAACTATACAATAAGGTGAAATGAGCATGATCTGATGGATTTCCTAGTGGTTCAGGTAGCATATCCTCTCTATCTAGGTATTTTCCACAGAATGCCAGAGGGAGGTAGAGATGCCCAATGAGGAGGACTGATAATGGTTGATTATACTCATGTTTTTTGGCTATAAAATTCTTGATCATTATTAGGAATGAGTGGTCCTCAAGATTACAAGTACTTTATTGAGGTAATTGAAAGGATTTTTAACCTTTTTTAGACACTTAATGATCATTGGTTGAAGTTATAAACATTAATGTTATAGGGACCTACAATATGATAGTGGGGTGTTATGGCTAGGCTCAGAGACATAAGGTTAAGACATAGGATTATTTCAAGGGCCTCTTATTTGATAAGTTTTTTCAAAAATCACTGAGGTTTGATTAATCTAAAGAGTGCATTAAAATATATTTCGGGGGGATGTTAGTGGCTAAGAATGAAAAGTTTTTTGGGAGTTTATTCACTTTCCTCAATTATTGGTTGATAATAAGGCTCAAAAGGATAAATTTTTTGAGACCGGTCTTAATCTAGAGGTATGAAATTATTTTTATAATTTTAATTACTACAGGGTTATTGAAGTCATATTTTCAAAAACATTAGAGAAACTACACTCATCTTAAAAAATACATTATATCGTTCAATTGAAAGTAAACAATTTATATTTTTATCATACATAAAATTCCCCTTAATTTTTTTTTCAAGTTTTTACCATTAAAATTTAGGGAGAGTAAATATCATAGCATATACATTAGTAATAGTAGGGATATCCATATTTCTAGTTCATTATAATTTAAAAAATATCTGGTATACTTCACTTCATTAGTTTCTCCCTCTCAAGGGGTTCTCTCCAGCCTTCATCACCTTATCTACCCAACATTTAATGGACCTAAAATAATTTTTGGGTAAGGTTAGATCTTACTATAGCTTCTAAATTTTAGAAATTGGGCTGAGTCTAGGATTTTTAACCTAGAATATTTTATACTTATATGTCTAAAATGTCTAAAAATATTTATGCTTGTTTCCATTTTATATTTCAAACTTTGACCACTTTTGGGTAGTATGGTTTTATTTACTTTTTTAAATTTATCCTTAGTTGGAAGGGAATTTTTTATTTATCTAGCATGATAGTATCACTCTTGGATACTTTCTCTAACCTCATTTATTCTTCTAGTTGTTTGGGTTATATAACTGACAATTATTTCTTAACATATCAAACCTTCTTCATTGGTGTGGTCATATTCATTATTATAATATTTTTAACTTTTTATTAGAAGTTTTTTTTCATTTTGTTTCATATTTTGATGAAAAATAGTTATACATCTAATACCCATCTGTCCTACAAAGGTACACATTTTATAGACTTCTCAGTAGATTCTTCCTTACCTATTTTTTTTTCATTTCATATAACAAATTCATGTTTTTTTAGATTTATCAATCTATCTTTGTATTTCGTCCATTGTTTTAAATAATACATGGTGTGGCCGCTCTTGACACAATATAAGAATATAATTTTTTGTGTTAGAAATCCTTGTTATCCTTCTTCTTTGGAGTTTTAGATATTTACATGTTTTATTTTATCCTAGAGGATTAAACATCCTTCTTACCCATCTTTAACTTCACATGAGATACCTTATTTCCAAATGATGGATCATCATTCTTCACATTATTATTTATCATATAATATTATGGATTCTTTATTTCTTTTTCCTGGATTGTGTTGATTGTTGGAACATTCTATCACCCATCATCAATATGTCTATATAAGTTACAAAATCCACTTAAATTGGACAAATATTTAAATCTATTTTTCAAAGCCAGATTCTTCTATTTCAATACAGTTGATATTTTTATATTGTCATATATTATTCAATTTATTATAGAAATTATTTATCTTTCATATTTTATCATGTTATGCTACTAATCTATGGCCTTATGTCTAAAACTTTCGTAGTACCGACAATTTCCTACAAATTTACTTCTTTTATTATTTTCCCAAACTATCAAGATTTGTAATTTTTTTTCTTTTAAACATTTCACCAAATATTTGAGGTTGTATTGGGAATATTATCCCATGAAACGTATATATATCTATGACCTTGATTACTTGGTGGGTTCCCATAATTTTTTTCAACCCACATTTGTACCAATTTTACTTTTTTCATGTGATTTTTGAAAAAGAATATTTAGTGCATGCTTGTAATTTTAGGATATGGGTTCTCTTATTAAATGTGATCAATGTGTTAGATTCTCTGTAACACATCAAGAATTATTTAAAACTGAAATGAGTCTCTCTTGGTGGAAAACTCATCTCCAAAAATTAAGTGGCATTTCTCATATTTCAAATCTTTAAGAATGTACAATATATATTGATTCAAATATTTTCATATTTATCTCTTAATCAATAATTTTTTGGTTTAGTAAGGTCTTTTGATCCTTAAAATATTTCAACTTGACCTCCCATCCAATCTTTATCTTCTCAGTCAGTTCATTACTAATTTTTCTTATCTTTGGAAGTGAGAAATCAAGATCTTCTACCTTATTAGATTTTAACTCCAGTTGTGACTTGTTGAAATTAATTGTGATTTTATGATTATTTTCTAGTGTATAGACTACTTTAATAATATTATCCTTTATAACTTCCTTATCAATAACTATTTTATCAAAATTTTCACTTGTCAGAGACATGTTATCCTTACATATTGAGGATAGTTCACTATTGGATTTTACCCGTTTTGAGATGGTGCTATATCTAATGCATTCTCTATTTCATCAGATTATGCCTCTAACTATGATTTATTATTATGAATTCTCTTGATATGATAAAATATATTTGAAACAACTTTATCAAGAAATGTCTTCACATAACCCTTGACATAAAAAAACTATAAAGTGATTTATCTATTGAAAGCTCATAAAATTATATAGATATGGAACTAAATTAATATAGTAAATATATGTCTCTAGGTTTTCTTACATCCCAAAAATTTAGTTTTAAATAATAATAATACCTATAGTTTTTTTGACACATAACACCGAGCTTTAAATTGAATGTGATATACTATAAAAATATTATTTAAATTCAACTATTCTAACATAGCCTTTATATTAGTTGTATGAGTAGTCATAAAAAAATATGAAAAATATGTATAATATTATTATATATTTTATTGAATAATACATATAAAAAAGAACCCAATTTTCACTAGTAATTTTATACCTCAAAAATATATTTTCTTCAAAAATGGTCTTTATTTTCTTTTACACAGACATTATAATTAATTTCTTCCATTATAATAATTATTTTAGGAAATTAAAATAATTTTCTAAATAATAATTTGATCATTATTTTAGGGTGATTTCTTTTTGTGATTTTTATAAAATGATTTATTTTTTAGGGAGTTGTGAAAATTTTAATTTTATGAAGGTGTCATTTATTTTCATTATATATAGTAATTTAAAAGTCCCATAATATATTTAATATGATATTTAGGAAACATAAGTATAAATTAATTTTATATAATATAATTAATTTTATACGAATCAACATTTCAATTTATTTTGGTATAAGTCATTTTTAGAATTAAAAATGCATTTTTCTAAAAACTGTTTTCTTTGTGTTTTACACATTCATTTAAAAAATATTTTTTTCCACTTATAGAAATTGAATATTTAGAAATTTATTACATATTTTTAATTATTAGGTTCAAATTTTTTAAATATCCCCCTTTTTTAAGGCATTATGAATAATAATCATGGTAAATATTTGTCACCTTAGTACATCTTAATCGGCTGATTAAATTTAAAATTATCGTTTTAATGTTTTTAAAATTCTTACAACACCTACCTTATATTTATTTAATGATTTTATTTTTACCATACTTGTCTAATATTCTATTATATTATAATTTATTTACATTTTTCTTTTACAATAAACTAAATATTATTTTAATTAAAAAAAATTATAAAACATCACTCTCATACTTTAAATTAATCTTATATGTTCACATAGGGATAATAAGATGATATGAATGAATATAAAAGATTATTTTGAACTTAATTAATTTTTTTTATTTTAATTTGTTTTTAATTTTTAGGGATGGTATAATTATCTTAAATACTTACACAATGATGACACAACGCTTGTGCAAGTAGTAGAAAAATCAAAGTAATTGATTTTAAAAACATGAAAAGTAATTCTATATGGATGAATTATGATGTGACATAAATTTTAGTTTTAATAATGGTGTATAATTTATATTTTATTAGTTTATAATTGAATTAAATTCCTATATTAATTCCTTTAATGTCAAATTATGTGAATACTTCTTAAAATAATTTTAATGGATTGTTATTTGAAATTACATATTTTGAAGTGATTTAAAAATCATAAAAATATTTAAATAGAAAAATGGGGATGATATATAGTCTAAAATATCATCAATTTACCTTTTTGGATCCAATTATTTCCTCATAAGAAAATTTATAACCCTTTAACAATGTATAAGTTGATACAGTTATAGTTAAAATTTGTTAACAAGGGGTGAATCAAAAGATAAGGTTTAAAATGACACATAAATGGATTAAAATATTATGGGTTGAAGGTATTTAAACCTTAAAATATATTATATTTTTATTTTGTCCACTTTTTGGCACAATCAAACGAAAAATAATTTGTTTTAATTAAATATATTATGTAATTCCAAGTTTGTACTTTTCTTTACTATAAAAGGAAACCACTTATCATCTACTTATTCACACTACCTTGAGAATTATAAATCTACCAAAAAATAAAAAAATATATTTTAAAAATCCTTGACCAAATTTTAGTGGTTTTTTATTCCCAAAATAACAACCCTTGGATACTTTAGAGTATATCTAAATGAGATCTTCCAAAGAAGAGATAATCATCTTAACCGAACACTTTTATTTTTCATCATCTTTTTCCATATTAACTTATTTCATTTCCCTTGAAATATAATAAAACCAGTATATACCATATACCTATACATTATTATGTTTATGTAATAATATTTATCTATATACTTCTCAATAAAATGGGGAACAAAACCATAGCTCATGGGTAAGGTGGACTACCACCTGGCGTACTAATGTTATTTTTTCCATTACCTCCTCATGTGGATGATAATAATTATGGAAAAAATGAATATATATAATATTAATGACCTAATTATGATTTTATTGACATGTTAATTCATCTACTTCCTTACCCTTCCATCTGTTAAAAAATGATAACATTTCTTGTGCTTATCTGTGGACTACCACCTCCATGGAGCGATACGATTCATTTTCCATGCCTACATTTTACTAATTATTATAAATATATATATAATTAATATTTATGATTTTTACATCATTATTAAAACATACATGAAAAGCGAAGAAATTAACACTTGAAACAATGATAATAATGAAATATTGCTATCAAATGGGTGATAAGATGTTATAATTGTATCATATATGATACTATATATATTTTTATGGTCATTTTATATATTTATAATAAATCTAAATTTATTATAGATGAGGATAAATCACATAAAACTAAGAGGAAGTGTGAGGTAAGTGATTTTGTTTTAATTTCTGCACCATTGTGACATATTTAGTTTTATGCACCTATTTTATTTTATGTGGTGTATATAATTACCTTTTTATGTATGTGATATTAATATAAATTTATTTATGGTAATTAAAGTTTCTATTCAATTTTCCCATTTCAAGGGTTTAAAATTTATTAATTAAAAAACTTGAAAGATATTTTACAATATCATTTTTTGGGATTGGATATATTTTATTTAAAGGAATATTATAATATATAATTAGTAAAATAAATATATTTTCCTACCCTATAGTTATTTAACATGGTTCAAAGTTTTATTCCAACTTTTTCTATATTTTCACACGAATTAAGAAAAAAATGTTTAAAATAAATGTCGATTTTATTTTTCTTTTTTATCAATTATATTTTTGTTCCTTGTAAATATTTATTAAATTGTTTTAAAAAATTACCTTTTGTTTACTAAAATTATTTGTTAACTAAATTTTATTTTATCTTTTAATTTTTACAATGTTTTAAAGGAATATTTTTAATGTTTTTCTAAAAGGTTCACTTTTGAATTTCTCTATGAAAAGTAAAATGGAATGTTTCTTTTTTGATGTACATGAATTTAATGGATTTCCACATCACCATAACTATTTTAAACTGTTTAAATTTTTCTATAAGTTATCATTTGTTTTAAAAAGAAATTTTTTAATGAAAATTTAGTTTAAATGTTTATCTTCCATTTTCTTCTATTCTTCAGAATACTTGATTTTACTATAAAATCTTCTTTTCTAATGAATTGATTGTCATATCTCACTTATTTATTGATTTTGTGATCATAAAATATATCTTGAAACATTTAATTTATTTTTATTTTATTTTTCAAAGATTATATTTATCTTCATACCCATATTTATTTATATCCTGAATATAATTTTTCCTAAACTATATACCATTTAGACATATAATGTTTTACTATGAATGTTATTTAATTAATCAAGGAAATATTGATATTCTATATTCATTAATAAGTACATATATTTATAGATAAGTCATATTTTTTTATGAATTAATTTTATCATTCAATATATGGTAATGAAATTGACATGATGTTATGGGTCGGACCTGGTTATAGATAGACCCTAGATGCATAAATAGTTCTCATGTGATAAACTAGTTGGCTAGCCTTATTAAATGGTAATTTAGTGTCTAAATACCCATATTTGAAAACATTTAGGCATAAGTCCTTGATCATGATGTATAAAATATTGTTTTTACTCATTTAAAATCTAGTTATTATTATCGATGAGATCACTACATTTTATATTCTCCATGGATACATTTATTACTCAAGTTTTTTATTAAATAGAATTTGTTTTCAGTTATCTACATTTTCATTTTTATTATTCCATATTTACTCTTGATAACTTATACTATACACATCCCTTACTGAGTGTTTGAGCTCACACTTTTTTTCCTTTCACCATGATATGTGGAAGGAATATTTGAATGAGTTTCTAGGGTATATAATATTTAATTTTACTATATTTTATAAGATATTTATAATGTAAGATGGGAATAATGTATTTATTTGGTTCTTTAAGATTTCTAAACTGATCAGTCCATGCTGATGTAATCCCTTGTATCTTATTGAAATATTATAATGTTGATATCAACTCTTGGTTACTAAATTTGGCATCATTTTTCTTGGTATTAGAGAAATTTTAATAGAAGCATTGAGAACTAGATTAAAAAAAAATATATTAGAGAACATAATCATATAAAAAATTATGAGAATAAGTCTAAGTATTAGATAATATAAAAATTTATGGTGAATTGGAGAT
This sequence comes from Viscum album, assembly GCA_963277665.1. NCBI lineage: Eukaryota > Viridiplantae > Streptophyta > Magnoliopsida > Santalales > Viscaceae > Viscum > Viscum album. The sequence goes on along the minus strand of OY728156.1, from coordinate 1,462,798,901 downwards.
TCTTTGGTTTTTATATAAAATTAACTTTTGACTAGAAACTAGAATGTGGATGAAACTTTTGAATAGATGCACCAATGGATAGAAACTGTAAATGTAGAATATTGGGTATCTAATCTATTTTCAATGGTTCATGATGAGTGAGCCTAATACTAAAAAATTATCTGGACACTCCTAGGGGATATTATTTGGTTTATTCACACACTATATACAAACTCTTATGAAATATTTGAAAAATATTTTATTATTTGAAAATATCCCCAAAGATACAAAGCTTATGATTATGTTATTAGTTATGTATAAATTTTCAATTTATGTTTGGTATTTCACCAAATTTGGAATTATACACTATTATTTGTAATTTTATGAGCTAATGTATTGTATTCGATTTTATATAAATGATACCTAATAGAAGTAATGGAAAAAATATCAACACCTATAATCTATTTTAGAATATTCCTCCTATGAAATTTTATAATTCTAGAGTCAGAGCTAAGAAGACTATAAAAATATTGAGGAAAGTGATGACTAGTATTATTTTCTATATTGAGCAACCTATTTTTTCACCACATGATACTATGATGGTGAACAAATTTATGAATAATATATCTCTATCCTTTAACGGAAATATTAATATGATAGTCTATGAAAAATGGATTGAGTACCTTGAATATATATTTCAATATTTCAGATGTTATGAAAGGGAAAAGGTTATTCTGGAAGGATTTTTTTAAAGAGAGGTGCTATTCAATGGTGGTAGTTTATTCTAATTACTAAGAGGACGACATATATAGAATGAATGAAGTCTGATTCTATAAGGATATATTATTTTAACAAAAAATTCCTTATAATCAATGAGTTGATTTGGAAAGGAGATTTAAATTTGGGATAAAGGGAAGTGGAAAGTTCCTCTATCTATAAATTATACATTACAAGATTATAAAGGCATAATACAGACTACATACATAATACAGACTACATACATAATACAGAGAGTAATATTGATTGTTTATTTATTGCGATAAAACTAATAATTCAAGGGTGTTACTCTCTCAAAAATTTTCCTCATATGATGATATTGTATGAAGTTCCCACAATATAGAGAAAAAATTCCCCAAGTCATATATTTTTATGGGAAAGTAATATAAAAAGAGAACAAATTATTTCTATGTAAATGAAAATTTGGAAATAAGGAAAAAGGAAAGAATAGAATTCCCAACCTGTAATAATTGTGAAAAGAAATACCCTGATTCATGCCTAATGAAAATGGGAGTTTGGTTCAAGTGTAAAGATAATTTCCATTAGGAACATTTTTTCTAAGGGAATGAAATGAGCTTCCAACGTACATTGTTTCAATTTTAAGGATATTTTGAACTATATAGGCAAATTCCCCAAGAGTTAAGAGTATTTACCTCAGATATGGATAAGGATGAGTATACAAGCTTATTAAATTACTAAAAATTATTTTGAAATCACTTAAGTTGTGATAATAGTTACTTTATTCTTAAAATCAAAGTTCGTTAATGCTTCCTTTGATTTCAGAACTACAAAATCTTTTATATCCACTAAGAATATATAATCATCCCTGAACACTTCAAGGAAGGAGTTTCCAATCAAAAATTCTAGTGGGAATCTATTTTTAATGGGAATATAACGAGCAGTCTCTAATAATATGGACTTACACTATATTGTTTCAAAAATTATTATTTTACCAAATTTTGATCTTGCTATAATTCATTTATCTTTTGGGGGTTAAATTTGTTTTGAAGAATCTATAATTTGAAAATAAAGAATAAATTAATCTATGTTGAATTTTTGGTAATGCAATTTAATTATTGATGTATTATATAATTTCTATGTGTTTTGTTATTAATATATTAGTAATTAATGTATTTTTTTCACAAGAAGCTTTATTCATATTTAGTATTATCATAAATTGTTATAATTATTTTTTTAAACAGGTGAAATAACTTTTATTTATTTTATAGATATTATGATCCATTAAATGTTTATTTTTGTGCTTAATGAATAAAAAATTCCACATTGTTGTAACAAACCCAACTCAAATAACCCATAGACGATGGTTAATTTATTTCATTGGAAAAAATTCAAGTGGTTAAATCCCAAAAGGCCATTTAGTTTAGTATTCTTGGAGGGATAGATATATAAATGATACCCATTTTTCATTGGGAATAAAATATAAAACATTGTAATGGGAAACATTCATCATACTTGAACTCATTCAAATAATTATTCTTCATATCCTAGGTAATGAAAAAAATAAGGGTGATATTAAATACCCAATAAGTTTTACATACAATTGAATCTATCAGGAGTGAATAATGCCTAATCAATATGAAAATTACAAAACTAAAAACATATTACATTTAATCAATAACTTGATCAAGAAATGAATTAATGGATAATATCAATAAAACAATATCATGGATAATAATAACTGAATTCTCAATAAAGGAATTGCATAATATTGAACATCATGATATTAGAGAACATAATATCTATATTGTCAAGACCTAGTACTAAGATAGTTTAAAACTATGGGTAAAACCCCATACAGATTGTCCAAGTAATTATTCTCATGAGACCAGTAGATGCATTGAGGGGATATGTAATTCCATGACCCACCCATTGTAATAAATCAATCTAAATATCCTCTCAAACTGATACCTAAATCGATCTTCCACATACCTGAAGGGAATTACTGATCCCCAAGAACTAGAGAATAACTCTCAGGAATAAAACAAAAATATGTGGTAATGATTTATCCCAACCAATAGCAACAACATGACACATATATACAATATTGGAAATAGTGAAAAAGGGAAATAATTCCCATAACCGAAGAAAATCGTAGAAGAATAACATATCAAGATTAAAAACAATCTCTAAGTATATATACAACCAAAAATACTACGAAAATATGAAAACCCATGTACACTATGTGATAGCATGGGTATACTCCCACTATATCACCATAAGTAACCCAACTCAGTTGAAAAAAACCTCACCGCCTCCCTGCAGTGCTTGCATTTACCTACATCGAAATACATACAATGGTCTAGGAACTGCCAAGGGGGTACAAAGGGTGTGAGCTAATCTGATTAGTAGGGTCTCACCTTGGTGTTCCATATCATGTCTTTATATAATAATCTGAGCGTGATTAACTTTAAATAAAATAAGGCATGATAATAGTTTAACAATTTTTATATCAAAAGCATGAAAAAAATATTTAATTTCTAATTTTTTCGACATTTCAAATTAGGTAAAGTAAATCATTTTGAAATAATTTCATAACCATATATCACAATAGATATATCATGTCAAAACGAATAATGCATCAAATATCTTATCAAATCCATGTTAGTACGAATAAGCAGTATAATTCAATAGGAGGAGCATATGTAACAACACACTTGGGATCACACTAGGTTAGTATAGTTAAGACGGTCATACCTAACCTAGGAAATTGCATACGTAGAATGCCACTAGACAAATTCATCAACTCTAGTGAGAAACGGAACACCCCAAAAAGTGAACCCATAATAGTTCTAACAAGTCCCTAGAATGATGTTCTTAGGGAGAAAAGGAAATACCCATGAACAAACCCCACTACAATGTTTGTGACCTATTACTATACCTTCCACCTAAGTACCCAAGGCTTTACATTTTCTTTATTTCCAAAATAAGTTCATCATAACATTTCTATAAAACAATGATTTGAAAAACATTTAACAAAAACATTTCACCATTCTTTGTAAACCCTTTTACATTTATCAAAACTACGGGAAAACATCTTTTATAAAAACCCAAATCTAAACACACAAAAAAAAGCAGTCATATCACGCCATTTTATTTAATAAAATAAATTATCAAAAACAAGAGAAATGTAGTTCACCAATACAGGAAAGTGATGGAACCACCTACCTCAAAACCAGGACCACACATGCTCGCAACATAATCAACCATAAAGAAAATTCTAAAAATGATGTCAGAGGCCCTAGAACACATATTCACATCTTATAATTGATTCAATTTAACAAAAGGGTTAGAAGAGAGGTGGAAACAACACATACATTAAGAACATACCCACCACACCATAAGCAACCACAATACAAGAAATGATATTGTTAGCGGTGGTTTAATTATAGTGGTTCTGGTAACCGCCCCAAAATAAATCCAGTTAAAAAAACATTGTGGTGGTTTCATGAATCTACCATGATATTTTTTTGGTTTTCAATTAGCTAATGTTTCAATTAAACCATGGATAAACATTTAAAAAAACTCTAATACCTCCCCCTCCCTCACCCCCTCGGTACAACACCAACCTCTCCCAGCCCACCTCCCCCGACATCCTCTCCTCTCCCTAGTGGAAACTCATAGTCCACAACCCCTTTCCACCCACCCCTCATCCTCTCCTCTCCATGGAGGTGACCTCAATCCCATGACCCCATTTCCCTCCACCCATCCTTGTATCCTCTCCCTAGCGGGGACATCGAGCCCACAACCCATGACCCATGTGATTCCCCTATGGCCATGACCGCTGTATCCCTCCCACCTTACGACCCCCCACTCCGAAATCCTCTCCAAATGACTCATCAGTGATGGGAACCCACCCCACCAGCCCCCGGAAAACCTCCCCCCTCCGACCTCTTCTATAGATGGGTCACCAGTGACAAAAATCCCTCCCTGAACTCCCTCACCCCTGCTCAGATCCCTTTCTCGACGATTTTTTTACAAAAGTGGTATCATTACATTTCTATAGTCTATTATATTCAGTAATGTTTTATTATTCATATATAATTTCTTTGGGTGGTTGTATATGTGTCTTTGTATTCAATTATTATTTTTTCTGAATAAATTTTTTATACAATTGGTAACCTATTTATTTATGGTGTTTGATGACTTTTCATTGTGTATTTTTGTTTCTTATCAGCTATGGGTTGCTATTGGTTAAGGTATCTTATATATTTTTTTTCCTTCTTGGTGCTACTCATCATCTCTTATCATATTTTAGGTGGGATTAGGTTAGAACAGTCAGCAAACCACCAGCCTAAGAGTGAAACAAGTGAGATGGGTTTCATTCCAATTTCATCAGATAGGCTATGTAGCTACAAACATATATGGATAATTTTTTTTATTTTTCATTACTTTATTAAATATAATTTCTTTAGAGATACATCTATTTTGTAGCTACCAAAATATATATATTTTTTATATAATAATTTATGAACATTATTATGATTATATATTTATTATCAATGATTATATGAATCATTATAATGATTAATAATGGAATTAAAACAAATAAGGAAATATGAATTACAAAATTATTTGACATAAACTATATCACATATCTGCATTATGATATGATATAGGACGCATATAAATACTCTAGGATTCAGTTATGATTATAATGTTGTATTTGATATATATAATATTCAAATAACATATTAAAATATAATAGTGATTAATTATATTTGATTCCCCCATTTTATTCACTATTTATTAGTTTGAGATAAGCAATAAAGTCCTTTAAAGATTTTTTTATACTTCACAATTCTATGAGAATCAATCAAAACTCCATTAAAAATGTTTTATAAAAACTTTCATTTTATGAAGAAAAATTTTCCAACCATTTTAATAAATTTTATACAACATAAATTTGTAAATATATGGTCCTTAATCATTTGAAATGTAGGAATGCCAAGAACAAAAAAATTTCTAGATCCTAGTCAATCAACATCTCGAAGCATGCCACCACTACCATAATCTTCTATGGATACTAGTGATTCTATTGTACCCAAGGATGTTGGTGAGCCATCCATTTTCCCATATTTCATTGGTATCCCACTGCCTGATTAATCTCCTATGATGGAGCAATTCATCACTCCTCTATCTTGGGGATATTGGTGAGTTACTGTTACTAGTAATCATGACATTTTCCCAGAAACTTTATATTATATTAATTTTTTAATGCATTTTTGAAATAGATAATGACAACCAAAGAATGGATACAAATATGAACATGGAAGATGTTTGGGACATAAGGTCTTCAAGATTATCATTCTACTTGTTGAGTTTGGTGTGCCAACCAATGATGCTGTAAGAATCTATGGAAAGATTATTGGGAACCTTTCTTGTGAGACAGTGAGCATTCCCATTAATTATAATGACTGGGAGCATATTCCTACAAAATGAAAAAATGAGGTCTTTGATACTCAAGTAAAGGTAATATTAATTTAATATTTCTTAAGAACTAATTTAAAATACATGATCAAAATTTTATCACATACTGATAAAGTGTTATGTTTTTTATAGATGTTTTTTCATTTTGATGTTCCAGACTCTGTTTCACACCCATAAACTTTGTAAAATTGGGAAAGAATATGGAGAGATTTTAAATGGAAATTATGGCGCGATTTTAATGATTCTTCTCTGAGCTCATGAAAAATGTATGAGAAAGTACCAGAAGGAATTTCTCATGAACAATGTAATCTCTTTGTCGATATTAATAGTGATGTGTCTCATGAGGTAATTGCATATTTTATAGTATCTTAATAAAATAAATAGAATAAAAATATTTATTTTATTAATGTTTTTATTTTTTAGTAATTATTAAAAAAAACACTACACATTGTGAGATGAAATTCATTCATCACATTATAGGGTCTCATAGTTTTTTGAGAAAAATAATAATTTTTATTTATTTATTATTATATATTATTTGTATAATTTTATTATAAATAATGGTTTTTTCTATCTTTTTTTACATTTTTATAAAGGATAATCAATTAGGTCACTCGGTTGGCTGAACATAGATGTGGTTTAATGCACATAGGAAACTATATGGTAGTTTTGTAAATGACCCTTTCAAAAACTTTGGAGTTAGTATTTTTGATCACCATTTCATATTATTTCATTTCTATAAAAACATAATAATAAAAAATATATTATAACTACTAATAGGCTTTAAAACTAATTAAATGGGGCCTACTACGTGGATTAAACAATGTCAATTAGGAATCATTTGATTCATCTAGACGACCCCAATTAATTATGTTTAGGGCTGGTTTGTCGTTATAATTTAATTTTGAATTATATGACTTTATATTTATGAAATAAAAATAAATGCAAATAAATTTTTTATTAATTAGATAACATTATCAAGTTCAGATATTTTAAAAAATCATAGTTAATATTTTTTATTAACAGTTTAAAATTCAATAAGTCTGCGATGAGTAATCTTCACAATCAACATCGGTTTCTGAGAATAATGGAGTTGGAATAGTTTTAGGTAAGGAGCATCCTAGACATGTATGAGGGATGGGTTCTGGGCTAACTCCTTTCAGTGTCTTTGGTAGGGCATCATAATCCATTATTGCTACACCCATTAGGGGTTATAGTAGTGCCTTTGGTCGGGCGTCATAAAGAGAAATTCAAATATTGAAAGGGTAAAAATTTAAAGTACATGATTGTTATAAGAAAACAGAGGACCAGTCATGGAAAAAATGGAAAATTCTTTAGTTTTAGTATTTTAGTGGATAACTAACATGATCCCTAAAGAAATTTCTAGCATTATAGCTCATCCTGATGAGATAAATTTTCATTCAAAAGACCATTCACACATTTTCAAAGAACACATACAAAAATAATAATCTCTATAGCTACAATTTTTAATAACCATTATTAAATAATTTATTTAATATTTTTAGCGATAGTTCCTGATAACCACCACTAAATAATTTTTCAATGGTTATATTAATTTTTCCCATGTTATTTTTTTTGTTTTTTGTTAAAAAACTATCGCCAACTGAATAAAAACCCACCACTAAGTACCCAAAAAACAACACATATAAGAATCCCCAATCAACTATAGAAATAGTCCCTAAATGATTGTTGACCATGAAATACATGACATTTTAGAAATTAAAATTATCTTTCTTTAATCAAATTAGATAACTGAAAGATATAAAATAACTAATCTATATTTTTTAATTAATTAAACTCATATTAAAAAAGTGATAAATCATTAATTTTGTTAATAATATATCATTTATACAAATATAATTCTAAAAAAAGATTTAATTATTACAAAAGTTATCATAGGACAACACCCACATATTGATTGTTGAAATTTTGTAATCAATGCCACAAAAACCTGAGTTACGTTTTTCTTATGATGCCCATAAATACATTTTTAGTGTTTTAAAACACTAAAATACTTGTTTCATGATAATAAAAATTAAAAAATGATCCCATATTGATGTGAAACCATGGGAAAACAAACATTGAATTATTTGTGACATGTAAAAGCTTTCAACAGATCCATTCAACATGAAAAGTTCTCTGAATGACTCAATAAGAAATTTTAAAAGTTATCAAAGTTTAAAAAACATGTGTTAGGGGGTCAAAACCAAGAAAAAGATGTCAAATTTCCCTAAAATCATGGGGCAATGACCATATATTTAATTTTACAATGTAGGAACCGAAAACACGTCATTCTGATTTTCAGTTTTCCTGTTATTGATGTAAACACGTTTTTAGTGTTTTAATGCACTAAAACATGCATGGCATTATCAAAAGAAGATAAAAGATTTTATATTGTCTTTAAATAAAGGGATGAAAACCATATACTTAATTGTGAAATGTAGAAACTGACGACATATCATTCTGAATGATAGTACACCTGTTGTGGTTGTCAGTGCATTTTTAGTGTATTAAAACATTAATATGTGTGTAGAATGATTGAAACCAAATAATAAAAGTTATATTTTACTTAAATCATGGAAAAAAACCACATATTTAATTGAGAAATGTAGGAACCTACAAAATTTTATTCCAAATTATGGTTTTCCCATTATGGACGTAAATGTGTTTTAGTGTTTTAAAACACTAAAACATGCATGTAAAATAAAAACCATGAAAACCATATTTTATTGCCCTTAAATTTGGGTAAAAACACCATAGATATAACTGTGAAATTTAGGATCCAACAGAATATAACTGAGAATGATGGTATGCCTGTTATTTCTATATACGCATTTTTAGTGTTTCAAAACACTAAAACAATCTTGGAATAGTAAAAACCTGAAAACGCACTTGGATTATCCTAAAATTAGGGAAAAAATACTTTATATTTAATTGTAAAATTTATAAACTTATGAAACGTCATTTTGAATGAAGGTTTACCCATTATGGTTGTAAATACGTTTTTAGGGTTTTGGACCACTGAAATGTGTGTGGAGGAGTCAAAACCATGAAAAAGATCTTGTATTGTCCAGAAATTAGTGTAAAAACGCTAGATTTTATTTTTTAATGTAGGAAACAATGAAACATTATTCAGAATTACTGTATGCTAGTTATGGTTATAAACATTTTTTAGCATTTTAACACACTAAAACATGCATGAAAATTTCAAAATCTTGAAAATTATATCAGATTGTCTTGAAATCATGGGAAAATGACCATATATTTAATTTTGAAATTTATGAACTGATGAAACATCATTCTAAATGACAATTTTATCATTATGGACCTAGATGCATTTTTAGTGTTTTAAAACACTAAAGCGTGCATGAAATGATCAAAACCAGAAAAACAATTCTAGATTGTTCTGAAATTAGGAAAAAACACCGTATATTTAATTGTAAGATTTAGGAACCAACAACACATCATTCGGAATGAAAATTTTCCCATTATGGTCATAAACATGTTTCTAGGGTTTTAAAACATGAAACCTTGTATAAAATGGTCAAAACCAAGAAAAAGACATCGTATTGTCCTGAAATTTGGGGAAAAACATCATATATTTAATTTTGAAATATAGGAACAAATGGATTGTCATTCCAAACGATGGTTTTGTTTTTATGTCTATAAAAAACATTTTTAGTGTTTGAAAACACTAAAACGTGCATGGAATGGTCAAAACCATGAAAACAACATCAGATTATCCTAAAATCTACGGAAAACAACTAATTAGTTGAATTTTAAGTGTACTCATAGAAAACACATCAATCTGACATGTGGTGGGGTCAAAATTAATTTGTAAACAGATATAAAATGTAGAAAAACCTCTAAAAACAAGTGTTTGAGGTTCAAAACAAGGAAAAAATGTCAAGATGCCCTCAAATTTGGGGATTATTACTGTAGAATTAATTTTCAATTGTAAGAGTTGAAGACATGCCATTCTAAATGACAGTTTTCCCATTATGACTATAAATGTGTTTTTATTATTTTGAAACACTAAAACATGCATGGAATGGTCAAAAACAGAAAAACTATGATGGATTGTCCGAGAATTAGGGGAAATCCAGCATATATTTAATTGTTAAATTTAGGAACTGAAGATACTTCATTTTGAATGATAGTTTTCTTTTTATGGTCGTAAAATCATTTTTAGTGTTTTAAAATACTAAAACGTGTTTGGAAAGTTCAAAACTAGAATAAAACATCATATTGTCCTGAAATTTGATCCTAATGACTATAGATTTAATTATGAATTATATGAACCGATGACATGTCATTCTAAATGTTCTTTTCTTATTATGGATGTAAATGAATTTTTAGTGTTTAAAACCCTAAAACCAACATGGAATAGTCAAAACCAACCAAATTATGTTAGATTGTTTTGAAGTATAGGTACTACCACCATATATTTAATTGTAAAATTTAGAAAATGATTTCATGTAATTATGAAGGATGGTTTTCGCATTATAGATGTAAATGAATTTTTAGTTTGTTAAATCACTAAAACATGAATGGAACCATCAAAACCATAGAAAATGACCTCATATTGATGTGAAATAATGATACAACCACCAATTTGTTGGTTTTGAAATATAGGATATGCTAGGATATCAAAATATTTAAGATTTTTATTAAATAAATTTCAAGAACACCACACGTCACTTTAAAAATAAATTAGAATATTTACTTTTCAATTTTCAGTTTCAAGTGTTATCTTGTCTTAAACAGGTATATTTCTATTTTCAAATTGTTTTGAATTAGATATTATGTGTTTTATGTTAAAATTTATTCTGATTGATTAAAAAAAATACAAATTTTATATTCAGAATTCTGAATATGTTCTATGTCTTTTCTCTTTCCCATTTCTTTTCTTAATTGTTCTAGTTTGTCGTAGGTGTAAGATGCTGAAAGTAGGCAGAAGGTTGACAATTTTGATCCATGAAGTTTTTCAGAAGGCAATCATGATGGTTGTTAGTTACCATGGCTTATTAGTTTTTTTCAATTATTCCACTGCAATTCTAATTTATTTTGTGTAGTTTTATTTTTTGTCTACTTTTTTGATACTGTTGATGAGATGATAGGGACAGTTTCAGTTGATGAAATTATTTGGTGGTAGAAATATGCAGTGGTGGTCGTTACATGGAATCATATTGGGCCTTGGTTATTGTTGGAAATATTGTATATGTATATTAGAAAATGTGTGGGTTGAATTAGATTGATGTTATAATTATTGGATGTTTGTACACGACTATGGAAGTATAATTGGTTTGTGATATATTTATTTTTTAGTTTATTATATGTCATTTTTTTATATTCACAGTTTTTTATGAAATATTTTATGTTTTTTTTGATTTAGCAACATTTTCATGTAACGACCGCTAAATACTTTATGGAAGAAAATTTTTAGTGGTGGTTACGTGGAATCGACTAAAAAAGAAACCACTTCTAAAATGTTTCATGATTATTAATTTTATTTTATTTATATTTACCATGAATATTTTTTCTAATAAAAAACCACTCCTAAATAAACATGGAATCACTTCCAAATTATTTAGAAACAACAATTACCATAACCACCGTGAAATAATAAAAAACTTCATTAAAATACTAGAAACCATGCAATACGTGGAAGTTTTTATAACCACCACTAAATATAAAGGTATAGGTTTAAACCACCGATAGATCATGAAAAAATAGCTACAAATTACCCTTTTTTATTTCAAGGAAATGGCCCCCGAAACAAGATCACATAATGGATATATTGAGAATCAAGAAGAAACATCACCATGGGTCAAAGAGAGAAAATAACATAATGTAATGATGATACTATGATCGAATCAATGATGTAGTAGAAAGGATTCATAACCCATAGAGATGAAACCCAACCACAATGGAAATCAATCAATGAACGAGTCAATCTGGAGTGAAAAAATGCTCCCAAAATCACTAGAGAATGGCTCTAGGTTGAGAGAAAAAAAGATGTGGAAGAATAGAGTAAATTTATATCATGCAACACCCTAAATATAAAACTTGTGATGTTTACATTGTTCTTAAACAATTTACACATCTTGTAATCCACAAGGATCATATATACTAAAAAAACTATCTCATTTTTAATAAGAACCAATCTTTTAGCATTACGTATCATGTAATCATTACACGATGTGTAATCCTTTCACACTATGAACAAAATTCAAGAATTTTGTCTGAAGACCATGTATACATTGTTCAACCCCTTTAAACATTGTGTAATTTCCCAACTCATAGAAGAATTCCAGGATTCTTACAAAAAAACCCTAAACTGGCTCGGTTATTCTCCATACTCAAGTATATCCCCCCAAAGTCACTAACACATTTATACCCATGCTTTATTAATTTTAACAAACATATATCCTTAAATTTTATGTCATTTTTCTTTGAAAATGTTCTCAATCCTTGGGAGTGCCTAGATGAACCAAGTTAAAGAGGATATCTAGGAAATAGAAGGAGAAATCCTTAAAATCGGGTAATGGGATGTTACAAACCCCTAAAATAAGACATTATATCCCTATGAAATCATGTGGAAGAACGAAGTCCTTTAAAGAGGTGAAAAAAATCTCCCTAATCAATGAATTGCGCTACCATGTCTCACTAGAATTTGATCCCTGTATCCATAATACTATAACATGAGTAATCAACTTCATAAGTAAGATTTGAATTGAGATTAAATGATCTCAACTGGATTCATAACAATGGAAACATTTGTCTTTAACTCAATATCTTCCCAACTTAGAATGTAAGAGGGATTATGATGGTTGTTTTGAGATGTGATACATAGAAAACATCCTGAATAATTATAAACTAAACCATCAATTCCAACCAATATGAAAGCTTCCCAAGCCACTCACTAACCACAAATGGTCTAATATACACTACTACAAAATAGGCCTTTAATAGTGCTATAAATGGTTTTATTAGCACTAGAGAAGTGCGGACCACACGATCATGGTTAACAGACCTTGTCTTTTATTAGCACTGCAAAGCCACTGATAAATGAGACCTTTATCTTTGCTTTTGGAATAACTAATAATGAAACCATTTATCAATGATTTAGTTTAGAGATACTAAAGGAACCATTTATAAATGATTATAAAAGTGTTGATAAAAAGTATTTTATCAGTTATTATAGAAGTGTTGTTAAAGCATAACATTATCAGTTCTTTTAAAAGAACAAATAAATGAGGCCTTTATCAGTGCTTATAAAAGTACTGATAAGGGGCCATTTTGCAATGTGCTGTAACAACACACCACAACACCAGAAACAGACTAGATATGAAAAGACATGTCCCAATACAAGCTTTAAATGAAATTAATTTTACAATACAAACATAAGAAAAAAACAATGTATTATAGACATTTCAAACATTGGTTTATATAATTACAAAAATATAAATTATTACATACCTTCAAAAACATCAATGTTCCTTTATCTTTTAATCCCAACCCGACTCATGCTATTTTCGAACAAACAACCCCTAATAGAGCATTATAAAACACATGTATAAGAAAAAAAATTCTTATGTTAGTTATAATATCTATAAATAAATTGACATAAAGTGTTAATTTTACTAAAATTGATGTCAATTTTAAATAAAATGACACCCATAGAGTCATACCAGTCACACCATGCAACATATTGAGGTACAATTGATTCCAAAACATCTCAAATGACTTATGGATAATTTCCCTAAAGTATCAAAACAATATTAATGTGTTTTCTCAGTTTTTAGTGTGTTAGTTGATTTTTTTACTAAAATGTCATTTTAAAATGGAAACATGAACTTTTAACTCATTCCGATAACATCGTGCATTTGTTTCATGTGAAAAAAATTCCGACATGCCATAAATGACATATGAATCATTTTTCTAAATTATAATGAAAATACATGCGCGTTTGATCAATTTTTAGTGAGTGACACTTTTTGAACTAAAATGTCGATTTTAAAATGATAATAGACACTTTGAATCATACTAGGAACATCATGTATCAGATTGGGGTGAGAATGATTCCTACACCTAAAAAATTACTTATGGATATTTTTTGTAGTGTATCAAAACAATATGAATGTGTTTTATCAGTTTTGAGTTGGACTGTTGTCCATTTGAAAAAAAATGATGACAATTTTAAATAAAAAATGCACTTTGAGTCATACCTGTCACACCGTGCATCATATTGAGCTGCGTATTATTCTTTCCCATACCAAATGACATATGGATTGTTTTACTAAAGTATCAAAGAAATATTAATGTGTTTTTTTGGGTTTGAGTATGTCAATTATATTGTTTACAAAAATGTCATTTTAAAATTTAAGCATGCACTTTGACTTTACAGATCACATTGTATATCAGATTGAGGTGAAGATGAATCCTAAACATCATAAATAAATTATAGATCATTTTAATAAAGTATTTAAATAATTTTAATGCATTTTATCTATTTTTAGTTGGTCAGTTTTCCTTTTTACAAACAATTAATGTCAATTTTAAATAAAAACACCCACTGGGAGTCATATTGGTCACACCATGCATCAGATTGAGGTGCGGCTGATTCATGCATGTCTCAAATCACTTATATTTTTTTTTTCTAAAGTATAAAAACAATATTAATGTGTTTTTTTGGTTTTTATGTGCGTATTATTCTTGCAAAGGCATGACACATTGATTGATAACGGTCACACAATGCATTGAATTGAGGTGCGACTGATTTCTACATGTCTCAAATGACTTATAGATCATTTATCTATGTGTGAAAGAAGTATATTCCTCTATAGATCATATAAAATTCTATATTTTTTTAATTAAAAAACAAAATAACTTGAACTATACAATGAACCCTCACACAATGCACAAAGAGTGATTAAAAAAAAATAGATATCTCCAATCATGCACGATAGTTAAAGGGGAACTAATTCATTAAAGGGTAACCATTAAAAGGTTAACATTCATAATAAACACCATTTGAACTAAAAAAGTATGAATTCATGATACTTTAATAATGAAATAGAAACTTATAATGAACACAAAACAAAAACAAGGAAACTTCGAATGTCTTCACCCCAACATGAGAGACAAAAACTGAGCTAATGTGTTGTATACTTCTTGTAAAACCACTCAGACAATAACGCTTCCACCAAAAAATTCTCAAAATTGATATCCTAGGAGAAGAGTACACCCTCCTTGATCCCTGTATGAAAACCCCTAATGAAAATAGAATCCTTAAACAGATCCTATGACACCACCTCCGGAGAAAAGGAAACCATCTCTTTGAAGTGTTCAACATAATCCTTCATTGTCTGCTGTCCTTTCTCAAAACTCATTATATATTCCCTTTTATTCTTCTTAATATCCTCAGGTATAAACCATAAAAAAATATGGACTTTAAAACTTCCCACTTCATCACAACTTATATCTTTGGCAGGGTAAATAACTTCAATTCTTCCAAAGATGGACCCCTAAGCAGACCCAGAACATCACAAACTCTAATGACTTTGAGGGTTCCCAACACTCCGAAGACACTATCAACTACCTCAATCCACTTCAATTCATCTAATGAACCTAGATTTCCACAGAATATTGGAAAAAACTAAGGATAACTAGAAATGAGGCGAGACCCACTAGAAACTTAGGGGACCTTTCTGGGTGGCATATTATGAATAACACAAAAATCATAAAATCATGTTTAGAATCAATTTTTCACATACACACACATATGAAAGCACTCATAAGGAATACTGAGGGTCACACTTACTACATTATTAGTAAACCCAATAATTTACCAAATTTTCAATCCAAAACTTTTTCTTTTAAAACTCATTTTTTTCCAATCTGTGAACATTTGAAAGAAATCATTTTAATTTTAAAAAATGCATTCATTTTAAAAGATTACTCACAAAAACCAAGTCCAAAATAATAAATAATTCATGCTAAACCACCAGAATGAGGAACTAGTAGTCATTCTTAACCCACCGACATAGTAGTAAGCAATTTTTTACTTAGTATATGAGTTTACTATGATTAAAAATATCAAAAAACCCCCATGAGTAATAAAATCTAAAAAGTATCTCCTTACATATAATATTAGGCCATTGGGTTCTTGGATGCGTTAATAGTGACCCTACATACTCTGGCCTATCAATAGGTACTTGGTTTCATTCAATCAGGTACTCAGTGCCTACCACATAAGGGTACCTCTATATCTTTACCACTCTTCCTATCAAATCATCTAACCCATATTTTGACTCCCCTTACACACAAAAATATACCCAAAATGAGAATAAGATATTAACATTAAAGGAGATTACATGGTTAAATAATATGGGTAATTTAAAACCTACATAGCCTCAAGCCTTTCATACTCAATAATATTCAACTAGATTCTCAAGGGAGTAGATTCAACCCTTGGGTTTTCACTTTTATAAGGCTAGATATTAAGAAATTTACTAGACATTTCCAATAATTTTAAAAGGTTTTATGTATTTCAAGGTTAATATCCTCATATTTATAATCCATTAGTGAACCAATATCAAGAAAAAATAAATATACACCTGATCATTAACATTAAATTACAAGGGTCACCACAAATGGTTATTGTAGGACATTGGTTGACTTTGAGTAGTTTCATTTTTTTAATTAACATCACTTTGTCTATTATTTATTTTACAAGACTAAGGCTATTAATAGGAGATTCTTTTATCTTTATCCAACATAAAAGAGAGTAAAAATGTATTTAATATAATTCTTCATATGATTCCACCTGGATAAGTGATTGATAAATAGTTTTATAAGATATATCCACCATGAAATGTTAATCCTTCCAGGATCCACTAAAGTCAAGAATTAAGGCCAAAAGAATATCCTCCAACATCAAGATAGTTTGATTAGAATGACCATTAGTCTGTGGATTTATAGAAGTATAAAATTTCACCAATATCCTCCTTGAAAATTAATGTCCTTGCTATAGCCAAGATAAAAACATTATATACCTACCAGATACATTACTATATGGGACACCTGCAATCATTATTATCTCTTTGACATAATTTGTCGAGTTCGTCAAAAGAGGAAGCCTCTTAAATATGTAATTGGTTTTTCACCTTAGTTAGGTGATCTAGTATAAAATACACTACATATTTATATTTAGTTTATTTTGAAAAACTGGTCAAGAAATTCACCATTATTTCATCCCATTTCCTAATAGAAAAATAAAGTATTGAAAGAGTACTTATTGGATTTTTGTATTTTTCTTACACTAGATTATAAGAAATTTTTTTATCAAGGAATACTACGATTCATTTCATCATTACAGGACACAAAAACTAGTGACTAAGATCATGGTAAATATTTATGAACCTTACATAAACCTGGAGGTGTTTCACTGATAGTGGCAAGGAGATGAGATACAGGGTTTGTCATGGTTACAAATAGCGTAAAATGAAAAATAAAAAACACAGAACCCAAAAGATCGAACAACGATAGAGGAAAATTTAAAAATAAAATACACTGGATTTTATCCTTGATTTGTCTGAGGGAACGTAGAAGAGTCACATCGTCAGGAGAGGAGTTCCGTGAGAGCTTGAGAATTGCGACTGACTGAGCATCGATTAGGGTTCTTTTAAATAGATTGAGAACAATTTTAATAGCGATTTCAGAAACATATTGATAAATATACCATTTATCAGAATTAATTTGATAAGCACTAATAACTTATTTATATAAATAAACTTGTTATAAATATATAATTATTAAATATATAAATAAATATTTATTTAAAAATATATAAATACTTATTTTATAAATAATAATTATGTATTTATAATAATTATAAATATATTAATTTATAAATGTAGTCAATATAAATTTATAAATATATATTTTTATAAATATTTATTTACAAATATAATTTTTACATTATTAGTTGATATATAATCCAAAATACTTGCATTTTAAAAATGTGTGAAATTGATTAATTCAAAATGAGTACACTTTAAAAATATTGAAAAAATGGATAAGTTTTATTAGTTAGTTATAAATTATTAAAAGAATATGAATATATATATATATATTTAATTAAGGTGAATACATATTTAAATTACTAAAATATAGTAAATAAATAAATAAAAATAAATAAAAGGAAATGATTAAATTAAAAAAAACATTATAAATGAATGCCATAACTGTAATAGTATTACAAATAAATAGATAAAATTGACCTATTAAAAACATAAAATATTAAATGCATCATGAATTAATAAAATTCTAAAATATACTAAAATTTGAATAAATTAGATAAATTTTAGGTGTATCTATTTCTATATATTGCGTAAATATATCTGTGAACATTTGCATATAAAACTACATTAATCACACACACACACACACATATACGTGAAATCAATGTAACACACGACATTTAATATATGTTAAATTGAAAAATCAAACATCATTAAAAATGAATGAGACATTATTATGTTTTTGATTACCATTTTATTCATTTTCTGTATATTTATATTCAATATATATTATTTTTCACTATTTATAATTAATATATATATATATATATTGTATTATTTTATTAATAATTTTTTTTTAATTTATTCATTTTTTAATTTTTTATATAACTATATATTCATTTATATATCTACATTCAATATATACTATTTAACAATTTTTATAATCTATATATGTATATTAAATTTATTTATTTTTATCAATAATGCTTTAATTAGTAATTTTTTTAATATTTTTCTTAATTTACTCAATTTAAAATTTTATTTGTTTAATTATTTATTTTTATTCATTTTACATATTAATATATTTAATATATACTATCTATTTATTTTTAAAATTTATATATATGTATATTGAATTTATTCAGTTTTAACAATAATTATTTAATTAATGAAATTATAATTTTTTTATTAATTTTATTTGTTTAATGATTCCATTTTATTGTCGACCTTTATCATTGCTTATAAAGCGCTGATAAAGGTTTCCATTTATCAGTGCTTTTTTTATGCACTTATAAAGGGTATTAATATCAATTGAAAAAATAAAGTGCTGATAAAGGTGACCTTTTATCAGCAATAGATAAAAAGTACTCATTAAGGGTTCCCTTTATCAGTGAATTTATTTAGAACTAATAAAGATCAAATTTCTCAGCTCATTTTTTAGCACTGATAAACGCCACACACTATTAAAGGTGGATTTTGTAGTAGTGATATCTCAGAACCATCTTTCTTTATTTCTGGAACCGATAGTGAACCAACTGGGGAGAAACTCTAAAGAAAACCCAGCCACCTACAGAAAACTCTAAAGGATCTTTCCATTGATCCATAAAATAAATCTTAGAAATCTATAATATAACCAAACGCTGATGAAAATCTTGTATCCTCATGGATATATCATAAACCAAACTTTTCCCCACTAAAGAATCTTCTTCCACCTTTTCCCAACAAAGAGGCGATCTTCAAGAGTGACCATACAAATCCTCATACTGATCCATTCTGGTTGGGAACTGATAACTATTTTTATATGTAAACTCAACTAGTTCCAGATGGCTATCCCAAGATCCACCAAAATCCAATACACATGCATAGTGAATTTTCTCTAGAATATGAATAACATGCTCCGTCTGACCATCTGTCTATGGATGATAAGATGTACTCAATCTGACTTATATCCCCATCACCTCCCAGAGACTTCTCTTTAACCTCAAATTAAACCTAGGATCCCTAGTCAAAAAAATATTAGAGGGTACTCCATGTAACATCATAATTTTCTACACATACAACTTTCTCAAATCTTACACTTTTCTGGGGTCTTTGATCAGAGTGAAATGAGATGACCTTTTCAACTGATCAATCACAACCCAGATAAATTTCATTCATTGGGGAGTCTGTGGTAATCTAAAAAAAATCCATGAATACCTTATCCCATTTCCAAACTATCACCAGAAGAGGATATAAAAAACTAAAAGGTTCTAAATGTCTCCACCTTTATCTGTTGAAAAGTGTAACAACGGGACGCATAATCAGCAATGCCATGCTTCATACTCAACCACCAGAATCACCGTATATTTTCATAATACATATTTTTAGTGAAAATATTAATGAACTATGATGAACTACGAAAATAAAACTAATCTGAGCTCCTCATAGATGCTAGGATGACAAACCAATCAATAGAACAGGGAATACCTTATGAAGATAGAGACCATCCCAAATCGGTCTCCCCACCATATAGGGTTTCCCAAATTCCTATGAAATCATTATTATCCTAGAAAATATTTATAATATATTCAAGTATAGATGATGATAACCGAACACTAGTCATAACCATACTTGAAACATCCTCTTGATCATCAAGATGAAACAGAGAAAAAATCCATATAAGGTTCTATTATTCTTTCGATTCCAAAATAGATTGTGATGAAAATTTCCTAATAATAGAGTCTTTGACAACATTTCCATTCCCTAGGTAATAGCTTATGTTGAATTCAAAAATATATAGGTGTTACAACCATCATCTCTATCTAATATTTAAGTCCTTATATGGAAAGATATAAATCAAACTCTTATGGTCAGCAAAAAAATGTGAACCTTTCCCCAAAAAGATAATGCCCCAACACTTGATCCTATGAATAACTATATAAATCTCTAAATCATGAGTGGGGTATTTCTTCTCACATGGTCTAAGATTATGAGATCCATATGGTACCACAATATCATTCCACATGAGCACACAACCCAAACCAAGGTTGGAAGCATTACAGAAAACCATATATCCTTTATCGAGCTCATGTTACATCAAAATTTGATCCATTTTCAAAATAATTTTCAGATCCTAAAAATATGAATGACGGTTTTAATCCCATATGGATTTAACCCCTTTCATAGTAATAGAATTCAATGGTGATTCCAAATTCTAAAAATCCTTGATGAACCGTTGATATTATCCAGCAAGACCAATGAAGCTTTGAATCTCAAAGAAATTTAGTGGCTCATCCCAGGGCGAGACAATGTTTACCTTCCCCAGATCAACTGATAATCCATAATAATACATCATGTTCCCCAATAATTTAACTTATAGAATCTAGAATTTTCATTTCAAAATATTTCAATACAAATGGTGACACCATAATATTTCCAAAACCAGACTTATATGGTGATTGTGCTTGTGATCAGATCTCAAATAAACCAAAATATAATCTATTAACACTACTAAGAAAGTGTTTAGATACTGAGGGAGTATCCAATTCATCAAAGCCATAAAAAATACAGGAGAGTTTTTAGACCAGATGCAATCATAAGATATTAAAAATGGACATACCTGCTCTTGAAAGTCATATTTGATATATCAAAATACTGATCTCTAAGATGATGATAACCAAACTGTTGATAAATCATTAAAATCCAAATTTCCCCTTTTATACAATAAAAGAAATCATCCACACATGGAAAATGATACCTGTTCTTAACATTTACCGTGTTCAACATCTGATAATCCATGCATAATTGGAGTGAATGAACTGCGTTCTTAGAAATGGGCACTAGGGATGCCCAAGAAGAAACCCTAGGGTAAATAAAACACTTCACCACCAAATCTTCTAACTGAATACTATGCTCATTCAGCTCTATTGGTTCCATTTTAAAATAAGGTATTGATATCGACTACGTCCTTGGAACCAGTTCAATCATAAAATCTACCTCTCTCTGATGTAACATAAAAAAAATCATCTACGAAAACAAAAGGAAAGTCCTAAAATATCAAGGTAAGATAAAAAATAGAAGATATGTCATCAGGAACAACCTCAATAGTAGAATTTTTTTGAGCTATGGGTGGTAAGGTCCTACCTGGACAGACCTTAGATCCCACTCTCCCTAAAACACTTGTGAGATCCCATCATTCGTAGAAATGAGATACATTGATGTTAAAAATCAACTTCATAATGATGGGAAAATTAGAAA